>JAODKM010000108.1:28144754-28157830 GCA_026780845.1 Petrocephalus sullivani
GGGGGGTGGGCAATTAGAGATTTTAGGGCATGTACACTGTTTTACTGATACTTATTCATTCATGGGACTTATTCAAGGTTCAAGGTTCAAGGTTACCTTACTGTCATCAGCAGCTTCAAACATGTACAAAGAGTGCTGAAACAACGTTTCTCCATGACCCTGGTGCAACATATAGTACACTTAACATTACAGTAACAGGGCATGTAAGGTGCAAACAGGCAGTAAATAAACAGTGCAGAGATAATAACTAAGTAGCGCAGAGATAGTAAGTAAATAGTGCAGAGATGTAAACTTCGTAAGTGAGTAAAGTGCAGTTGCAATTTAGAGGTAGATTGTATATGCTGTTTAGAGGAATTTGAAGAGAGTCAGTCCAGATATTAGTGTGTGTTCAGAGTACAGATGACTTGTCGTATGAAGCTGTTACACAGCCTGGTAGAGGCGGAGCGGAAGCTTCGATACCGTTTTCCTGACAGTAGGAAGGAAAAGAGTCTGTGTAGTGGGTGGGAAGGGTCCTTTACAATGTTTTCGGCTCTGTTGTAGCAGCGGGTCTGGAAAATGTCTTTTGGGGGGGTAGGGGCACCCCGATGATCTTCTCAGCTGCTCTCACTATCTGCTGAAGCATGTTACGGTCCGAGATGTTACAGTTCCCGTACCAGACAGTGCTACAGGCTTTCGATGGTGCTGGTGTAGAATGTGGTGAGGATCGGTCGGGGAGGCTCGCTCTCTTCAGCCTCCGCAAGACGTGCAGATGCTGTCGAACCCTCCCGGCTATGGGGGTGGAGTAGATGGACCAGGGGAGGTCCTCAGTGAAGTGGACACCCAGGAACTTGGTGTTCCTCACACTCTCAACCAAAGCACCGTTGATGGCGAGAAGTGGGTGAACAGTGCTGGATCTTCTGAAATCGATGGTAATTTCTTTGGTTTTGTTTACATTTAGAGAGTGGTTGTTGCTCTTACTCCACTGAACCACTCTTGCCACCTCCTCCATGTATGCAGAAATGTCATCGTTCTTGATGAGGCCCACCACCAATTCAGTCACAGCAAACTTGATGATCTGGTTTGAGCTGTTCTCTGCTGTGCAGTCATGGGTCAGAAGTGTGAATAGCAGTCGACTGACGACACAGCCCTGTGGTGCCCCTGTGCTCAGGGTGATGGTGTTGGAGCTGTTGGTGCCGATTCTGACTGACTATGGCCTGTCAGTCAGGAAATCTAGTATCCAATTCACCAGGGGGGTGCTGAAGCCCAGCCCTCTCAGTTTGAGAGACAGTCTCTGAGGGATGATGGTGTTAAAAGCTGAGCTGAAGTCGATGAACAGCATCCTTACGTGAGAATCTCACTTTTCCAGGTGCGTTAAGGACAGGTGAAGCGCAGTGAATATTGCAACATCAGTTGACCGATTAGGGCGGTAGGCAAACTGGAGGGGGTCCAGAGTGCTGGATAGGGCGGCTTTGATATGATTCAAGACCTGTCTTTCAAAGCACTTCATGATGACCGGAGTGAGGGCCACAGGGTGGTAGTCATTGAGGCAGGTCACCGCTGATTTCTTTGAGACTGGAATGATAGTTGTGGTCTTGAAGCATGCTGGAACAATGGCCTGAGTCAGAGAGGTGTTGAATACGTCGATGAGGACGATGGCCAGCTGGTCAGCACACTCCTTAAGTACTCGCCCCGGGATGTTGTCTGGACCTGCAGCTTTCCGTGGGTTCACTCTGGATCGAGTGTGTATTATAGTTTTATATACGTTACAGATTTTGTAGCCAGAAAAATGTTTTTTTACGATTGGCTGAACACTTCAAAGTGGGCACAGGGGAAATCTACAGAGGCAACATCCCTGGTTCAATGGCGTTCGCCGCCATGGCCTGTGTTTGATGTGTCAGCTTTGTTGCAGTTCTTTTGTATCTGTTGGGTCACGTGGGAAATGCATTTTCCTGATGGTGGCGCTGTTTCCAACTACAGGTATGAACATGTGGGCCTTGATCTACACCATGTATCCGCTCCAAGCAGGGCTATCACTGCAGCAAAGTAACTGCAGAAATCCAGCTCCTACTTTGATCTTAATCAATGTTGGCAATATTTTTTCCTACTCTGTAAAATTCTTTAACTGAGAAATTACAATTATTTTATATGAATGTGACTGGCTATGTCTGTGGCCATGTCTGCCACACTGATGCTTATGCTCTAACCATCTGTGCGATACCACGCTCCCTCATTAAACTCCACTATGCCACCTGCAGTCCCTGCCACTGTTTCACATTCCTTTCGACTTCATGGTAACATATTTCTGGAGAAACTGATATTGAGGATTTGAACCCATGCCACTTCAGATAAGGAGGGGGGGGGGGGGTGGATTATAACCAAGGCTCCAAGCTGCCTGCTCTTATCACTGCGGCCAAGAGCCTATTTCACGAGGGCCCATTTCCCAGGGTCATACATGCACTGGGTACATGATGCATCACAGTGCTGCAGTCCTTAATGAATCACCTTAGAAATGAACAAAAGATAAAGAATAAATAAATAAATGAATAGCACAGGCTTTTTTGGGGTGGGGGGTGGAGGGGGGGCGGTTGCGTTTGCAGCATATGTATTTTTTTGTGGTGGGAAAGAATGCACATGTACATGAATATTTGATGATCTCACCAAAGCCTTAAGCCTGGGGGGTGCAGGAGGTGTCGTAGGGGTCTCACAGGGCTCCGCAAGAATGCCGCAGCTTAAAGAGCGTGGGGAGAGTCGAGGGAAGCTTCTAGCTGTCGATGGAGTACAGTGTCAGTGAGTTTGACCCTTGGGGTGAGGGAGCGCCCCCCCCTCCCTGGTATATGGCCTACCTGTCTCCTGATGGCTTCCTAAGGAAAATTGTGCAGTGTGCTGGAATGTCATGGGCAGCAGAATAAAAAAAACAGCCCCCAGTCACCCCAGCACTCCTGGGGTGGTGGACCCATCCTGCATGCCCCCACCCTCCTCACCATCTCTGCCTGCTCATTAATGCCCCAACACATTAGGTTTCCATGGCAGGCCAGAGTTTTCCATTTTTCTGGTTGGTTTCCATCTGACATGTGGAACACTAGGTTTAATGAGCAGGCTTTTTTCTAAACTGGATGAAAGCTTGAAGCAATGACCCCCTAGTAGGATGTCTGCTGTCATCCGCTGTCCTCATCTGTCCTTGGCTTTTGAGAGTCACTTGCCCACCTCCATCATAGTAGGGCCAGAAAGCACTTAATCTGTCATTAAAAAAACAAAACTGAAAAACAAAATCTGCCCCGTCCCCGAAATGGAAAGTGCTGTCAACAAAAAAAAACCTGGCAGATGGGAAAAACAAAAAAATGACTTTTAAAAAGTACAGCTTGGAGACCCACATTGTAGTGGGTGACAAATGTGGGAAAAATCCCCCTCTGGGGCAGGTTTATTAGAAAGAACACGGGAAATCTTATATGTAAAAAAGGGAACCCCCCCCCCCACTGGGGAGTACAAACAAAAACTGTTTATGTGCCTTTTTCTTCCTCCTTCCCTCCTTAGTCCCCCCCCCTCAGTGTGGGCTTTAAGTCCTGTACCGCAAGTATGCCACACACCCTGGTTAGGACAATTACTGGACACAAGCGGTGTTTTCTTAACATCCTTTGTGGCCAACAGTGAGGAAACCATGGTTACCATTGGCCCACATGGTGCTGATCGCTCCCTGATGGAACATGGCAGGTTTTCAGTCATGTGTGGCATTACGATACTTCTCACAGCACCACACTGGGGTACCGTGCCTCTGAGCCAGATGCAAAAGGATAGGAGGGTGCAAACACGATGGACTGAGGGCCTCCTCCCCTGAAGGTAGTGCAGCCTTTTTGATGGGCAAGGATTGAGTGGGTCACCTGGGCATCTGGTCCTTGGCCCTGGTCATCTACTCCAGTGGTGGATCAGTAATAAAGGTAAAGGGCCACCCAAGGAGGTAATGCCCAGGGCATTCTGTTCAACTGTGGCGGTACCACCACTCATTGAAGAAGAATTATACTCTATTGATCCCCTTGGGGAAATTGACTTTTCACCTCCCCCAGCCTTGCTCTCTATGAGAGTAAGCTTGGCTGTGAGGGGCAGCCACTTGTGTGGTGCCCAGGGAGCTGGGGGTTAAGGGCCTTGCTCAAGGGCCCAGAGAACCGGCAACCTTCCGATTACAGGCACAGAGCTTAACCTGCTGAGCCACACTCTGCCGTCTATGGGAGATACGGCACTGAGGCATCTGAGTATAGACGAAAGGGCAGCCCAATGTCTGGGATGCAAAAAATTGGTTTGGGTGCGGGTGGCATTCTCAACCCCTGGAAAGCAAGTTCAGCCTCCTCTGTCCACTGGATATGGATAGACCAGTTCTTCCAGGTGAGATCTGTGAGTGAGGCAGCCAGAGAGGTGAACAAAGAGAACAAAGCAATGAAAATACCCGACCCACCCCAGGAAACCCATATCTGGGACTTCAAGATGGCACTTCCCTGGGTTTGCCATGAGTCTAACATTCTGGATAGAGTCCAGCCACCAGCGGTCGAGGTGAATGAGGCACTCTGCTCAGCTTCCAGCATGAATGATCATCTAGGTAGATGGCTGCAAAGCAAGAGGGCGAAGCAAGATGTTCAGGACCTACTGCAAGCTGGCAGGTGCCCCACAGACCCCTAATAGGAAAACCGGTACTGCCAGTGGTCACTGGGTGTGCAGAAGGCCATTTTTAACTTGGCAGCTAGGCGGAGGAGAGTGAGGATGAAACCAGCCTTCCTTTACTACCTGTTGCTGTGCCTCATCGATGCAGTAGGGTCTTTGGCAGATGACATCCCTAGGAGGAATCTCAATGTGGTGCTGGAGGTGGGTACGACCTGAGAGGCTAGGAAACACATTTGGGCAGCTGGTCCTTTCCTATGTGGACTCCATCAGGTGGTCCTGTTCAGAGCACTGAGTGGTGAGGCTGCAGCTCCATACAATGTATCAACAGGTTGAGATGGTAAACCCACTCTAAAGAACAACAGCCAAGCTGTCGCACCCATTCATTTACAGGGCCTACATTTTCCACTACATCGTGAAGCCCCAGCCAGTTGACCAGGAACTTGCAGCGGGCATTTGGGATGACGAACAGGATATGGTCACCAAGGCAGAACTCTCTGGGGTGGTAGGCCTGCTGCTACATTTTTTCCCTGACGATGAATATCTCAATCCTCTCCCTCATCTCCTGGGTGTGGTCCGTGGTTGTGCAATATGGTGAGGAATGTCGCTCCCAGACTACCATTGGTATATCAAGCAGGCCTCCGGGTTAGTGTCTAAATAGGAGTTCAAATGGTATGACCCCATTAGAGGCTGGACTGCCTCATGCCTCAGTTACAGCTGTCCAGGTCAATGACATGCCAGACCATCAGCTTGAGTGTTTAGTTAAAATGTTTGACAAGGCCGCCTGTCTGGTAGACAGCAGTATGGAGGTAGCAGACTTTCTGGAGACATCCCTCGCTAGCTGGTAAATGTGCCCTGGTGCGTGAGGCTTCTTCACGGTAGGCCTCCGGAGCGGCTCTCCGAACATGAACACTAGAATACACTTGTAGCCACATGCAGAATAGAGGAGGGGCCTGGCTGATGGACTCAAAAGACACTATTCACTGCCCACAGGACATCAGGAGCAGAAATCCTTGATGGTGGCATTTATTCCTGGCCTTTGTGTTGTGGGCTTCCAGATGCCAAGCCACGGGGTGGGAATGGCCCAACTTCATAACCACCTCCCCTAACAGATCCTCACCTTACCAGGAGACAGAGTAATAAAGGAGTCCTTCTTGCTCTAGGTAGTAGCTATTGGCCGGGAGGTGACCGGGTGTCCTCAGCACCCATGCGATCCTGGGGAACTGATGACCCGAGCAGTGTTTGAGGCAGTCATTCTGTCATCGATCTCTGGCAAATGACCCTGCAGTATCATTTCTGGAGAAGCTCAGCATAGGGGTTATCAGAGGTGGTGGGTTGCTCAGCTTCTAGGTCAAATGCTCCATCACTCACCTTTCTCAGGACCACCCATAAAATGTGTGATTCTCACATCACCATGCATGCACGCATGCAGAGAGGCGGCTGGTGGGGACTTTACAATGGAGGTGGCAGTGCCTTGAAAGGGGTCATCCCCCAACATACACCCGGTTAGTACCTACAAACACCTCTGGTGTACCTCTTCCTGGCCTGGGCTTTAAGCTCTGTAGCAGAGACTTGCCACACCCTCTGGTTGGGTTAATTATTAGACACCAGGCATGTTCTGTTAGTACCCTTTGAGGTCGACAGTGAGGAAACCATGGTTACTGTTGGCCTGTGCAGTGCTGATCGCCCCCCAGTGGTATACAGCAGGTTTGCGATCAGCCATTATGTCACAAAATAATGATTATACCTTTAAAATGGCAAACAGAAAAAGATAATCTATAAACTTTCTATATACTGTTGTCTTTGCTCCCCTAAAAAAATGTGAGGCAACTCATCTCATAATTATAGATCTGGTATTTAAATCAGAGTACAGTCAGCTCTGTTACGACATGACTAACACGTTTTACGAAAAACCTAATTTTCACTAAAATCACGTACATCCAATGGGAAAATTAGTTTTAGGGGAATGGAACTACAAAACTTAGTACCTTACAGCAAACAAAATGAATAAAATAATTAAAACAGTGATACCAATGTTCAATAAAGTGATTATACATATTTTAAATAAGAAATAATAATAATAATAATGCATTAATAAATTATATCACAAACATCTCCTATGGGTCTCACGAGAATTGCCAAGTAACCGCCAACCAAACGCTAGCTTTTCGATTGCTGGGACTAGCGAGGAGCAGCAGCCATGCGGCCGGGCTGCACACAGCACAAATGCAACGCATTACGCTATGTGGGGGGGCGCTGAAGGCAACGTGGTTGCAGAGTTAATTTGCTAAATATTTTAAGATTTTTAGAATCTAAGTGCAACTGGTGCAATGCGTGGGTGTACAAAAAGTTTGATTCTTTTAGATTTGAAAACCAGTTTGACCAATTCAGTGGAAAGAACCGACTCAAAGGCTGTTTTTGCATGCAAGTGGTATTAATCACTGTGATCATATAGGGTTGTACTTTGCGTGGTATTTTCCTCTCCAAATGAAAATCCTGCAAATACAAATGCGATTTCGCATTGTAATGAGCATAGATTCTAATGTATCAGCAGATCGGAGGTATGACATTGCGCGTTTTAGCAGGACCGATTGTAACACAAGGACGTAGGGACCAAATCAGCCCCGAATCCCCCGCCCAATCGAAACACAGATGAAATTTACACAATATTGGTAGGGACATGTCCCTGCTGTCCATACCCAAATTTATGCCATTGCTGCACCACGCCCCTTGGTTCCCACCAATCACAAGCCAGTAGATACAAACTGGCTGAAACTTATTGAAGCAATTCAGCTTTGTTTTTAAAGAGCTGGAAGGACATGCAATGACTTCTTCCAACTTTGCAATTAATATAGCACAAGGAAATTGGGGGTGAAACAGAGAGATTCACTGCAGACACACGGCCTCATTATCCTTCCGTTCATCTTCCATTCTTGTTTATCTAGTACAAGGTCGTGGTATGCCGGTAGCATAGAGGACGAGTGTAGAAAAGTCTAGAGGACACTCTGGACATAAAGCCAGTCCATTGCAGGGCATATTCAAGTTGCCACAGTTACATACTAAGGTCAGTTATGATTGGGGGAAGACATCAGAGACGAGATTCATACCTTGTATTGTCAGTAATACCCACTGAGATACTCGGCCAACCCTCATTCCAGTTCAGGATCTTAATAATTAATGTCAATGTCTGTTAGAAGTGATTCTCAAAGCTCTACTCCCTGGCCTCCCAGTGTCACACACTGGTTCTTGGCAATAAAGGTAATCTTTGTATGTTTGAGTTGCCACATCTCAAAACTGCCATATATTTTCGACCATACACAACCAGATTATCACACGCCAGGGGTGTACAGCTGGGTCCTTGAAATGCTCTGTGCTCAACCGTGTGTGGGCAAGAGTCATGCAGGGATTTTACTTGGGATTTATTCCTATGCAGAAGACCTGAGACATAAAGGGTTAAGGCCAGATGGTAAAGAAATACGGATCTATAGATAACTGTGTGCCGTTAATAGGACAGGCACCTTGTTGTGGGGAGTTAATACTGTCATTACACAATGCTTGCAGTAATAAATGCAGTGGCATACACACGGGCACAGTTCATCAAAACGCTAATAACTGTCCTCCAGCACATCTTAAGCAGCAAAGATTCATTTCCCTAATGATGTTTTTCTCTTTTCAGTGTGCATTTCTGTAGTCTGAGCTGCATTGGCTGACAAATGTCACACAGGGAAGTCGTAAATCCCTCTCCAAAAAGTTACCTCTACATTAATCATCACCGACACACAGACATCATTAACTTTCCCCAGTTAGTTTGTTGATATCAGCAGGTTCTCATGCACTATAAAATTCGTGCACTATAAAATTAAACGCATCTGTATTACCATGTGCAGCTTAATTATCGATCTCCAGCATCTTCATGTCTTAACTCGTCATTCAAGGCTGAGTAAGCCTGGGAGATCTGATGTGTGGCCGTCAGTATTTGCCCACCCGATATCTGTCAGTAGTACCTCCAAGACAAGCCGGCAGACCAAAGTCCACTTAAATCAATGTCAGCGGCCGTGAGTGGGAGGCTAACTGGCAGAATGCCCTAAGGACTGAGCGCAGATCATTCTAATGATGAATCAACCATGAAGTATTACCTAAAGAACCATTGCTGCTGCTTCTATTGCAAAGTGTCACATGAAAATCATGGCGGGATTTTGGAAGTTTATCTTCTATAAAAAGTGTGAGGGAAAGGCTTATTGTCTTGAATAAATATGAATAATCCCAGTTGTTGTTATGGAGACAGAGTGCTTATTACTCTGTCCCATGAACTGAAGGATGATATTCATTACAGGCATAAGGAAGTCTTCTTCTTGGTGGCCTTGTTTATCATGATCATGGTTATCATTTTCAGCATCATCTTCTCCGGTGGATCCGAACCAAAGCGAGAAGATTTGTGTTCAGTCCCCGTCGTGCTTCACTGGCTGTCTGCGGGGAGGAGGCCCAGAAAACACTGATCCTCTGGAGCTCTGTCAGCTGGCCCCCCCTTACCCCATCTCTCTCTGCAGTCTGCATGACTCGGCCCTCATGTATTGGGGAAGATCTACAAGAAGCGGGAAATGAAAAGCAAAGACAGCATGTGGTTTACTGCGGGAGCCCGTAATGTTTAATGAATCAGCATAATTAGAAGATTGATTTTATACAATTAATCATTTCACAATCTCACAATTACTCTGCAACCCTGACCAGGATAAGTGCCTATTAGATGGGTAGATGAATCATAATCATTACCGTAATCAAGCTTCATTATCAATAATCTTGAAAAAAAATATCATCTTATACCTGGAAAACTGTTGGAGGGAAAAAAGAAGTGGACTGGGACTAAAATTTATTTCTATTTATTTAAAATATATTTAAGCCCTTCACGGTGTCATGCCCTGCCTTCCTGCCCCTCCCGTTCTCTCCCTAGTGTGCCTAACAAGCCACGCCTATTGCTTGTTTTGTCTTGTTTCTTGTTTCAGCCCTCGTGGATCACTCCAGCTGCCTCTTGTTTGCTCCCTCGTCAGTCCCGTATAAGAGTGCCTCCCAGTCCTGTGCTCCCCAGTCTGGTCATCCCCTGTGTACGCCTAACATTCTCCCCGTTTTACCGGGTCCTTGTTCTTTGATCCCGTGCGGTCCCATTTGTTTCCCTGTGCCTGTTTTGAGCTAACTAATGCTCCTTTTGTTTGCCCCTACACCTACTGTACCTTGGTCGCTGGTCTTTTCTCAAATGGCCCCATTATAAATTTTGCCAAGCTGGGTGGGGGGGACCCCCATAATAAATTCTGCCAACCCACATACTCATCTATCCATGGGGAAAGTGCCCGGTCAGCCAGATCCTGGTCTGATATTTTGATCAAACTAAAAAAACAATCAGAAACTGAAGATATTTAGTGTTATATCATGTAGGTCACATAAACTTATAAAGGGTTGGGCATTTGGGAGTGAAACAGTCTCCTTTTACCAAAGGTTTAGAAAATTCAGGAATTTTTATTTGATTATTAGTGGAAATATCCCTGGATTAGAAATGCTTTGCTGTTTGCCTCTCCTGCACTGGACGATGTGGGAAAAATGTAGGCGATGCAGAATTGGAAATGAGTATTGCCAATCCATGATTAACTGCGGACATTTGCTGTGACAGTTGGAGTAAAGGATGATGTCAATAAAAGGAGCTTATGTATAGTAATAGGGAGACAGAGGGGCTAGACCAGATAAATTACAAATAAGATAACAAGCTGAAAGGTGAATGTGGAGACAAAGATTCAGCTACAAATAACACAGATTTGCCGAAGGATGCAGTTATGATAAGCGATGGGAAGCAGGTCTTCTTGCACATAGAGGCAGATACTCCTATACTGCTGTAAGAGCAAACTGTAATAAATGCATCTGAAGCCATTGGACCTCACTGAGTGTTACAGTGAGGGATTGTCATGAGAAAGTTAAAATGCAAGGTTAGTAAGCAGGTCAGATCAGAACTCGACAGCACTCTCTTCTTCCAGCTAAGGTATCCAGCTTTACTGCAGAGTCAGAGATGGGCTTTTACCTGCGCAATCCCAAATATCTGTGAACAGGCTGGCCAAGTTTCACATGGATGGTCACATGACAAGCTTAAATATACTCATTCAAGCACCTATCTAGCTGTAAGTATGTGAACCTAGTACCCTACAAAGAGGTACCACTTTGTCTGTTTGCCCCTTGCAAGACCTTTCTCTGTTTACCAGCCTCCGTTCTGTCTGACATTTTGGATCATGTTTTGCCTGCTGTAGTTCGGACTTGGATTGTTGACACTGATATTACCTGACTGATTAAAGTTCCCGATCATTAGTTTCGATTGCATCCGAGTCCTTTTTTGCACACCTCATCACAATTGGCCCTTGTTGATTTTCATCCAGACCGTTTTCAGGGGCAGTGCCCAAAAATAACATTTATTTATTCGTTTCCATGGTATGTGGCTTGTGCTTGTTATCAGAAAGTGACAGGTTAAAATCCCTGGGTCAGCAGAGCTTCACCGATAGGCCATTGAGCAAGGCCCTTAACCCCAGTTGTTCCAGGGATTGCCTGAGCTTAATCTCTGATCCTCACCTCCTGTACAAGATTAAATATAAAATCAACATAAAAAACAGTTATATTACTACAGAGAAAATAGTCAGGTATTCAGTTTTTTGCATTGAAAGCAACAGTTTCTATTTGAAGTACATCTGTTATGATACAGTTTGCAGTTAATAATGAGCTGAGTACTTGCAGGTAAACATCTATTAGCAGGTTAATGCAAGGTTGGAAATAGCCTGCACTGAGTGTTTCATGTTCTGTGCCTCAGAAACATTACTGGTGCAATTCAGAATCTAAGGTCGTGGAATATTAGATGCTTTATGGAAGAAAAACATGGGGGGGGTGATTATTCTGTAAAGAGCCCACTCAGAATCAAGCTCAAGCTAAGAACCTGCAGTGGTTTGCAATTCCCCATATTTAATGGCTTTCATATGGTGCAAAGCACAAAAACAAAAAAAGAAAACGCAAAAACTTGCAGCCCTGAAGTGCAAAACACAAACGCACAAAAAGAAAGTACAAAAAACCAAAACCGAACGGTCCTGAAGTGCAAAACACAAACGCACAAAAACAAAACTGAGCGGTCCTGAAATGCAAAACACAAACGCACAAAAAGAAAACTCAGGCACAAAATATAAACGAACAAAAAGAAAACGCACACAATCAAAACCAAGCAATCCTGAGATGCAAATCCTGCCAGAAAATTTATGGAAATAAGTAATCAGCCACTCCATATTTTTTATTTTTGATTAAAAAAAATCGTTTTGTTTTTTCACGTTTTCTTTTTATGCGTTTGTGTTTTGCACTTCAGAGCTGCACGTTTTCGTTTTTGCATTTTCTTTTTTTGGTTTTTGTGTTTTGCACTTCAGTGCCACCTTACTTGCACTACAATTCCTCCGACATGCATATTGCCAAGCAGTTTATATGTAAATAACTAGAAGGAACATCATTCACGATACACCAAAAACCTATATCGGTTTTCTATATCCAAGTTTGTATTCCTTGGTGAAAAATAGCTGTAGTTTTCAGAAGGACACCTTGCTTGAAGTCATTCTGTCATTCTGACTAAAATTCCCAGAATCCCTTGTGTCCACTTTCTGTTCCCCATATTGTTTACCCACCCGTTTCTGTTCCTTGCGCAGCAAGTTTCCCTCAGAACTTGTAGGGTAAGCTGATCAGTCAGTGCATACTGAGCTTGTTGGGGGCAAGGTTTCAGACAGTTATAGACATAGTGAACAGAGATGTACACTATGAGAAATAGTATTTAGAATACTGAAGCATGTAAATCTATTCTGGTAGACCCCAAAAATATAATTATGAACAGTGAAAACGAGCATAATCTGGCCCCTTACGGATGCTTTGCAGAACAAATTGACAGGTGTTAGCAAACCTTGCCATGGGACACCAACATAACAGAAATTTTGCTTTCTGGAACACCGTCGACAGAGGTGGGAGTTTCAGGTCTGGAAAGTAAAAATCCAGCCCAAGATTTTGTATCATCCAACCAGTTTAGAGTCACATTCACAGAGTACTCAACCAGTTGGTTGACACAAAATCCTGACTTTCTGGTCCTGAAAATTCCACCTTTGTAACCAGAGTGGGTTATGTCAGGGCCGGTGCCGGTTCCACCCCGTTTGAGTTCCTTGCCCCTAGTGTTTTCTCTGACTGCTGCATAGCTCAGTGGGCTGAGCGCATGGCTCAGGTATTCCCTGCAGCATGGGTTCAAGGCTGGCCTTATCTGTTTTGTATTTATTGTTTTGTATTTTATAGGTTTGCTATTGCTTCCTGTTCTCTGGTTTTGTTTAATATATTTGGTTCTGTTTTATCCTAGTGTGTACCTTTGGTTTCAGTTAGTGTTTTAGTTTCAGTGTCTGTAGTGTTCCTTAGTT
>JAODKM010000108.1:28186260-28205999 GCA_026780845.1 Petrocephalus sullivani
TGTAAGACAGATAAGTCATTTTTTTAAATAGTAGCAAAACCTGATAGAACATTGCTTTATAATTATTAAAAAAAAAAAAATCTTGAGAAAGACTGTGGAGAGTTTGTTTTGTGCATAAAGCATTTTGTTGTGGTTACAGGCTTAATTAATTACCCTCTGATTGAATATGATGTTATTTCATTGTGACAAACTCATTTCATTATGCAGAAATCATTGAGGCTCACCTGTCTGGAATTTCAAGTTGAGCCTCAGCTGTAGCCCTGACACAGGGGTTTTGGTGTCTAGCGGCCATTTGTTTGGAGCACGTTAAGATCCTGTGCTGAGCACCGCAGAGAGCTTCTGAGGGAGCGTGTAGAGGAAGCCTTAATTTGTTTACTGTGGTCCTACAGTAGCGTCGCACTCCAACAGACCATGCGGCCCCAGCTTCCGCTACGGCGTTCTGCTCTCTGGCAGAATGAATATTCATAATCAGGCAGTTCCTTTGTTTTCAAGTGATTGCCAATTATGACTCCATGCATATTGATTCTGATTAGAATTAGAGCCAAACAAGTCATGATCACACCTCCAGTGAATACATGTGAGCATCTGTCATCTCCAGGTCATCAGCAATCTGAAGAATGAACTACAGAGTCCTAATTACTTCCAAAAAGAACCTGCTGGTGATAGCTTTCATAGGAGAGGTATACCACCAAACACACAAAGCATTTGGGACATCTTATGAGTACTGTTTCGCTTCCCTTTTGCCCTCAGAATAGCCTCAATTCCTGGCGGCATGGACTTACTCAGGTATCCATGGGGATTCTGCCCCTGTTGTAGCTATAAAGCTCCCACACTTGAAATGGCTGAATGTACTTATGGTGGCGAAGCTTTCCAGGTGCACACGGAACACTGCCACTCAAGGAGGACCTCTGGCACCAACTCTCATAACCTGTCCAAAGGCACTTTCATTCTTTTCTTCTCACTCACATACAGCCCATAATTCTTCCACAATCTGCCTCCTTCCCTCCATCTAGTTTGATTGAAGTGCATGTAACAGATGAAATCAATAAGGGATCACAGCTTCCCCCCAGATTCACATGCCTAGTATATTCTATGGGAAGAGCAGTGGTACCCAATACTCTATATGCATAGGGTACACAGGGCATAGAATGACAGCGTTTTACCTGTGGGTGTCTGGCATCTGTGTGCTTTGGTTCCTTATCACAAATGAGAAACATCCTCGAAACCCTCCAATCACAGTCCTGTTTATATGACATCATCACACTTGCCCATTTTTTTTCTTAAGCCCCCAGGAGTGGTGTGCGGCTCAGTGGGCTAAGCCTCACTGCCAGTGATCAGAAAGTCAGTGGTTCAAACCCGGCTTGAGCAGAATAACCACCTGTCTGAGGACCCTTGAGCAAGGTCCTTAATCCCTGGCTTAGAATCATCATGAAATAAAGGCACACCTTTGCAGATAAACACATGTCATACAATGAAGACTGTGATTGGTTAAAGATGCAAGCCCCTCCCTTGTTGACTCAGGATTTCTGCGAATGACCTGTGTGTCCTTTGTTAGCCTATAACCCTGGGGGGTGATGGATAGATGACATATTTGTGGAAGAGGGTATTGTACTACCTGAGATAAAAATGGGATTTACATTGATGGTTCAAAACATTATTCTGACCATAAATTACTCGGATGTTTACCGAATGTTAAGTGACCATCTAATATATCCCAGACTTTGAAACACACCATTCTTTTGGCAATAAGTGATTGTTTGTTTCATGAAAAAGTTCCATTCAGATTTCAGCCTGTGATTTTCCAATTGATTGCCAGCATCCTATAGAAGACAAAATATTAATTTTAACTTTCTCTCAGATAAAAGTTATTGTCAGATTGGTGTCTTCAAAGAAAAGCAAGAATATCAAAGACGAAATAATCAAGGAGGAGACTTCCTTATCAGTGTCACCACTAATGAATGGTTTTGTAGAATTACCAGCTCGTTAACAAGACTGTGACTGTGTATAAGAGTGATAATTAAATATTGCTTGTTCCGGTCTCTAAATAAAAATAATAATGTGATGCAGATAATGTCCCTTCATGATTAATATGAAAACAATAGCTTTTTGTGCATTTTTCTCAGAAATGAGGTGAAAGTTAGCTGATTACGAGAGGTATTTCTTGCAAAAAAAGAAAATTAAAGTGATAATGATAAAATGAAAATACAATATCCACTTTGCCATTTAGTTTTGAAAGCCTATGCACAAAAATCCTGCCAAAATAGAAAATGAAATGAAATATCGCAATTTGCATTTTAACTTTCCACTCATTCATGAGTCATTTTGTG
This sequence comes from Petrocephalus sullivani, assembly GCA_026780845.1. Classification (NCBI taxonomy): domain Eukaryota; kingdom Metazoa; phylum Chordata; class Actinopteri; order Osteoglossiformes; family Mormyridae; genus Petrocephalus; species Petrocephalus sullivani. Next base: position 28,188,588 of record JAODKM010000108.1, read on the forward strand.
AAAGATCAAAAAATAAAATAAAAATCCATTTTGTTTGACTTTTCACTTCTTACTTTGCGTTTTAATTTTCCAATTAGTTTTTTAATGTTCAGGTTCACAACATGCAAATATGCTAATTGGAGCGGGGAAGTGGGCGGAGTTATGCACCGGAGAACACTCAGCCCTGCTGTGCTTTCTCAGTGAGGCTGCGGATTCCGGAATCATTATCATTTTCATTTTGTTATTTTTTTTTGCAGGAAATACCTCCCATATCTGATACCTCATTTGTTTCCTTGTGTTTTCCTCTTGCCATTAAAATGTATTTACATTCCTCCGTTCCATTTCGGCTAAACCCCTACATCCAAATAAAGGTCCTAATTACTTCCATACACATTGCCTGCAGTTCTGATCGCCATCCCACCCAGACTTACAGGCTCACTGTCACTTTCATTACCTCTGTGTACATTTGGTTCATTTGAGCACCACAGCTGTGTGAAAAGTGCTCTGGATAATCTCAGCAAATAAAGCATAAAGGGAACCCTCTGCCCGATCGAACTGGAGTTAATTGTGCATACACAGAATGACTGATATTAACTGTGGTTAACAGCACATACGAGATCACTGTCAGGCTCAGGTGATTCTGCAACGGTCTTTCTGTCCGTTTCATTTGATACTTGTCTGGCTGAGCAGTTAATTAACTCAGCATTTACTAGTTATAAACTAGCATTTAACGCATGTCTAGTAATCGGGCAACAAATCACCTTGTAAATAAATCTTTCACCCGAAAAATTATAAGCATATTGATGTTTTCGTTTTTATCCTGCAGACGAAATTATAAATGTAATAAGATATACCTATAAAATAAGAATTCAAATCAAATCATGTGAATCCAAATCAAATCAAATCATATCAAATGTGAATGGGAATAGATGGAAGTAAATCAGTGAAGGGACTGAAACCTGTTTGCGAAAATCATCGCCGAAGGGAAATGTGACTCTTTCACAGCTCCTGTTTCTGTGCTTCATGATTGAATTAGGGGAATATATGTTTTCAATATCTCCTGTTTACTTCCCATGTCTAAACAAGACCACGCAGGAAGATGTGTTAAAATGATCCCCTACGAGTTTTATAGCGTTCTGCAGAGCCGACATAAATGATCCAACAGAACAATATCTAATCCTACAAAGATCTCAACACTCCACATCTTCCTACTTTTACAAGCAAGAAGGGAGGTGACCTAATTATATGTGGACAGATGGTAAAACAATTTATGAACAATACATAAGATACCAACCCAGTAATATATGAGAATTATGGCATTTATCTCCGAAGGGGAATTGTGTGAGTCTCCTTCCGTGATTGAGAAAAATGTTCATAAAATAATGATTTACTGATCTCTCAGAACTTTCCCTAGCCAGGCATATAATTTAGTTGCTTATTAGATATTACATTTGATCCAAATGTTTTGGGACACCAGTTCACCTCCTTAATACATATGTAAAACTCTGTCATATCAGTTATTTTCAGGCTTAAGATACATGATCTTAATCAAGAAATGAAATCCAAATAGAAATCTGCTGTTGCGCAAAAACTCAACTCAGTGCAATTACACACCTTTGCAGAGTATAATACAAGATTTTCACAGGGTAATGAAGGTTAGGAGCACTGACGAGCCTTTTTACAGAAGCACATCTTTGAATCAACCCGGCTCAGTCTTTCCAGAAAAGCACGTTCTCAGAAAAAGAAGTGCCAGGTTTTTCACATTCTAAATTGCCAAGGAAATTCGCCTGAGTGACAGCCGGCAGAGGGAGCCTTTATCTTTTTCAAACAAAATGAGAGATAGATTCGACATCCTGAAGTATGAGAAACAGCGAACAAGGTGGCAGGCAGATATTCTGCACCATACGCTTATGTAGTATGTAATGAACACAGTATATCAGAGATCGCTTTTAATATAAAGTTCCATTATAAGGTCGGTTTGGTCCAGCAATTCAGTTTTATGTGGTCGTAACAGTCTACAATTTATCTTGGGGGAAGGATCACATTTGTAGGAATACTCTATTACTAAAATACAGCAACTGAAATGAGTATGTTATGTATCATTTTGGTGCTTAGCTGATACTCTTATCCAAAAGGAATTGTATTCATTTGAACATCTTAACATCTCTGGTACGACTCAGATTAATTAGCTGGCTCAGTGCAACAAAAGCAGGACTTTATCTAGAAATCAAGTAATAGGTAACGAATATTCTGGTCATTAAACACAATCCCCCTAGTGCTCCGGTCACAGTGATAGGTACAGTACTGCTCAGTGATAGGTACAGTACTGCTCAGTGATAGGTACAGTACTGCTCAGTGATAGGTACAGTACAGTGCAAAAGTCTTGTGCCATCAAAGTGCTCAGGTGGTCTTCATGTTGGTGTAGAACTATATTATTATGCCGGTCAAAGCCTGCGAGCTTTGGAGCATTTCCATAGGACACCACAGTGTCTGCGGCAACCATCCAATACACATGTATTTTTTGACTTGACCACTAACACACCTCCTTTGGCTAATCAATACCTCATTGACTTTTGTAAACTAATTCAATTAATGAGTGAAGTGAGCTGGTGGTGAAATATAACAAATGCGTGGGATGGCTGAGGTGCCCCTGAGGAGAGGTTTGGGAACCCAAGCGGTGTTCGTCCAGCCATCCAACAAGGCACCAGTAACTTTCTGAGGAACAAAGGAAATTCTTATTAGTTTTTATTTTGGTACTTTAATTAAATTGTATCTTTCTTTGAAGCAAATATACACTTACCACCCAGATGAATAGCATTTTCTTTGATGCCAACACTGAATGTGTAAAGAAAATAAAGCAAACATCAAAATCTGTATGATTTACTGTGTTGTGCGTCAAAAGGAATTTGAAGCAGCCAACGAGAATGATATCAGAAGTTAGCTATGCTTTTTTTTTTGTTATCGATGAGGAATGCATGATGCCCCCTCCCAGATAATCTGTAAAAATCAACAGGTAATCAGTTAATGAATTGCCCTTTTGTTAATCTTGTGCTGCCATTATTTAATTTTGCCCAAAGTGCATAAAAATTTTACCCATGTACCCAACTGAATGTCTCACTTAAGTCACTCAAGGGTACAACAGAGAGTTTTCCTGCAGTGTAGGACACTGACCTTCAGGCTGCTACCAGACCGAAAAACAATTTCATCCTGCTGTTATTAAATTGTACCCTGTATAATTTTGCCTTAAAAATGACTCTTTCATCCTCCATAGTACCATATAAGCTATTTGAAATAAGTAAAGGTTACAGCAGAAAATCACAATTTAATTAACAGCCTCCTCAACAATCCATCTGCTATGTTATATATTATGGGTTTTACTTCTGTTACTGTTCAAGGCTTTCAGTCCTACAAGGCTGTTAAAATCCATTTTGGCTCACAAGCGGCTTAGTTAGATCAAGGTTTGGCTTCACACACAGCAGTAGTAGCCAGGACTGGTCTCGGGTAACGATAGTGCATGTATATATTGCTTTGCAAAGCTGGCGGTCCTCTGGTGTGTCTCCAGGATAACAAACAGCAAGAAAGAAACAGTAATCTGTACAGATTTTAAATGCAATTTTATGAATTATGCAAGCAATGCAAAAGGAGTAGAATACCAAGGGATGCACGGACATTTGTTTTGAAGATACAAACATTTTAATATTTCTATTGCACGGTATATGCAATAGAAATGTTTCACTTTCCACCATAAATGTCAAGACACCATTCGATGTTTTCGGGCTGTGAGACTGTACTCTCTCGCTGCTGTGTCCTCGGTGCTGACCATGTACTGCATACCTAAAGGGCAGACTAGGAGAGTAGTTCGGTCAATGCAGGACAGCGGGCCCCCGTGCTAAGGGACACTGCTTAATGGATTCATTCCTTATTTTAACCTGAGCTAATTGGAGCTGATTAGCCACCGATTCCTGGGCCCGTCATTGCATTTCAGAGTCGAAATGCTGACAGCACTGTTATTTTCCTGTGAAATCACTTTTAATCTCAGTCAAATGGATTACTGATGGCTGTATGCAAGGGGAGCGGACGCGTCTGAAGAAGGAGGCACAAAAAGTCATGCATACTCGTCGGCTTGCTTTTGTAAAGCGGAGATTTAAGTGTCTGCTTCTTCTTTCTGTCCTAAATCGTCTAATCCTGCTCCCCTTGTAATTGGGGATGGACCATATCGCAATTGGTATGGCCGATATCAATCCAAATACCGATATTCAGGGCCGGGAGTCGGGGGGGGCGTCCGGCCCCTGAAAGCCACCCCCTCTTATGACCAAGCAGTCGTCTCCCGCTCCCTATGATAGTCGCAATCGTTAGACTACATACAATCTAAGTATATGTGTGTGTGTATGTAGTTTTTCATATTATATATCAAATCGCACTATTTAGTAACTAATATTTTCCTTGCCTTGTTTTTTAAAAATGCAAATATAATTAAGGCTTCTACTAGTAAAATTTTATCAGCTTCCATTACATTATGTGTAGGTGACTGTTTGTGATTAAGTATGCAGCGATGAACAATGTGACCTGGACACAGGCCTGGGTGCCCCCCCGTTCCACAGTCCGTAGCTGTATGTAAATAATCTAACAGGCATGTCTGTCTATGCACTTGGATACATATGAATCTTTAATATTTGTCATGTGAAAATTGAGTCATTACAATGGGAAGAACACTTCGTTGGCTCATGAACACATTGATTAAAGTAGCCTAATTATGGCATTTAATTTTACCTTGTATGGTTGTGTACGTGTGTAAAATAGTGATATACATACATGTCTGTTTTATAATTTAATGTGCTCTTCAACTCTTGGTTTCCACAAATGCCCAATAAAACATTCTCTTTTTGATTAAGCGGAGGGGAATAATGGCTGTGTGGACGTTCATCCTTCCCTCCGTTTCCCAGTACCACGTTCCTCCTTCCCTCCGTTCCCCAGTACCACGTTCCTCCTGTTTTACGCAAGCGGCGGCGGCACTCTGAAAATAAGGCGCCGTTCCGTTGCACTTTGTCATTCGCTTTTAATGTGGGACCCGGGATAGTCTGTCTGTCTCTCTGTCAAATTATCCATGATTCCTTCTTTAGTTTGCTACGCGTTATTTGTCTGTCTATTTTAGAAAAAAAATGGCCTAAACGTCTCCATTTGCAATAGTAAAAGCCATAGAAATATATCATGTCGCCTGGATTAGGAATGGTTATGTCTCCGGAGAGGCGCTCCTGGGAATTCACTAGAAATTAAAGGGCCGGGTCTGAAAAGGATCACTTCTTATTTGAAGGCCTTGTCTGCGATTCCCCCGTCTGTAAATACCGAAATAGATAGGCTGAGGCAGTAATGGCGTTTCTGTTGACCTCTTCTTCATAGGGTCATTTTGCTGCGGATGGTTTTCTTTCCTCCGATCTACTTTAAAATTAATTGTCTGCCTTGTTATTGCTGACACGGCGTTTGCACATCCTGTCCCGATACTTCTGCCAAACCAGCCACGGGACTCTCCTGATCAGACAGATCTGATCAATTTCATGCAACATGCCATCTAGAAGTTTGGGGTATTTTCCATTGAGATAGTGTTTTAAGAGACGTAAAAACAAACCACTTTGCACTTTTAAAATGATCAGTCTTTATTTATGCAAAAAGAACGCAGCGTATATTCACACTAAGAATGAAATGATATCATATAATAACTTATACTTTGTTTCCTTTCTGCAGTAGCCAAAAAAACAATGAAATTCAGACTCAAAATTCATGAACAACAGGCCAAAAAAAAATCTATCTATCTCCCTTAACAACAGTCTTCAAATTCTTATTAAACACACAATTCTTGGTTTTCACATAGCATGTGACCGGCACGTGTCGTATGCAGGAAATCTGTTTCACTGTATAAATAATACATTTTCTAAAGGATAACATGAAGCTCTGCTTTATAAAACCAATCAAAATGCACAGAAAGGAGCAGAGACGTCATGCTGATGCACACAGACCCAAACTTCGATGCAGGTGATCTTATGTGAGGGGCACCCTCTTACATTCTGAGCCATCAACACCAGGGATCCTGTCTGCCTGATCTCCCCGCAGCCCCCAGCTGCCTCCCCAGAATCCACACCTCCACCTCCTTCTGTGCTGCCGCCCCCACGTACAACGCCAGGACCAGTGCTCAAATTGAGGATGATCCGGGGGGTCCCCAGAACCCACAATAATAGAATGTGTGCCTGGGTCCCCCTTAAAATGACTATCTGAGTGCTACCCCCTTCCCCCATTCAGCTTTTACCCACTTAAACAAGGTTGGTGTCCCCTGTCCTACATTTCAACATGCTTGTGCCACTTTCATGTTATGCTCAGACTGCCCACCAGGGGACCCCCAAGACCTTTGACACAATTCCAACACTGGCCAGGACCGCGTCAGAAAAAGGGGCATCTTTTGGACTGGAAGTGGACGGATCAAGCGAGTCTGCTTGCAGGCGTGTAAGCGACGGAAGAGAAGAAGGAAGCCGTACATGTCCCAGTTCAGGAACAGCAATTCCCCTTTGAGCTCTTTGCAATGCAACTCTGTCCCCAATGCTAATGACCCCGTCTGCTCCGTTCCCACTCGGAGCCTCCTTATATGGTGAACGAGAGCAAATTGTAAGTCTCGTTTCTTTAAATGCTTCTATTTGTGCGCAGTGGAAATCACCAACATTACAATCTGAAAGAGCTGGCAAAATTGCACAGCGTTTTTTTTTTTTTTTTTTAAAGAACGGCAGGTAGCACGATCGCGCAATTTCCCCACCGCTGACAGGACCAGTCACACCTCCCATACACGATTTAAGGTCTTTTTTATAAATATTTTTTATAGCTGTTTCCCAGCTTAATTATAATCAACTGAATAGGCAGAGAATAATGGTATAATGGTGATCATAATAAGCAAACAAGTGGATGAAAGAAACCAAAAAAAAAGAAATTAAGAGGGTAAATTTAATGATGCATTTTTTCTCAGTGTCCAACCAGCATTAATGTCTGCACGCCGAATGTCGTCCCCCCCCCCCCGCGAAACATCCACAATGTTCTGCAGAAGAGTGTAGCCATCACTGGTCCGCGGAACCCTCACTGCCACCCAAAGGACGACACAGGGACTGAGTTTTGCTCAGGAGTCACGCCTGTGCTCACACTGCTGCCCAGAGGAGCACAGGTAAACAGGCCTATTGTTTATTCTTAATCAGGGCTGGGCTCCCGCATGCATGAAGCACAGCAATTATACGGGGGCCGCAGCGCCAAAAGACTTTTGCTCACAAGGGAAAATTACGCGCTGAATGCAGCTTTTTGTTTAGATTGTATTTCAGAGAATCCCAGCCTGTTTCCGTACAGGGAAGAGATTGGCTACAATAAAGAAAACCTTACAAAAACATTCCCCCCAAAAGTGCAACATTAGTTTCCCACCTTGCCACATTCACGTCTGAACATGCATTTTTAGTCTAAACTTTCTTGTGCCAGGGGTAAGACGCGATGTCAGTTTAAATCTGTCAAAATTATATTTTATTTAAAAGCCCCTTGTAAAATATTGGGTATTTTTAAAGGAATACTATAAACAAAAAGCCAGTCCTAAAACCATATCTTTGATATGATTCAGCTTTCCTCAAATTTTGAATAGTCCTGTGAATTCTTTATATTTAGTTAAATATTTAATAGAAATATATTTACAGATACACAAATGTCTGTTTAGGTTCCACAACAAAATACATAAATTCTGTCAAGCAGCTTGTCCAAAATTTTTCAAAAATGTTTTTTCTTCTCTGAGATCAGCTTCCTTAGAAGGCCACCAGGTCTTCTCGCAGGAGACCAGCGTCCAACAAACGTGTCCTTCCATTCAACAAATCACACACCACCGGTAACCCTCAGCACTACGGGCTCCAAAGCAGCTCGGCCTCACCTCGAAGGCAGAACGGCCTTCTAGAAGAGTGTATCCTTTCTGCTCCGGTAGAGAATCTTCTTGAAGGCCTTGCGGAAGTCCTTGTTGAAGATGGTGTAAATCAGGGGGTTGAGGGAGCTGTTGCAGTAGCCGATCCAGAAGAAGAACTTGAAGAGTGGCTGAGGGAGGATGCAGGACTTTGGACAGATGGCCTGCAGGCTGTAGGAGAAGAAGAAGGGGAACCAGCAGACCACGAAGACCCCGATGACCACGGCCAGCACGAAGGTGAGTCGCTTCTCGCGGTTTACTAGGGCTTTCCGTCGGGCAGTGTTGGGCGTGCTCTCTGGCCTGGCCTTCTTCTCAACCAGCACCGTGCCCTTCGATGTGGCAACAGTGTCTCGACAGTGCCGCGCTGAGACTGGGGTGAGAAGCCCACCCCCCGGGGACCCTGCCAAGCTGGAGGGTCCGTCACCTGCAGGCCCGATGGTTCCCCTCTCTACGTCTGAGCCCGAGCTAGAGCTTTCGCGGTTGCTGTTGTCAGACCTTTGCCTCGTGGTCCCCCTCTTCTCCCGGCGTCTGAAGATGTCCTCTGGCAGCCTGGAAGAGGTGGCAGCGGTGGATGGAGAGGGATTGGGGCCAACGATTGGAGAGGGTGTCACTGGACTGGGAGTCGGTGTTGGCGAGGGGGGCGATGGGCTGCCGTGGGAGCTGCCAGGCTGCTCAGCCTGTGCCGTGACGGCCAAGGCTGGGACGGCAAGGTCCGGGGGCCTCTGCAAGCTCCTTTTTCGAGTGATTTCCAAACCGGTGCCGTTGCTGCCCCCATTCTGCTGAGCCTGAGGCTTTACCTCCAAGGCAGGAGCATCGCCCTCCTTCCTGGGCTCCCCTGGCGGACAGCGTGTGTGCCGCTTGGCGATTTGGTAGATGCGCACATAGACCAGGATCATGATGAGGCAGGGCGCGAAGAAGGAGCCGACAGTGGAGTAGAGGATGTACCAGCGCTCGTCATTTAACTGACACTCGCCCTGGCTCGCCTGCCTCTTGTTCATGGAGAGTAACGGGGGGAAGGAGATGACGGCGGAAATGAGCCACACCACCAGGATGGCGGCCTTGATGCGGCCCGGAGTGCGCTGAGCGTTGTACTTGATGGCCCGTGACACCGACAGGTAACGGTCCAGGCTGATGGCGCACAGGTGCACGATGGACGAGGTGCAGAAGAACACGTCCAGCGCCAAGTAGATCTCGCACCACACCGAGTGGAAATACCAGTGACCCATCAGCTCGTTGGCCAAGGAGAAGGGGATGATCAGCGTGGCCACCAGGATGTCGGCGGCAGCCAGCGACACCAGGAATAGGTTCTGGGGCCCCCGGAGGGAGCGACTGGTTAGCACGGCGATGATGACCAAGATGTTGCCGAAGATGGTGAAAACCATCATGGTGGTGATGGCGGTGGCGAAGGCCGCTGTGGCCTCCAGCGAGTACGGCGGATGCTTCAGGATGCTCTGGTTGCATGCCAGACTAGAGCCGCCTGTCCCTCTGCTGGTACTGAGGTTACTACTGGCCAGTGCAGGCCAAACTGATTCACATGCACCATCCAGAGGCTGAGCCATTATGAAACCGGCAGGTGGAGGTTCTGAGAGTTTACAGCCAAAGAGAAAAAAGGATCTTTCCCGTCTAGTAGAAATATTTTAAAATCAAACAAGCAGCAGCATTAAAAGTGTTTCTTGGTGTGCCTATTGGAGAAACAATGTGTCCTCAGTCAAGCCCATTCTCAATAGCAGATGAGCATATGGCTCTCTTCCTCAAGCTGTCTTATTGTTCGTAATTATTAGTGCTTTGTTTCATAATCAAATCAAAACGAAGATGCATAACATTAAGCGGATCCAAGGCACTTCGTTTTCCTGTTTTGTCATATCTACACGGCCACACGATTCAAAAAGGCAATTCGCAATTTAAATTCTATATTTAAATAACCACGAGTTAATGTAGCGCCGTATAAATAATTAAAACGCGGATTTAGGGCAGAGAAATGCTATGTTTCGTGTTTTCAAACTCTAAATTGTAATTGTGACCGACTGTAGCGGAGAAGCGGATTATTGTGTTTTCTTATTTAGTAAAAGCTTATTAATATTACAGCGATGCATTTAGGCAAAGAACAGTTGGATAGTGTAAAATTATGGTAAAAAAAAAAGCTCTCCTAACGGTTATTGTTCCATAACAACTGATGGAAACATCAATTTTGTCCACCAAAGGACAAAGATTTAGTAGTATTCTGGAAAAGTTTTAGTCCTACCTTTAAGGTATTGTGTCGAAGATCACATTTAATTAAAATTAAAATAAAAGATTTCGCGCACAAAAGTTTCCCAAAGCAATACAAAAAAAAAACGATCGCCGCAGATTATCAAACTTAGTTCGAGCCGAAAAATAAGCGAAATGTCTTTTTCCTTATCATGAACCACTCATGTGGTTCGTTTTACTTCCCAGGACTGTCACCGTTTTGCGAGTATTGGCCGAAGGAGTGCCATGGAGAGAGGTACCCCCCTGCGCCGTCATGGTCTCTCATATCCGGGAGGGCTGTACAGTACCGGGCTGCAGCGTCCGCACAGCTCCCCTGCCTCCTCCGGCTCTCCTCCGGCTCTGCTCCTCTCCGCACTGAGAGCGCTGCGCTACAGCCCCAGCATTAATACCGCCGCTCACCCCTCTCGGCGCGGAGATGTCAAACCTGGCGTCACGGGTAGCGCCCCGTGTTTGGGCTTAACTAATAGACTGATGGAAAGACCCCTTTCTGTTTAAGTTGAGCAAAAATCTCTCTTTGAGCAAAGCCTCCAATATTTTATTTTCTCTGATGTTCACTGTTCACTTTCTTCGCAAAATGACATATCTAATTATAGTGTGTAATTATGTCTGCGTAAATAAAGTATTTTTTAAACCATTATATCTGGGGAATTTTTTTGCAGCAAATATTATATTTATTTATCCATCCACCCATCCATCTATATAACAACTACACGCCTATATGGAGTAGATGGCTATAGGACTGCAGACTATGCAGGGAGCAGAGCACAGGAGATGCTCTGATGGGAGGCCAGTCCACCGCAGAGCCCAAACCGCAAGCTGGGTTTTTTTCAGCCATATGTGGTACATTGCTTCCATCCAAAGGCAGCCATACCGGACACCAGCACTCATAAGCAGACCCCACTGCTTACCATGTTACCATTTGGACACTTTGGACACCAGAACCCCCTTCAGCGTTTCAGGTGGACCTGGGCTGGGTGACGGGTACAGCAAACACCTTTATTACAAAAAGACTGGTTCCTAAGATCACGCTGGTAACACTTTACTTAAGGCCATGTTTTTAGTAACTTATAAACACATTGATAAATAATAGTGCATTCATAAAGCATTATAAACATGGCTATAAATATGTGTCAAAAGGCAAAACACATTATAGCAATGTGTATTTTGCATTATGAATGCTCTGCCAAGTGCTCATTTATAATAGCTATAGATACCTTCACAACGCATTATAATGGTTGGTAAAAGCATTAAGGATGCTTTGTACTGCATTATAAGGGTATCTATAGTGATTACAGATGAGAGCTTCATAGCGCATTCAAAATGTATAATACATAATTACAATTTGACAAATATTTATAGCAACGGTTATAATACTTCATGAATGTGTTAATTATAAGAACAGTCATTAGGCTTTCTGAATATGGGCTTCATGGAAAGTGTTACCGTTAGTTTTCCTAACATCCACCCCTGGTTGTAACCACACACTTGACTGGGCTTGTTCAAAGTCTCCAGCAAACTGGCAAATCGCCTGGGCAAGACATCCTGGCAGGCGGCTGCCCCTGCCCTGCCTGCCCTGTTTGCCCTGCCCTGCCTGCCCTGTTTGCCCTGCCCTGCCTGCCCTGCCTGCCTGCCAGTGAGGGCTATGGCCCTGATTAGCACCCTACTTAGTCGCAGCTCCCAGCCGCTGCACCGGTCGGCCCGTAACTTGAGAAGAAAGCAGCGGTTTCGGCAGGGAAGCTCCCCTAACACACAAAAGTCTGGGCACAAAAAGTGTTACAGCAGCTGTCGTGCAAATTATAGCTGGTTTTCTTTCTTTGGCCACAGCCTGTGACCATCCAGGGAGAATTTTTATTATAAAACTGCAAAGGCTGGGGAAAAAAAAACATTTATCTACTTAAAATTGTGGAATTATAGATTACACTCCTACCAAGACCCGTGTTAAATTTATGCTTCCACTAAGTCATGCGGTTCATGCAGATTAAAGCCTAACACACTTAATACCTCACCGTTTATCCAGCATAAGGTTGCAGTAATCCTGGAGCCCGTGCCAGCATCCACGGGGTATGAGGTAGGGGACGTTCTGGACAAGATGCCAGGACATCACAGGGCACACGTAGCAATTTAGACACCAATTCACCTAACAGCATGTTTTCAGACTGCAGGAGGAGACCCACAATAAGACAGAGAGAGCATGTAAACTGGAGGCATGCAGCCACAATGCTGCCCACTGATCCATGGTAAACAGGGTAATAGAAATTCTTGATTATTGGGAAGGAAGAAAAAAAACACTTGGATCTCAGCTAAACTCCAAATGTTGCAAAGGCATCGAAAGGGTAGTTTGCATATCCTCTAATAACCGCAGACACTTTCTGGTCATGAAAGCCACCTGTAGATCACAGCATACATAAAGAAAGAAAGGAATCAGCAAACTGATACAGTCGATCATCCAGGAGGCTTTGACTAATGAGGTCATGTCAGCAGCATCCCTTCATGTTAGGATCTGAGCCGAGCTTGGGCATACCTCCCTCCTCGCACACACACACACACACACACACACACACACACATACACAGTGAGTCACACATTGTGACTGTACAAAACTCTTCTCACGTTTAATGAAATAAAAAAAGTCATTACAAATCATATTCTTTGGACAATACTGTATTAGAGATGATAACATGTGTGATCACTTAACTGTGAATGTTATGAGAAATATGAAAATCGTAGTAGTATTTTGATTTGTCACACTTCGTTGTGCATTTTCCAAGAACAAATTGCGAATTTATGAATAAACTACAAATTCTTCTATTGAGGTGGGTATTTTTAAAAGAAGAATTTGTTTGAATAACCAAATATAAAATTCCATTTAAATTATGCACAACCTCCAAAACTATCTGCACTAGAATTTAAGTAGGCAAATTTAGAAATAACTGAAAGCATACTTTGGATATGAATGGTAAATGTTACTTTTATGGAACATTTTCCTAAATATAATCCTTTTGAAAACGACCTGTGCAAATAAAGTCCCAATAAGCATTCAAAATGACCAGCTAATTCTGTCACAGAATATTTAACAGAAGACTTGGTGGCTCATTTTAATGACTCAATGACTCCAGAATACATCTGAGATGACAGGAGGGAAAAGGATCAGTCACACTAATGCCCATGGATCATTATACCAGAGAAGCACCACATCAGTCTGGAAAGCAGACCATGAACATTTCCCCTTCCGTCACTTAATCCATTGCAGACTGGAATGGTAGATTGCTGCACTCAGCTTAAACGTAAGTTTTGGAGAGGGAAGCATTACAATGGTCTCACCGCACACCCTGCCAAAACTGTCCAAACCGCTCATAAATTGAGAAATAATATTAGTTAATAACATTAAAATATTAGTGCATCATTTTTTCCTGTTACAACATTACACGTCATTTACGCGTATGTATATTTCAAGGAGAACCGATCATAAAGTCGCTCGGCGGTTAAATAGCGCCATCTTGTGGAAATATAAAAACTGAACAGGAGCACAAACTTCATTCACGAGCTGGCACAAGTGAAGATGGGCAAAACTACCAACTAGCCCCCATCTTCTGCTCCCCAGAAACCCCAAATCCACATGCTACAGGACAAGAGATTTTCCTAGAAACCTTTAATACATTTACTGAATGTTATAAGTTTCAAACAACTTTTTTTCACCGCAATAACAAGGTACAACAGAAGCCAAATTAATGACAGGAGTGCCTTATGTGCCTTATGTGAGTTTCAAGGCCACCTCCACTATCATAAATATATGCAAGAAGCAGTTCAACTGGTAAATAATAATGAGTTTACAAGCACTGAAATTTTGGCCAGGATTGCATTATCCATTTAGGAGCTCTCAATTCCAATTTCTCTTAAACCTTGGAGACTGCAGTGATCTTGATACCTGTTTAAAGAACCAGTAACTTGCTTTTACCAAACCTGTTTCGACATATTCTTTTTAGCACAGAACAGATCCAGCATCAACCAAGAGCATACCACACAGCAAAGTTCCCCACTGACACCCCACAAAGGCAATTTAATTTCTACAAGTTTTTTTGACAAAACACCATATGTTCATAACTAGCTAAATAACACTTCACTTTCTAAGCCCAAGCTAAATTTCAGCATCAACAGTTGTGAAATTGACAAATATCGGCAAGCAACTGTTCATACACGACCACACTAATATGTCAAGAGGAGTGACTCAATTCTTATCGCACACGTAGTTTCCGAAGTCGCTGAACATCCAGATCGCTCAGGCCCTTCCTCTGCCCAATGACCACTCCCTTTTTCTTGACAACAATTGTTGGCTGTCCATTAGCAGAGAAGTCATAGCTGGAGGATTGAACACAACCTTTAAACACTAAAGGACCCCACATTAACTAACACAGCATCATAGCAGAAACTCACACAGCATCATGGCAGAAACGCTCACCTCCCATAATGCATGATGGAGTTTATAGGGCAAATCTTCAAGCTACTTTGTACCAGTTTACATTTAGACTCATTTCAATAATAATGAATAACAGAGGCTGGTTAGTGAAATGAGCCACAAAGTTGAATAAATGGGACAGTAGGCCAATAATGCATAAGTAATCTTAGACGCTCCCAGCGGTGGGACAGAAAACTGAAAGGCAGAAATGTCCAGGTGCTCACAGTTGGCATGAGTTTTGGACTAGAGGTAACTGGAAGGCATGATTACCTGGCTTAATGTTCTGGTATTGCACGGCGATGTAATCGTCACGGTCGCTGCGAGCGTGCTCGTGGCAAAATCCCAGCGCGAGAAGCAGCTCATGACAAATGTTACCTGTGGTAACATTTATAGCCAATTTCTGCCAAAAAAGAGTGGCTGGCGGCCCCCACAGCGACCTATGAAAGAGGCGCAGCTGAGGACAGAAACGGAGTGAGCTGCAGAATGGGCCAGGGGTGGCCAGAACCCAGCTACACTTTAAGAGAATCCTCGTTCACGAGTTGGCTGAAAATGTGACATTTCAAAACTCTTTCAAAAACTCTGCCAGATGTAGCCTTTACAAGGTGCGTCCGTCTAGCTTGTTTTCGCATCCTTGTAGATGTTATACATAATGCAGCTAATGACAACCCTGAAAGCACCACTAAAATACAGCAATTGTATCCAACTTCTATCCAAGTACAACTACCATAGTCGGATGCATTGATCGTCAAAACTGTTTTAGATAATAGGGACTCCTAAAATAAGTCAACGACCAGTTTCACACGAAGGGCTGGGGAAAGGACTTACCCTTCCCCTCGGACAAACGCCAGATAGTCTTCCTCAGTCGTGCGCTCCTTAAACACAATGCAACTTTTCTCGGATATTAAGTCGCAGGCGGCCCTTATGTCATCCGTCCTGTTTTCTGGACGATGGAAGCGCATTTAATATCCTGTAGGGCGCTGGAAAGCGCCCGGTGGCAGTGGGGGACCGGTTTACTTACTCAGCTCTGGGTTGATGACAAAGGGCACGGTGACTGTCCAGTTCACTGCGGGCCACAGCCGGCCTTCGGCGCTTCTGTCTTTGCGCTTCAAACACAGGAAATATTTGCAATGTTTTTATTTATTTAGTTATTTTTCGCAACTTTAGATTAAGCCTTTCCCCCACACTGTCAGAAAAAAGTACCAGTTTGTACCTTTGCTTGTCACTGGGGCTGTACCCTCAAGGGTCTGCCGGTTGTACCCTATAGCTATAGGTGATTGTACCTTTTAAGGTACAGAAACTGACTCAGGGGAACATTTTTGTACCATTGGGGGGTAGATTAATGTAATTTGTACTTCAGTGTACAAGACTGTACCAGGACTGTACTCCTTTTCCTGACAGTGAACAAACAAATTTAATCCTGTCTGGACCTTTCAATATTATGGTTAGGTGGTCTCTTCTGTGCCCACTTATTAGAGCTGAAAAAAATGAATGAATGAACGGGACGGTTTACAAACAGATTAAATAAACTCAAACTGCTACTCAAGTCCATCCATCCATCCATTTTCTGAAACCACTTGACCTGTTCAGGATCACGGGGGTCCAGAGCCTACAGGTGCAAGACAGGGAACAGCCCAGGATGGGGGGGGGGGGCGGCACGAAGCAGGGCTGCTATAAGTTATTTGAGCAAAATGAATAAATACAACTGACAGCAGCTTAGGTTATAATAAGTGCAACGTCATTTTGCCAAATGTAGCACTATTATGGCAAGCCGTTTTAGTTTTAATCCTTTTTTGTAGGATATCACATATTCAATTCTAACTAGTCAGAATGCACATTCCTGATATCAGGAATTGTAACTAGTAATAATGCGTATTTCTGTTATTACAAATTCAGTTCCAACTAGTTAGAATGGTAATTCTTGATATCTGAAATTCAATTTTAACAAGTTAAAATGCCAATTCCTGATACCGGAAATTATATTTTACCTAGTAAGATTCAAAACGATTTTCTCATTTATTTCAGTGGGAGCTGGAATTTTAACTAGTTAGAATTCCAATTTCTGATATCAGGAATTCAGTTTTAATTAGTCGAAATGCCAATTGTTGATATCACGAATAAAATTTCAACCCAGGAATGTGCATTCTGACTAGTTTGAATTGAATTGAATATGTGATATGCCTCAAAAAAAGAATTAAAGCTAAAACGGCTTGCATGACATGTCTACCTCATTCGTCAGGGACGCAACGTGCTTTAATCCATGTAGTACTGGGTTTGTGAACCTGTCTACTGGTGACTACCTATTTAAATTCCTTAATGGATGCTTTCTGCGATTTATCACGACATACCGTGGCATGTCGTAATGGATGAAACGCGATGCGTCCTTAAAAAGCTTTTAAAAACTCACCGGCTTCAACGTGTCCCCTTCGATAACGTCGCCATACGCATTAGGCCGGCCGGCAGGGGAGAAAATTCGCGAAATTTGGATCGCTTCATTTCTTTTTGACCATATATATTAAATATAAGTACAGTGGAACTCCTCCGTAGAGTCCACTGAATACAATAACGTGGTTAATGTTTTGAAATTACTTTAACTGGGTTTGGTTTAAATCAAAATTACCAAAAATCACCATCTATAGTTTCAGGATTGAGTTTTCTGTGTGGCATCCAGTCGGCGTTTTCAGTAGGCCCAGCCTCACAAGGGGTGAGGGTAAAACGCGGACTGTTTACAAACAATGGACTCGCATGTTTATAAACAGACGTGTCGCAAAGACGC
>JAODKM010000108.1:28206955-28220878 GCA_026780845.1 Petrocephalus sullivani
GGGGGGGGGGCGGGGGGGGGGGGAGGGGGGGGGGCGGGGCGGAGTGGGGGGTGGCGGTGAGGGGGGGGGGGGGGGGGGGGGGGAGTTAAATAGTTTCTAACCGATGGCACTAGTCATTAATTGGTGGAATGCCAGAACACCAAATATATAAAATAAACATACCACAATCAAATGAGTTTATTCATGACTTCCACATTTCCAAAAAATGGCAAAATGTTTGTGGTAACGTTCCCATAAAAGGTGAAATGACTAAATAATCCAGCTGTTTTGGACTACTTTAATATAGAAATTGCAGAAGTTTCAGATATTTTAGGTCCAATGCTCTCTCTGGGGTTGGACACTGATCAGAGTGCACATACAAATGTACATTTTAATTAAGAAAACAAGTGACTAGACATTAGTCCTTCCCAACTCCAAAGGGGAAAAATAAAATAACATTAAACTGCCCTTGTATCTCAACACCATAATCCAAAAACTCAGAATAAAAAGCCTAAACAAAAATTATGAATTAATCACAGCCACTGAATATCCTACACCTTAATAATTCTGTACAGTTTTAAAAGCAGTGGATGGCCCGTGTCCCACAAAAACGTCATAGCATTAGGTGTCTGACAGAAGCATACAGGTATTAGGTTTTGTTTTTACAGGAACTGACGTTATACATGTTTTTTTTTTTCTTGACATGACATTTTCTCTTTTGAACCAGGCTCTCCCCCCCCCCCAAAATGTTTATTTTCAGTGCGCTAGCTGCATATGAATGTTACTGTTATGCGGATGTTTGTTGGAGCGCATGGGTGTGTGGATGTGGCTGTTGACTTGGATCTTCCAGCTATCCCCTGGCCAGGCCTCCTCAGCGGGGCTCCACACAGCTCTATCCAGGGTCCCGTCGCCACGGCGCCCCCCTCAGGCCCTCTCCTCCCCGTCGCTCCATGCCTCCGTCAGGCTGGTCGTCTGTCCAACAAGAGCACGCAGAGAACAGGCCACAGTGGATGAGGGAGCGGATTCGGATAGGTGCCGGTTAAACCTGTAGACAGGATTCTGCTGTTGTACCTTAGTGCAAGGTCCTGAACTTTACTTTCACTAAATTATCTATCAGTATCAAATGAGTAGGACACTTTGGAAGGGCTGGTGACTACAACAGCAATAACTAATTATTTTAGAATAAGAAAATCTGGTGGCCCAGTCAAAATGCATCCATAGTGTTGCATTTTCAGTAGTTTTGATTGCTGTAAAAATACAGGATAAATAATAGGAAATAGGAACCAGGTTAGACAGCCCTATCCATTAGCCCAGCAGGTTATATTAGCACTCCGCTTCACTGCTGGGACTTCCTAGGCTTTACCTTATCCACCAGCTTCTGCATGGTCTCGATGACTGTGATCATGTGACCGGCGTTCTCCTTCAGGCTCCGCTCGTAGGCTGCATTCCGCCTCTCCGCCCGCTCCAGCTGTTCCTGCAGGTCCTCCTGGCCCTCCCGCAGGGCTGACAGGGTGGCAGCCTCCGCCTCCAGCTCCGCTGGGGGGATACATTAGCACACAGGGTTGACAGTATGGAATCACACATTTTAAATCCTCGGCACCCAAACTTTACAAAGTTCAGTTCCTTGAAATACTAATTGGAATTTGAGGTCACATGGGATCCTGCTTTCTTGAAACAGATGTTGTCCTGCCTGTCAAATGCACTGCACTGAGAGGAGAATGCAGACAAATGCAGCCACTAGAGGGTCCCTTCTCTAACATTTAAACAAGCAACCACTACACCAAATTATAGCTGTGAAGTGATGGGTTGCATTACCCAGTCTGGCCTGCAGGGAGGCGACACGTTGCTCCAGCCCCTGGCATTTGGTCTCCCCTTTTTTCAGGGATTGTAGAAGGTTAGGGATGTTGAGCACAGTCCCCTTGTGAGTCACCACGTCCACGCTGCCGTTCCCACTGGACCGCCGGGTGGAGACACCAGACTTTGATGAGGCCGAAGGCAAGAGGGCAGTATTTCCTAGAAAAAAGCCATAAAACTAGATTGCATGAAATACAATCTTGTGATTTTCTGTATCTTCATTATTATTATAAGTTTGTGAGTTGGAAGCTTAAACGTTGTAGGTTTTATGCTCTTAAAACTGACTTATAGCAAGCTGCTTATGCTCTTAAGCAGTTTTAATTGCATCCAGTTGGCAGAGGTGGGTAATCCAGGTCCAACGAATAACAATCCAGACCAGGATTTTGTTTCAACGAACTAGTTGACCATTCTGTGACTGAGACTTAATACTTAACTGGTTGGCTGAAACTGGTCTGGAATTGTACTCTTTGGACCTGGATTTAGGTTACGTATCAAGGTATACAAGCAAGGCCTTTCTTGGAATATGATCCGGCAATCTTCCGGGTTACCAGTAGGCTCCCTGCAACCTAAGCTCTCTAAATAATAGTAAGTAACACGCAGGATCGTGCTCGAACCTTGCGCCGTGGGGTCTGTCCTTAGCTGCTCTGGCTCCTGAGGGTCCTCCCAGCGGACAGCTAGCTTCCTGTAGTGGCATTGCCCTCCTAGGGATACCCTGCTCACCAGCGCCCTCGCCTGGTCGGACAGATTCACAGGATGAGAACAGTATAGGTGTGACACTAAGTAACTGGCGAGCCACGAGCTGTGCGGAGCAGGAGAGAACCCGACGCATCGTCACCTGGCCAGTTGTGAGGTGAAGCCCCAGAGAAAGCAGAATGTCCTGCAGGTCTGCCTCCCTCAGGCTGCCAGCTAGCGGCCGGTCAAAGAAGACCCAAGCCAGCAGCACGGACCGGGGCAAGACCACGACCCCATCCTGCAGGAGAGGGGACGAGGAACAGCCTTCAGGTTCTCATTCTCATATCCAAGGTGGCTCTCCGACCCAGTCACACAGCAGGACGCTGTCCTACTCTTCTCCAGGTCCATGCCTGTAAACCCCCCGTTTCGGCACACAGACAAACAGGCGACGCTTACCCCATCCTTGGTGTTGGCCCCGCCCTCCACGTTAGCCAGCCCTGCCAGCTGTGCCTTCCCGTCCTCTCCCGTCGCCCCTGCAGAGGTGGGAAAAGAAAAAAAAAGAAAAAAAATACACCAATTGTCTATTATTAGGCTCATCAGAGCACACGTACGTCAGTCTTGCCTAATGACACTTTAATACTTTAGCAATCATCATCGTCCATCTTCTGACTGCTGAAATAGCATGAATTAGAGGATAATAAGTCTTATTATAATAATTGATCATTGTATTATATTACAATAGCTGATATTTCGGGGCGAGACCCAGATAGCTAATGGTTGCAGAGACTCTAGCTCCCCACTCACTGCTTTCCCTCTCCTTCTTCTCCTCCCTGCGGCCTTGGTCCCTCTCTTCTGCCTCCTCGTCCGTGTCCTCGTCGGCCTGGTCCTCCTCGCTCTCGCCGTCGTCCTCCCTCTGCCGGCGACCCCGTTTCCAGTTGCGATCCTTCGAGCCGCTCCTCGACCGGCTTCTCTCAGCCCGCTTCGGCGGATCTTCCTCCTAGCCACCAGGGGGAGACATTTCGAAAACGGGGGAGCTGAAAGAAGAGTTCATTTTGCAAAGATATGGCCAGGAAATATTGTAAGATTTTCTTTTCTGGACTGCACTGTCCTTTTTGTTTCAGTTTTGCTCAGGAGAGTTGAGGAAATTAAAGCTACATTAAAGATAATAATCATAACAAGTGTATCAGCATACACGGACTGTTATGTCCTTCACACACCAGTACAGGCCATACCATGGAAGCCGCTCTGCCATCCTCCGTCTCCGCAGTCCTGCCGCGGGGGCTTTGGGGCAGCCGGCACAGACTGTCATGGAGCATGAGACCAAAGTCTCGCTGCAGTATCTCACTGAGCAGCTCAGCCATCAGGCCCACCTGTGGGAGTGACAGAGTGAGGGGTAAGAGCAGCGAGGGAGAGGGAGAGCACGTGTGATGTCACGCTCTGCTCGCGCACAGCACTTCTTATCATTCCCACCTACGTGACTCATTATCCATCACCGCTAATCTGCATCACACGGCAGTTCTGCACTGTGACCTCACACCCCCAGATTGGCGGGACGGATTCCAAACCCTGTGTTTGAGAAGCTTGCATGTTCCATCAGAGTTGCATGGAATTCCAGATGAATTTGTGTCTCTAAATTGCTCAGAGTTTTCTGAGTTTGTGCGTGTCTATGTGTGTGGCTGAATGTGCCCTGCCTCTCTCTCTTTGCCTCCTGGCACAGGCTCCAAGCTCACCATGACCCTGTACTAGATAAACAGTTACAAAAGATGGATGGATGTGTGAATTTTATATTCAATAGCCATTGCATGATCCAAGTAATTTGCGGTCACTTCTGTTCATACTGGAGCTGTGCTGTATAAACAACTCGGTTCAGCATTTGTCTGGCAACATTCCTTTGTCCCCCCCCCAGATGTGATTGGCTGCTGGTGATCACATGACACAGTGGCTGCCAATCACATGATCATGCTGCAGGCCTGACTGGTGTCCAAGGCTGTCCCGAATTCCGTTTACGCTCTGCGCCAATCCAGAATGGTAGTGTTTACATACACACATACACACTCTAAAGCAGGATGTACCTCAAAGGCATCCTGCGACTGCAAGCTTCGGGGCTCCAGCAGTACAGAGAGGGGCTGGGCTGAAAGGTTCATCCGAGGACAGGGGTGCAGAACCAAGGAAGGGTCTGCAGGGAGAGGGGGTCGCACCTCATCCTGGGAGAGGAAGTGCGTGAAAGTGTGATAATACCGACCCAGAAGTGCAGCCACTGCTGAGGCCACCTTGCAGACAAAGGGCTCCAAGGGCCCAAACAGCAGGGTGTCATCAGCTAGTCACATGTGGGCAAATATTGTGAGCTGACAAAACAGAGCATCGCACAGACCTCCTTCTGGCCGTCTGCCTTGGTCCTCAGCGCCTCCCACTCCTCGGCCACGGGCACAATACGCCAAATGTCGGGCAGGAAAAATACCGTGGTCTCCGCTTCCCCGTCACGCAGGGACCTGACCTCCGCCAGCTTGTGCCTGTAGCAGACGCCCAGGGAGTTCCAACACGAAATCACATGTTTAGTTCTGTTTGGATCACAAAGTATCTCTAACCCCATTTATTCAAACTGTTTGAGCCTCAGCATGTTTTTGGACTGTGGGGGGAACCCTGAGTACCCGGAAGAGACCCCACGACGGCAGTGAAGCCCACCATTGATTGCAGGGGCCCAGGTCCAGTCCGGCCTGCTCTTTGACACATCGCACCGCAGCACGAATCAGGGAGAGTGGGTCTTTGGCGGGACTGGGGCCATCCGCCTGCGAGAGCCAGCGGCCGCCGAGGACCCGAAACTCCCCCCCGCTTTCGGCCAGCAGGAACTGCGGTGCAGAAATACAAGGGATGATTTTCCAAAGCAACATGTGAGCCACACTGCGTGCCAGAAAGCACATGAAACTTGAGCAGAAAGATATTAATGACCTCAAACCTTAATAAGTGTGGTTGGGTGCACGGCGGCCCCTTGTGTCTTCTGCTGCTCTTGTGAGAGGCCACAACAGCGCTGGTACAGCTCGTCTATACTGGGCATTGACAGCAATATCACCTTGGGAGAAAGACACATGCACTGAATATATACTGATATTCTCAATGTACACACTGATATTCTCACTGAATATACACAAAATATTCTCAAGGAATTACACATTTTGCATGTCTGACCAGTTGACCCCCACCTCAGCCCAGCCCAGTGCAGCCCACGAACCTGTCAGAAGGACCAGTGAACTACCTTCAGGCTGATGAGCGTGCTGGATGTGCATTACCTTGGCAGTGTAGGCGGAGTCAGAGGTGGCCGTGGGCGTGGCCTGTGCCGAGGGTTGGGCGGAGCCAATGTGGAAGCGGCAGGGACCGGAGAGAATGAGGCTGTGGTCAGGGGGGAAGCTTTCAGTCCAGGAGAGCTGGAGGTGGAAGAAGCTGTCGGGGAGGGGCAGGTGGGGGTAGCGCCTTCGCATCTCTAAGCTGTCGCACGCGGCGCTGAGGGGGCGGGGACACAGGCACACACATTAATAAACGGCTCCCATTAGCAAAAGCATGTTATTCTCCCGGGAAGATACCTGTCTCTGGGGAATCGGGAGAAGAGGGGGCAGCTCTGGGCCGCAGGGGGGGCACTCTTCTTCACGGCCCCCTCCTCCGGCATGCCTCTCCAGCGCCGCCGTTTCTGGTGCAGGCCATCGCCGCCCCAGGGGCCTCCGTCCTCCCTGCGATTGAGGTTTTGGGGGGGGAGGATGCAGACGCAGGAACCTCATCACCAGGAGGGTCTTAATATGACAAAACAGCGACTTGTTCTGATACAGGGATCAGCAGCAGAGCCAAACCTCTTCTGTATGAATCTTTGGGAATCAATTTTTTTTGTGGAATTATTCTGTAGAATAAATTATGGAGAAAGCTTGCGCCTATCGCCTGAGATTTTATGAGCCCTCCAATAATGGTTTATTTTAACGGAAAGCAATCTCCTCAGGTTGCTTTTGAATGCACCACACGCGTCGAATCAATTTACGTGTTCAGCTGGCATGTGGAGCCATTGTTTTTAAGCTGATACTTTGCTGCGTCTCCACTAAGGAGACTATTTCTATCCTGCTGAGACACTAAGAAGTGAATCAGAGTCTAGTGAAAAACACCTGTGCGGCAAGAAAATCCATTAGATCTGTACCGCGTGGACGGCCTGCGGTGACAAAGCGGTTACAGGCAGAGGACAGGCCTGAGACTGCGAGGGACGTGGCCGCACTCACCAGCGCCCCCCCCGGCGACTGCCCATCCCCTCGTTGTGTCTCTTCCTGTTAGCGCCGCCCCATCCATCGAAGGGTGACCCCCAGGGAGCTTGGAGGGGCGTCTGCAGCAAACCCGCTGAGCGAGAGAGAGATAATGTGCAACATACGGTTGCAAAGAATAATTATTCAGTGTCATGTAACATATGTAAAATGCTCATATAAAACACATTTTCAAAAACATGATTAAAGCACCACATCAAATAATACAACACTAATAGAAATGACTAGATTTTAATATAGCCATTTCATACATTGTTTTTTACTATTGGCTATTTATATTTTTAGCATATAGCATACAACTCTTCTTTATTACGGCGTGTTTCAGCATGCCTTTTTTTAAACTCCAGTGCCACAGGTGCAGTGGTCACCAACACTCACGTTTCGGGGGCGTCTGCTGCATGTTGGGTATCAGAGGAGGTATTTTGGGGGATTTGAGCAGGGGTTGTGGCTTATTTCCCAGAATCCCTGGCTTCTGGCTTGGTGCCATGGATGGCAGAAGGGGGGGCGGAGATTTGAATGGCTGAGGGAAGTAAAAAACTTAATCATAAGCTGGAAAGACAAAAAAAACTTTGCCTTTCGGTATACAATACTTTACTATTCCATTATACAGAATGACCTTCCCAACATGGCTACCCAAAAATGTCAAACATACTCAAGACTAAAATTATGTAAGACTGATTTACAGTATTTTTAAAAACAGTGTGGGCCAAGCAAGATGCCAACAACACAAGCAGGAAACAGAAACTCTGAAAACAGGAAGTCAAAAATCCTCAGCGTTTAAAAGGTTTGTATGCCAACCCCTCCGTTCAGGACGAAGGGTGCCATGCGACAGGTGTATTATTGCAGTTATACTACAATGTGGTCATTTTGGGGTTTTGAACCAGTAACCTACCTGGCCATTGAGGACCTGAACTCTCTGTGCGGTCCAACTGACTGATACAGATGGATCAAGCACTGCCTTCACCAGCACCTTCTCTCCCAACTGTGGGATCCGCCCCACAACCACGCTGGGAACAGGCAACGTAACAATGGAAGGGTTAGCTCACCCTCACGAGGCTTTTCTCAAGTATAATCCCGTCTGACAGACACACTGGATGTTCTTGCAGTCATGTTGGGAGCTCACATCAGTAAAGGAAACCCACATTACATTAAATGTAGTTATAGTTTAGAACGCATTTCTATCACAAAGAAAGTACAAAGAAATAAATCCAACAACAAAACAGGTTATATTCATACCAACAAATTATTAATAACTAAAGGACAAAATGCAAGCATGGGTTTATCCTATCCAATGCACGGTATATCCCAAGGGTGTAGGTTTGATTTGAAGACTGGTAGGGACAAAAATAGCCCCAAATCCCCCAGGCCTCTAAACACCCACAATATTAGTATGTCCCTACCATCCATACCCAAATCCACACCCTAGGTATATGAAACACCCAACAAACACATCAGATTTTCTGTAATTTGCTGATGAGCACGCTTACCTCATCTGAAAGTGCACTTCCTGGTCGACCATCCCAAAGTGGTCCTGCAGCTGAGTCACAACCCCAGTGAAGACGCGTTGCTTCAACTGAGACAAGCACAAAATTTCAGAAAACCTCCTGTCACCCAGGTCCTTGGAGGACGAGACCCATCCCAATCCTTTTTCTTCCCAAACTTATTCAATTCGGACCAGATGAACCACCAAATACCACACTTGCCTACAAACAAGCGATCAGCACAATAAACTATCCAGTTGCTATAATATTTATATTCTGGTCTTGAGATACATTTGGTGACTTGTCTATCTGAATGCAATAGCAGCCTGATCCACCAGACCTACAAGGCAGGGTTAGCCCCACTTGCCAAGTGGATTACCACCTTTACATACAACAGGTGCGGGCCAGCTAACATCATAAAGGGGTTAGCAGCACTCAACAGAAACCAGTGCACCTGCAAATATTTACACTCAGTCTCAACTGGCCTTTGTCTAGATGAAATTAAATGAGCAGTACACCCTTTAGTAGTGACTAATTTTATTGAGATGACGTTTGAAATTCGCTTGAAATGAATGGCTGGCAAGAGTAAAAAAAAAAGACACTAACCTGGGCCTCCATGGCCAAAGATTTGGCACCGACACGGGGGTGAAATTCAAGAGTCGTTGGGGGGTCTCTGGAAGGCATAAGAGCTGGTTTGATCCTGTACACATTTTACATGAGACAGCTTTCCAGGACCCAAAACAAGGCATCAGATCATTACAGGATTATCCTAAAGAGCAGTGCCCTCCATCCCCCACAGGTGAGGCACTGGGAGCCGCTCCCAACCGGCAATCCGTCTTGCCCCTGCTTAGTCATACAGCTGTTACCCAAGGCTGCCGTTGACAGCTAAGCGGCCCCATTGTGCCGTGCATTGCGGAGATCCATCCCGGCTGCCGTCCAAAAACGCCTGGCAAGGCGTCACACACCTGGGTCAACAGCCCCATAGCGCAGCGGGGATGCATGCCCGGTCCGGCCGGGATAAGGTCCGCTTAGAGCGGGACGGTCCCTCCGCCAGAGTCAGGTCCCTGTCGCCGGATAAGCAGTAATACTGGCCGTCCTTCGTGGCGGGAAGGCTGCTCAGAGTGCCCGCTGCTTCATTAGGAAGGCGGCTGCCATTGACAGCGCCAGATAAGCAAGTTTCTGCGAGCGTAGTTACCGGGGGCGCAGGGGGGAAGGACCCGGGGCGCAGGGGGGAAGGGGGGGAAGGACCCGAGGCGCAAAGGGGGATCGACCCGGGGCGCATGTGGGAAAAACCCGGGGCGCAAAGGGGGGCGAAGAACCCGGGGGAAAGGACCCGGGGCGGTGGGGGGGGAGGACCCGCTGCTGCTATCTCCATAACAGCGAATAAGTGCGCGGCTGCAGCCGCCGAGTTTAACAGGCGGCTGGGACGGAAACACGGACATGACTTTGGGTCCCAAGCAGCTCCGGGTCGCGGCAGCCCGCCGCTCCGCCGCCGAACGACGCGGAGAAGCTGGGGGCTCGCCGGAGGGACGGCGTGACAAAGGGGACCGGCCGCCGGGAAGCGGGCGCACGGATCCGCGACGCAGCGCGCTTAGGAGCCATTATCGGCGGCCGGGGGCTGGCGGGACGGGGACGGGGACGGGGCCGGGGCGCCGCTCGCTGCCTCCCAGCTAGCTAGGAAACTTACGGCGATCTACCCCGCGCTGCCCCCAAATCACGCCGCGGGGGCTGGAATAACGCGATCTTACCCGGGCGGCGGGCAGGCGGCGGGCGCCACTCGCTTTCGGGCTGCTCGGGCTCCGGCGGCGCTTCCTCTTCCTCGTACTCGCTTTTGTTTATTTAGGGACAAAGTGGCTCGGGGAGCGCACTAATCCACATTGTGCGCTTTGTCAGTGCAGCCCCACTGCAGCGCCCCCTGCCGGCGGCCGACGGCGCCGCGCTGCAGCGCCCCCTAACGGCGGCCCCGGGCGCCGCCCCGCGTCCCCAAACCCGCCGCTTCGCCCCTTTGTCTGTACGAGCGCGGCGCCCCGTCCTGCTCACATCCCAGCCACGCAGTTCGCGAAGGAGGGACCCACATATATATATATTTAAATATATTTCAAGCTGACAACAAATATGTGCCGGGGGATCCTTTATTGACGTGGGACCGTCTCGGTGCGTCACTTCCGCCTGACCCGGCTGTGCCCAGACACACGTGGGGGAGCGATGGCGGCTGACAGGCTGCAGTTCCATGAGATGGGTCTGGAGGATCGCCTCCTAAAGGTACGCGGATGCGCCGTCCTGCTATTACCTCTGATTTGCCCAAGTGTAACGTCCACGACTGCTCGCGCCACCAAGTATCGCGTTATAATTATATATTATATTATATATCTAATTATAACCGTTGAGCCGAAATGAATATGGGCGCCTGCGGTCGATGTGCGTCCGCGATGCCGTGGTATTTCAGCCGAATGACTGTGTAGGCGCTGGCGGACTTGGGTTGGGCGCAACCCACGCTGATCCAGGAGAAGGCGATCCCTCTGGCTCTGGACGGGAAGGACCTGCTGGCCCGGGCACGAACCGGCTCCGGTAAAACCGCAGCTTACGGGATTCCGGTCATCCAG
This sequence comes from Petrocephalus sullivani, assembly GCA_026780845.1. Lineage (NCBI taxonomy): Eukaryota > Metazoa > Chordata > Actinopteri > Osteoglossiformes > Mormyridae > Petrocephalus > Petrocephalus sullivani. The sequence continues at coordinate 28,217,834 of JAODKM010000108.1, forward strand.
CGCATACTCACTTCTAAACAGGTAGGCTGCGCTACGCCCCTAAACGCTCGTTTTCAAAAGGGAAAAGCCAGTTGGCTTTAGTTTCTTTTCAGCACAAATCATTTAAATCGTATTGGGTTAGTTTATGAAGGATTAATATTCTGTGTATTAAGTGCACGTCCTCCAGCTGCTTCTGTGTTTTTGACAAGTTATAGTATGTATACCATTACTTTTCTCAGCCTTGACATACAGTGGTGGCCAAAATTATTAGAACACCTGACAGATCTGAAAATACTGACTTTTTTGCCTCCAAAACATGATTTCATTGCATAATCTTCATGAAATATGCAGATGGTTGCGCACAACAAATATCAATGAAGTGAGACCTACTGTTTTTATCCACTTTTAGCTTTAATATTTCGATTCTCTTTACGAAGGCTCTATTCTATTCTATCGTTTATAGAGCATAATGATCACTTTGTAGATATTTAATTTGTTTTATGGGTATTTTAATGGCCAATTCAACAAAAACAACTGACTCCTTTTAAAGATGCCAAGTGCTCTAATAATTTTGGCCACCGCTGTATCTTCAAGAAAATTCTAGTAATAATTCCAGCATGCTTTAGCTGAATGGTTTGTGTGCGCTTGTTTAGACCGTGCGCGATCAGGCAGTTCGGGCACTGATCCTAGTGCCGACCAAGGAGCTGGGTCACCAGGTCCAGACCATGATCCGCCAGCTCACTGCCTACTGCACCAGGGACGTGAAGGTGGCAGATATCTCCAGCAAGGCCGACCTGTCAGCACAGAGGTTAGTATGACCATGTAATGCATAATGCACTGGCATTCAAACCGGCTTGTAGTTATTTTATATTTGTAGATCACTTGAAGGTTGTATGCAAATGCCAGAAATGTGTTATAGTAGTTACTCCTGGTAATTCCCTAATTCCCAAATTTATTAAAAGGAAATTAATCTTTTGCGTGATGGTTGAAAGAAAGAAAAAATGTCTGTTGAGTGCTTGGGTGTATCTGTGGCATGTAATCATGTGGCATCCTGCAGGCCAATCCTGATGGAGAAACCGGACATAGTAGTGGGCACTCCCTCCCGAGTACTGGCCCACCTGAACGCCCAGAACATGACCCTTAGCTCGTCACTGGAGACCCTGGTCATCGATGAAGCTGATTTGCTTTTCTCGTTTGGCTTTGAAAGTGACCTCAAGAGCCTGCTATGGTGAGCATGTAAATCACACAGACAGTAACACTATTCCACACTAACCCAGCCGTCACGTATATTAGTGCTAACTTGTGGCCCACAGACACTATCACTTATTCAGCCACAGGCTGTGGATACTGACATTATTTCAATCATGGGCCGTGGATGCTATTGCTATCCCAGTCACAGAGTATGGAAGTTGTTGCCCCCGAAGTAGCACAGGACGGCTATGAGTGCTAAACGCATTGTGGGCGCTAATGCTAACCTTGAAGAGACCACAGAGCATTGTGCTAGCCTAATCATGCCTAAATATGAGCATGTCGCCCAGTGGATCCTAGCCATTTTTCCTCACCCCAATCCTTCTGATTAAACTCCTCAGCCACCTTCCCAAGATCTACCAGGCGTTCCTGATGTCTGCCACCCTGAACGAAGACGTCCAGGCCTTGAAGGAGCTTGTGCTACATAACCCAGTAAGTCGTCTTAGGGCACGTGCTCCGGGGGGATTTACTTTTGCAAAAACTGAAATTACATGGCGGCTTCATGCTGGTTCATACCTGCAGTGGAAATTGCATATATATATTATCTTTATGTGATGACAGTAGACTCCTCCTTGGCTGCGGATATGTGAGCAGTAATTTTGCGTGTCCTACAGGTGACCCTAAAGCTCCAGGGTTCTCAGCTGCCCGACAGCTCCCAGCTGCAGCAGTACAGCGTTCAGTGTGAGGAGGAGGACAAGTTCCTGCTCATCTACACCCTGCTGAAGCTGGGCCTGGTGCGAGGAAAGACGCTGATCTTCGTGGGCTCCATCGACCGCTGCTATCGCCTCAAGCTCTTCCTGGAGCAGTTCAGCATCCCGGCCTGTGTGCTGAACTCGGAGCTTCCTGTCCAATCCAGGTGTGGGGAGGGGGCGGAGCTTGTATGGGAGGAGCCTGTGGGGGGCGGAGCTTGTGTGGGAGGAGCCTGGTGGAGAGTGATGGGCCATTTTGATTTTATAGGCCTAAGCACAGGAGCCTTTTTATTAGGGGTCATCAGGGGTTCACGTTCTTTCCCCATTTGTCCCTCCCCCATCTCAGGTGTCACATCATCACCCAGTTCAATCAGGGCTTCTATGATTACATCATCGCCACAGACGAGCAGGCCCTGGCCGACCCCACGGTGACCCCTCAGGCAAAGGGCAAGAAGAGGAAGAATGCTGGCAAGGGGAGGTAGGTGTGGCTAGCAGCTATATGCTGAAACCAGCATAACCACTCAAGTAGGCTAGTGGCTAGCTGGTCATAAAGGATGACATCATAAGAATTGGAATTTGCATTGGTGTCTTGGACGAGATTTAATAAGTGAAGGTCAGTATTATAGCAGAGAGTTATACATATGGGTGTAGAGCTACTCGCCACCAGGTTTGACTGCTTTCTGGCTTTTCACAGAGGAAAAGACAGAGAGTATGGTGTGTCCAGGGGTGTCGATTTCCAGAATGTGGCCAATGTCGTTAACTTCGACTTTCCCAATGATGTCGACTCCTACATCCATCGTGTTGGCAGGTGAGGCCAAGCCCAGGAACAGACTGGCCTGACTTAGTAGTTGCCTTAAAATGTAGGCTCGGTTTTACAAGCGGGCTTGAACGGCACATTCCTTGTTCCTGAATAATGTTACCGCTCCCTCCCTCAGAACTGCACGAGCAGACAAGCCTGGTACTGCACTAGCCTTCATTTCGCACGCAGAGCTCCCCCTGCTGGCTGAAGTTCAGGATGCGCTTACAGGAGGTAAGTTAGCGATGACTGCGGAAGTATACACTCACCTAAAGGATTATTAGGAACACCTGTTCAATTTCTCATTAATGCAATTATCTAATCAACCAATCA
>JAODKM010000108.1:28220978-28235283 GCA_026780845.1 Petrocephalus sullivani
CAGCACCTTGTTGAATCAATGCCACGTAGAATTAAGGCAGTTCTGAAGGCGAAAGGGGGTCAAACACCGTATTAGTACGGTGTTCCTAATAATCCTTTTGGTGAGTGTATTTGTTCTTGTCATTTTAAAATAAGGTGTTACCATCGGGAAACGCAGTGAGTCAGTGGGTTTCACTGAAGCTTCGTGCTTCCAGCTTATGCGTTTCCCTTGTGATGGACCAGGGCATGCCCTTCCTTATGACAAGTGGACAATCTCCAGTGAGTGGGTGCAGTTTTAGAGCAGACGTTTTTGTGAGTTGTACCACGATCAGTAAATGTCTAGCTTTTGGCTGAAATTCGACTGGTTGCTTTTTCCTCCAGACAATGAAGACAGTGCATTGAAACCATATGCATTTAAGATGGAGGAGATCGAGGGTTTCAGGTACAGATGTCGGGTAAGGCTTCCACCAACTGTCCTTCACAAAAGTGAACATGTGGAGAGTACACATACTCAGGAAATGACTTGGTAAGCACCGTGTGTGTCTATTCTAGATGCACACACAGCCATATTACACACATCGGGATACGTTCCATCTGTTTGAAACCCTGCCAAATGTGTGTGGAGATGCATTTCTACCACGTTTGGCTCCATGTGCTTCTCCAAGCTGTAGCTTATGGATCGGGGCCGCGTACAGAAGCGTGATCCGTGTTCCCGTCTCGCTAGGATGCCATGAGGTCTGTCACGAAGCAAGCCATCAAGGAGGCCAGGCTGAAGGAGATCAAGCAGGAGCTGCTCAATTCTGAGAAGCTCAAGGTGAGGGGGTAAAGACCAGGATGGACCTTCTGATGACCATGATGGCCGCCATCGAGCCAAAGTGGTTTAAATTTGGGTGTGGTGATGCGATTGACACACATGCTCTTCGCAGACTTACTTCGAGGACAATCCCCGTGACCTGCAGTTACTGCGTCACGATAAGGACCTGCACCCGGCCATCATCAAACCCCACCTGAAGAACATTCCAGAATACCTCAGTGAGCCATTGAACATCACCTTCCTTTTCCATAGCCCTGCCGGGATGCGTTAATAATTATCACATCTGTCTTTTTTAAAGTCCCTACTGCGCTGAAGGGCGTGCTCCGTCCAGTCATCGGCCGGAAGAAGCACAAACGTTTAAAAGCTATGCCATTGACTGTGATGAAGACCAAGTTCAAGGTGAGAAGCTCTCCTAGTCTCAAAACAGCATGGTTGATGCTGATGAGATTTCTGTCCCATTTACCTTGACACAATTCGGATAGTATGACCTATCTTGAGATCCAGGGATACTGGTGGTGTGTGTGTGGTTGATCCATCTAAGGAACATTTGCTCATACCTGGGTCTTTTGCAGGGTCACCGCAGAGGTGCAAATCCACTGAAGAACTTCAGGTGTGCTACCAAAATGGCCAAGAGAGGTGCCAGTGAGGCGGGCAAATCCTGAACAGCCATGCCAGCCAATCACAGGAGAGGTTACATAGATCATCTGCATCACGTCACTTCTTTGGACAGGGACTGAAATAACATTTTTTTTTTTTTGAGTTGAAGGCCGGACATCTAACAAATGCTCTGGCCAGAAGAGACTGTGGCCTTTGAAACTGACAAATACAATTTACCATGATGGGAATATCAATTCTTTTGATTAGACATTTCATTTACAACTGATCACCCCAGTGCGAGGTGGAATTCTGTATCCCTTCAGGTGACTCAGGACAGTTATTGGCCGGTGGGGTGATGCTACTGGACTTTAGCTTCCAAAAGCTCAACTCAAGATTATGGGAGCAAACCAGGCACCAGCACATGGTTTAATTGTGGACACTCCCCCATTGGTCATCTGGGGTAAGATGTTCCATCTGAAATGGGATTTAAGCTATGCCTGGGCCACTAAGTCTCCCTCCCACTCTATGATGTGTTCATAACTTTATTCAGTCTTTCGGCTGCGAAATCTCGAAGGAATAAAAACTGTTTCCTAGCGCTGGCTGGCATTTCTCCTCCCCAGTAAAACAGCACGAGCATCATGATACTGAGCCCATTTAAAATGACAGCAACGCAGTACAATCGACCTAAAACACATTCCACCTCCTCACATTAACAGTGATCAAAAGTCATCATGGCCACAATCCAGGGGACCCGCCGTTCATCTCGTCTTTGAAGTAGCACAAGTATCCTGCTTTGCTCACCAGCAGGATACCTTTAAGCAGAAAGAATGAAGTCTGACTTCTGTCTGGTTGCTATGGAGACATGCCACAGTGGGGCAGCCATATGGTAACGGCCCCTATAGAGGACACTTGTGTGGTGGCCGTAGCCCACATGACCCAGAGTCCACATCAGGTCTGCATTGTGGGCTGGAGATGAACATCCATAGCAGATGCCCCCCCCCCCCCCCAACCACCATTCAGCACAGCTGCTCCCTCTGTTCACGAATCTTCAGCTTTTTCTTCTTCCTCAAAGAACAACCATGAAAACCAGAGAAGAACAACACAAGTTTCAGGCCATTAATTAAAAATGTGTAAAATCAGAACATTTTTAATCCTGCTCCCTAACTTCTCTAGTATATTGTTTGTTCTGACTTTGGGGCTGCAGTTTGCGGGGGTGGGGGGTTAATCTTACTTTCTGGGAGGGGTCCCCATGCACTTCCACAGCACCGCATAGAGGGCCAGCAGGAAGCCGATGAACACGGCCGCCGCAATCCCACCTGCACCCACCCAGGAATTACTAATGCATGTAAAACGGTGACGGCGCATGGCGAATGTGCGTAGCATTTACACAACTTACTGCTTTCCCTCACTTTACACAGAACAATTCTGTGATTTACCATGTTATATTGTTAATTGTGAAATCAAAAATGATGTTTGTAACATTAGTAATGTGAGCTCAACAGGCTGCAATCTCATATTGTGGTTTCGGTCTTGCATTCTTGGATTAAGGACCGTTACTCCCTTAATTTATACCCGGCATGTCCCACAGAATTAGTGCCAGCGTGTGCATGGGCAAAGAGGCGCATCAATGCTTTCTTCATCATAATGCGTGGATTTCCCGCGTTGTCTTACAGTAGGGTGCCAAACATGCATAAACTCAAACTTTAGATACAGTGGGATGCAAAAGTTTCCCAATCGTGGCCCATTCGTGCCCAAATTTATGCACCTGCCTAATTTTGTTTAAACTATTATTGCACACTTTCTGTAAATCCAATAAACTTCATTTCACTTCTCAAATATCACTGTGTGTGTCTCCTATATGGTATATTTAACTGGCATTTTATATCGTAACAACCTACGATTTATACAGGAAAATCATGACGATTAACAAGGTTGCCCAAACTTTTGCATCTCACTGTATATGCTGAAAAAAAACCACCAGCTGTGACGTATATAATAATCAATGTCAAGCTCCCGAGTTTGTTCCCCTTTACACAGGCTCAGTGGCTATAAAAACACCTACATATAGCTGACAAATTCATTTTGGTTGGCCTCTAAACGCCATCACAGTCCATTTTAAGAAATACCCCCAGCACCAAAGCTAAACATGCTGCTAGTGTGCCCAGCTCTACGAAGACACCCATAGGTGGCAGTTTGACAACTGGGTCTGGATTCCAAAAAAAAGGGCTGCTATCTAAGGAAACTGGCCGAGTCAAGAGCACAAAGCATTCTGCAGCAAAACGGAAAAAGAACCCTGCAGATAACAGTGCAGACTCAGCGGGACAGGCTCAGAAAGGGGACCAGTTGCTGTATTTTAATGGGGGGCGGGGGGAGAGACAAGAGTTCACAGAAGGAAAGTTTAGCATTATATTTTTGACAATCCTTTTAATCCTTTTTTTCCATCTTTTTAAGTTATCCAGCTTTAACATCTATATAAAGGGTGCCATGAAGGGGTGTTTTAATTGTGAAACGTATATAGCGCAAATATCCAGTAATACCACCCTAAACTCACATGCTAAACTCACGTGCTTGATTATTATTATGTGTAACACACCCTAACGTTTCAGAGAAATTATACCAGAGGTTCAGAATGGCACATTCAAGGTGACCCTGCATAGGTCACAGAAAGGCAGAGCTCAGTGTCAACCAACCCTAAGTGGGTGAAGACCTCACACCAAATCTGGACATAATTCTGAACAATATTCTGCAAGTCGACCGAACTTTCAGAAGAAGTTCAGGCTTTTGTGTAGTCAAGCACATGGAGAAGGAACAGTATGTAAACAAAGCAGTGGGACTGGTTATGTCAATTAAACACATTAGGCAGGGAGAGGAAGAGGGAAGACCCAGATGCAGTGTCTGTGTTTACAGGGCAGCGAGCTGTGGGATTTACCAGGGATGATGCCACTTCCCCAGTTCTCCAGGGGTGCAGTTTGAGAAGGGTCTGCTGCAGCCAGGGAACCTGGAAGAGAAACATACGAAAGGGTAATCAAAGGTCACAGTTCACTCCCTCCTTCCAACTTATAATCTAAGACTACAGAGGTTTTAGCAGCAGGAACTGAGCATGCCAAACATCTATTCTGTAAAAAAAAAAGAAAAATCATAATAGCTGCTACCACACATACAGATCAACTTCAAATAAAGAAGGGAAAAAATTACTATGAGTCTCAAATTATTTGTTTCAGTCCATCTTCTGAAACCCCCTCTCCCCCACTTGCTCTGTCCAGTGAGAATGCAGTGAACACTGGAACAGATTTTGTCCGAAGCACATAAAAAGTACGGAAATCGTCACAGGGCCCTTGCGTCCCTGCAGACCAAACGGCGGCAAACAATGATTTGTAGTTGTGCAGCGCTACACTTTAATCAGTGTCTTCTACACAAACGGGATGTGGAGGATATGAAACTGCCGCAGAATGAAATGTGCTCGACGGAGTCGTTTTTAATGTCACAGCCAGGGGAAGCCTGCCAACTCAAAACACGGCCAAAAAAAAAAAGTTCCCTTTTTCTCAGAAGCTGGATTTATGGTCGGATGTTCAGCAGGTCAAGAGCCAGAAGGAAACCTGCTTTTGACGGAGGTGAATACTAAATAAAAGATCATACTCAATAGAGACAAAAATAAATGATGTCAGTTGCTTTCCTTGAATATTCAGACATTGAATCGTTCAACTAGAAGACAACCAACATTTATGGACAGAAAAATGCACGGAAAAAGGCACATAAAAAGCATGGACCATGGTTCTGCTAACCACTGATACATATATAAATCAAATCTTCTGGTCCTCACCAACTTCTAAAAGTAACAAGGCTAGCCACTGATAAGGGGACACAACAGATTTCACTGTATCATTGTTTATTCAACAAAGTAAGCAAAAATGCAGAAGCATTATCAGATGGACTTAGCTGATCAACAGGGAGAGTGACCACCTCTATGGGGGGGATTTTGGGGGTGTGGAGTATTCAGGTTGCTGTTAACACCCTGCCTAGGAAACAAGGCACCAGGATCTGAGAGAAACTACTGTTGGTGCCCATCGGTTTGGAATTAACTTTATATTCCATCAGAAGTCTCTTATTCAAAAATGAGGAAAAAATATTTATTTATAGGGCATTCTAGAAAATCCACCCTCAAGGTCTTGACAGTCTTTTAAATTGCTCCAGTTATATTTGACTTAAGAGCCCGCTTGTTCCCTAAACGGCTAACTGCTCAGAGAAGTGTGCAGCCCAAAGCGGAAAAAACACATAAGATGCTCACCATTGTCATGTACTGCAAAGATGGGGGCTCCTGGTGATGGTAGGAACTCCCCCTGAAATGCAGAGATCAGGTCAAAAGCCTTACCTGCAGGGTTTCGGGGGGGGGTGTGTGTCACATAGCTCTCAGCTGGTTAGATAAAAGCTGCAACCTCTCTGGAAACTCAAAGGGACCCATCCGGCAGATGAAAGGAAAGGACATAAAAACTGAGATTGCCTTCATTCACCAGCTTGAGACGCTTAATTCCTTACAAAGAAAAGGTCTCCAGTCAGACACAAACCAGTTCAAGGCAGATCTTTATGGCAGAAGAGGAACATACTTCAGGGCTGAAAAATTTCCCATGGATTTACAGAGCGTTCCAAGCCAACAAACCAATCCTGGATGAGTGACAGACTTTACTACAGACCTCATAGATGCTGACTGAACATTTCAGTAAACATTAACCAAGAATCAAATTAGTTGATGGAAAAAATGCAAATACTTTAAAGTCTAAAGATAAGTACTGCCTCCCAATGCAAAGTTAAGTCTAAAAATTGCACAATTTGACAGTTAACTCCCTTGTACATTAGACCATACTGACAATGTGTCAGTTGACGACGATGCCGTGTAAAGTGCTTTTAACTTGAGCCACGCAACTTGTTACTGAAGAAAAGCGCTGCCTGCCGCCGTTTGCCCATCACAAAACGCCTTTCAGAATGTCTCCTAGTTTAGGAAATTAGACCCATATCCTTTTTAATGTCTATTGATATTTTGATCAGTGTTGTAAGCCAAACTACGATTTTCATTCAGTACCTTGCATTTATGCAAAACTGCAACAAGAGATGCATGGTTTTACAAATGATCAGTTTTATACAGACTATTTTTGATCGTAAATTATATTTCAAAATATGATTTTAATTAGTAGTTTGGAAAGCTTGGAAGAGGATTCTGTGCATGAAAACATTTGAAAATACTGCTATAAAAAAAAAAAATATATATATATATATATATATATAAAGCCACCTTACCGGCGATGAACCTCCGTCACAGGAGAAAGCGTCGCTCTTGTTCGCCACGTCCGTCCGCATTATTGTGCTGCCCGGCTGCGGATCTCCCGGAAAGTGCGTCTGCAGCTGCGCATCCCCGCTCCCGTATCTGTCTCTGCGCTGCTCCGATACCGAGAAGCCCGCTCCGCAAACCTCGAGGAGCCGCACCGCCGTCTATTGCGCAAAGGCAGGCAAGCCCAGCTGATTAAAACGGCTGGATATCGATATCGTACGGCCAAAAGTCTGGAATGATAGATATTCCAGTTAGGCGGAACTTATACGGTTCGTGGTAGAAAGTTGGTAGAAAGATCACTATATACTACAAAATAATTACATCTATTAGGTTATAATATGGTTACAGACTATTAATTAATTCAGGGCGAGGGGATGCAGTCATCTTAGGTATTTGTTGAAGTGTTATCTCTAAGTCTTTGATAACTATGCACAGCTGCCTAACCCCTTGGGAACTCCAGCTTGGAAGAGCTCTGTAATTTCACCATTCAAACGGAGATGTGTCCAGCTGCACGGGTAACAAAGAATAAGTGAGACAGAGAACAAAGGCCCAAACAAGGACCATAATTTGGGATTCGGATTAAGGATATACCAGAACAAACATTTTAAATATTTAAACATTTTGTTCCATCCCAGCTGTACCAGGTAGACAGTGTTCTTGGTTGCTTGGTACAGGTGTGTTTGTATCTGGGAGGGAGCAAAGATGTTTATTGTCTTGGTTTGAAAGACTTGTTTTAACAATTGGAACTAAATTATTGAAGTAGCAATACATTTTTTAATTATCAAAAAATTTGAGCGATTATGTCAATTAAGATACACAGACAAAAACCGATACAATTCTCCAATAAAGAGCATTTAAACCAATGCAGAATGTCCATCCGTCCGTTTTCTGAATCCACTTATTATATTCAGGGTCACAGGGGGTCCTGAGCCTGTGGGTACAAGGCAGGGAAGAACCGGGGGGGCATTGCAGGGCCCACTCACAGCGACAGGCAGTTTGGTAACTCCAATTAACCTCAGCATGTTTTTGGACTGTTGGGAGAAACATGGGAGTAAGTACCTGCAGAGAACTCCACAAGGACACGTGGAGAGCATGCAAACTCCACACACATGAAGCCATGGCAGAGACCCAAACCCGGGTCCCAGAGGCGTGAGGTAACAAGGTCAGTCACTGCGCCACCATGCTGCTCCCAATGCAGAATGTAATGATGAAAATTACATTTAAAAGAATACGTTTATTTCACTTTTGCATGTTCATTTAGTTCCTACCAGGCCAGAGCATTAAATACATAAGCAAAAAAAAAAAGCCTTATACAGACTCCAGCAACCAAAAAGTTTGTATCCTTTATTCAAACAAGATTGCAGGATACATAAACCGCAATTGAGAAAAGGCAATATTAAAATATAAATACCCAGAGATGTTAGTTTGAAAAGGAAAAAAAAAAAAGAATTTCTATAAATTTCATTATACAAAAGTACAGCCAAACCCAGAATGCCGGCTTAGTTTGAGGGAAGCGTACTGATAAGGTATCACTTCTGATCATAATGCAAAATTTGGCACATCTCCATATGGACTGTCTGGGCGTCCCCAAGGACCGGGCTGGGAAACACTTCTGTACAGCATGGTCACCAAAACAGACACAGACAAAGGTAACCATCTTACACACTCCAGGATGTAATCTTACACACTCCAGAGTCAGCAGCTTCACACTGGTATCCATTACGAGGCAAAATAATTTTGGACAAGTCGTTTTAATTTTTAAGGAAATTTAATAGACACATTACATAGTTAGTACCAAACATTACGTTGATCCTATAAAACAATTTAAAGATGTAATTACAAAGAAGAACAGCACATTTTATTATATCCACAAGGTAATGTGTCACGTCGCATTCCCATACGATTCCACTTTCAGTGCTGCATCGTGCCGCGGAAATATGGAGATGGGCCGATAATTCACAGAAGCCTGTAAATAAGCCCAAATCGAGCCGGGAATGCCAAGTCTATGCAGAAATTAGTCTGCAAAAACCGTTAGTTATTTGAATAGGGCATCAAATATTTAATAGAAGCACAGTGAGTTAGAACAAAACCACAGACATGAAAAACACTGCCTAATATACTCAAATTTGAATTTATTTATGCATTTGAATGAACCTGAATGTACTTACGCACTTGTAAGCCATTCATCAAGCCCTATGACTGAAGCAAAACCCTGGGTATTCTGTCTAGAGGATCAAATCCTGAAGTTAACACAAAAAAAACGCGAACACACAGAGGCCATATTAAGCGGCCAGTTTCACCATCACCGGAAGCACTCGCACAGCCCATTTTACTACAGTATCTTGGACACCCCCCCACCCCAAGACGCCAAACAGTATGCATAATGCGCATGGACACCAAGAGCTCCCGGAGAAGCACTCGCACACCAAATACCAGCACACTGAGCCGACAGACCATGAAACATGTATTAAAGGCATCAGATGCACAAAACACTTCCATAATCACTCAAGCTTTAACAAGCCAGAAATTATGCATTTTCACACTTCAAGGAGTGAATTTCAAATTGCCTTTATTTTTGCCTTAAACCTACATGGATTCATCACCTTATTCATTTTGACCAGGAAGACGCATCTCAGAAATAATGTGTTTTACCCCGATGACACCCGTTTCGCGGGGAAAGTGCTGCAGGCCATGTGAATGCCGGTGTCTCTCTCTAATGTAAGAGGAATTGTGTGATATGGGAAAACACTGGGTTTTCCTTCGATAAGAATACTTATATTGACTTGAACAATACTGTTTCTGCCCAACCAACAGATGCGTCCCTTGAACAAAGGCCCATATTTAGAGAATATTTGCAAAATTGCCAATGTAGAGGGTACTTTAAAAGTGTCCTGAAAATGAAGTGATATTTGAACAATTTGTCACCAATTTAATCATTAACATTTGCCTAGTAGAATAAACTACATTTATCGGAAAATAAGATTTAACAATCCTCCAAATCTAGTGACAAGATTCAGTTAGTTTTTTTTTTAAGTGGAAAAAAATCCATCCATACACCTTGGAGCATCTCTTACGACGACCTGGGTGAAAGCATCGAAGGTCAAACATTTGGCTATAATGAAGCGATTTTCTCGTGAACTGGCACTTAGGAATCCCGACAGCTTCACTGCTCGTCCTTAAGCTCAACGGAGCTGTTGGCAGAATCAGTACCATGATTTTGGCGAATCCTGACAGCAGTGCTGTTCTTGTCGGGATGGCGGTTATATATAAACTAAAGTAAGCTGCTTAGCTATCAATAAGCACTCTACAGTTAACCAGTAAGTACGACATTTAGATAATAGGCCCACTAATGTTACTTATTACAAGTTAAAAATCTTACATTTGATTAACCACAATGTTTAGCAAATATATCTGTGTCTGTTTCGCAACAGCTCAATCAAGCTTCACGACTAAAAGTCAGACATCCTTACGAATAATAATAATAATTGTGGAACAGGTTAATGTGCACACTGCTCTGCACTATTACCTGTTTTACCATATGCATACGCTAGGTTGCTGGTGCCAAGTGGTTAGAAACCACAGAGCCACCCATTGTAACCCAGTGCTCGACAATATTCCTGTGAAAACTTCTCAGATATTTTATAAACCTGGTCTTAAGAGTCACATTTCACAGGACCCCACTAACCCTTCTCAATGTACAGTCCAAACACCACCCCTGAGGTTAGCCCGTTTCTCAGAAAGCTCTAACCTCTAGCCCCGTGCCTCGTTCTGGATACCACTACCTATACTGACACTGAATGTCTGATAAATGTTTAGAGCTATTACATGGTACAGAAGTCCTGACATTAAAATATGTATGCTGGACACCGACACAGGGGCAGAAATGGGGAGACATCGCCATCTGGTGGCAGAGTATGTAGCGGCAGCTCGCACGTCTATGGCAGCAGCATGCAAGCATAGGACGGTCAGTAGTGCGCGTTCTCCATGTTAAGGACCACAGGTTCCTATGCTTGAGAGCAGCACCGATTTTGAAATGAACGCCTATCCAATAGTCAGAATAATTAAGGCCAGAAAAACCTGAACAAGGCGAGTTTGCTTTTTTTTTATATATAAACCACTGAATGACACAATCACGTTAACACCCAACCCAGTCGACAGACATCGCGGAAAGAAAGGATGGAGAACAGGAAGAAAAATAAATACAGTCGCTCGCACGCGGCACAAATTTGTTCAAGCAGCTTTGCACTGAACCAGTTCCCAAGCAAAGCAGACGCATGATATACGACTCGGGCCCGTCTCTAAGGCTCTTAGCCTTGTTTATGGGTTTGACTTTGTGCCCCTTGCCCCCCACCCTCTGTGCCCCCACCCCCCCACACCCTTACCCAGGACTTCCGATATAGATTTTTCCCCGCCAGTCCACCGCCAAGCCCCAGACTGGCTGCTTCATGAGCGCCCGGAACTGGCTGCAAGTTTCCGGGACCTCAGCGGTAACTGTGGCATCTGTGGAGGGGGTGGGGGGGTCTAGCGAGACTGTCCATCTCCATCACATCACCTCACAGCAAGAGTTCTGCTTCCGTGCCTGGTGGACACACACACACACACAGTTAGTCAAAAGCACCTGGACATGTAGCCTATAAATTATCTAATACATTACTAATAGTCATCAGTGTTAAGTTTCAGGTTAAATATCCTTTCCAAAGATACAAAAGTAGTATCCAGTCCTGGGACAGGAACCAACAAACCCTCAACCTACAGTAATGTACAAGGGATGTAAGATCCGCATCCTAAGCGTGACGTTAATGAGTGTGAGCATGGTGAGTGTGAGCATGACGTGGAAGTACAGGACAGGGCTGGGCAGGACAGGGCAGGGCAGGACAGGGCAGGGCTGGGCAGGGCAGGACAGGGCTGGGCAGGACAGGGCTGGGCTGGGCAGGACAGGGCAGGACAGGGCTGGGCAGGACAGGACAGGACAGGACAGGACAGGGCAGGACAGGGCCAGGCAGGGCAGGGCAGGGCAGGGCCAGGCCAAGCCAGGCAGCGCCACTGACTTACAGTCTTGTAGAAGGCTTTGGACTGCGTGCCCAGATGCTCGGACTTCTGCACCAGGTCATCCAGCTTCTCACCGCGCTCCAGGAGAGACTCCATGGTGTTATGCTGTGAGGGGAGAGACAGGCAGGCGGCACTGTAAGGGAGGAGGGAATGTGGATGGGGAAGAAGGATGGAGGGGAGTGAAGGAGAGGGGTGGGGGGGGTAAAGAAAGAAAGATGGGGAAAAGGGAAAAAGGTTGAGAAAAAGAAAAAAGATGGAAAGAGAAAAAGATGGAGAAAAAAAAGATGGGGAGAAAGAGAAAAAGATGGAGAGAGAAAAGGGAGGAGAATAGATGGAGAAAAAAGAGAAAGATGGAGAAAAAAAAGAAAAATATGGGGAAAAAAGAAAGTTTAGACAGACAGACAGACAGACAGATGCAGGCAGGCACAGACGGAGTCAGACAGACAGACAGACAGATGCAGGCAGGCACAGACAGAGACAGACAGACAGATGCAGGCGGCACAGACAGAGAGACATACAGATGCAGGCAGACAAACAGACAGCCATACAGACAGACAGGCAGATGCAGGCAGGCACAGACGGAGAGACAGACAGACAGACAGATAGATGCAGGCAGGCACAGACGGAGAGACAGACAGACAGACAGATAGATGCAGGCAGGCACAAACAGAGAGACAGACAGACAGACAGAAAGACAGACTGATGCAGGCAGGCACAGACAGGGAGACAGACAGACAGATGCAGGCAGGCACAGACAGAGAGACAGACAGACAGATAGATGCAGGCAGGCACAGACGGAGAGACAGACAGACAGACAGATAGATGCAGGCAGGCACAGACAGACAGACAGAAAGACAGACTGATGCAGGCAGGCACAGACAGAGAGACAGACAGACAGATGCAGGCAGGCACAGACAGAGAGACAGAGACAGATGCAGGCAGGCACAGACGGAGTCAGACAGACAGATGCAGGCAGACACAGACGGAGTCAGACAGACAGACAGACAGACAGATGCAGGCAGACACAGACAGAGAGACAGACACACAGACAGAGACAGACACACAGATGCAGGCAGGCACAGACAGAGGGGTTTACAATTAAATGGGGAAACGCACCAGAATGATTTTGGTCTCGTCCAGTTCCGCTTGCACTTTGGTCATAGCGTCAGCCTCCCGAGGATTCTGGAACATACAGAAAATGTTACTAATTCATAATGACGACAGAGAGAATGGACACAAAGCACATCGCTTAGCACTGCCACCAATCAGCGATCACGCAGAAAGGGGCTATGAAATCAGCAGATTGAGGAAGGGTCTGATGAGCCCTGGGTTTTCCCCACGCCCCGCCCTCACCTGGTACTTGGCGAGGTAGCTGTCCAAGGCTGTGTAGCTGATGGTGGCTGGAGAACCAGATGGCCAGTCTATGCTGTCCACCTGCCTGGAGAACTCATCCAGCACCTGGGAAAATGCACAAAGGAGCAGACCCAACGGAGTGTTACTGCCCTGGTAACTAAGGACTGTGCTCACAAGGCAATTTACAACAACAGAATACTAATAAGCTAGGCAGGGAAACCTAATGGAACATAATTAAAAAATGATTGTTGTTGTTAATAACCACAATAATAATATTAAGGCAGTGTTATAAGATTTAGTGGTACATTTAATCAATGCCACTGAGCTGTGAACACGCACCTTATCCAGCAGCGTGAAGCAGACCCGCGATGGATATTCTGTGTCCGCAATCACAACACCACTGAGGTTGTCATTCCGGACGTACACATGGCACAGGTACTCTGGGAGAAGGAATCAGCCGTCAGCAGCCTATACTCACAATCACACAACCCCCCCTTAGAAGTGCGCTATAGCTGCCCTCAGCAGGTAAGTGTGAGTAAAGACAAGAGGGAGAACACAGTCTTTTCATTCTGCGAATAGAATGTATAATAGCACTGGCATTTTCTCTGTTATGGGAGAGCGTTAGCAGTAACGTGTTGTCTAAAGAGCGGGTACAGAAGCCCTGCCAGGGAAATCAGAATTACCACTGCTACAGCCTGAATTCCAAGCAGTGCCAAAAGACAGCCATGGATTAACGTCACCAAAAAGCACACACCATTCATTAAGCGAGAAGACACCCAAGCCTCAAGTAGACAAGCTCTAATCATGACCTGCAATTTAGGCCCACCCTCTCCAGTGACCATAAAGAAAGGGGAAGAAAATCTGAGACGGAGATTAATGCACTAAGTACCGTTAAAGCACCAAGTACAGAAATAACAAAAAGCATTCTTTCCTGCCATTTCCAAGACCCAAACATTTACTTTCATGAGGGTATCTCGCTTTATCTACCTCCAAACTGCAAATCCTGAACATATAAGCTGATGTGTGTATGTAATAATAATTAGGGCTGTCAAAATTGACGCGTTAACGCGGATTAATCCATCGTGATTAGTCTGATTAAAAAGTTTAACGCAATTAACCCGTCTGCAGCGCAGAATGACTCAAAATCCCTGAAATGCAGCGTTGAGGTAAGTTCAGGTAAGAAATAGTTGGCAA
>JAODKM010000108.1:28235383-28248295 GCA_026780845.1 Petrocephalus sullivani
CCCTGAAATGCAGCGTTGAGGTAAGTTCAGGTAAGAAATAGTTGGCAAGCTGCATTTCAGGGATTTTGAGTCATTCTGCGCTGCAGACGGGTTAATTGCGTTAAACTTTTTGATCAGATTAATCACGATGATGGATTAATCCGCGTTAACGTGTTAATTTTGATAGCCCTAATAGTAATAAATATTATTCATCATCATCATCATCATCATCATCATGAATAACAATGACATTAAGAAGATTATACAAAGAACAATATTAATAATAACGCAAAACAAAAAGGTGTTTGGGAGATGTTCCTGAAGCATAAGGCTGAACAGGCATGGGGTGAGATTCATACCCAAGACCAGCTCATTTTGTCTCTCTTCTGGGAACTCTGATAAATGATGCCACAGTTCAGGTTATACTATTTATGCACTTCTTTATGCAGAGCAATTGTGGTCTATTGTGTGTGTGCGCGAGAGAGAGAGAGAGAGGGAGAGAGAGAGAGAGAGAGAGAGAGAGAGAAAGAGAGAAAGAACTCGCTGGTTAGCACTACAGAAGTATTGCTGGAGATTTTGAAATTTGTCACAATTTTTTGTTTCTGACCAGCACAACAGCTAAGCGGACCATCTGAAATTTGGGGCTGAACCACTAGCGATTTTGAATGGAAAACGCAATTTGAAACAAGGCGATTAGTAAATCAGAATCAGCTGTAATCAGCAAGTGTGCTGGGGCACACAAGGAATTTGCTTCTGGCTGCTTCTGACTCCCTAGTACACAGACAATAAATAACACTATACAAAACATTTTGAAATATGCAGACAAATCGCCATGGCATTATACATTGTACAAGTCTGGCCCAGGGGTTAAAACTGTCGTGAGAATAGTCTTACAAATAAGCTTCATCGCAGTCATTTAAATCTATTACACACTGAATATTGTACAGTAGCTTGACTCTAAAGAAAACAACATCGCAAATCAAACTGCAATAATCGGTCAGAAATATCATGATCAGATTTTTCGCCCCCAAATTATCCAGGCCTACCGCAGTTCGCGTTTTTAAGGCCACGATCACTTTTGTGGTAACATTTCCTATGGAGGAAGGAGGCGGCCCATCCCCTACCTTGCTCCTTGACGGAGGCACGGGTACCCTGCGAGGAGCGCTCCACAATGAGAGCGCTTGTGAAGGTCATGAACTCCTGCACGCTGAAAAGCACATTTGCAATACATATGAATGAAGCGACCTGCTCTGGCAGGGTACAAATAGCTTCCAACTTTAATGGATAAAAGCAGCAGGTATGAAGAGGAAGGCCACTGACACATACACAGCTAGTATCTGGTTCCTATGCCTGCCCATTAGAGACAGCACAGAATACATGGGTTTGGAAAAATCACCCAACAGATAGATCTTTGCAAATGACTTAAGTAAGCCTAGAGTAAGAACAGAGTAAGCCTAATTATTTAGGAAGTTTTTAAAAGGGCTGAATTCTGTTTCATAAAAAAAACACGCACCTCATTATGTACATTACATCGTAAAAACTACTAAATTGATAAACACAGATCGGATAGCCTGGACTGTAGCACCTACCTCGACCTTTGGAAAAAGCTGAAGGAGGAGAGATCATAGGCGGCTTTGAGCAGGTTGGATTTATGCAGTCCTTTGTGAAGGACACTCAGGCTGTACAGCTTCATGGTGACTCTGCCTGCACCCCCAGGGGCCCCTGCGCCAACAAAGCGGTGCTCAGACAAAGTGTCGCCTGTCCACATGCAGCGGTATCGCCAAAAGAAAATCACACCTCCGCAAAAGCACTTATGTCAGATTGGTGATCATCTCCTAATTAGTGACCCCACTACAACAAGCAGCACGACGGAACTTCAAAGAGCTGGATAAATGCAGCCCCCCCGTTTCGAATCGGACCCTAACGAGCATCGCACTTGGTTATTGCTGATATTAAGGCGACATGAAAACCGAATCGAGGAACTTTTTCGAAACAGACGGATGGATACGCCCAACGACAGCTTCGTGATCCCCGGTCACACGCCACAAACACGGGCTAATGAAGGCCAAACAAGTATTCGGGTTAAGAACGACTAAATCGGATCAGATGCGAATTACAGGGCGCAGGTAAGCCGACGGCGCCACGGGTCTGGGCAGCGGCGGAACGTCGCACCTTTCCATCAGAAACATAGCGGCGTTACGCCCATACTCAGTCGGGCCAGCGGCTTGCCAGCCACCGCGCTGCGCAGCTCTAAATGCGCCCGAACGCCGGTATTTCGTCGTGACATCCCGCTATAGACCAAGCTGGTCCCGTCGCCCCAGAGCCTAGCTACCTTCTCACGCCTTGGGAGTGAACTCCGAACCAGGGAGGGACCAGGGATCGAAGGCTTCCAACGCGGGCGTGGACACTTCGGCAGCGGGGGAAGAAGGCAGAAATATACAGAAGCGCGGCGGGAGAAATGAGCAGTTCGGCTGACAGTTACTCGAACCACGGAGCGAAGGCGCAGACGCGGCCAGTTGGATACGAAACAGAAACTCCCTTCCTTTCCCTTTCTGCCGGACCACGTCAGAGGCGGAAGGGGTCCCCCCGAGAAAAAGGTCCGGCCGGCAACGCGGATGCGCCTCGAGGGTCCCGGGCCCTCAAAATGAACGGCTCATACTAATATTGCTCATGGTATATGCATCAGTAGTTTATATGTTTTCATATAATAACATTAGTGTCACTGTTGCTACTCATTCCTACTTATTAATACCTTATTCATAACGTACCCCTATTGGTATATAATAGTTTTTTTTCTTTATAAATTGCAGTTTCTTTTAGATTGAGTCTCGGTAAGTTAAATAGCTCGTATTCAAATATGTAAAGTAACTTGAACGTTCCATAGGCGAAACAAAAAAGCTTTGAAAGGAACCGTTGTTATAACAATAAATAAAAAATT
Source organism: Petrocephalus sullivani (assembly GCA_026780845.1). Taxonomy (NCBI): domain Eukaryota; kingdom Metazoa; phylum Chordata; class Actinopteri; order Osteoglossiformes; family Mormyridae; genus Petrocephalus; species Petrocephalus sullivani. The sequence goes on from JAODKM010000108.1 coordinate 28,238,301, forward strand.
TTTTATTTGATTTGAACCCGAATTGGATAAGCGGTTACAGAAAATGGATGGATGGATGGATTTGCGTGTGCATTCAATTAAATTTCTTTATAATATTAACTTAAATATAGACTGGAATAACGCTTAACACTTTCACAGTGGCTTAAAATCATATGTTGCATTTAAAGTTTGTAACTAATTCCGAAGTAGATTGATCGTTTCCTATTAATATCCATTTAAATTTGTATAAACTGTCATGTTTTAATGTCATGATCGAAACAGGGACGTCAGTTCATCTTCTTAAACATTTTCTTTTCCAACATTTTAACTGTATATGTCTCTTTCAAATATTCAATCGTTCCATTTTACTGTTTATTACGTTATCATTATCCGATTGCTATAGTAATGGGTTGTAATATCCAGGCAAATGGTGAAACCCTTGTTTATTCGCATGGCCAAAGGCTAAGGAAACAGTCTTTCAAAACCAGTCAAATTCTCTTGCATCACTTAATTGCGTGGAGATATGCATAAATAAATGTAAATGCGGAGGACTAAGTAAATCGTTTTTCATCTCTGTGTGGCGTGAAACAGGCGATTTAAAGAACCTATAGATTTGCTTTAATACGATTTGTTCCGTTTGTTATATTGAGCCATGTTATTGTGAGGTATCGTCTAATTTTGAAGTAACCATAAAATTAACTAAATTAACATGGGCCGGTATGTAAACTGTGCACTTCACTGAGTACTCTCACCAAGTTTGACCAACCATGATAATCGTCCACTTAGAGGCACTTGGCACACATCCGCGTTACCTCAGTGTTTTGGGTTTACATAAATAATGAGCTAACCTGGGTTTTTTCCACCAGCGTCCGCGACTGCCATACAGTAACTGCGTCTCTTCTCCCAGTTTCGTATAACTTGATTTAAATTATTAGGACTATAAAACAAATGCAGTACCAAGTTATATGCCTAAACATATTAAGTGTGAGTATAAGGGTGGGTGGACACTTTATTAATCTCTAAATCCAAGCAATTACACAACTTAATCCAGGAAAAATCATTACAATAAATAATCAGAGATTGTATTAGTAACGGTTCTGCATATAAAAAGCAACCTGAGACCATCTAGCCATTCGTGTATAATTTGTAACGCTTAGTCTGCAACTTTATATAAAATTCTGTTGTGACCTTGTCCCTGAACATTTTTTTCGTAATATAAGTATTGGATCATTTATAAGCAAACAAAGTAGAGCAAATTTGGCGCATTGTTAAGCAACGTGGAAAAGCATAAAGATAATGAGATGGAAATTATTATTATTAATAATAATAATAATTAATAATAATAATTTATATAAAACGTTCCCAGAAGCCAGTGCATCCTTATATATACTATATATAAGTGGAATTGCAGCTAATTTAATACTAGAGTCTGCTATGTTGTCATATTTGTGGTATTTAAATTGCTAATCACAGTTTGTTAGTATGACTCGTGATACCTTCAACCCACGCCTAGAAAAGTAAATTAAAAATTACATTTTTTTCCGGAAAGTTATATTAGCACAGACTGCGTAAACTACGGAATAGTAACTATTATTATTATTATTATTTTATTATTATTATTACTAATGAATCATCTAAAAATATCCATTTATCTTGAATATTGTAGCCCTATATAATAGGCGGTGAAATGTACAGTTTCAAAAGCAGAGTTGGGTAAATATTTTAACACACTAACCTTTCCCACTCCAGTGCAGACTTGCAGATTTATTGACCATGAATTATTGACCCCTCCATGAACCTTATCATGGTGGAGGGGTTCGTGTGCCTCTGTGGTCCTAGAAGCTATGTTGTATGAGGCAGCTGCACCTGGCAGGGTCTCCTAGGAGAGTGGCCAGACAAAGAGCAACTCACATAGACCCCTATGGAAAATTACAGAAAGGACTATGTGTCCCAGTGCATTCTGGGAGGAGGGGGCACCCTGGAGCCAAGCTTGGGCAGGGAGTTTATAGGTGGACGCCTGATGGCCAGGTCTCTACCCAGGGGACGCGGCCCAAAACTTAAAGGAATTACATGGGTCCACTCTCTCATAGGCTCACCACCTGCAACTCGAAGGCAGGGGCCAGGGTGGACCAATTGTCAGCTACTAACTCTGGGAAATGGGAATGTAACCTCTCTGATGGGAAAGAAGCCTCAGCTGATGCAGGAGGTAGAGAGATACTGACCAGATATAGTTGGTTTCACCTCAACACACAGCTTGAACTGTAGAACCAAACTCCTGGAGAGTGATTAGACTCTATCCCACTCTGGAGGTGACCTTGGTGAGAGGTGCAAGGCAGGTGTGGGTCTACTTATAGCCCACAGGTTCATTGGAGTTCACCCCAGTGAACAAGAGGGTTACCTCCCTTTGACTTTGAGTCCTGGGACGGGCTCTGACTCTGGCTTTTACTTGCAGTGATTTGGCCACCACTGGGCACCCTTTAGATCCACCCCCAGCTGGAGTGCTCGAAGACACCCCCTAAGTCCATGCTAGGGCCATAATGGGCAACGATCCACTAGGCAGCTTACAGACAAGGGGAGTTTATTACAAACCTGACGTGGACCCATTCAACGGGAGCATTAGCAACACATGCAATGACTGATAATGGGGCAAGCCAATGGTAGGCACATGCATACACCCAGAACAAGGCTGTCACCAAGCAACAGGCGAGTCACACACTACAACAAGCAACAGGTGAATCCCACACTACAACAAGCAACAGGCGAATCACACACCACAACAAGCAACAGGCGAATCACACACCACAACAAGCAACAGGCGAATCACACACTACAACAAGCAACAGGCGAATCACATACTACAACAAGCAAGAGGTGAATCACACACTACAACAAGCAACAGGTGAAGGCTATTACTAATGACACACTAGGGACCAAAAGCTACAGGAAGCAGGTTAATGAGATTTATTTTTGTCTACCTTTTCAAAAGGACTGTTTCAGAAATATCTGAGGTCTATGCATACATGTAAAGGATCAAAATAAATGTCAAAATTAACAAATGAAATATGACTGTGTTTGTTGCAGAACATGCTGCCCATTCCCCTTCCATTGCTTACAGGGGTACTCCTGAAAGGTATAATGCCACATCATTAATCTGGAGCATACTGCTGGCCATGGTTGAGCACAGATGTTGAAATTAATCATCATTTTAAATAATCAAATATATGGAAAAAAGTAACGTATAATGCGCACCAGTTTTCACCTTAACTTTGCACTACATCACCTCAGGTCCTGACAGGACAACGACCAAAACAAACAGAGTAATTGCTTCTGATCAAGGTCAAAGACTGAAGACATTATTGAGGAGTTTATTTGACACCTTTGATCTGAAACTGCCAGAGACAAACACCGTTTTAATAGAAAAACGCAAAGTGACAGAGCCATTTCTCTCATGCCTTGGTGTTAATAATCCCTTTATTGTGCCACTTTACTGTCTCGGCTTAATCAGACATATTTTGCAACATGTTATCTTGCATGTGTCTTATTTTGCAACCTTTTGGGTTTATATGCATTAAGGACACCACCTTAAGAATAACTACCATCAGCATATTTGCTAATATTATTTATGTACAAACTTTTTTGTACAGCACACATTGTATAACACATTGTTTTTGTATAACACACAAATTGTTACTTTTCATAATGTACTTTTTTAGCAGATGGGTGGTCGATTTAGTTTTAAAGGATTTTTTAAAATGCAAGCAGAATCCTGCGTTCAGTGACCCATTTGGGTCATCTTTAAATATTGGATTGTTTCATAACCGTGCACCGAAAATAGAATCAGGGTTGGGGTTAGGGTCAGCAGTCAATGATAAGATCAATGAACTTTCCAAAAATAACCCCCCAGTACTCTCACTTGGCAGCATGTCCTGAATCTGTGGCAATCTGACCTGAGCTCAGAGGCCTACCTGGGATGATAAGAGGAGGCCTTGACCTTGGCTGTGGTGTGTAAATGTCGGTATGGTGTGGTGAGTGGGCTGGGCAGACGACTGTGATGTAGGTGTGCCTTTGCGTGCCTGAATATTACTGGAAGCACGGCCCCTCCTCCCATCGCCCAAGCTGAATAAAATGTCGGCAGCCTGCCGCCACACCACACTGTTGGCCCCGTCTGAAGTCGAGCAGCACTACTTCCTCTCCGGCACGTTCCACACCACGCCCATGCCTTGCGCCCGCTCCTGCCGCCCTCAGAAGATGAGGCTGACCCGCCGACGCAGCTCCTTGGTGGAGAGAGTCCTTATGGTAAGGGGGATTCTGTCTTTATGCTTCACCGTCAGCCGGTCACAGGTAAACGTGCTCCTGTCCCAACACCGTGGATGTGATCTGAGCCAAGTAGCCAAGTCAACCGGGCAGAGTGTTTAGCGCAAGAACGTTAGCGCTGATGTGTCTTTGGATATACTTTTCTTGGAATAAATTCACCGATTTTGCTAGTTTGTCCGGCCTTTTACCCATCTTCCATATGCACCTAATGATGCAAAGATAATATGAAGTGTATTTATAGCGAAGGAAAAACTGTGACGAGGAAATGATGCGTACTGAAACCCGCTGAAACGGCTGCCGCCACAGGTGGACCAGATACTGTCCGAGTTTAGCCTGGAGAGGGCGGAGCTCGAAGAGATAATGCAACGGTTACAGCGGGAGATGGAGCGGGGGCTGCGCTCGGAGACCCACCAGGAGGCCAGTGTCAAAATGCTTCCCACCTACGTGCGCTCCACCCCCGAGGGTTCGGGTACGTACCCCCCCATTCCCCTACACCGCCAAGCCCTCCGTGACACAGTACTCAATCTGCCTTAATAATCCCACTGACGATATGGTTTGTCCTGACAGAGGTGGGAGATTTCCTGGCCCTGGACCTGGGGGGGACAAACTTCCGGGTGATGCTGGTGAAAGTCGGCGAGGACGAGGAGACCGGCTGGAAGCTGGAGACCAAGCAGCAGATGTACTCAATCCCAGAGGATGCCATGACCGGGACGGCAGAAATGGTGCGGGCCGGGCCGGCGGGAATCGGTCTGAAACCCTGCCGTTACTCCTCAGTCCTGCTGGCTGACTTTCTGTCTCTCTTACTCTCTCCCTGCCGCTCTCTGAAGCTCTTTGACTACATCGCTGAACGCATCTCTGACTTCCTGGCTAAACACCAGCTGAAGCACAAGAAGCTACCCCTCGGCTTCACCTTCTCCTTCCCCGTGCGGCACGAAGACATCGACAAGGTGAGGGGCGCGGTGGCGGCTTGTCGCGAGGACTCGCTTAGGAACATGAGCGGTGACCGTGACCTATCCCCTGCTCCCTTTTCTCCAGGGAATCCTGCTGAACTGGACCAAGGGTTTCAAGGCGTCAGGAGCTGAGGGCAACAATGTAGTGGGACTTCTCCGGGATGCCATCAAAAGGAGAGGGGTGAGTAGCTAGTCTTGATCAGTTGATGCATGTGGTTAAACGTAAGATAACAAAGACAAATGGAATGTTTAAGACCCATCCGTCCATCTATCCTATCATCAGCAGCTTATCCTGTTGGCATTAATTGGAAATCTGTTTTTCTCAGGACTTTGAGATGGACGTGGTCGCCATGGTGAATGACACCGTAGCAACCATGATCTCCTGTTACTATGAGAACCGCAACTGTGAAGTCGGCATGATTGTAGGTAAGTGATTGTTCGTGGGGCATGCCCAGGGGCATCATGGGAAATTGCTTCACCCAGCATTAAGTGCCAATTGTCTGGCGTCCCCCTAGGCACTGGTTGCAATGCATGCTACATGGAAGAGATGAACATGGTGGAGCTGGTGGAGGGTGACGAGGGGCGCATGTGTGTGAACACCGAGTGGGGAGCATTTGGAGACAACGGGGAGCTGGAGGAGTTTCGCCTGGAGTATGACCGCAAGGCAGACGAAATGTCCCTTAATCCTGGCCAACAGCTGTAAGTCACTCCCCTTGTGTTCCTGGGCTACTTTTTCTGTACTTTCTTGTTTTACATCTTCTGACATGTCCAGGTACATTCCTACTGGTTTCTCCCAACACACAAACCCACATGCATCCTCATTCTTTTCATCCTAAACACATGGATGGAACATGGATGTTCATCACGTAGAAGACAGAGACCATTGGACGTCCAGCACTGACAGCCTTGTGTTCTGCAAGTTCATTGCACAATAGTCCATGGTCAAACGCATGTGCTCAAGTTCAGCTTCACGCAAACAGACTTCAGGGTGCAATTAAAGGACAGGAAACTACGTGTTTTGTGTTTCTAAGAAGACCAAACTTCTTCTAGAGGTGTCCATCGGGCAAACTCACCTCAGCTGATCCTTCCCTCTGTTGGCTCTTGTGTTGTTTCCTGGCAGCCAGGTTGTTTTTTATGACGTCCTGCCAGTAGGTTGCCATAAAGGCCCCATCAATCTGGCCCGCAGACGCAGACTTATGTGCCGCGACGCTAATGGATGTTTGCTAAGCGCCATAATAGCGGCCGGGGTGGCATATGGCAAAGGCGGAGTGTTTGACGCATCGCTTCTCCCCTTGTGACACGCCTCCTCACTCACAGCTTCGAGAAGATCATCAGCGGGAAGTACATGGGTGAGCTGGTGCGCCTGGTCCTGCTGAAGCTGGTCAATGAAGACCTGCTGTTTCTCGGCGAGGCCTCGGAACAGCTGAGGACCAAGGGCAGCTTCGAGACTCACTTTGTGTCACAGATCGAGAGGTGAGCCGAGCCCGGGCCACCTAGCAGACCTCCAGGACGCAGAGCAAAGGGCCAAACCTCCATTTTAGGGCCAAACATCAATTTCATGTAGCTCCTGTATTTCCATTGTACTACACCTTGAAACCTTTAAGAGAAATTTCAGTCTCTGACATCATCAAGAGAGGCTGTCAATTTGTATTGAAAGTAGAATTCATACACTAAAAAAGTTTCTCAACCCAGTTCCCATGGTTCCCAGTCCACATTTTTGCTCCCTCACAGCTCCCAGCCACTCAAGAACACCAAATACCTGGTTCTGGTGTCTTGGTAGGGTGCAAAAATGTGTACTGTCTGGGGGGTCTCCAAGGACACACTGGTCTAGATGACAGAATTGTATTAAACTTATTACCTATGAAAACAAAAACGCAATCTATGAATTTTATTTGTGTCTTTTCCCTTTAACAAAAACCCTTAAATGAAACTAGTCATAAATAATCATAAAACAATTCCACATTAAATTATATTGTAAATATTATTACCTGGCACCATGCATCCATTAAATTGCATTATGGATTACATTATGGGAAATGTTTGTTCTCTTTGCAGTGACTGTGGTGACAGGAAGCAGATATACAACGTCCTGACTACGCTGGGACTGATGCCTTCCGAGCTGGACTGCGACATCGTGCGACTGGCGTGCGAGCGTGTCTCCACGCGGTCCGCGCACGTGTGCGGGGCTGGGCTTGCCGGCATCATTAACCGCATGCGGGAGAGCCGCTGCCAGGAGCTGCTGGAGATCACCGTGGGCATCGACGGCTCCGTCTACAAACTGCACCCGAGGTAAGTAAGGCAGCAAGCAAGGCTGCTTGATGGGAGAATGTATTTAGCACAGACGTCATCCATACTAGTAACAGCATCTGAAATATGCTCCTTTAAGCTCAACCAGGTTTCCTCTCGGATACTAATGTGAAATTCCCTCCCCAGTTTTCAGGAGAAGTTTCACGCAATTGTCCGGGAACTAACGCCTGGTTGCGACATCACTTTCATCCAATCAGAAGAAGGGAGCGGACGAGGGGCGGCGCTTATCTCTGCAGTGGCTTCCAAGATGGCAGCCACGTGATGTGCTGCTAAAAGAGTGCCATTCAGCCTCCTGCCACATGGGGGTGGCAGAGGACTATGATTTTTCGGACTGCGAACTGGATCGCGCATCACTGTTCTCCAGCGAGGGCATTGCTGTTCGGGAGGATTTAGGTCATGGGAAGGGTTTCTCATTGCTGATCCTCAAATTATATATGACAATACACAAGAGGATCAGAAGACTAGAAGAAGATGTTTATTCTGGCACAAAATCTCGCTACTACGTCCTCCTCTGTAGCTCCAGACACAATCCTTGTTAATGCAACAGAACACTTATTTATTATTTGGTGTTTATTTAATTTCTTGAATGTTTTCCACATATTGTGTATCTATTAAAGTTGTCAGTTTTAGTAATGCTTATTAAGTCTGCTTTCGCAGGAAAAGCCAGCAAGGTTTTGTACTGTACTGCATTTGAAGTGCACGCCTTTCTTGTTAGATTATGTAATCCTACTGGAATTCAATAAAAATGATTTATCAAACAGAGTATGGTATTTTAGCAATCTGACTTAAAAAATGGCTGTTTATGTTTCGTAATATGTAGGGAAATGGTCTATGATCGTGACGTATTGTAGGACCAGTGCTTAAGAATTATGTTTTGTAAATGACTTTGTGACATTTGATTAAATATTGGCCATAAGTTTTGGAATTCTTAATTTCCTTCCCAAGACTCACTACTCATTTTGGTTGCGTTAATGTTTCCGTCGTGTTTTTGTTTTGTTCTTCATCCCCCTCAATCCCCATTTCACACACACACACATACCCACACACACACACACACACATACCCACTTCCAGGCACCTTTAATTGCAGGGGGGTCTTCAAATCAACCTTCCAATTACTCACATCTGAGCTGGTTCTTTGGAAAAATCTATTGGTGTAGTTTTAACCCCCTTCTCTTTTTTTGATGATTTTGATCCTTTCCAGTCTCATTACAGTGTAACATAACTAATATAATGTTTTTTCCCCCTGTTTTTTCATGTATCCAAGAAACGGTGTATGCAATAAGCAAATAATTAACATGAGAGAAAGCTGCACTGAAATAAAAACTGCCAGTCTGTGCTTTAAACATACGAATCCTGCGTCTTTTTAACTCTTCATTCAGATTCCAGGAAATGCGATTTAACTGGGTGGGGCGGCTTGAGTTTGCCACTTTGCTGAAACTCAATAAAAACGCAGCAACCAACAACTCCGGCAAAATGTAACATTTCTCTCAGTACTTTAATGAACATTTCAGAAAACCACCAATAAGAACATAATGCAAGTTCGTCACTGGAGGCATCTCGTTTTTCCAGACTGCTCCGGTGTAAAAATGACATAAGTGAGCTACCACCCAAAAGCACTGTTCTTTTTTTGCTACCACTCTGTCTGGCTTTGGAAAAGCATCAGATAAGAAGGCGGAGTTATTGTGAAGCAAAGAGGAAACTTGTGTTTTGGATTTGCGACAAGCTCTAGGAGTAGATGAATGCAACACTTCCGTTCAGGTGAGTCCCCTGTAATCACTTCTACTAGTTTGTACGTATATTTGTTTTTTAGGTACATTCCTGATTTGGGCCTGAAAGAAAAGCTTATTTGTATTTACATCTCGAAGAGGATGAGCTGTTGTCTATTCTCTGAAGCTGCACTAAACAGGTGAACACGTCTCTGCCCAGCAGACTGTGTGTCCTGTTGCTGGGGGCCTTTCAAGGATGCTCCTCTACACGTGTGGGAATGAAAACAGCCAAGGGAGAGGCATTATGGGGGTTTCTGTATTCCCTCTTGGACATATAGCTAAGTTTATCATACATAAAGAGCATAGTATCATATTAATTTGTATCCTCTGTTTTTTAGGAATGTCCCCTGATGCAAGAAATTTTAGGAGTCTAGGGTTAATGACTGTTGAGGTTTGGGTCTCAGGGAGTGGAGCTTTATTATATACTTATAAATATAAGTATTTGGGATATTGTGTCTTTGGATTGTATGGTATTTTTGGTGTTTTGAGGCATTTTTGATTCATTGGGGGTCCCAGCCACCCCATGTGCCAATCTCAGTAATCATCTATGATGTACACAAAGTTGTAGTCCTGTGTTGGCCACGTTTCCGGGACCTGCTCACTATGGGCTGTGATGGTGGTGTCAGTCAGAGGTTCGAAAGTGGTGGTAGGAGGCAGGGTGGTGGTAGGGGGGGGGG
>JAODKM010000108.1:28256373-28282703 GCA_026780845.1 Petrocephalus sullivani
AACGCAAACCGAGCCGAACTGAGCCAAACCAAGGTGAGCTGTACTGAACCGTGCTGTGCCGTACTATGCAGTGGAAATGCGCCATAAGTGTCCACTAATGGCATTAGGCCAACGATAAAGTAAATTTTGCACTGGTTGCTAATGAACATTTTTTTGCACTGGGATTGACTGGGATTCTATATACTCAACTAGTAGGTTGAAACAAAATCCTGGTCTGGATTTTTACTTTCTGGACCTGAAATGTCCGCCTCTGGTCCTGGGTTATCTTTTTCATGCCTCCATTCTGTGGGGGGAGAGGCCACCCCCTACCTCACAGAACAGTGTGCAGTGTTGGCGCACATAGGCCTGTTTAGTTACTCACAGTCAGGATGCTGTTTCTCGGGAGAGAATGAATTTTGTGCATCTGCTTCAGTTTACACCAACAAAGTCCAGTTTTTTCACCCAAAAAAGGCATGAGCCCGATAGCAGAAGTGACCAGCCAAAGACTCCTAATTTATCTTCTTGCACATTCAGCAAGTGGCTTTCCGTGACTGGCAGCACCAACACAGTCAAAGGCTGTCAAAAGTAAATTTGTGTTTCACAGCTCCAAAGTGTAGACTTAACAGTTTTATTTGCTGCATAAAAGTCAGGAGGGGAGCCAAGCAATGCAAAGCCTGTGATTCCACACAGCCTGCGATTCCCACAGCGGACAAGCAGAACACAGCCTGCGATTCCCACAGCTGACAAGCAGCACACAGCCTGCGATTCCCACAGCTGACAAGCAGAACACAGCCTGCGATTCCCACACCTGACAAGCAGCACACAGCCTGCGATTCCCACAGCTGACAAGCAGCACAAAGCTTGCAATTCCCATAGCTAACAAGCAGCGCACAGCCTATGATTCCACACAGCTAACAAACAGCGCACAGCCTGTGATTCTGCACAGCTAACAAATAGCACATAGCCTGTGATTCCGCACAGCTAACAAATAGCACATAACCTGTGATTCCCACAGCACACAAGCAGCGCACAGCCTGCAATTCCCACAGCACACAAGCAGTGCACAGCCTGCAATTCCCACAGCTAACAAGCAGCGCACAGCCTATGATTCCACACAGCTAACAAACAGCGCACAGCCTGTGATTCTGCACAGCTAACAAACAGAGCACAGCCTGTGATTCTGCACAGCTAACAAACAGCACACAGCCTGTGATTTCTACAGCACACAAGCAGCGCAAAGCCTGCAATTCCCGTAGCTAACAAGCAGCGCACAGCCTATGATTCCACACAGCTAACAAGCAGCGCACAAAGTACACAGCCAGTGATTCCACACAGCTAACAAGCAGTGCACAGCCTGCAATTAACACAGCAAAGCAGCAGTGCAGAGCCTGCGATTCTCATGGTGTACAAGGGCTTGGCTTAAGATTCAGTGGTGTACAAGGGCTTGGCTTCAGTGAGCCCCAGTCCATACTGTAGGCCTGCGCAAGTGTTTTTTGCGTGCACATTAGCTTGTGTGTCCTTCAGAGGGCCCCAGCTTTGCGCCCAGCTCCAGCCCTCACAGGAAAAGCATGCAGGCACATGGGCTCTGGCAGGAAGCGCTTCCTCATCAATGGGCCATCGGAAATGTCTGGTCGAATCACACAGGCGGCTCTGTTTAGCATTAAAAGTCAAGTCCAACCCCCCCCCCCCCCACAGTGGTCTGTGTCACAGTTGTGAGAAATGAGCGGTGAGATGGCTTTCATTAAGAGAGCCATGTTATAACGTCACAGCATCCGAAATCTCCAGGAGTGTTTGGGCCGGTAGGGTGCTGGGGGGGTCTGTGTGGGGCCAGTAGGGTGCTGGGGGGATCTGTGTGGGGCCGGTAGGGTGCTGGGGAGATCTGTGTAGTGCCAGTTGGGTGCTCGTGCGGGGTGACGCCTCCTTACTCTTTGGCCCTGCATAAACGGGCGGCAGTTTCACGTTGGCTTCCTCTTCCTCCTCCAGTTTCTTCCTCTGTTTTTCTGTGGCACAAATCAACAGGTGGAGCGATGAGTCAAGTCAAGTGGGCTTTACTGTCCTGCCAGCCATGCACAAGGGCACAGCGGGAGGAGACATAGCTGTCCCAGGACCGCGGTGCAGCATGGGATGGCTGCATGTACACTACTACATGGGTAAAGTGCAGATTAAGTACACAAGTGCAAACATGTGAGCTGGACACGGACCGCGCATAGCACACGTGACACGGTAGGAGAGCAGACACACAGTATATATGTGAATAGGGTGAACAGAATGATATATGTGGACTATATGTACAATGAGTGAAAACCTCTCCTTTGGGTGTGCTTAACCCCTTTCAGACATGCAGTGCCACCCTAAATCTTTCAAATTATTACCCAGAGGGGCTGTACGTGTGAATGCAAATGTCATTCGTACAGGACATTAAACAGACATAACCCTGCTAACTCCCTGGTCATTTCCGATTCACACACGTGTGTGAATGGAACAGAGAGTATTTACCGCAAGTCAGCGGGCGTGTTCATGACATTTCTATCGTGCGACCGGCACAAACACGGAAGCATATAAACAACCGTGGGCGAAGAACAATAGCCATTTATGGGAAGAAGACCCCAACAAAGATGGCTAAGTGGAGAGACCAGGAGATTCGGGAGTTTCTGTCAGAGGTGCTGTAAACGAAACACTGCGATTTCCGCAGCATACTTTTTGCGTCATGCCCTGCCTCCTGCAAGCTCTACCCAAGCGCCACCCCTGACCTAAACCAATTGGAGTATTTCTACTAGGGTGTGAATGCATCTGACGCAGTCAATCTCTAGACGTGTGCCATGTGTAAAAGGGCGGTCCGCAATATGTCCAGATCTGATTCTCCAGACATTATCTGGAGTTCATGTGTGAAAACGACTTTATTTTGGTTTCATTTTCTGGCAGAGATTCAATGCAAACAAAGCTCCAGCTGCGTCCTTTCGTTTGCTTACTGTAAGACAAACGAGGCATAAATATGGCAGCAACGATGAAAAAGGACATGAAATATTCCAGGGTTATTTCTAGCTATTGAAAAGATCAGGGGCTAAGTCAAGTCTGCCTGGGGCTTGTCTTTTTAATTTTTTTTTTGAAGGAAGATTGACATCAGGACTAAAATACTCGGGGCTATAGCAAAAATATAAATATACAAGGTCTTGACTCCTGATGATCAAAGTGTATATTAACCAGCTTGTATTTTTTGTCTGCTAGAAACATCAGTTTCCTGTTAAGAATATCTGTCTCCTAATAAAACCTTAGCAGGGCCCACGGTAACCCCCCAGAGATGCATGGCGGCTTGAACACACTGCATAGCGAACATATCCAGGAGCGATACAAGCATCTGGGCCATATGGAAGGCCTGGGGTCGGGGGGCCGCATCACGCCGTCACGGTTCTGTTTGCTAAAGCGCCCGGCAGGTGTCACACATGTGTGCCCTGTGTGCCTAACTGGAGCTCCAGTACAGAGAGGAAGAGCGAGAGGCAGAGTGGAAAGGCCATTACGGGCTCCTTCCCACTTCTTCACTAAAGACTTGCGCTGATTCGTTTTCTGGGCCCATGATGCACCTTCTTTAGAGGAGGCAGTACTGGCCAGCTGCTGATTTGATGGAGGCCCGTCTGCGCTACAGCGGCACACACGCTTCTGTCTCTCCCCTGTTGCCTGCCCTTCTCGTTTCTTCTCTCCTACTCCCTAATGCACAAGCAGCCCTTCGACCCGTCTACATTCCAATCCTAACCTCTGACCTTTTCTTCTAGCTATACCAGTACAATAATAATACGTCCTTATTTACAGTGTTTTTGCTGTTCTACATCAAAGCCCAAGTATTACTGCCCGGTAATGCTCAAACAGCTTGACTAGGAGCTCTTGGAACAGCATTATACACAAATTCTTGGAAACTCTCAAATTGTGCAGATATTTTTGGCACATTTTGTGTGGATCCCTGGGTGACTCGTGAGAAAAACCATGCAGAGCATCCAGCTTGTAAATGGTGCCGTGATTTGATGTGAAGCTAGTTGGCCTGAGCATTTGTGGCTCATCATTCATACCCTTCTCCTCTTTCTCTTTTCGCGCCTTCTCTTGTTCCTCCTCCAGCTTCTTCTCTGCTGCGGGCACAGAATTTGTCAGCAATCAGAAATGCTTGGTATGTCGTAGTGCAGCACTCTCAAAGCAATCAGCACTAAGGTTTAATCCAAAAATGGGGGCCCCCTTCCATGAATGTTCATTTCCTTTAGGAATGCAGGATAACTGTCTGTCCCATTACGCCAGGCATAACCTGAAAGTTGTCTTATGGCTATGTTGTCATGGCAACAAGTTTACTACACTTCCATGGTCTTAGCATTTACTGGAACAGCATAGTCATGTATTGCCCACCCTGTAGTGATACGTCCAGCTGCAATGCACTGGGCACATTACTCATATGAGAAAAGGCCTGTCATCACGCACCATTCAGGCCATATTCGTACTCCTCGTACCATTCAACCTCGACGGGTGGAGGGGAGGTCTCCTCTAATATAGAGAGAAAAACCACAGAGAATGTAAACAAAAAATCAGTGAAAATATTAATATTTAAAAGTATTATCTCATCCCTGGTGCATCCATTTCTCATGCCCTGTGCAGCCGGGAAGAGATTACAGGTTCCCTCACGACCCTGACTATAAGATTGATACTACTTTATCTTTTCATATGAGTTAATATAAGTTATGTCCGTTATTGTCACCTTGTCTGGAATCAGACATGGCTGTTGCATTGTTTAATGTAGGCCTTCATAACGACAGGTCTCCCATCATTGGAAGATGCCTTTCTCTACTCACAAATTCCTGGGCCATTAATTTGTAATTTAGACAGACCCTTCTCTTGCAAAAGCACCTTTGCTGCTGCCCTTGACAATTCATTCTCTTGGGCTTGAAAGAGGCTGTTGCCGAATTCCTTCCTAGACCTGTAGTCACTGAGTTTCATGTGCTGATGTCATCAGACTGCTCACCCAATGCTTACCTGGGATAAATGGGTGCCACTCTTCTGTCGGTGGGATCTCCTTGGCATCGGGGGAGATCTCTGTTTCCTCATCTATTGGGGTAGGAATAGGATGTGTATGTGAAGAGAAGAAGTAAGTATCAATGACCTAGATGTAAAGTTAAGACCTGACCATCACATCAAGAGCATATAGATCACTGACAATAAATTCAGTGCAAGCAGACATTAGCTAAGCAGACTTAAGTGTGGCTGAATGCCACCATCATAGACACACACGAAATCCATCAAGCAACACACACATTCAGAAGAGCTACATGAGCTAAAACTGTATTAAAAAGCTTAGTCATGGTTTCAACTTGCATTTAGGATCCCAGTATCCATCCTCAAATTTATGTAAGCTCTTGGTCACAGTGGTTGGTGGTGTAGGTGCCCCTGGTTTCACAAAGATCAACAAACAACAAAATCCCAGTCATCATGACATGTCACCATGTTTGCTTAAAACCGCACTGCTGTTAGGCCCAAACAAAACAAGATACTACAGGGTTGAAGGCATGGTTTAATGACAAATAGCTGCCTTATATTTCTCACCATGTTTAGGCTGTAGAGTTCCCTCCTCACTTGACCCCTTTTGGTCTGTGGTGGTGATTGCTGTAGGGGGAAAGCGTTTGGGACCCTGAACCCACAAAAAATTCAGGATGATGCTGTCTAAATCTTTGCCTGTTTTCAAAAATCAACTTAACACCAGTTTTCCACTATCTCACTGTGTTAGCTCTCACTGATCAAGCAGAAATCTGGAAAGGGAACACCAACATTTAGCTTGAATAGTCATCTACAGAGATGAAGACATCGTGCTTAGATGACTCATTCTTTTCGTGAGTTACAAATTGAACTAATATATCAGGAATGTTACAATCTGAAGAATATGTTCTCATGCAATACGTTCTGAAAGGCTGAGGTGAAATCTACATCCCTTTCTAACCGGTGAGCCATGTAAGATGCCACTGTGCCTTAGACTATTAACCTGATTCTGAGTACTAAGAAGGCGATCTCAGTAATATCTCACAAGCAGAAGTGATCCTACTTTAGGCCTGTATGGCACAGCAAAGGTCCAGGGTGGCATATGTACCCTTGCCAGTTGGATGGCTCTTCTGCTTCTTCTCCTCTGGGTTTATCTTCTTGCTCGGCCGTTCTTCTGTCTCCTTGTTGGCTTTTGGCTTCTTGGTGGTCTTGGGCTTCTTGGTGGCCTTGGGAAGCTTTGGCTTCTTGGTAGGCTTGGGGGCTTTTGGCTTCTTGGTGGGCTTGGGGGCTTTTGGCTTCTTAGCTTTTGCCTGTCTTTCTTCTTCTTTCTTGGCCTTAGCTGGAAAGATTGGAAGTAAAATAACAGACACATTAATCACTCAGATACTCCTACGTACCTCTACCCTGTGGGAGTAACGGCTCTGTAGTTTTTATGGTGCTCTGGTTAATAATCAAGTCCTGGGGCATTATGGCTTTAAGATGTCTGAAAACCCTGGCACCCCTGGGAATGAGACAAAGTGTGACTTCTGCCATTAACTGGTGCTCAAGCTCCGTAACTGTAACTAAAAAGAGTCTAGTGCTGGCTATGATACTCAATAGAACAGGCTACTGGCTCCCATACTGACAGAGAAGGCCAATATAATGTTATCAACCTCTGACTCTTGCAATGTCTGGGCACTCGCAGATAGGGAGGTGTTTCCTGAGGTTGACAGGTAATAGCTTAGACAAAGTTGAATCTTCTGGAGAAGTGTAGTGCAAAATCATGGGATCATGCATGAGATGAGGTCAGGCATGGGTTCTGGGTGTCTGAGGGCCTCTCAGGCTGACAGATCTTTTACTGCCCTACTTCACTGGGACTTCATGGGTTCTTCATTCAAATTCACACTTGCTCCAATAAAACCACAAGCTTGGCACGGCTCACTGGGCCAATCCCCTCATTGGGGAGCAGTTTTTCCTGCAGTCAAATGATTCTGTGGTGTTATTTTGGCACGAATAGAACTGTACAGAGGGCAGAGGCATGCCCCCAAAGGCCAAGGAGGGGCCCAAGTCTGTCAACCATTAAATCAATTTTCCTTTCCCTTCTGACGTCTTTTTTAACCATTCCTCAAACAAGAGAAGCTCTTTAACTGTCAACCTAGTAAATCTGCAAAAAAAATTTATGTAGACCCACGACACAAGAAGCATCCAAATGCACCTTTGAAATACATGCTCAGGTATTCCAAGAAATACTTGCTTCAGGGTTCCAAACTTTTTTTTTTGGATAGAAAACTCCACGGCTGGCACAGATTTCAGACTAAACAGATTACCATTAAAGCTCCTGGCTAGTTGTGACGGGTTATGATGGGGACATGCTACAGTCTTGATTCCAGCCACCCTGGCGATGTATAGGTCTGGCTATGTGGATGGTGCAGGAAGGGGTGACAAGCTCATGGGGACGGGTTCCAGCATTGGGTCTTGGATAAACAGACACCTAGGGTTTGCCAGACTGTCCTTTCATCTACCTGGCAGAAGGTGGCATTAACTGGCGCCGGGACACTAGGCACCTTCTTCAGATCCTTCCAGTGTAAATAATCCCACATAGTGACTCAGTTTGGCCTGGACATGTATCACCAGTCCTCACTAGGAACCTTCTTCTCCATGCCCCAAGTCTACATCCTTATAAATCAAACCCGTAAAACTAGCCCGGCATTCGCATTAATGGGGGTGCACACAGCCGGTCATTTTGCAGATCACACGTGGCCCCCGCGCCAAACTTCCTTCGAAGGGAAATCTCATTATTCTTTCCTCCGGTGCTGTCAGGCTTCTGCTGATTCAGCCTTTTTCTTTGCTATCCGTCACTTGTGATGGGCGATAAGATTATGGAAAAGCCAGCAAATTCGCAGAACATTTTTGCATGATGCTAGTTTGATTTTCTCTTATAAGCAGCTTATTGCCAGTGTGAGCTGATGATAGACTGGGCAGTAGGCACTAAGTAACAAAACCACGAAAAAGCATTTCATCCACCATAACAGGGAAGATGTGCACCCCCCCCCCAACCCCATCCCCATGGAGGTATTCTAAAACATCAATAAACCATTTTAAAACCCACCATAAACAAATGTTGCCCTGTTGTCAGGTCACATACATTTTTCCATCCCAATAAAAACATCCCACTAATGAACCTACTCTGTAAACGAAAAAAAGGGAAAATCGCATGGTGCGATTCCAAAAGGCCCTGTAAATCAAAGGCTTAGCGACTTGTGGATAGCTGTGGGTGTTTGGGCCCAGTGTGCAGGCAGCTATGCTTTCCCCCCTTTGTACAACTTTAACCACATACAGAGAGAGCGAGAGCAAGACTTCTGCTCATGCCTGCAACCAGCTGGCTTTGTTATTCCCATCTGCAGAGAAACATTATACTTTTCTAGCGCCAGACACTAGATTCAATTAAACAGTCAATAGTAAGAAATGCACAGCTACATTTTATCTGTAAACAACCAAAATGGAAATCTGCACAATAATGCTACTGCTATACAACCTGGTGATGAATACAGTGCTTTGGAATGACAGCGAATGCATCACTCTGGGACATGCATTTACCACAAAGCTTTATGTTCTGGTTTTTTTTTTTATTGCTTTTTTACCTGCTAGCAATTCTTCGGGCGACTTCTTGACTTTTGGTTTGTTTTTTTCAGCATCTCCTTTTGCGACGGGTTCATCCATCAGGACACCCTCCCCAATCTCAGCCGGCCCCTCCTCCCTCCGCCGATCGGCATGTCTCCCACCTCGCCCCAGCTGGACCACCGAGGCCACGGTGTCAGCTGGCTCAGGGTATGCCAACACGTAGCCCACGGCCAGTAGGGTGGCGCAGCAGAGCACCATCCCGGCACCCCTCATCCTAAACATGGCCACGTTTTTTTTTTTACCCGGTTTTTACTGGTCCTGGAAGAGCTGAGAGAGACAAACGCTGCTTCCAAAATCCTGATGTTTCCTGCAAATGCTGTGGAAAATGAAACAAGCAGCACTGGCCAGACGCAAAATGACTCAACAGCAAAATCTGAAAGGCTCAGGTTTCCAAGAGATGAGAATCCTTAGAGGAAAGCTGTGTGAGGAACCCTGAGGGCGAGGTGTGGAGAACCGGTACGGAATCAGAGCAAAAGTTATAATCTCCAGCACCCAAATAGATGCAGGTGCAAGGAAGCATCCAGGACTGGCCCAAATTAGGCTGGACGACGTGCTGCAGACTGGGGGGAAAATGAAGAATGTTCTAGTCTGAAGCAGCACAGCATAAAACAAAGAAAAACCTGGATCACATGAAGATGGACTTCCAGCGGAGGAGATGCAGAGGTGCGTTTCCTTGGAGCAGGACCTCAGCGCTGCCCTCGTTCCTGTCCCCTCAGCGTCTCCCTTTCAGAGGAAGCCCTCCAGTAATGCTCCCTCTAGTCTGTCATACTGGGATGTAGTGGGGGCCGGCTTGGGGGTAGGGGGGAACACCTCCCAAGATGTGAAATTCCAGGGGCGGAGACTTGGGGGGGGGGTGGAGCGAGAGAGAAAGAAAGAGAAAAAGTGAGAGGGAGAGAGAGAGAGAGAGAGACTGGACTACATGTGGTGTGTGAACCACATAAGAAAATAGAAAATCATCTGACTGCATACCTTCCATATCAGCATGCCCATGGCTGGAGGATGTGGAGCTTCTAAAGGGAAGGGAAGGGAAGGGAAGGGAACTGAAGGGAAGGGAAGGGAGAGGAAGGGAAGGGAACTGAAGGGAAGGGAAGGGAAGGGAGGGGAGAGGAAGGGAAGGGAATGAAGGGAAGGGAAGGGAGAGGAAGGGAAGGGAAGGGAGGGGAAAGGAAGGGAAGGGAATGAAGGGAAGAGAAGGGAAGGGAGGGGAGAGGAAGGGAATGAAGGGAAGGGAAGGGAGAGGAAGGGAAGGGAGGGGAAAGGAAAGGAAAGGGAATGAAGGGAAGAGAAGGGAAGGGAGGGGAGAGGAAGGGAAGGGAATTAAGAGAAGGGAGGGGAGAGGAAGGGACTGAAAGTGAAAAGGAAGAGAAGAGCAGAAAAGAGGAGAAGAGAAGGGAAGAGAAGAGGATGGAAGGGAAGGAAAAAGAAGGGAAGAGACGTGAAGGGAAGAGAAGGGAAGAAAAGAAGCGAGAAGGGAGGAGAAGAAGAGAGGAGAGGTGGACAGAAGAGGCCTGTTTAAAGCAGTTAGCAGCATGAATGAATGGACTGAATTTAATACAAGCATCCTGGATGGAAAAGTATTTTAATATGAGCCAAGGGGGCCTGTATGTCTGTAAAGTGTGTGTTATTGCGAAGCTTTGAAGGGTGTTCTTTTGTTTAACTTCCCCCCCCCCCCCACTCCACAGGCCTCCACCCCAGCACTCACACAAAAACACTCTGCAGGCTCCCCGCCTGTCCTGACTGGCACACTCCAGAAACGATTCCAGAAGGGGTAATCTTTCAGATGAAGGCCGAATGTCAGGAACAATCACCACCCGCTGCATGCTGCATTTGAGTGGGACTGGATTTTGTAGGTCAGCATTTGAAACTTTTGAGCTTTAAAGGTATTTCTGTGGGAGGATTTGTGGAGACACTGGGATCTCTATTTCAAACAGAATGCAGAATCCTGCAGAAACACGTGAGCCAGCAGAGCAGATCACCTCTTAATGGCGGACAAAAGTATCAACAGTACTAATTTGGAGCAGATGGGGGAAGTTCATACCATGTATCTATTGTAAAAATATTCCCAGTAAACCTTGTAAACTGGGAGACAGGGTTTGGCTGGAAATGTGGTGCAGTAGTTGCTGGCAAAATTATGGAAAACAATGAATTCAGTGGGGGAAAATGACTGGAAGGTCGAAGGTCAGCTGGCTGCCTAAAGGCATGGAGCATGCTGACTGCCATGCTGCTCGCGTGTTCCTTTACACTGTAGTCTGATCATTTCGCTCAAACACTTACTTACGCATACAGTCACACACTGAGAGTCGTTTGTCTAAATGGGGTGGCTTTGGACTTAGTCTTAAGGTTGGTTTGGCTTATAAAGTTTAATTTGTTGTTCCTTATGGGCATTTTTATAAGAACATTTGAACAAACTTCTCACATTTGAAAGAATAATTTTCACTTTTTACCAGTGTTCCTGTTTTGGGATAAGCTAAATCACATGCATTAGTCAAAGCCGCAAAAACCCCAGAGGAAGACAGGGCATGCAGACCCCTCAGTCACTGGTCTCCTCTTAGTTTGGTTTCCACCTCAGAAGCTGATGTTTACACTCGGGGAGAGCAAGACAGAGGGACTTCCACGGTTGACTGGTGTTGGTCGATGACTACTGCTGGTTGGGGGACATTTATTTTACAAGAGCTCTAGCCGAAATCTCCAAGCACTGAGCAATGAGCCCGGAGAAGAAATTTGGCCGTGTGACACGGCACTGGCCGTGCCGAGCGTGATCTTTGCAATCCCCTGTAAGTGGGGTCTCCCTGTTTGCCAGGGTGTGGGAGGATGGGGTCAGATAGAGTACAGAGCTCAGTCCAGAGCGATAATACTCCAGCTTCATAAATGTACAGTACACTTTACTGGCAGAGCAATACTGCACACTGTACTCGGCCATATTTCCTAGTTTAGCTATTTCTTTTACATTTATGCAATATTTACTTATTTTCACTTTATTCATCCATTATTTCTGTTTCAGCTGTTCTCTTTATTTCATATTTATTCCATAAATATGTTTCTCTGCAGTTCCTAGTTATATCTACTTTGCTTTGTGACTATTTTTTGTGCTTCTTGCCATGTATGTCACATATTATTGGCTGAACAGATTATGAACTCAGAAGTTCTGATGTACAAAAAGCAAACAAAAAACCTTGATTGCTGAAATGGGATAACACTCGAGCCCACAGCTGAAGATACAGGCTGCACCTGTTTCAGAAGTGACCCGCCTACATGATTGTGTCACTTTATAAAGCCTTGACATGAAGGCTGTCTTAAAAGTCTTTTGAATGTCAGACAACACTGAAGGTAGCAGTAAATTATCACCAGGTCTGAGATCTCGTGAGAGAGCTATCATCATGCCAGGTGTGTCCACAGTCTTAATCAATGGCTATATCTGCCCATTCATTCCCCTAAGGAAGTCGCTACCACGCGTTTAGAACCACATCCATCTGATGTGGATAAGAACACAAGTTTGTGCTTAAAACAAATCAAACAAAGACAGAATTGGATTTCATTTCATAACACCTCTGTGACGTGATGTATCATTTTTCTGCTGAGACGTGCATGTGTCACTTTTGGCTGCATATATCCACTGATGTCCAGATTATTTGAATTAACATCTCACATTTTCAGCTCTTCTCAATAATCCACCTCCAGCTGTTTTCCTCTGGAAAGGCAGCAACTATGTACCCTAAATCCACTGTAGTATTAATGAAACCCCAGAAACAAACTTGAAAGCAGAGTGAAGGAAAGAGTAAGCAAAAGAACATCTTTATCCACATCCAGAGATCCTTTGACAGTACGACCAATCAGGATCTAATCCCTAACACCACAGAAGCACCCAGAGGAGCCAGGTGACACACGTAGGTGGAGGGGTGGCTCTGAAGTTAGGGATCTGCACTGGTAATTGGAAGGTTGTGGGTTTGAATGCCAAGAGTGTGGGTTGGTGGTAACAAGCCCAATCATAAACATGGATGATGGAATCAATCACACAAGGTCATCATGTAACTTTACACAGAGCTGATGGGATGGGGGGGTACCTGTCACTCAATGAAAACTAAGCAATAGGTCTGAGTTCTGGGGGTGTACATTTTGGCATCTTTTCATGTTTTTTTTTTTTTAATAAGCACCTACAGGAAACAGTAAGTCTTCGTACGTAAAAAGAGCTACCCAGCTACAATAAAATACTGGCTGTCCAAACATTTTCCAGTGGTAGTTTCACTGTGGTTTCAAAAACATGTATTTGAGATAATTTGAACCAGTAGCTGACTCAGTTTGTTTCTCATTATACCATCAATGGAAATGAACAGTACCCAGACTCTAAAGACTCAGTTACAGTCATCTATACTCAGTTATACTCATGTACAAGGCACTGTTCTAGGGGCATGATTTTAACTAGTGGCACCCTTCATTTGTAGACAAACTCGCTAATGCAGGAGTGAAACAGGACAAACCTCACTATCTTCTGACTTTTGAATGGAAGGAATGAGGGGCTAAGAGGTTCAGGCATGTCAGGACGTGTGCCCCAAAGAGCAAGGGTTCCATCCTTTAAAAGTAACTAAGGAAAAGCCTGTAGGATTGTGTATCAGAGAATCTATAACTCAAAAAAGCTCTGATGTTCTCACCTCTCCAGTTGCACTTTCTGATGATTGAATAGTAGCTTTAATAGGTTCTTGCTTTGTTTGGAACATGTTCTTGGTGCAGTGCTGTGGACCTGGGCACTCACTGAAAGCTCAGCATAGCTGCACTAGTGGACTCCTTGGCAGTAAGAATGTTAGTAATGCTGCTTCCTTCACTTGCACAGCACTTTGGACGAAAGCATCTGTGAAGCAAATGTAAATGTGATGTGATGTTTGGAGAACTTTGTGGGACAGAGCTAACGAGCTAATGGCCCCCTGCTTCAGCAGTCTGCTAATGCTTTTGAAGTCTGGCATTTAAGCCAAACTCTTCACTGCTTAAAGCGTCTCGATGTCGTCATTCTCTCGCCGTTTCATTTCTCCCTCTCTCTCTCCTTGGTCTCTCATCTTCTCTTCCTTCGTTTTCAGAAAATAGGGGATCTACGGAATAAAAAGGTTCTGACAATGCCCAGCCAGATGCCTTCACAGAAGATATATGACTTTTTTCTCCCCAAGAATTTTCATAAATACCAATTCATTAAGGCAATTTCTGGTTCACGCTGGAGAAAAGTTGCTTGGTAAATAAGTTGTGAGTCAGTGATTAAAAAAAAATGGAGCATAGGACAGGAAAAACAAAATACTTAAGAGCCGTGTTTAAGAGCCTGATCGGGAGCCAAGTTCCACACTGACCATGAATAATGAGTCACAGGGTCATACTCCAGCGCCGCATTCAGTTATGTCCCGGACACGTGTTGCGCAAATCATGTGGACCCGAAATCACAGAGAGCCTCCACAGCTGGTCACTCAGCCAGAATGTCACAGATCCCTTTAAAGGCCATTTACCATAATAAGGCCATTTACCGGGAGATGCCTGCAGATAATCCAGGAGCACTGCCAGCCAGCAGTGTCGCTAAAGAACCGGACCGCTATCCAAAAAGGCTGTCAGATAGACTTCCAACCAACCAGCTGCTATCATGCCAGCACTACATCACGGGGTCCAGCTGTATACTTGGCTAATAAGTGTAACTCTCAGCTATTTATCCTGATGCTTTAATGTAATGTGTAGTTCATAGGAATACAGGATGCCCATATAATCACAATATACAGTGATAACATTTTAGGACCCAGAAATTCTTTGAGGTGCTGTACAGCTGTCCAGAGGCAATCTTCTCAGAACTCAATCAAAGGCCTCAACTCATAAAGCCCTGCAGTTAGGTAGCCTCAGGAGAGTGAAGTAATTGAAATGGATTCTAGAGCCCTCACGCACATCTCTTACTACACGTGATTTGCATATGGGACTATCCTAATCCTGCACAGCTGTCATTATGGAAACAAAGACATTCCTTCCTTCCATGCACTTTGAAGTCCAGACACATTTCAGTAAATATAATATGCACAGTGTCCCAGTTCAAAGTGGCTATTAAAATTGTTCAGGAATACTCTGTTGCCACCGATTTTATATTTCCCTAAACATTTCCTTCAATATGATTCGCAGTCTAGTATTTCTATTTCTATTTCCTTTTCTATGCCGAAACAATTAAAAGTGCCTTAAAGCTAATAGGCATTTTAAAACGCGGATTATTTCCACATCGCTACTTTCCGCAAAGAGCCCAAAGGTACACACAAAGGTAAATTTCTGAAGTCATCTTAGACTTTCATTACAATTAAAAGATGATTACTACAATGTAGACATTCCATACGAACACAAGCATGACCTTTAGCACGGTGATGAATCGCTATCTGTTCGAGGTTTGGGGGAGGAAGAGAGACGTCACATTTTGCACCACAAGGACCTCAAGGTACCGCTGGGGGGAAAGCATGAAATTTGGGTCATGGATGAAGCTGGAAAAAGGTCTCACAATGACCCAAACCAGCACACATACAAGTCCATGTCACTCTTTACAAAAAAAAAAACACTCCCTTTGGTGAATTTGAAGGTTCCGGCTTAGCTGTTCAAAGAACCTGCTCGGTAAATACAGTTTTCCAGGAGGCGGGGCATGTGAGATGGAGCGATATGTTTCACACCATGTCTGATTGTGGGGAAATGGCCTCACACCCACCCAAAGTGCCCGAGAGATAAGATCAACAGCAAGAACACTTAAATGACTCACAGGGCTTAAAGGCAAGCCGAAACAGAAACTCTCTCTTCCATCTTCTTCAATACTTTTAGGGAACATGATTATTTTTGGGAAACAAAATGTATTTTATGGTGTCTATACAGGACACCGCATATAAAATTACGAAGAATACTTGTTAGATTTTAGTCGGGGACAGTCATTTGTTTGCGATGTTCCACATTTTATTTATTTGCGAAGTTGATCATCACTGCTTTTATAATGAGAGTGACTCAGAAATGCTTGCTCGCCTTAGTATAGCGTCTACTTCCAGACCAGAGACACGAAGAGCCTCACCAGATGCCCCATTGTTATCCTTTTCCTTCTAAATTCTTCTCATATGTTTTCCAGTGTTTTTTTCTCTCCTGCAGATCAATGACCGGAGTTCTTGCTTGAACTCCCTGTCAGCATCTGCCATGTGGAGTCTGGGGTCCAGTCAGGCTGTCAGCTAAGAATAACGGCCAAATCTTCGATGCTGGGAAGAAGGGGCTCCGTGGCCACGTCAAGGGACACAGTTAATGGAATTAGAGACAAAAATTTCTCACTTATAACCAAGCAAGTTCAGTACAGTTCAGCACTTTTGTAAGTCACCCTTTCTCATCTAGAACAAAACCAGACATAGTGCCTTCCCTAGAAAATTATTTTACATACAGCTGTAATAATTTTGCTCATATATCAGTTAATGGTAGATAAAGCCTTTGGATATAATTCCGAACAACCAGGGTTAGTTTGACTTGAAACATCCTGCCTTCATAAAATGTTGACTTTACCACAATTTCCCTATTGTTCAGCACATTTATTGTAAACACTAGTCTGATTCTGGCATTAACTGTCAGCAGAAAACCTCTCCATAGCAGTCATAAGAGATTAGATTTCCATCTATGGTATTCTAAAACAATTAACTCTAACCGGACTCGAAAAGCACCGTAATTTGTTCATTTGTCTCCTTTTCATTTTAAGTAATACGATGCAGGATCTGTTTACAGATCCAATATGTTTGGGATTATCAAGACCCAGAGCAACATCTATGCTGTACTGGAGATGAAACTGAAGATTTTTGAGGCAGATGTCTGTTCCTCAGCATTCCCGCTCCGCACCCAGCTCCTGCAAACTGGCAGCTCTGTCACGTGGCCCTGCACCCCCCACACCCCCTCTAAGTGTAACCTGTCCTCATGAATGACTGAACTGGACATGCAACTATTCTCTACTCACATTTTCCCCTTGACTTTGTTATATACAAAGCACTTCTATTAAGACAGATACCCACCCTTCCACTTGTCATAGTTATGGTGAAATCTGGATGTTATGGGATGTTATGCACAGGGTATCAGAGCCCCACAGTAATATCAATCCTTTAGATAAAATAAAGGAAATGGCATGGCTGAATTAATGGATGGATGGTACATTCTGCACAGTGGGCAGCATTGCAGCTAAGCAATTAGTAGCAGAATTTGGTAATTTCCCGAATTCTATCCTCATGAATACCTGGCTATGAAGGTGATGCTGTAAGTGGCACAGAGACATTGTGTAGGACCGTGACATCATAGCTTTATGGTTTATGGTGGCTTTTATTCGTGCCCTGTGATTTTCCACAGACTGCCTATTCTCTGGTGTCCACCGACAATTTGAATAGTGAACAGTTCTGGCAAACTGGTGTGTCTGAATTGCCCTTAATGTATCTTGGCTGTTCCTGGCTCACGATAACAATGGAAATGGATGAGCAATTATTTAAGATGGATAATTATCACCAATTCCAAAAGATAAAATTGTCATGAAAGGGAACTGCAAATATAATTTTAGGGCATTTATTTAACAAAATAATTTCAGTAAAAAAAAAAAAAAACAATCACACAAAAAGAGCTCAGTACAAAAATATCTTTTTAAAGTATTACTGTTTTTGAGAAGTTGTTGGCAGAATGTGTTTTGTATTCCATTTTTTTTTTACAAATTCCACAAATTAAAAGTTATATAACACAGTCATAGAAATAGTCAAGTATGAGAGGTAGACCTAGATATAAAAAATTTAAATAACACAGTTAATAAGTCATATATTTATATTAACATATTTTATATAAAATCTAATTTACCCAAAAAAACATGCTTTGTTTAACAGTTTAGTACCTTAGAATAATTTACTTAATTCACGTTTTTAATTATTACGTCTGTACGCAGTCAAATCTCCTGCTTTCTAATTTAGGTTACGGAAAACTGGTAACACAAAACAGTAAGTCCAAATCATTTTAAAATATATGACGAAGATGATGGCTTAGTACCGGCGGCATCAGCGCCGGGTGCGCGCACAGCGGAATGCTGCGGTAGTAACTCGCGGGGACGCGGTGTGAGCCTGCGGGTGCTTCGTGCGGTAGGCCATAGCAGGGGACACCCTGGTCTTGGTCTTCAGCCACATTGTCCTTGTGCTCCTTCTTCCATTTGGTGCGCCGATTCTGAAACCAGATCTTCACCTGCGTCTCGGACAACTGGAGCGCGGTGGCGATGCCGTAGCGCTCGAAGACGGACAGGTAGTGGCTGGTCCGGAAGCTGTGCTCCAGCACCCGCAGCTGCTCCAGGGTGAAGGCGGTCCGGATGCGCCTCGCCTTGCACCTCGGCTTCTCGGTGCGGCGAAGCTGATCGATGGTGGATTCAGGAGGACTTCGCCCCTCCACGACGCTACAGTCAGGAATCTCTATGGACTCTTCTTGATTGCCTAAAATTACATTTAGAATATTTTACATTTTCTCTCTGTTGCAGATTCTCCCCCATTTCTGTCAAATCACATCGATTCTTTAAATCCATATTTTCCCAAAATAATGGACTGAAAAAACACACAAAGTCTATAAACTATTCTAAAGCATATTATTAGGTGTATTGTCAATAGTTATACATGAAATCAGTTCGATATAATTTGAAAATGTTACTAAATGTCGACCTCTGGTGGTCAAAATATTACTCTGGAAAAAAATAAGACTCACTTGTTACGAACACAACCACTACAGTTTTCTTTGATGACTGCTCGTGTTTTCCAATACATTATCCCCAATAAATTGCAATGTTTGAAAAACGATTTAATTAACACGCCACTTACCAATACTTTTCTGCACGGCGTCACCTCCTTGAGGAACTGCGCGTCTTCCGTTAAACTTAGTGGGATCCAGAATATCTGCTATGGAAAAAGAAGTTTTTATAACTTCTGGCATTTTGTCTGGCTGCATGGCTGCTTTCGAATCCAAGGGGGCAAAAATCGAATAGGACAGGAGCGCTAGATCTGACGCACCCTTCATCCACGACAGTGGCTCGCCGGCGTCGCATGGCTCAATTTATACGCCGCCAGCACACGACGCTCACACTTACAAAATTAGCATTTTAAAAGCTCTTCAACGACATATGAACCGTGGTGATTACAACACAAAACAGGCATTTCAAACGGTTACCCCATGTTAGGTAATCCATCCCGAGGATGCAAAACCTAGGGTAGATTATGCACTTCAAGTCTAGGGCATCACCCCCCGCCACTTTAAAATGCTAATGTCACGGGACAATTGGCGATGTAAACGCTCGGTTATTTATTGCTGGGCATCTGGTTAAAATGTGCCCTTTTTCTTTAGAGTCGTGTACTTTTTTGTTGAGAGCCGTGTCATTATTTGCAATTCTGTGATTTTACGCTGGTAGGACACGTGAATGCCGTTTTTCATGTTAATCTCATCGACTCGTTACAACTGCCACTGCGGAGAAGAGAAAGTGCTGCTGTTTCAAAGGGGATTTTTATTGATTTGGCTTTAGCTAAACATCACCCAAGCGTTTGACGTAATTGAATGCCCGATTAATGTTATAACGAGAAAATTACGCATCTTTTGACCATCTATTCAGGTTATAGGTGCAATAACCCCTAAGGACAGTTAAAGCAGGATATTAACGTAGTGCATTTTAACTTTTACTGTTGCATTCCAGTAATCCCCAAGAACATTTGAAACTTTAATTATATGCACTTTTTTTGTTTAGGCCTGTGTTTTGCATTAAAGCATAAACTATGCAAACCATTAGTTCGAAAGGAATACCAAAGTTAGGGTGATATTGCTTGATATGAAAATAACTTTCATCAACTTCTGTTTCTGTTTCTTTCTGCTCATTTTGCATGTATGAGCCTCAGAAAGATAAGGGGACAATGCCAGGTGCTGCAAAATTAGCTTTCGCTATTTTAAATGTTTTCCCAACCATGAAAAACAAACCTTCATTTGCTGTGGCTGCATCTTCATCAGTTGTAACAGTTCAACAGACATTCCTCAGGACACAATAAAAAAGTATTTTTCATGAGTTAACTGATGTTCGGGCGATCATTGATCTACATCCCACAATACATGCTGTTGTTCTGGGTTTAATTAACTAGGATTCAATAGCCAAGCAGCACACACCGGCAGGCTGATGGCAAATCCGTCAACTGACAGGTCTCCCCAAGACAGCCACAGGGCCATTATTCTGTGGCTGGCCGAGAAAGGTGAAGCCCGCCCTTCAGGACAATTAGCAGATGCTGTGGGTGACACTGACCCCTCCTGACCCGTGGTCTGTTGCCAGGGGGTGTCACAGGAGTGAGGTGGGTCTGCCAGTGAAGGTCCAGCTGGCTGAAGTGTGCCTGCAGACTCGTGGTTTACTGCCCTCTCAGTGGGGTATATAGAGGGGTATATTGCAGCCTGAGGAATAAATTCATTCACAGTGTGGTTGGGCGGGGGGGAGGGGTGACAGCACTTACAACTGCACTTAGACATCCAATGACTGAGGCACCATCATCAAGTCTAAAGAAAAGCAAGTGAAAGAGACAAAAACATTATTTAAATGTTTCAAAGCCACATTCATCCTGTTATAGATACAGACTGAGCAAACTTTGGGCAGTGTGGTGATTCGTCAATGGACATGTGCACACATTGTCACTAACTAAAAATGCATCCGACCTCTCAAATCATAGCAACTGTTTGTTGCTGGACAATGTAAAAACCCCGGGTACCCCCATGCCCATCTAAAATGAGCTAATCTTTATACCCAGTCTAACCAGTACTGAAAGTATATAAGACTAGAAATGTTGTTATAAGCAAATCGCTGCACTCTGTATTCCATGGTGGACTAGCATCCCTTCCCGGGTGCTTCTGTCCTTCCTGAGATAGGCTCCATACTAACTGAGGCTGTATTAAATAAGCATTTATGGAGGAATGTCTCATAAAATTGATGTTCCCTAATATTTTGTTTTAGCAGGTCCGAATGTGAAAATCCAGCCAAGAATAATAATAAATGTAAAGTGCTAGCAAATCGTTTTGACCAACGCTAAGCCCTCACCAAAGAAGTGTGTCATATGAGTGCTTTCTCTACTTCTAGGGGTACAATTTGTCATAGTAAAGTGGTTAGGGGGCTGAACACCAGTTCTAAACTGTTTGAGAAAGAATGGGGAGGGGGTCTGTATTTCTGTCAGGCATCTTCTCTTGCCTTTGCAGATGGGCTACGGCACCACAGAGAGCAGACAATGCCTGTCCCGGAACAGCACTCCAAGGCACAGTTGAAATTCCACTCAGGGGCAATTGCTTGGCTGGCTATCTGCAAGCAGAATTTAACAACGCTCAATAAAATAGTTTAGGCCACGTTTTTCTTTCATACTGCCTGAAATTGTCAGCAGAGGCCTGAATAGCATTCCTGCCCGCGACCGTTCCGGTGATGTTTACAGCACTCGTTTTATCACATTATGAGGGTCTTGAATGTAAATACGCGTCTCAGATCTCCTGGGAGGTTAATGGTTCCCCAACTTAAGGAGATTTTTTATTAAAGTACCCCAGAATAGTGCTAAAAGAGAAGGTGACAAAAAAAACATTCAGGTGAATCAAACATCAATACATATGCAGGGCCAAATTGCCAAACAAACATGGAGAAAAACGACTGAGTAAAGGGGTCATATTCTGTGCTTTGTTGGGTTTAAACAGGAACTCATGAAAGAACAGGAGCAACAAAAGAGGGCTTTTGACTGAAATGTGCACCTGTACTTAACTAGTATAAAACAAAACACATCAATTATTGTTTTCAAGTTAATGCGGAAAGAACAATGTAGCGATTTAAAAAGCATTACCATGAATTGTAATGTCATGAATTTCGTGGATCTGACAAGAAATCACAGTGGAATAAATAAAATCCTTAGAACACATTTTTGAGAATTTTGCCTGATGGTGTGCAGTGCAGCTTTGGCTTGCTTATCATCGCATTGCTCGATTAAGCTTCTCCATAATTCTTCGCCTTCATAACCTGAAGCTCTGAAGCTCAGGTAATGCATTTACACATTACACATTCACAGATCACACTGTTTGTGCATAGCCATGTCATGTTCTGGTTTTGCATACACAAAATCCAATAAAGAAGAAAAACAAGTCTTTGCATCAATAAGTTACCACCATAAATACAAAGTTTTCCCAAGGCATACAATTGTAATACGTAAATATAGTAATTAATTAAAACATTCTAAATAAAATGTCCACTGCCAGCCTGCACGCACAATAAAAGGCTGATGGAAATATGTTAAGCGTAGGTATTATCGTGTTTTTCATACGGCTGAAGTGTTTCTTAGACTATTTCAGCGGTACGTATAACTGCCTTTGACTTGAATTAAAGGCAGAAGCGCAATTCACTTGTAGCGATCTTGCAGGCTGGACTATCCACCCTTTCTAAGTGTTTAGAGTTGAGCGGAAAATGTTCTGCAGTCCAGGAATATTTCATATTTGATCAACTTTTGGCTTTTTTTGGGGGGGGGTTATGTAATTTCAAGCAGTTGTCGCCAGTGCTTTAAGTGGAGAAAACATGTGCCAGAACTCCACTTGTTATTCAGTACCTACAAATTATGAGAGTATGTACCAGTATGCAGCGAGTGCCGCCCCATCCGAAGGTGTTATTTTATAGTTTCAGTATCTTTATAATTATCTAAAATGTACAAAGCAGTACAAATTAACCTTTTTAGGTTTAACAAATTAGGTGTTTCTAAACTTTTGGCTAACGGTGTATAAATTATTATATTAAATTCAGTTTTATATTATATATAACTACTGCATTTCCCGTAAACATATATTTAAAAAAAACTAAAGAAAAAACATGATTTGACACTCCTCCCGTTTGGTTTTAAAATAAATTAAAAAAATACATGAAGCCTGTTTTCTTTCTTTTCCTCTTTTCCTTTTCCCGTTTTTGTTTTAAAGCTTTTCCGATTTAATCCAAATTTAGAATGACGGACACACGGATTATTCACAGCGCCATCGCGTTCTGTTTCACTCCATTTCCCAGCCAGCCATCGCTGGCCTGTAAGCCGCGTTGACACCAGCCTGATCTCGCGAGATTTGGGTTTCCCGAGATTTTATTTTCGAGCGATAGTTTTTGAAAAATGGCGACCGAAGGAGAAACAAGTGGTGCATCCTTAGAGGCGGCGCCCGGGGAAGGGTAGGCTGTTTCACTGCCAATAATGCGGTGACGGTGTATTCGGATTGTATTTGAAGATAAGCGTATGGGCGATCCAGCAACAAATGCACTGGTTATGAAGCTTCGTTGTTACCGCGCTAAGCTTCAATGAATAACGCCGTCAGAGCCCTGTGTTACGGGAGCTTCTGGCCGGCACAGTTCGGTTTGCTGTTAAAACTGACATATCGGATCGCGGTGCTCTTTAATTACTATTTTATTTAAGTGTAATGTCCCCTCCGCGGAAATACATCACTGATTGCTTTCTTTAGCCCTCTTACTCACCTAACCGAAGATGAAACATCGGCTGTAAACGACCTGAGCAACTGATGGTCATTTTAGTGGATCCGTGTTCTTGGCTTTGGAAAAGCGAAATATATTTAAAAGGAATAGTTTGTGTGGCAGCAGCTGCGGGTTGGGCATCTTTTACCGGTATTTTTTTTCCTGCAGAGACGCTCCGTTTGCAGATCTGGCAACAAACATGGAAACTGAATCGACGAATGGGAAAGAAGCGATGGTAAGTGGGAAAATGCGAGATTAACACGCGAGTGAATGATTGTCGCAAATAATAAGTATTTAGGAGTATTTTGATTTGCCAGCTTGCATTATTCTTGGCCGGTCCGAGTAACACGTCCCCGGACCGCCTGTCACTTGTCCAACTCATGGTGACGATAAGGCCATTAAAATGAGATCGTGTGCGTTTCTGTGCCCGCAGTATTAAATGCAATTACAGAGGCCCCCTTCCCCCTTTGTCAGGACCCCGCGGGAGAGGGATCGGAGGCTGCCGACACGCAAACGGGCTCCGGGGACGAGGAGAACGGCCGTCAGCTGGGCGAGGTGGAGCTGCAGTGCGCCCTTTGCATGAAGTGGTTCACGGCGGACACTTTCGGCATAGACACGGCGTGAGTAGTCCGGCTTGCCATCAAAGGCTTTTAAAATAATTTTGCTTAGTTATTACTTATATCATGGTGATTTTTTACTTAATATCATTATAATATTCATATTGATTTCTTTGTCCCGTAAGACTACCACAGGGCTCTTCTAAGCTGTGATGGCAGCCAACAGAATGTTTCATGGCGGTCCTGCCACCTTCCATGCCTGCCTTGGTCTTTATTTTCTTATTTCTGTTGCAGGACCTCCCTCCCTTTCATGACCAACTATGTCTTTCACTGCAATGTGTGTCACCATAGCGGCAACACGTACTTCCTGCGGAAGCAGGCCAGTAAGTATGATGTTACCTGAGCCGGGGGGGGGATCTGGATGAATGAGTGCTGGGGGAAGCCTGTGTTAGTGCTGGGGTTTGTATGACCGGGTATTACATCACACTGCTGCTTAGAAACTCCTGGACCAAATGAGCTGTTTGGTTTGACCCCATAGATCTTCGGGAGATGTGCCTCACTGCCTTGGCCAACTTGACGTGGCGGTCAAGGACTCAAGATGAACACCCAAAGACAATGTTCTCTAAGGATAAGGTTGGTGTTGGGCTCAGCGCCGCACACTGAGGAGACTCTCACCCCAGGCCATTAATAATTTCCTGCTCTTTTGCACAGGACATCATTCCGTTTATCGATAAGTACTGGGAGTGCATGACGACCCGGCAAAGACCTGGCAAGCTGACGTGGCCCAACAATATTGTGAAGGCCATGGTGAGATCATGTGACCATTAGGAATTCTGCTTATTGGTTGGTCAGGAGATGGAAGGCGGCTGATTGATTTGAAATCAATAAATAGTTCAGCTTTAATTGTAAATGTGCATATATCAATATGTCAGTATGTCTGTTAATATCTTTTTTGTTTTGAAATACTTAGATTTTGTCAGGTAATTGAGTATATTTTCTCATTAGCAAAATAAATGTCAGTGGATAAAATTAAATATTCAAGATGCTGTGCTATTTAATTCATCGTAGATTCTGATGTCATAATTTTTATGATGATTTTTTCCCTTTTTATTTTTAGAGCAAAGAACGAGATGTCTTTCTAGTCAAAGAGCACCCGGATCCGGGGAGCAAAGATCCTGAAGAGGACTACCCCAAATTTGGACTGCTGGACCAGGTGCTCCCCCTAGCTGTTGGGCAGGATACTGCAGCCACTTCTTATTTTAGTTAGATTAGATGAATTTTCTTGATCCCAGATCGGTTTGTGCATGCAGCAGCAATAGGATGGGATTCACCTATACGATGAGTCTCTGTTGCTCACCTACACACACTCAGGGGTTAGTTTGACTAAATTTTAGGATGATTTACCTCTAGTTTTATACATTTATGTGAAATTATTATTAAAATCCAATAAGGACTGCAAACATGGAATGGCTAGGAATGCATTTTAATGAAGGTGGAATGCAGGTGGAAATTTTGAAATGTCACTCTTGGTAATGTTGAATGTCTATGGATTATTATTATAGTGCCAGACTGCAGTTAATTTAACACCCTTTGCTAGGAAGCTTTATAGCAGGAGTTAGTGGTGGAATGCAAGGTGGTTGGTGTGCAAATGGAGGCCGTTGCAGATGGCCTTCTCTGAAAGCTGATTGAAAGCTAGTGTATTTAGGGCCAAATGCAGCCATGTAAGCATTTATTGATAATGTGTTAAAATGGTAATACTATGTATATTCTCTTTTTCTGTTCAGGACCTGGGGAACATTGGCCCTTCTTATGATAGCCAAAAACAGCCCACCTCCGTCTCCACCGGGGCAGGACTTAATGGTAAGAACATGGCTGGCTTCTGCAGATGCAAAATTTCCATTTGGAGTAGTGCATACTTGTGTCAAGGTGCTTAGGGTTTTGTTGCAAATTAAGAAACATTTCACCGGGTAGCAGGCTAGAGGCTATTAGAGCAGTGTTTCCCAAATTGGTCCTTGGGGGGGCTGCAGTTGGCCCATGTTTTTGCTCCCTCCGAGCTCCCTGCCTGGCAGTCCACATTTTTGCTCCCTCTCGATGGGGAGCTGGGCAGGAGCAGAAACATAGATCAACTGTGGGCCCCCAAAGACCGGAATGGGAAATACTTCATTAAAGGCGTAAGTAAGGAAGTATATCCTGTAGTACTGCCATTGTTTTAGTTATTGGGATGTGTGTGATGGCCTGCGTTATTTTGTAGCTGTTGTGCATTGAGTGACTGGATAGTAGCTCCAGCTTTAACACTTAGCATTAGCATAAAGCTATCACAGATTTTTAGTGCTACGTTGACTTTAGCGCTTAGCGAGTTTCATTAAACAGTCAGTGGGGATTCCTGTGGCTGTGCTATGGAGGGCGACCCTAAATGGCTATGCGTTGTGTTACAGGTGGATCAGCATTCACAGGTGACTATGAGACCTTGGCATGTTGCTGTAATGCTTTGGCTGTTTAATTTAACGGCTCGCTGAATCGACACCTTGCCGCTGCTTGCTTTTTTTCCTAGGCCTGCACCCCCCCCCCCCCCCCTTTCCCCCCCCCCCTTCCCCGCCCCCTTTTTCTTTCTTTCTCGCCTTTCCTTCTTTTTTTTT
>JAODKM010000108.1:28290881-28302811 GCA_026780845.1 Petrocephalus sullivani
AGACCTACTGTTTTTATCCACTTTTAACTTTAATATTTGGTATGTCCACCACCTTTTGCAGCAATTACAGCAGCACATCTCTCTGACATAGTGTCAGTATATTTCCTGAGAACTTCAGCACTAATGGTATCCCATGCCTTCTGCAACTCTAGCCAAAGGCTTTCTTTTAAATGTACAATAGATCTGCCCAGTTTATTTTCCTGCTCGTCACAAATGTGCTTGATGGGGTTGAGGTCCGGACTTCTCCTTATGAAGGCTCTATTCTAGAGTTTATAAAGCATAATGATCACTTTGTAGATATTTCATTTGTTTTATGGGTATTTTAATGGCCAATTCAACAACAACAACTGAAACCTTTTAAATATGCCATGTGTTCTAATAATTTTGTTCACCACTGTATATCGGGTTGATACATCTTTCAGTGGTACACTAACAAATCCTCCCCCGAGAAGAACTGAAAATTCAATAGCATAGGTATTCAGTAGACTATCTACTGTGTGGAATAATTGAATTTGGGGAAAGCAGTAATTTGACTCTCATACCTTAACTTGTTTCACGTTGGGGTTCCAATCGCCCATTTGCTCCATGTTGCCGACCAGCTCTCCATACAGATTACCAGGCTGTTGGTCCAATACCACCTCCAGTTTGAACACCTTGCCAACATCTGGGAGCATCTTGCTCAGCACTCTGTCACCATTCTCCTACAAAAAAACAAAACTTTAACAAACTATACAAGAATCACAGGAAAACTGTTTTCAACCTAGAGCACACAGGGGTGCAGTGGCGGTCACAGGACAGTATTCCCCGGTAACTTGGGGAGGAGTATGCTGGCTACTAACCCCCACAATCTCAGTCTTCCAGCCGTCCTGGTCACTGAGAATCCTAATGGACTTCTGGAGAGCCTCCTCTCCTTGCTTGACATAGGACATCTCCACTTCACTGTAAGGCATCTCCTCAATCCTGCTGCCTGCAGAAGACGCCATGCAAAGTGCACAGGAATTTCGTCTGTAGTTTTATAACCTCCCTGGCTAGGCACGTATATAAGATTATAGGGCATACTTACTAAGCAGGGAACTTCTTCTGCGGACCTGATTGATCCAGCGATTGGGACTAGGACCTGCTATTCTCTTCATTTCGTGGCTGAGTGCGACAATCGCTGTTTTCCTTAGTCCTATAAAGCAGTGTAAATGACATTCAGAGTAATTGCATTGGTCCCCACAACTCAAGACAATGACAACATATTAGAACCAAATAAAACCCTATATGTTTTGTTAACAGTTCAATGATTTAAAATATCCATCTCACATTGAACATACTGTAACAATAACATATTTTAAGAGACGTGAACAGTACTATTTAGGCTGAGAATGCAGTTTTAAAAATGGCTAAAAGTTACCCCCAAGTGTATGTCTTTATTCCATTACGGTTATATGAAACTTACTCCTGGGATAAGTAATTACTTTTGCTATCACACGAACATTTTAGAAATGTGAGGGCAAATACTAATCCATCGAGCCACGTGGGCCCATTCCTGTGAAACATTCCACGTTGTTTCTCAAGTTAAACAATTAACGATGCCAAAAAATACAGTTGCAATATCCTACTTAACATTTTTACATTTATGATTGATTAAATTATATTAAAAACAAAGCTAGGGCTGGCGCATGCTCCCTTACCCGTCATATTCCGGACGTGTCCGTAGGAAATCCCTGCACAGAGCTTGAATGTTGCGGGCAGCATAGTCACAGTTATAAGTCAGAACGGACAAGCCTTGTTTCGTCGGAGGAGAGCGTTTAGATTCTGCTTGAGTAGGAAGATCCAGCCTGTATATACTGTAACCAGAAAGCTGTCAATGTCACAAGACAGATAAAAACAGCGCATCGTTCAATAGCGGCCTGGACCCTGACCAAGGATGCCCCGCTTACACAACCAGCCTATCTGATTCTCATAAACAATTTGTCAAGATAACGTCCAGTGCTCATACATGGCGCACGCTGTGACTGAACATGGCACGCCTGCCTGGCATCTCCCCTCAGAGGCAAAGCAACATCTCACTATACAGATGAGACAGCCTTTCCCAGGTCCAGTTCTTTGACAGTTACAATGCGCTTATCACAGGGAGTGTGGACATAACATGGTTTATCTCATAAGAAATGTTGCCGTCAATGATGTTCAGATTGGGTGATTGAGCTGATGACAGGTGACTAACTCCTCCTTGAAGTCAATGCATATCTAAACATGTCTGTCATCTTTTGGCAATGCCCCTCTTTTCCAGAGCAGCTTTTTTTTGTATTTGGCATAAGCTCAAGGGTTGCAAGGCTGTTCCCCTTGACACGCTAAATAGTTTTGCAGTCGTCTTGACCCATGCACCTGCAATGTAGGGATCGCCGTACACTTTTGGAGGTTCTTTGGGGGTCTCTTAGCCACCACATGCTGTTATGAAAACTCACATATTAAAGTGTTGGAAAGAGTTAAATCCCTGACGAGCAAATGCAGAACTTTCACTTACCATAATAAGTGCTTTTCATAATGTTATTTCCATGCCAACGTGTACGTATCAGAGGGGCTTGCGACATTGTATTTTGCCGGAAGAATTTGGCTTACAGAAAGGAATGTAAGACGTAAATTTTGCACAAGGACTGAACTTATGGCATGATTTATTTCTTTGTCCTTAAACTCTCTCAAAGTCCCTGGCTTGTTAACAGGAAAGTGAGAACCGTTTGCGTCATTCAGTTATGCGTTCATTCGCCACGTTTCAGCTACTATCAGGCTCCAAGTGCACATTTGCTGATCTTTTCATTCCCGAATGATGAATTTCGCAGCGTTTCGTATTAATCGCCAGTAACCAAATCACGCTTGGATGCAAGAGCTGTTCATTGCCACAGGGACATCTGTGTGTCCCATTGTACAATACAGATGAGAGAAACACAAAATGAAAATCGTGGAGGGAACTGTTAGACCAGTTCTGGACATGCAAGGACGTACGTCGCGATAAATCGACTCCTTATTTTCAAAACGTTCAGATGGTCTGGATTATAGTGATAACTCTGTACAATAAGAGCATGGAGTTTATTCTAAGTTTTAGAGACGTACGCCCGTCCTGAAGTCTGTAGTTAGCATTAAAATAGTAGTTAAATCCACTGAAACACCGAAAGAAGTCTCTATCTCTTCAAGCGGGAGTTATAAGTAAGCCGCTGTGCTGTTCCTTTATTTTCATTGCAATCATATAATTTTAATCCGAAAGAAATTCGGATGAAAGATTATCATGTGATTTACTGGTTTCATAACAAAAGTTATTACTGAAATTAACAAAAGCAGTGTTTAGTATATCGATCGGCACATACCGCACAGACATGTTATCATTTTTTTAACTAACTCATTCAGTTCTGTTTTTGCCATTTTGCTATTAATTGCATTGTAGTCACCGGCTCCCAAAGCGATACTAAACACAAATGTTTGGTGTTTTATGTTATTACAGAGGTGCTACAACTTAAAAAGCACCCAGTGAGACTGTTTTTTTTTTACTCAGAACCGCTCTTTTAAAACTATAGGTAACACTTTACTTAAGGCCAGTATCCATAAAGCATTATAAACTCATTCATAAGCACTTATAAGGTATTCATAAAGCATTGTAATGATTGACATTAGACTACATAATCATCTATACATAGTCATGACTGTACACATAAAGCGTTATAATGTTATGTTATGTTATAAGCCTTTACACCTTAAAGTGTCACAAGGCATTATAAAGCTTCTTTTGATGTCAACATCGCATTATATTATCTCATCTCATTTATTTACATTATGTTAATCCACTAAAAAATATGAATAAAGGTGAGCTGAGTTTGGAGCTTTTTTGTCGGAATGAGAAGCACTACATTTAGGACACTCCGGACTGTGATGCAGGGAGGTGGTGCTATCACCTAATCACCATCATCATCATCATCAGAGATTGGTAAGCTTCTTAAGACTGAAAGAAAATCAGACACTGGCATAAAATGGCAGAACATGAAATCTGGTTTCCATGATATTGAAATACTGCCTATACCCATTTATGTAGGGTCCACCGCGCCACCCTGTACTGGATAAGAGGTGGATGGATCTTACTCAGACTCCAATTTGAACATCCAGGTTTTAAATGTTGCTCCTAGAATTTACAAACCATAGAACATCTACAGACCATTGCATTCCAAGGCAATCATATGTATGTATGTACATATGTACCATATATGTAACTGACATATTAGTGCATAGTTTGTATGTCTGTAATGTAGTATATATATCTAACAAATCCACATCACCACAAATGCATGTGACCAAGCTCGACTCTACTAGTAAAAAGGGGAAAATGTTAACCTGTGGAGTCATCTGTGCCATAAAAGAGGCTAAATGTATTGCTGGATGCAAGTTACCAAGTTATCACTTGACAAGTTTTATCGTTAACAGAAAATGTATGGTCCTTCTTGACCGCAATACAATTTTGTCCATTAATAATTTGTATGTAGTATGCTCATTATGGATAATTTTCTGGGTGGTTAAAGAACTTTTTCTTGATTTTGACCCAGATTCTGTTGTGGTCTTCTTTTTATGCAAACAAAGATTTTAAAGCGTCAGCTACTTGCCCAAATGGACCAGGGTAAACATTTCAGTGTTGTGAAGCGTGGCCCCGGGACTCACAGAATGGCTCGAGTCAGTAAATCAGTCAAAAGTGTTTATTTTCGCTGAAGTCTGGAGTCTTTATTTTGGCTGACATCTTCCATTTGGCTGGTCTCTCTATGCCTTGTGGGAGGGTCCCTGGTGTCAGCCAGAGAGACGCCCTGTTACTGCACGCGGATCCATCTGGAGGTTCCCCGAGTACCGTCTGTCTGCCGCCAGCCTCTCCAGTTCTCGCCTCGTCCTAAAGCTGCCCTAGCGCCCGTATGCCGAGTCCCAGGCGACACCTCGCCTGCACACAACTCCTCCAGTCCCTAGACTTCTCCATTCTTCCCTTCCATGACATCATCACAAACAAAGACCTCACCTGCCCCCACACTGACCTGCTGGCACCACGATTTTTCTGAAAGCATATGCAGTGTTTAAAAAAATGTACATGGTACAGAGCCACAGCAACAATGACGACAACAACAACAGA
Source organism: Petrocephalus sullivani (assembly GCA_026780845.1). NCBI lineage: Eukaryota > Metazoa > Chordata > Actinopteri > Osteoglossiformes > Mormyridae > Petrocephalus > Petrocephalus sullivani. Next base: position 28,296,016 of record JAODKM010000108.1, read on the forward strand.
ATAAAAATCTCTGGCCTGAGATTATGCAAGGCGAAACTAGCCTTTGTTAAGCGAGTGTGTGCGCGCTTTTATTTAAATGTCTTAAAATATTTAAAAAAAAAACAGTATGAACCATATTAATAATAACAACAATAATAAAAAATATAATAATATTAAGGACACAGACTTTAATCCCTGCAGTGGTCTTTTTTTTTTTTTTAAATCAATGCCCTGATATTTTTCCTCTCTTTAAACATTGGCAACCTTTTTCTGTTTCCGCAGTCCTGAGGGTACACGAGTTACGTCTGTGGCTTTTGTCTTGGACGCGGATCTAGTTCATTCCTCTGATGCAGCTCCGCATTCCTGCCGCTTCGCGCCACATCTCGGGCTCCGCCCACCTGTCCTGTCGGGGTCTTCCTGGAGCACTGGCCTTCATTTCCGGACCGCGCTTCGTCACTAGGGGACAGAGTTCGATATCGAGTCCACCGAGTTCACGCTGGAAGATGTGGCCTTGCTGTGGACCATGGAAATATCCGGATGCTGAAAGAGCAGAGACATAAGTTCAGTGTATGTGCTTGTGCTTCAAAGACAAGCGTGAGAGAGGCGTGTTCAAAAAAGCAATTAACCAATCACATGTGTATTTGAAAGGTGGGAAGATGGGCAAGGCCATTGGCTGATACACTAAAGCATTCATCATGCCTGCAGGGCCACCAGAGATGGCTGTCTGCCTTTAATCATTTAATCTTCTGAAAGGATACAAGGAGAGAAGCTCCCAGGTTTCAAGGTGAAGTGATTAAGGAGCAGTCTGCAAGAGGCTGTACCACGGACCCGGTCCATGCTAAGTTGAGTTTATATGTCTGCATGTTGGATGGCTTCTTGGGTCGTATTGATGTTGTATAAATCAAAGTGTTCTTATACATGTCTGTAAAAGGTGGTGTTCCATATATAGCTGTTCCTTATGGGTAAAAATGATCTAGATAGAAAAAGCTTGTCTGGTAATAGCTATAAAATGTTTTAATGTGTAATATTACTCAGTCCTGTAAGAAGGAGCCTACACCATACTATCCACTGTATAGCATGCTGGAGAAAAGGGGCGTGTCCTCACATTCCGCCTCAAGATCCTATCCAGGAAGCTGCGGCGGGGGGGCTCGAGGGGGAGGTTCCAGTCAAGGTCGGGGGGACGGGACCCCTGCGGGCCGAACACGTTCAGGTCTTTGAAACACTCCGTCTCGATCATCTGCCGGGAGAGACGCTCTGTTAACGTCGTCATCGTGATTATGGTGCTTCTGATGACGCTTTTAGACACGCAACACACAACCACAAAGTATCTAGAGAGACCCGTCATCGCAGCTATGAAGGTGCCATTGGGAAGGCTGGAGACCCAAACAGAAGACAAAATTTTCTGGATAAATGCCACCCGCTTGTTTTTCAAGAAATCAGCTAAGCAGCATCTGATAATAGTAGCCAGGCCAACTAAAATCTACAGACTTTACTTGGCGCAGCTCTGGTTAAGTGGACCGGTTGGGCAGTGTGGACTTTCAAAGCTGTGGGTTTGACTACCACTCTGAACTCTGCCAGGAACTCTCCAGATGTTTGTGTATTCGTAAGATGTTTGCAAGGACTTGCAAGGTTTCCTCACGCAGTCCAAAGACACGTGTCTCTAAATTGCCCATAATGTGTGAGCCTCTGCCTTACAATGAACCGACATCCTGTCCAGCATGTTGATGTACCATGTTTCTCCTGGGATAGGATTCAAGAGCACCACAAGACTGTGTCTGAAGAGTACCTATGGAAAGCAGTCGGATGGAGCTCAGGTCTTGTTTAATGGTCCTACTACTGGATTTGAGCCAAAGACCTTCAAGTTAAAAACTCATGATCTTAACTGTCATGCCACCTGTTGCTTGCGTCTTAGTAATTATAGCACTCACTGTAATGAGCTCTGTGAATGTGTCTGCATTTGACTGCAGCACTTTTAGGAGTAACCTTGGTAGGAGAATGGAGATTCGACTCTCTGGCCCCCGTACCTCATTCTGCCACGGGATAGAGACACTTCCGGTGCTGAACTTGACATAGAAGTCATTGTCGGTCTGGTCCAGGTTCACACCCTTGACAGTGGAGAATTGCTCAATGTCCAGGACGTCCTTGCAGTAGACAGCTCTGGGCTGATTAGGTCACAGGTTGTGGGAGGAAGGAAACATTACAACACTGAGCTCTGCACCACAAAATAAGGCTTGTACATTTTGACTCAAAGCATCTTCCTCAGTCGACACCAACGTCATTTAATATTAATACTAATTATAATATTGTACAAAGGGCGTAATTCATGTTGAAGCTTATATCCATCCATTGATTTCCCATACCCACTTCTCCTATTCAGGGCCACAGGGGGTCTGGAGCCTGTCCCATAGGACGGGTGCGAGGCAGAGAGCAACCCAGGATGGGGCGCGAACCCATCACAGGGTTGAAGCTTAAATGTCTCACTTAAAATTACTTCTCAGTGTTATTCCTGAAATTCACAAATACTGTGAACTGGCTAATCAGATAGATCAGTTTACTGAAATTCTAACCATTTGTATATTTATTGGATATTAGGTTACATGAAAATATACAGCAGTAGTTGCAACAGTGCCCTCTTGTGGGCTGTCACTCTGCCTTCAAGTCCCACTACTTACATCTGGCACAAATGAAGGTTCCAGCATCCCAGCTTCCAGCCTCTTGAAGTTGATGTTCTTAAAGAAGGGCTGGGCCTTCACGTCCGCTGCCCCACCCGACCCCAGCCTCTGCTTTGGGTCTTTAGTCAACAACTGGGGGAGGGGGGGGGGGGGAGGTTGCAGGGATGGAAGAGCTTAGCACATAGAGACATAGAGCAGGGTTTGCCTCAGCAAGGTTGGGTAGTGAGATAAGTGTATGATATCTAATGTGAGAAACATGCAATGTGCCCGCAGCCAGACGTGGTTCTCAGCAGTGCCAAACCATTTTTCTGCCTTAAATGGATAACAGATGAAGACAGATAAGCAGCTGAGCTCTTTTCTGGCACTCCTCATCTCCCCCTCCCCCCCCCGCCCACCGCGCCCTGGTGCCCCGCAAGTCTCCGTGAGCTCACCATCCTGCAGAAGGCCTCCGTGTCCTCGGTGAACTTGTCCTTGTACTCCTCCGGCTCCTCCAGCGCCCGGTGCTCCACATCCTCGCGCTTGACGCGCTCCTTGCGCGCGCGGAAGGGCGAGCGGCCCGCCGTCATCTCGTACACCAGGCAGCCGAGGCCCCACCAGTCGGGGCTCATGGCATAGCGCTCGTTCTTGATCACCTCCGGGGCTGTGCGACACGGGCATCGCGACAGAGGCACAGAGGCCTTTCAGGTTTCACACCCATCGCCTTCCCCAAGTTCAGCACTCAAAAGTTATTTTAAGAGATTTACGTAAGAAATGAGGAACGAGTGTGTGTTTTACGGCACCGACGCGACACCTATGTGGGAAAGTGCATATAAAGGGCAGCCTGTCCCAATGACACCTTTTCTTAACTGGGGCTCAGCTCACACATCCATCCCTTCCAGGTAGAGGGACACGTACCCATGTATCCCACGGTGCCCACTCTGCCTCGTATCAGCTCGCCGTCGGGCACCTTGATGGCCAGCCCCAGGTCCGATATTCGGATGTGTCCTGCGTGTCACCAGGAAGACCACACCTTACCATCTATACCACGGAATGTAGCACCATATCTCAGAATAAGTCTGTCCTATCCCAGCACATATGTAGGCTACTCCTTCCTAAAACCATCTGGAAATGGCTCTTGGTTTCTTTACAATGGACACAGATGTTTAAGAGCTACAGTACACCAAGGCAAATAAAGTATACATTATATATATTCAGATCACCAGAAACCTTGGTGAAATTGTCCAATATACAAATAGTTACCACTGTGAAATAATTTTTATATTTTAAATTATTATTATATTAGAACATTTAATTATCAGGAAATTCAGGTACAAACTCTCATCCCAGATGAGCGGTACAAAGGGTAACAGGTGGAGCTTGTGACCCATAAGGTACAATTAAGACAGAACATTTGTAGTAATATAAAAACTGCTTACACTGAGAAACATAAACCAGATGAATACACATTTTCCAAGAAATGCAACGTTTCATCAGCCTGATAAAGGTCCTGCCTTCTCAATTGCACTAAGGACGGCCCCAGAGAAAGCGGACAGTATTTATGATAAAGGCGATATTTGTCCTTATCTGCTTCTGCCAATACTGCAAACACTTACCATTGTCATCTAACAAGATATTCTCAGGCTTCAGGTCCCTGTAAAAAAATATTCAGTCAGTTTGGAGGAAAGCACGTTTGCTTAACGTCCTCTAATTTGTACAATGCTAAATTATCCCCCTTTTCTCACTACTGCTGCAGATTTTCCCTTCCAGTGCAGCAGTGACTCCAGTTAGTTGGGCCAGTTCCTTTGTGACTTCAGGGTGCAGAGAACATCTCACCTGTAGACAATGTTCTCCCTGTGCAGGTGCTCCAGGCCGCAGCAGATCTCAGCAGCATAGAACTGCACCCTCTCCTTCTCGAACCCTGGAGTGCCCATGTTGTAGATGTGGAACTTAAGGTCACCACCATTCATGATGGTCAGCACCAGACACAGGGCATCTTTGGTCTCATAAGCATACGCCAGGCTGACCTGGGAAACGAGTTTAGGATACCTCAGTTACGTCTGACCTCTCCCTCACCCTCTCTCTCCCCCTCATTCCCTCTTTCCCTCTCACTCGAGGTCAGTGTCACACTTTAGGCGTTCACCAATTTACAAGTCAGCATTTCACAAACACTGCCAGGTCTGCTGCAGCATGTAGACCACCTGTGTGTTCCCCGGTATCAGTATTGACAAAGTTGCGATGTTGCACTGCACAAAGTGCAAATAGTCTGCATCTAGATGGCGAATCTGACAGGCTGACTTTGTGAATGTTTGTAAACAAACCCACCCAAAACAAATCGAAACATTGCTATACGTCGAGGTTCTTCAGCTATCCCAACGTGTTTTCCCAACGATGAAACAAGTCTGAGTGCGCTGTGTGATTTAGGGGTCGATTATCTCTAGGTTAGATCATCTAGCCTCATGGTTTCTATGACAACTACACTGATGACATCAAGATCTACTTGACCTTCCCTCCCGATGACACCACAGTCTCCCCTCGGATCTCTGCATGCCTGGCTGACATGGCAGCCTGGAGGAGGGACCATCACCTCCAGCTTAATCTCTTTAAGACTGAGCTTCTTATCTTCCCTGCCAGGCCTACCATCCATCATGACATCACCATTCAACTTGGATCATCCACACTGTCTCCATCAAGGTCTGCCAGGAACCTAGGGCTAATGATAGATGACCAGCTGTCCATTGCTGAGCACAAAACTGTGCTCTCCTGTGGGTTTGCCCTGTATAACATCGGGAAGATCAGGCCTGTTCCGTCTGAGGATGCAGCTCCGCTTCTAGTCCAGCCATTTCTCACCTCATGACCAGCAGGTGTACCAGCTTGTGCCATCAGACCACTGCACTTCTTATGTCACCCCTCCTTGTCTCTCAACACTGACTCCAACTTGGTGGACAGGCTGGCATTTCCATCAAAAGGCTCCACAAGACCTACATCCCATCTCACCCCCGTCAGTTGGCACCACACAAAAAGTGTCACTCCAGATGGTTCTCTTGTGGAATGAGCAGCAAAACCATGTCCAGTCATCAGATTCCCTCTCTACCTTCAAGAAACGCCTCAAGACCCATCTGTTCAGGGAATTGCTCTACTAGACTGATGCCTCTTTTCATTCCCTGAATGTTGCACTTCTGGTCCTTGAATAGTCGTATTAGGTTCTTGCTTTGTAAGAAGTTGTTGTGTAGCTCCTGCTCCAAAAACTGCTCACACTTGTACCTGGGCACTCATTGGAAGCTCAGCCTAGCCTCACATATGCCTGGCTGGATCCTTAACATCATGTATGTTTGCAATGTGCTATTTGCCTCACTCGTATGTTGCTTTGGACAAAAGTGTCAAATATAACTGAAATTTACATTTATGCACGTTTAGCTGACGCTCTTCTGATAGCTGTTCGAATCATTTCGGTTACTATTACCTACAGAGTGGCTGAACGCATGTAAATCTCGAGATTCCCGAGCGGAGAAGATCATCATGGAGACGTCATGGGAGAAGACCACTTACCACAAATCTGCTGTTCACCTGCTCCAGGATCCTCTTCTCGTTGAGGGCCATGGCCTCGCCCTTCCTCTTCTTGATGCGCTTCTTCTCCAGCTTCTTGCAGGCGTACATCTTTCCTGTGGCGCGGACTTGGCAGGCGCACACCTGCAGGGGAGGCCGGAGGCGTCAAGTCAACGTTAAAACGACGCTAAAACGGCGGTACAGGCCGTCACTGCTGCAAACGCCGGCGGAATAAAGAGGGATTGTAAAAAAAAGCGATAAACGTTACCTCTCCGAATCCGCCTTTTCCCAGAACCCGGTACTGTCGAAATGTGTCTTTCGTGATTGGCTGCCTGTAGACAGGGAAAGGCCACAGAAGTAAGCGATAACTGCAGTCCCAGGTTACAGGGCCGGCAATGCAAATAGGGCTGCGTGAGAGGGAGGGCGAACGGACCGTTCTAGCATCTTCCACTGCAGAAAACGGTCGAAATACATGCTGTCCTGATAGTCGGAGAAGGGGGTGCCGCTCAGGTAGTCATGGAGAGCCCTGAAAGGGAGAGCAGGCGAGGGGGGGGGAGAGGGGGGGGGCGGGCGAGGGCGGGAGAGGGGCGGGGGGGGGGCGAGGGGGGGGAGGGGAGGGAGGG
>JAODKM010000108.1:28320209-28338781 GCA_026780845.1 Petrocephalus sullivani
ATATACTGAATATATACCCTATGGCATCTTATACCACTTGTGAAGGACTTTATCCACCACCACACAAAGACGATGCTTTTCTGTTGCTGATCACGAGAGACAGCGAGCAGAATCTCACACGCCGTCACATAACATAACCGACCTGCCTGGACCTGTGCTGGTATGCTAATTTGGGGTGCTTCCTGCTTCAAGAAATTATGTTTCTCTCTTTTTTTTTTTTTACAATATACCTGGATTTTCTTCCAATCGAAAAAAATCATGACACGGAAAATGAGTCCCCATTGGTCACCTCTCGCACTTGACGACTTCCTGCGAAACGAGCAGGCCAAGCGGCTCGTGAGCCAGTGGCTATTTGTCTCTCCATCACAAAGAGCCAGGCGGGTGACCTGGTGCCAGCCGGAGGCCTGCGACAGGCCCTTCCTTCTCCCCTCCGCTCAGAAGGCCCGGTGGAAGGGCATTCTGTGAAATATCCTCCGGCCAAACGATACCACTGACATCTGAGTAATGCAGCTCAGACTGAAGCCAGAGTCTGACCACAGATATGATTTTTTTTTTTTGTCTAGAAGATAGAAAGCCACTTAGGATTATGGGACCCTGCGATACTGAGGGGGAGGCGCTGATGTCCTGGGTTAGGGAAAAGTCAGGAAACGGAGAAACTCATTCAGTTAGCCCGATCCTCATTCGAAATCACCATATAAAGCTGAGTTTTGTTTCCTCTTGCTGTGAATATCAGACATCCAAACTGGCCATCCTCTGTTGCTTCTAAACTGCCTTCCCTCCCGTCCCCAAATAAAAACCCTATTCTTTCCTCCAATCCTCATTCCACATGGATCTGTTTACCCTCCTGTGGAGAACAAGTCTTATAGAAACAAAGATAAGACGGCAGCATTCTTCCGTGGAGAAAGTGTTCTCCAAGCAAACGAAAAACAAACGAAAAGCAAAGAGACAGACAGACAGGAAAGTGTATAGGATTGGGCAGTTGTTCATCATGTGAAAAGAGGGCGTGCACTTCTAATTCACCAAAGTAAGAAAACAAAGGTCCTGCAGTGTTGTTTGTGTTTCTGATGCCCCGGTATGCTCGTTCCCTTCTGGGTCCCCAAACGCATAGCTGACATCCCGACAAGATCCACAGCGATTGGCTGCCCCCGTTTATCCGCTCTGGTCTAAATGAAGTTTGCTGACCCACATTAGCCCCGCTGAGATAGGGCCAACGAACGCAGGATCACCAGAAACGCCGGTTTCTTTCCCAACTGGAGCGTGAATGTGCGTTTCCAGGTGTTGCGGGCCTGCGGGCAAACAACTCGCCTAACCCGCCGGACGGAGAACACGCGCGCGTGCGTGTGCGCGCACACGCACACGCACACTCTCTCCTTCGGGCTCGCTGATCTGGCTTTGTGCAGACAATACAGCCATGCTTCCATAGTAATTCTGCTATGACTGCATAGGCCGTGCCAAAGACGTAGGGGACAGAGTCTGGCGGCTTCCTCCTCTTGCCGGAGCAACATTATGAGGTTTATCATGCGTACATTTATCGTGTGTAAATTTAAAAGTGTCGTAAAAAACACAGTCACAGCAGGTCAGCAGCCTATTCTGAAAAACCCTCACGTACACTCTGACCTGTAGCACCTTCCTGTTCATCTCAGCTGGGTGGGGGGTCCATCTTTTGTTATTTGTGATTTTTTTTGTACAAAGATCTTCCCACACTTAAAAAGGCCAACTTTTTTGCATGTGCACATTTACGGTAGCACCAGTCTCACAGGTCAAACGGGCCAAATCAGTGTTAACATTACTAAGGAGATCTTATAAAATTTCTCTTGGAAATAAGCCACTTGTTTCCTTGTTGCCATATACGCCATGTTTATCTAAGATGATCTTCAGAGCAAAATTCTTTCCCGTTTCCTCGTCTTGATAATGAGGAAGTATCCACCAATCGATCACTTACCAAACTCTGCTTTCCTGTGACTTTTCTTGAATGTCTTCCAGGATCTGATAAATTTTTTTCATACTTTACACTTGATTATCATCATCATTTTGTGTCTTCAGTATTCTGCGCAGTGAGAATATATCTGGATATTACACAGTAGTGATGTCTGCAGGACATTTGGCATGAAGCTGCTACCTAAATAGCATCTAATCGATGAAACTTTCACATCATTACGTTAGATGGAATGACAGCAAAGATCTCACATTACAGTTCAAAGTTCATAGTCTCCACTCATGCAGAACACGGACAATACCATTTCACACAAACAGCACCATCAACTGGGCCTGCAGGGAGCTCAAGACCTATTATTTATCTAACAGATATCAGACTTAGGAATTTACAGAATAGCTCGTCGCCATGAACTTTTTGGAAGCCATTTGGCCTGATAGCCCACCCGAGCTTCTGAGTGTCTCGTAGTGGGGGGGGGCATTATCTGGAACATTCCTGGATCCATGAAAAAAAACTCTTCTGCCCAAGAAGAGGTGCTTACTCCCTAATTAGCGGACTGGCAGCGGCAACAGACTCAGGTGGCTCACACTGGCGAAATCTCACAGCCTGACACACACCGTTTATGTATGTGTGTGTGTGTGTGTGGGGGGAGGGGGGTCTCTATCCACATTCTTCTAATGCAGTGCCTCTCAATCCAGTCCTTGGGGACCCCTAGACAGTTCACATTTTTGCTCCCTCCCTACTCCCAGCCAGGCAGTCCAAAACGAAGCGGGGAAACAATTACAATTACTATTGTAATTACAATATCCACGGACCATGCTCGTGTTAGTAAACATACAAATTATTCAGTACAAACCAATGTAAGTGACATGTTCATCATTGCATTCTTAATGACATTTGGATCCAAAAGTCCAAACCGGCCAGGGCTTGCCCCCCCCCCCCCCGGGGTCTGAGGCCCATGATTCCCTCATGTACACTAACGTCGCAAACTCAATGGCACACACCTGTCCTGATCTATTTTCACAACACTTCATATATTGTGACCTATATTATTAACAGTTATAAGGGGCCTCCCCTGGGAAAACATCAGCCTCGCTCTTAAGCATCCTTGTTCCACCCGCTGGACAAAAATTATCTTCTTAGACAAGCAAATCAAAGGAGGAAACACAGGTGCTGAGGCACTGGTGTGTGTAGCGAGCGTGAGAAGGCCACGCGCGTGTCCCTGCGGGAGCCGCTCGCTGGAGCCGGCAATCAGCAGGCCCGCATCACCATTCACAAAAAACCCTCGGGCCTCAGCCGGCTAAGTCCACATTCGTTGTCAAAGTGGTGCGACATCTCAGTGACTCCGCGCTCTGCATGTGTGCGGGAGACCCAAAGACACAGGCAGTCCCTCTTTCTTTGTTTCCTTCTGAATTTTACCAGAGTTGGCAGGATCTTGCTTTGGTTAGTGACGCACAAGCATGAGCTGTTCCTTCCTATCATCTCTGTCCAGGAGATCAAGGAACCTTCTGAAAGATGCCATATGTTAAATAGTGTATCACAAGTAAAGTCCCTCCTCACTGCCATCGCTGCCGGTCCCAGATAGTGACCTTGGACACCCCCAAGGAAACTCTCCGACAGAATCTTGGACACTGCATCCAGCCCCCAACCTCCACCTCTATTAAATTCCCCCTGCTGTATTTACTTATAGTCATAAGGAAAATGAAAAGGTTGCGGAGCTCATGACCATAAACTGGCACATCCCATTTGAATGAACGCCACCGGAAAGCGCATGCAGATTATTTCCGTGGCAATTTACAAAAATCAGTCCCATTTGGCCCTTTTAAATAATCAGATCCTTCGCAGGTTGTTATAGGCAGATTCCTGCATGACTGATCACTCTATAAAACTTTTGCCTTCCTCATTTTCTTCAGAGAAAGGCTTCAGACCCTCCTCCCTCCATGACCCTGACTAAGATAAGGTGCTAGATTCTATTTAGATTACAAGAACAGAGACTCTACTATGCTTTACACATACATTTCACCCATTTATCCATTAGCTGAATTACACAAGCTTCAATCCTCAGGTATGCTACAGTTTCATATCTGATTCAATCAGTAGTTGGATTTATCTACTAACTGAATATTTGTTACATGCTCATGTTGTCACGGGTTCATGTTTCCCAACCCGGTCTTGGGGAACCCCTAGGCAGACCACATTTTTGCTCCCTCGCAGCTCCCTCCCAGACAGTACACATTTTTGCTCCCTCCCAGCTCCCATTATGTGAAAACATCTGACTGTCTGGGGGTCCTCGAGGAGTGGATTGGAAAGCACTGTTGTATAGTACACGGCTAAATACACGACTGTGAAAGCATAAAACCTCAGGCTTCAAAAATCACTGCTAATACAATTATGCATGAAGTCGTTCCATCAATAAATACATGAAGAAAATTTGTTTTTTCTGCCTAACAGGTGTTTCTGACACATTGAGTGCTTGTTTAACACACCCTCTCACAGGAGCCGAGATGGCAGACACACAGAGACGCCTGATTTCACAACAGCCCCCGCACACCCGTCCAGAAGGCTCTGAGTTTAAAGAAGACCCCTCCTTTGGTGGATTCTCACATCTCTAAATATGTGACTTTTCAGCTCAGAGACTATGTGAAACAGTGTAGACATCCCCTATTAAGTCCCCAAACAAGTGGTGTGCCCAACAGACCAATAACACTACATTACCCATCAGCACCCACCCACCATGGTCCACAATCACACACCACAGATGGAGCATGACAAAGCTGGCTATTCCTCAATGTCCCTCCAGGGCTGCTCAACACTACTAACAAATGGCGTGCTGTCCTGCAGGCCAGCAGCAGCCCTCCCAGGCTGACCTGGTGAGCGTCCCTAAAGTTTACGTCATCTCAACACATCATCTTACTGCCTGCTCCCAGCACCACGGAAGTGCAGCATCTCCCTACTTCATCACAATGCATTCCTGTCGATTCAGTAGGGTAGCCAAAATCCAGACTTACAAAGGGCTGCCAATGCAAATATCAAGAGTGAGCTCAGTTGTCACTGACTGAACCCCAAATTAATACTCTTCGGCAAAATACAGTATGCACGTGATACCCAAAAACCGGCGACTATGAAGTGGACCCCCCCAGACCCTGAATCCATCTACACTCTATTTTCATTACGCCTCCATGCACAAATAGGCCCTGTCACAGGTCCCAGGCCCTGGTCACATCCTCCTCCAGCTATGGGCATTTCCTCCTGCCCAAACTCCCAGCCAGCATCAATCTAACAGCCCCAGCTCTCCCCTCCCCAGCTATCATTTCCGCATCTCTCGCCTTCAGCGATGAACTGCACGTGTCTCCGAACCGCGGCCATTTTTACGTCTTCATTTAAAAATATTTTACAATTTCTACAAACTGTAAGACCCGGATACATCATGTGTCAGCATTCTTAAGCAGAACGTCTATTCTTTCAACTCTGGTCCAAAATTAAAGGCTTCAAAAAAGCAACCAAATAAATAAGTAAAAACTGGTGTTACAAGAATGTAAAATAATGCAAATATATCACATACAAGTCTGTTCATTATTTGATTGCCTGAAGTATCGTTTTTCAGTTTATATAACTGATAGGGACACATTGAGAGTTCTTTGTTTTTTCTTTGGTCTTTCAAGCAGCATAGACATAGGCCACGTAGCCCAGTGAGCCTGAACTTCCTGCACCAAATGATTCCCAGGTTAACCAAGGCTCTCATCACCTCTGCGCGCCCTGCCCTCAGCCTTGACTTTCACAGTTGTGTGGCTATTGTTACTCCTGCTATTTCTGGACTAGTACTTCTGTTGGAGGATATATAAAAGAATTCTCCAAAGATCGCCCAGTAATGACTGCCCGCTATTATTGTGGGATATATTTACAAGTTGGTGGTCTTGAAGTTCTCAACAATCTATGTAATCCCGTTTCTATTAGACTGCTACTTTAAAACTAAACCGCAAGCTGGTGGATGAGGTACCCTCCACATACGTATGTTTCCATCATCTCCGTTCAGGCTGCCCATCAGGACCTCATTATAATATTGTCCAGCTGTCCCTGGAACGGTTTAGGCTCCAAACCCTCTCCTGCGTCACCGTTAAACACTGTGGCCGCTGTGGGCAGGTCGCGCCATCCAAAGCACGACACGGAGCGTGGCAGGCACCGCGCGCTTTCTCGCAAGAATAAACCCCTTTCAAGAAACTCATTTTCTTTCGACGCATAAACGAGCGAGTATTTCAAGTGCACAACGGCAATTTGTTGCTCTTGGCATTCATGCCTCGTTAATAGACCTTTAAAATGTGTTTTTCCCCCCCAGCAACACACATCTCTTCTCTCCTACCCTTCAGCAAATAAACACATAATACTCGCAGATATAAACAAGGAAGCCCAAAGTTGCGTCCCAGTCTTAAATCTATAAAAAATAAATCAGTAATTGAGACAATTGGTACATGCAAAAAGCAATGTACTCAATTTCCAAATTAAGAATTCTTTATTACACTCTGATATTGCAATCTGCCATTACAGTCTCGATATTATTACTATGTCATTACGCCATATGGTTTGTTACAGTGGCTTTAATGAGTTAATGCTTTTGCACGGATGACCTCTATTTCACCAGAAGCGAATGGAGCGCGCTGGCAGGGGGCTCGTAAGGGGGATAAGTGCGGATAACTTTGCCCTGCTGGACGCAAAACGGGAAGCTCGTATATTATATCGCATATAAGCATGTCAGCACTGACAAACACCGCAATCTATAGGCCACCAAAACAGGCCTGTGTGCTGCCATCGATCGGCGACTAGAAGTAACCCGGAGAGCAAAGGGACGTCAAGAGCCGAGTTAGAGGAGGAATCAACATCACGGGTTGCTTTCGATTACGTTTCACACCGGACGTATTAGAATAAAACTGCAGACATGTATATATATATATTGTGTATATATATATATATATATATACACACACACACACACACACACACACATACATACATACATACATACATACATGAACACACACATATATATAACGGTTTCATTTGATAAGGGGCTGTTGTACTGCCTTACCTTCTCTTGCCTTCAGCAGTACCGTGTTTGCCACAATGTTCTCCAGCTCCATGAATATTCTGGATGATATAAAGGTGAATCACAACGAAATAATACAAAAAAAAAAAAACGAAAAAGAAAATTAAAGTGAGACCTGAGCAGGCTGGTATCCCTGGCTGTTACTCACTGTCCGTCGGCGCGACACTGTTTCGCTTTATCGCCCGTTCTCTCTTAAATGCGGTGCAGCAGCGGGCAGGTTACCGGAGAATCCCCCGTGCTGCGCTTACACTTCACGCCGTCGCTGCCCAGCATTGCTTCGGGGGGAACATTTTCCAGCGAGAACACACGGCAGCCCTTCGAGCGTGATCCGCCGGCGGATGCCATCAGTCTCTGGAGATATCAGCAGTCCATGTAAACGGGAGCCCTTACATTTTAAAAAAATATATAATCATAGATCTGTGGGTTTCTAGAAATGCATCAGGCTGGGTGGATTGTAGAAAAAAAAAAACAGCACCACGGAGTTGAGAAGTAAGATCTCGGCTTTCAGACTAGCTATGTGCTCCCCCTCCCGGTGCGCAATCAATGCAGGTTTTTTTCCCCTTAGGGAGGGCCCCCCTCTTGACTATTTTCCAGAGCGGCTTCCCCGAGGATCTAGTGAGTTTACGAAACGCATCAGGCAGGTATTGTTTTATGGGGAAGGGAAAGGCAGATGGCCCGCCCGTGATCTGCTTTTTTTTTTTTCCTCCAATGCTTCTTGGGTATAAATGGGGGCGTAGCGAGGCGAGGTGGTGAGCTCCAGCCCGCCGCTGTCGGAAGAGGCGTTACCCGCTGGTGGCCCTAACTTACGGACGCGGGGAGAGGAGGAATGTCTAGCTGTCAGGGCCATCTGTTAGGGGCTGAAAGTGGAAACCAAATGATGGAGGAGCGATCATAGGTGTTACCATGGCTGCTGCATTGCAAACATGTGTAGATAAAGTTCTATTTTCGAAGTGGAAACAGAACAGGATGTAATGTTTTAAATGCAAAAAAGCTGCGGTTATGTTAGGCAAATAGCCGTTTTTTTAATCCAAAACCATTGACTGCAATGGTTGTAAGGACACTAGAGAGGAAAAAAAAGTGCAATTAAATAATAGTAGCACAGTTTCAGATTTAATCAATCATCAGAGAGAAAACAACCAATTTAATGGAAAACAAAATTTAAAAATCCACATAGTTTGAGGAACAGGTTACCAAACGGTGCATTTAATTCCGTATAGTAACAAAATATACATTGGATATAAAAAGTGCACAAAAAAGCATAAATCCAAATAAATTTTATTCCACTGAATTTTAAGTTTTGTAATGGCCCAGCTAGAGCCCAGACCTAAATCTGTGGGGTGGCCTGAAGAGGGCTGTGCCCTGAGATGCCCTCGAAATCTGACAGATTTCGAGCACTTTTGCAAGAAAGTGTGGCAAATATTGCCAAGTCAAGACACACTGATAGACTCCTACTTTAAAGACAGAATGCTGTAATTAAATCAAAAGGTGCTTCAACAAAGTATTAGGTTATGGGTGTGCACACTTATGCAAACATATATATTTCCCCTTAACAGATTTGTTTTTTTTTTTTGTACAGGTTATAGGTCACATGAAAGGTGGGAAAAGTTTTGAAATTATTTATCATAAAAACCCAGCTTTTTAAACATTGGTGTATACATTTTATATCTGCTATATGGACGTTCCCCTATGGCCAACATCTCTCTCTCGCTCTCTCTCTCTCTCACACACACACAGACCATACTTCACTTAGAAAGAACTTGGTAAACATTTCAAAAATTGTCACTTGGGATTCTGATATTCTCCTGCCGGAGTTGCCCTTATCAAACAGTGTATCCTCTAAACCTAGTATATTGTAAGTCCACCCATCTTATAACATTTATTCAGTGCAGGGTCATTGAAGCACAAGGAAGCAGACAGGAAACACCCTCAATGAGATGCGTGTTCATCTCAGAGCACACTCATGCACACTAGACAATTCAGAGCAGTGGTTCTCAAATGATTTAGCCTCAAGACCGTGATCACTGTCATGGCCTAAGTCTTTAAAAATTTGGACCAAATTTTACACAGTTTTATAAACCACACTCACTGACCATGGGTCAATTACAACCCACCAGTTGAGAAAGTGATTTAGAAAATCACCCAACTGCATTTTTTAAACTTTGCAAAGACCTGAAACACCCAGGCCCAAAATCGAAGCAAACCATTTAGCTATAGTGTTGACAGATCTGTACAGTTCGAAGTGAATTATAAGAAATGCAGTGTTTGGTCAACTTCTGGCAGAAAATCTGTATTTTCCTCACCGTATTCTGTCATGGAAGCTTAAATTATAAATAATGTCTTGGTTTGCGCCAAATGCCCATTGCAAATAAGATTCTGGCGCCACCTACCGAAAAAAGTGAGGTAATCGTTTTTCTCAGACAACAGCACACAAGATTGAGCAGGATTGAGCAGAATGTTTTCACGGAGTCGTTCAAGGATATTAAACAGGCACTAACCTTACTCTGAGTAATAGTAATGCGGATCTGCTGATTTTTGCACTGAAATTATGCTACCCTGTAAACATTTTATGCGTAGTAGCAGTGAGTCCATCCTACATTCCCGGCCACAACCCACAGCTGTGGTTCTGAGTATTTACAGTTATACCACTGGCTGACAGCATGAACAGTTTAACAGGAGACCAGTTTGAATACTCAAAAATATTTCAAAAACATTTTTATTTGAACAAAAAATACTAAATGAAACACTCGCTGTCTCACTGCATTGACATTACATGTATTCTAACCTTTACACAGCATAAAACAATTACATGGAAAATAAATTACTGCATCAAAAATAAGGTTCTTCTTGTTCCCCTTGTCATGAGATGTAATAAAACAAACGTTTTTTCTTTTTATATAGATAAGTCAGAATGCTATTGGATACACAATTGTCATAGTTACTCATTGGCTGAGAAAAAGTTTGTCTTCCATTACTTCATTTGTCTACAGAAAGCCATTACCTCTTAAAGGTTCACGATTACAAAATCAGAACGACAAAAATAAAAAATAATGAGTAGCCATGCTCATAATCAATACTCAGTACTCATACTCAGTATTCATCCAGGGTGTCTGCTTTGGGGATAAACAGACCCCGCTCCTTCAGTACCTGGAGCTTCCTCTTTTCGGCTTCTTGTTTTGTTTGTAGCTGGCATCTCTGGTCCTCCAAGATCTCCTCAATGGACACTGGCTGCAGCACCGTGTCACTTTCCCTCTCCAGGTCCTGAGAAGATAGCACAGGTTCAAGAATCGCCATGTGGGAAGATGGAGCTGGTGACTTTCTAGACCTTTCATAACACAGCGTTTCTTTACAGTCTAACATTGGCTGATACTCAATCTTCATCAATAATCTTAGTTAGTGGCTCCAGAGACAATACGTATAAAGTAATATGAGATTGTTGCATTGGATTATTTGGCATTTTTATATTGGAGCATAAGGGATTTTGTCAGCTCATTTACCACTTAGAAGATGTCTCAAAGTTCCAGCCTGAGTGATGGTCTTGAACAGCCCGCGATATAATTTTTATTCGTTATTAAATCTGGCCTGCAGATCAGGGCCGGAATAGTAATAATTGGCTCCGGACTTTTGCACAGACAGGCCCACCACACATACATACAATAAAACTTGCCAACTGTGGGGGTGGGGGGGCGGTATCTCCCACTCCCAGCAAAATTTTGCCACCCACAATCCCATTGGCTCACCGGAAAAATGCCCAGTCTGCCAGATGGCCAGTCCAGGCCTGACGCACATTGGTCTTTTGTTTCCCGCAGCAAAACAGATGATGTAACGACATTCCGCTAATCTGCACCGGCAACCCCCAGCTCGGCACAGAGGATATCGGTATCGACCATTAAACAAAAATATAGCCTATCGGTATTGGTCAAAATTTCTACATCAGTACACCAGTACTGAAACCTAGCGCTGTAATTAACTGATATTGCAGAAGCACACATACTATTTCCCCAAGCAGGACAACATTTTCCCCTCTGATGATGAATATTCCTCTGGGAATGTCCCCATATTTCTTGCCAACGTGGATGCGTTCCACAGTCTCATGTAGAACTAGATTGGCTACAAAGAAACACAAAGAGCAGGGTTTCATAATTACATGGCTAGTTTTCGCCATCACAATTACATTTAACTGGTCTTATTTCAAGTCTATCAAAATTTACTAACCCACTTCTCAAATTAATCTAAATTCTCTCCAAAAGAGAACATGATAGAAATTTCTATTTGGAAATTCACATTTGTAATAGTCATTATATCCTAACTTTTCTAGTACAGAGGGTGTCACGAAGTCTACATACATACCAAACTGATCAATGCTTCTAAGGAACCCAATCAATGTTCTTCCATCACGGAGGAGAACGAGGTGTTTTTCTGAAAATTGTAACAAGCCAGATTAATGCACTAAACTGACTGTACAACGATCTAAAATGTCAGTTATGCGTTTCATAGACATATGACCGTGCTTCGTGCAAAGAGCCTGGTGAGTGTCCACCTTCTGCGCCTAATCCAGACAACTAATGATATTACTTGATGTCTCTGTATTTATGAAAGTTTCCGAATCACTTAACTAAAGGAATTACCAAGTAGTAATGTACTCTGTAACTCATTCGAGGTCAAACGGTTCTCACCAGGTTAAATGAAATTGCAAACATGCAATGGGCACACGGTGTAGTTACCTTGAAAGATAAAATAAATGTTTTGTTCAGATTTATGGACAAGAAGCTACTGTTTGTCGTTTTAGCCATGACGCGCTTTCGGTCGGCGCACGAAGTGTTTGGAGATGGGCGGACCGCGGCGTCTCCTGATTACACGGAAATACTTAAAACACTACATGATAAAGCAGTGTAGCAGTAAAAAAACAAAACGTAATAATCAAAGGTTTCAAATTGAGTCGTCCATGGCGTTAATTCAGCCATGTTACAAGACACGCACTGGACTTACTATCAATATCCTCAATGAGGCTCGCAGTCCCAGGCATGTAATTCATCTCGTTACCATTGATTTTCGACTAATTTATAATTGTATATAAAACAGATTTCTTCTGTTAGACCATGAATCGTTTCAAATGTTGATTGCAACCAAGGAGAGGGCTAAGCGCTTCCATTCCTTTTAACTCTTTCTGGCCTGCTAGCTAATAATTCTGTTAACTAGTGAGACGCACGCCTTCCTAAGTGAACCGATTAACTGCTAAAACGTTGAATAAACCACTTTAAGCACTTTTCCTGGAGCACCGTAAATATGCTAAACTAATGGGCGAGAAATTACACAACTGCGCGCGACGTTATGCACGATGGAAATATAGTTAGGCCTAAGTTTATTTCTGAAAATGCCAGTTTGTCTTAAATCAATTTATGATTAACAGTCTGTTACACTCCAGAGGAGTAATATTTTGAAGACCTAAGGCACTTCAAGATGTTTAACTCTTCAAGCTGCATGCGTCTGAATTGAGTTGACTTGTGAGTTGCGCTTTCTTGTCCGTGCCTGATCAGGTGAAGATTTATTCACTGAGCCAGTAAAGTAAATTAACAAAGTATATTAAGTTATAAAAATAGACTCACGTCATGCAACTTCATTGTCACAGATAATGCATTTCAATCAATAAACTGCTCTTTGGAATATGGGCGTAAGGCTCACTAATGGAGTCTATAAAACACACGTGTATGGCTTTGGGTGATGATGACCGGAGGTCAGCCAGATGCTAATTGTTCTTCACGCAAAGTCAGAAGTCCTGTTGCTTCCACTCCGACTAAACATAATCTCTGACAGAAATTTAGGATTTTATAGTTAGTGTTCAGTGGGTCACCATTAACCACACCCTTTGCATCCGGGGTAGAAAATGCATGCAATAGTTATTAATATTAGCAATTATGATTCTTAATACTAGCAGAAGTATCGATAATAGTACCATACCATAGCATAGAGTATTTCATTTTAATCAGGTGGGGCTCACAAGAATAGCGCACCACTTAGGATACATTAATTGATTTCACGTTGTAAACATTTTCAGGGGGTCAATTAGCCGATTGTGGCGTCAATACGTATGTCTAATCACGTAAAATACACACGAGGTGATAGTAGAGTAAATACGGCCACTGGGTCAATAAATATACAAAGCTGGGTTAGAGCAGTACTCCCTTTAATGTGATCTTTTAAAAAGTAAGTAATTTCTAGGCGTACCTAGAAGTTCAGGCCCCCTGCCTTTGTGTTACTTTGCCCCCCTAAAATTTTGCATATAATATTACGAATTAAGTGGCCCTTGTTAAGTGCGGGGCCCTTAATAATAATAAAAATGATAATTATTATTAATAAATAATAATCATCATCATTAACCCAGGTTCCAGTTTTTACGGTATATTTAAATTATGATAGTGTCATCGTATTGTGTCGTATTTTGAGAGCCTGTAACTAATACTGCGTAGGTGGGTTGTTGTGTTTTGCCAAGGTAATTTATGATAACATAGTTGCGATGAATCAAAGCTTTGTGGGTTTCTCTCTTAGGTATTTCTGTATGAATGAAGCAAATTAAATTCGGCGGTACATTATTATAACCGGTAAGAAATGTTGTTATTATTACCGGATTGATTTTATTACGATATAAGGGAATCGATATCCCCCTTCTTGGCCGCTGATTTAAATCGCCCATTCGACATGGAGGCAGAAACATGGCTTCTTCACGGGTGCTGGAATATTCGTCCCAGAAGTGAGGAGATCCGCGGCTTTGAGCATCGCAGGTACCACGGGGAGCAGGGCACCGCGGCAGGGATGTATAGTAATGCATGCGCATAAATGGGAAAATGCCCCTCGATCTGTCGCTGGTGTCGCGATGCTCGAAGCGATGTTTGGTTGGAATGCATTGGACCGGGTATCATAGCTAGACAGTGAGGGTATTAGCAAATGCTGGAGTAAGATTAATTATCTATGTAGCGGATTTAAAACGAGCTGCGGTGATTTAGAAAATAAGGAATGCGCGCGTTTTCTGTTTAAAGAGCATATTCTGATCAAACTTCAGCTAAACTCAATTATTTCTGTAGATTTTAAGACAGGAAATTTTAGCTATGAGGTAGGTACTGTACGTGTAATGTAAAGTCCGTAAGTGTATAGTGTATAGTATTTAGCCAAATCGTTATAAATGCAATATCTATTGTTTTTAGCCGGGTGTTTGGTTATGTATACGTATTCGGTCAACCTTTGAAGATTATACAACATTTAAAAATCAAATAATTAATTAGAAAAACCGATTTTATCCGCAGGCTACCTGTGGATATAAGCCTTATTTGGTTCTGACTTTGTCGGCGGATCGTCGCAGCTTCGCCCTTTGTAATCAAGATGTAATTCCTTATATTTTTGCCATTAAATGCAGCAGTGGACATTTCCCCCTGGAGTGATGGCGTTCATGTCGAGGTTTTCCCGGTCGCGGAGCAGCTCCAGGTCCCCGAGCAGGAAGGAGTCGGACGGGGGCTCGTCGGTGCTGACCGTGGCCGAACTGGAGCGGCTCCTTTACACGGGCAAAACCGCCTGCAATCACGCGGACGAAGTGTGGCCGAACCTCTACATCGGCGATCAGTGAGGGCACCGTTATACCGCAGATTTATTATAACATGTAGTATCGAATTGTAATATAAATACGGACAGCAGTGCTGCCAAGGAAAGGCTGCGGCTGTTTCTCAGTTCCCATAACATTCAGCAACAAATGCAACAAACAACGCTGTGCTGTTTCATGTTTACTTTAATATTATTTTGCCAAAAATAATAACTGAATGAAATGCGTCTGGGGGAGAGAGAGAAAGTGATCTGTGTGATGGTTGCAGGGACATCGCAGCCGACCGTCGCGAATTGTCCAGGCTGGGCATCACGCACATCCTCAACTGTGCCCACAGCAAGTGGCGGGGAGGAGCCGAGTACTACGAGGGCATGGGCATCACCTACCAGGGCATCGAAGCCCACGACTCTCCCACGTTTGATATGAGCGTTAACTTTTACCCTGCAGCTGAGTTCATACACAAAGCCCTCTGCGGTGGAGGTATGTGTGCTTCGGGATATTAGAACCAAATTCCTCGCCAGTTCTCGGTTTATGATGTACTGTGTCTAATTTGGGCTGCATAGTGGTTAGCCCTGCTGAGTCTCGGCCCAGGCTCCGTGTGTGTGCATGTTTTCCCCGTGTCGTCGTGGGGGTTCCTCCGGGTGCCCTGGTTTCAGTCCAAAAACATGAATTGGAGTTGGCAAATTCTTTGTAGGTGTGAATTGTGTGAGTGTGCCCTGTGATGGGTTGGCACCCTACCAGAATATACTCCCCTGCCACCCTGCATAGGACACGGTGTGTGTGTGTGTGTGTGTGTATGTGTATGTATGTATATATATATATATATATATATATAATGTCAAACTATAAAATATACAAATCATAACAGTGATTTAAAGTAGTGAATAAGTACATATAGAGGCGGTGGAGAAAATAATGGAAATTGTATATGAAGTAGGATGTTAATTTGAAGTGTCTAAATTACAAACCGAACTATACTAAATCTGTGTCGAATTTGGTTTCTAAAGTAATATATAAACTCAAAACTTGTAATCACTATTGACCTTGCACTGTCTGTAAAAATGTCTGACGGATAGACTATCCAACCTTGAAAGCTAATTAATTAAGTTGACTATACTGGAGCAAAAATGGCTAAGCACAGTATGCTGCCAGTACTAGGACAATGTAACCCTTCTACAAGGGGTTAAAATTGTCACAGTTCTTTAAAATTAATTTCTTGTAGATCGGTACAATTGCTTCACAGTCTGTTAGACTCAGTCACAGTCAGGGCAGCTAGCTAGATAAGTAAGTAGTTTGTATAGCACTTTTCTAGAAAAAAAAAAGCCAGAAAACACAAAAAAAAAAATAAAAAAAAAATATTTGAGAAATTAACATAAGACCTGTCTATATAAAACTCTTCAGACCCCATTTGAAAGAGCCCGCACTGCTGACTGATCTAATGTCCATGGGCAGTCTCCTCCTCAGCCTTTGGGCAGCAACTCCAAAAAAATAAGCCCTGGTCTTAAACCTGGACCCAGGCATAATACGAAGATGTGGATCAAAAGACCTGAGTGTCCTGTTTGCGAAGTATGGTGTCAAAAGGTCACAAATATAAGTGGCCGGCTGATTATTGTTAAGAGCTTTATAAGTAAATAAAAGAATCTTAAAATCTGAGATTGAAAGGCTCCCAGACAGACTTATGGTAAATATGGCTGTTGGCTTCTCACTAGCATAACTTGTATGTGATGTTGACTTTACTGTAATTCCATTTTCAAGTGTAAAAAGCTCATTAACTGAATTGGACTGAGCAGGTCAGCAACCAGTTTGAGATCATTCTTTCTTCGGGCTCTACAGGGAAGATCCTGGTTCACTGTGCTGTAGGCGTCAGTCGCTCTGCTACGCTGGTGCTGGCCTACCTGATGATCCGGCAGAACATGACCCTGGTGGAGGCTATCAAAACGGTGAAAGGTCATCGTGGAGTGGTGCCCAACCGTGGCTTCCTGCGGCAGCTCAGCGGGCTGGACAGCATCCTGAGAGCCAGTCGCAAGGTCTAGGATGGTCAGGCGGGGTACCTGTCATAGGGGGTGAGGTGGGGGCCCCCAACATGACACAAAAGCACCAGCCTTTCAACATTCTTGGCCATTTCAAAGACGCATTATCCTGAATTTGCAGAGGTGCTGCCTTCTCAGCCCTTACAAACAAGTCTGTAGAACTTCTTGCAGTCCAAAGAGCCTTTTACTGAATCCGTCATCCTGTTACACAACAATGAGAGGGAGTTTGGGGTTTTATGACACTGGTGTTGGACACTTCCCAGCAGGCATGCAAATGTTTCATTTATATTCTTCCGACCTACGATTTATGTTTCTATGTGTCATACTTCTGAATTCATCGGTTCTTGAGAATTACACTATATAGGCCTTGTTATGCACTCAGAGCAATTCAGCAGACTAGAAAGATGTCAAAAAAAACCAAAATGTAGTATATAAAGTGTGATTAATAGGTTTTCTACTTCATAAACATAAGAACAAGTCTTGACTTAGTCTTTTTAAGTACCCAAACCCAGATGGAAAATTCAGCACAAGTCTGTTGCTTAGTTTCATTATACGGGAAGTCATTTTAATCATTATGTATTTTGGGAGCTCTACTAAGGGTATTCAGGTTAAGTAGTATTGAGTATATTTATGTTTTCCTAAACCTTGGTCTTATATTTCTTTTGGGAGTATCTTCTATGGGCACACAGATGAATAACTTAATTCAGTCTTCTTCCTATTATTACTTAGTTTGTTTTGAAATCACATAGCCAATGCCTTAATCCAAAGAATCATACAAATTTACTCATTTGTACAGCTGGGTATTAGTACTACAGTGTAGATCAAAAACTGTTCTCATCGGTATATTAGAAGACTTCTTATGAAACCATAACATGGCACTAGTTCACACACCAAGCAGGTACATTGTCAGGTTGCTCTTCTGCACACACTGTCAGCAAAGACCCCATGCATACCCAGCATTGTGTGCCTGCTGGTCAGTAGTTACTTATGGTTAATGGTTCCAGTGTCATTTTTTTGAATGAATGGTCTCTCCTGTGGAGTGTGGGATTGAGATGCTGAAAAACCAGTGGATTAACAAAAGACATATGTGTAGTAATAGATTTGTTAAGTTGATTTTTTTTAAGCTAAGACTGCCAGGAAAACTGAAGATTGTGTTCGATAGAAAAAGCATCTCATTGTAGATTCTGGAGCTTCTTCTCGGAGAACAAGGCATCTTGTCCTCAGTTCTCCAAGTGTTTGTCCAAGAGTCCGCAATGGACCATATTGATGCACCTTGGACTGGTTCTGCGACTCCAGCAATGAAAGTGTAGGATGACTGCAGCTCATTTGAAGAGGAAGTTACACCTTGTGATCAGACCGCATGAATTACCTCAAGTACCTTCAGCTGTTTCTCAGCTTCAGTGTTTCTCATGTGATTTTGTGTGATTTGTCCTCTACCTGATAGGTTTCTCATAGATATCAAGGTAATGTTTTGTAGCATTGAGTGGTTAACTATTGTGTAGCTGACCAACTCCAGTGAGATGTAGCAAACTGTAAATAGATGTGCTGTTGTTGTTGGATAGGTTACTAGCCTGTGGTTGTGCTGTTAGCTTTGTGGAATGTTGACGTGTTAACCTTAGTAGTGTTTCAAGGAACCTCTACCGGTCCGTTGATGGGATCTCGCTAAGGAGATCTATCTAGGGATAAAGAAAGACATTTACAGAAGACGGTGTATTTTATAATACTTTGAGGTTGTGTGTCCTGTAATGGGAAGAAGGGTTTGTCTGCTGGACATAAAGAGAAAGGAAAAATGTACAACAGATAATATATGATAAATATATGAAGACTAAGAATTACCACTACCCAATCAGATGCAGACTCAGTGGAACACTACCCAATCCGATGCAGACTCAGTGGAACACTACCCAATCCGATGCAGACTCAGTG
>JAODKM010000108.1:28338881-28352011 GCA_026780845.1 Petrocephalus sullivani
GCAGACTCAGTGGAACACTACCCAATCCGATGCAGACTCAGTGGAACACTACCCAATCCGATGCAGACTCAGTGGAAATGCTGTTTCCTGCAGGCCGCAAGCCCTGACATTTCGGCTTGATAGTGTGAGGAATGAGAAAGGGGCAGTCTCTGTGGCTGCGGTCCCTGACGTGAAGTCGTCACCAAACTGTCACGCTGCATCTCTTGCTTCGGGCTCCTGTGGCATCAGCAGGCTGCTGCCGCACGAAAGTCACACCCTGTCGCCCACGTGCTTTTCCTGTCAGCTGTATGTGTGGAGGCTGGCATCCATCCTTGTTTATGTTGCATTAAGGTCCATAAGTACCCAACAGTGCACATATCTACAGCAGGTCAGCTTACACATAGGTCCCCTGCACACGAGTGACTCAGCCTCTCTAAGCCTAAATGTTACTGTAAGCCACTTTTGAGTAATATGTGGCTTGGCCAGGAGTACATGCTTCAAATCGTCGTAGGAGACTAAGCCTGTGAGCAAGAAAAAGGACTTGGTTTGCTTATCATAACTTAGAAGGAAACTGACTTGCACCTTTTGTTGTCGGTTGAAGATCCCTTGAGCATTAATCGAATGTGGTGACTGCAAATGTGTGGCTGATGCTTCGCACGCATTGCTCTCAAACAGTGGTGTCCGCATCAAGCCCATGTGCCGGTGGCAGCTGGGTGACATTCTTCAAGTCAAATCCTCCAAGGAAGTATAGGGGTCGCCTAATAGTATCCACATAGCAATGCCCTGTTTACTGGTAGGGCTCGAATTTGACATATCTAAGCAATTAAATTAATTTTAACAGCAACAAAAATTGCAAAAACTCAGTTGTTCTGATATCATAATGTCTACTATCTCTTTATATAATTTGAAAACAAAGATCATGTTACAAAGTCATTTGAAATTGCTATACAAGCATTGTTATATCTTAAGTTAAGGATTTCTCAGGTCAGTGATATCACAGTGCACTTCCTGTGAGATTTTCAAGAGTGTCCCCTTAAAGTGTCTTCTCAGGATCACTGAGTGACTGCATTTTCAGGTCAGTAATTTTTAGTTCATCACCCTTAAGTGAGAATACTTTTGTTTGGGTTCCTCTGTAATGTCACTGCAAGGTTAAATTGAAGCATTGCGTTGCTTATCAAGTGCTTGTTATAGTTTATTTTTAGTTTGCTGACCAGAAATTAAATCTATCTATGCCTGTTTAATTTTAGATTTTTTTTTTTTCTGGGATGACTATGAATCATGGTTTATAAGTCACTCCTACCACAATTGACAAAAGCAACTCCTACATTACCTAGGATAATTGCTAGTTCAGTGCAAGTATGACCTGAGTCTCTAAAACCTTTAAAATTTAAATTTAAAAATATGCATCTTTAAAAAAAAATTAGAGGAAGGTAATGCTTGTGAGTTTTAGAGTCATCCCATATATGAAGTGACCAGCTAGAGGTCTGTGTTTCTATTGCCTGTGTATTAATGTGATTTGTGTTTTCTTATTTAGTCAGTTGTGTATCAAATAAGTGTCTGCATCATCTTTTCTCGTAACTAGCTATCATGTTGTATGTTCACCAGTACTTTTACACACACACACACACACACACACACACACACACACGTATACAGCTTAGGTGCTATAAGCTGTCCAATGCCAAGGACCCTGCTGAACAATCATAAAATTCCGCCTAGATTCTGAAAGACAGAACCAACATACTCTAGCATAGGACTCAAATGAGATTTGCCTATAGGACTCAAATGGGATTTGCCTGTATGTAAGATCAGTGGCTTTTTTCCAGGAGCCTCAAGTTTGATCTTCCTGTTATTAATAATTTGTGTTGCTTATTCAATGGCCTTATGGGTAACACATTTGTAATATAGTTGCCTTGATGTTACCTTTTTAGAGATTTAAATGTGCTTAGAACTGAACGTGAAAGGTGTCATTTCAAGGCAGAAACAGGCCCAAAAATCCCTTTGTGGTTTTTCATCACGAAAGCAGATTGACTCCTATCATTCAGGACAAGTCTTTAAATCAGATTTGAACCAGCCGAGGGCACTGTGTGCACAACGGTGTTTGGACCATGTCAATCTGTAAATGGGAAATATGGCAAAACTGCAGAAGGACAGTAAAAAAAACACGGGATAGCTGAAACTCCTGCCAGAGGCACTGAGAACTGTGGTACTCACTCTGCCAACATGCCAAGAATGTAGATCCTCAAGGCAGCTTTCTAGGTCAGATTTGGAATATATTGATGTGATTTCAAGCACATTGATCTTAACTCACACCGGTCTCACCAAACTCCTGATGTCAATAAAAAAAGGCATGCTTTAATATAACAGACACAGAAGATAAAAGTATTTTTGTGGAGTTTTTGTTTAATTTTACAGACATGTAGGTTGTTTTTCAGCCTGCAGTGGGCGCTGTTGGTTTCAGAAAATCAACTGTTAAGATGAGATAAGGTGCCGTATAACTACACAAAAAAGAGCGAATGGGATTGCAAGTTAGCTCGACTTGGATGCGGAGCATTATGGGGGATTCACGTGTGACTCACGGGCGTTCTTTGGTTTTTGTGTGGTGATGTGGTGTCTTAGAACACGATTGTTTTTTGCATCTTGTTGGCATAGGATCTTGAGCAATCGGTTTCTACATTAGTACCAACTTGTTTTAAACAAAAAACTTCAGCAGGAATACTTGAATTATTTGTACTGATTATTTTTGTATCACCTGAACATGTGAAAGTATTTGGGAAAAAAAAATGTAGGTGATTAAGATGCCTTAAATATATTTAGTATTCTGCCTATTTATCCACTGAATTCTTACTACTCACAGTGTTGTTGCATTTTAAAATGTTTTCTTTTAAATAAATGTACTGTTCAAAGCTGTGTATTCCAATAAAGCTGTTCTGGGTAGCACCAGCAGTCTTTGTGAGCAGTCATTGTGCCTTGTCTTTGTGTCTGTTTGGCTGTGGTCATCTATGAAATGGTCTGCATCATTTAGCTTCAAGTCTTCAAGAAAGTATGTTGCTGCAATGCTCATGGTGACCACCGATGGCAGACCACGCACATTAAATTGTTCCTCTGAGTACTAAAATCGAATGTAGGTGGAGTTAGCATTACGAAACATGGTCTCCAGTTATTTGGCTTTGTCTCTAGTTCATCTCAGTGTTTGCAGATGCTATAATTAATCAGTCATAAGCAGGGCTTCTGGTTTCAGCTGAAGTGTGACATCCTTATAGCATTAGGACGTCAGCTGCAGATAAAACAATACTGTACATAATATGCACTTCCTGTGAAGCGTGTGATAGATGCAGTAGATGGCAGTGATGAGCCCATCTGCAGCTGTGTTTCTCATTCCACAGACAGTCTCATGCCATGGACGTTGTTATAAGCCAGGGTGAACTGCCCAGATGGTATATCTTCAACAAAGGTCGAACAGGGCTGTTTTTAACAACGAAATTGCAATGATTGACCTGACACGTGTACTTTTGCTCTGGAACTTGCTCTGAGGACTGGAAGACATATATTACCTATATTCTGCAGAAGAGAAGGGGCTTCACTTAATGTATTAATTTGTACTTCAAAAAATTACATTTACATTTGCAGCATTTGGCAGATGCCCTTAGCCAGAGTGACTAACAAGTGCTTGGGAGTCTCCAGCAGTGAATAAAATTGTGAGGCGTGAACTGTGAGGTCCTAGATGTGTGGGACAATCATGCTAACCACTGAGCCACCGCACTATCAGTGTGAGTTATGAAAAAAGTTGTCCTTTTGAAGAGAGGGAGGTGGTTGGGGTGATTTGAAAAAGAAAGTTATATTTCACTTCATGTTCCTCAAACCATAGTCTGTAACCAATGGTCTCAGCAGTAGAGTTGAGTCTCTGATGTTTGCTGATGTTTTCACACGGCCAGATGAAGCCGCCACAGTACCAGGCACTGGTATGCTTGCCTCATACCTCCTGGGCTGGGTGTTTGAATTAATTTAGCTACTTAGGTTTTCTCCATGGTCCAAAGACACACAGTTAGGCTAACTAGCATCTCTAAAATGCCTACTGGGTGTGAAGGTGTGTGGATGCCCTGCCATGGACTGGCATCCCATCCAGAGTGCACCCCTGTCTTCTATCCTGCCTGAGATAAGACTGACCTTGACCAGGATAAGAAGTTGGAAGAAGGATGGATTTCAGGGCACGGTAGCAGGAAATGAAACTACAACAAACAGCCTCGTGTCTCCCCACAATGTCAACTTCCTCCAGCTGCCAGACTGGTCAGCGGCATCAGCTCTAACCACGGACGCTGGCAATAGTTACTAATCAAAGCACGGTGTCTTTGCTGTGATACCATTCACACTGAACTTCTTCATTTGTCGTATTGAGTGATGTTCGCAAGTAGCTAAATCGACGAATCAAGCTTAGTTTGTAAATGAAGCCTGTCCCACAAAAGAACCGTCTGGCAGAGAGGAGAAAAAAGCATGGTTGAGATTGGCTCTAGTGAATGTCTCTCACTTATTGAGTAGGCGGGTTAAAGAAGCAGATGGCAAGATTGTTTTTTCTTTTTTATTCACAGATGTAGAACCTACAGGGAAAGAGGCGTTGTTGACTTTTTCCACCGATATCTGGCGAGAAGCTTACGAAGAGTCGTCAAGGTTTTGTTCCAGTGGGGAATCAAAAATGGATGTACGGGGCTTTTTTAGTCCCACGAAGCAAGCGGCGTTTTTATTAAGAAATACCTTATCGCTGCTGCGCTAGTAACTTTTTATTCCCTCTTGGATCACACATAACGAAAGGACACCTTATTGAAAAGGTACGGCATGACCCCGATTTGACATTACGTGATGTTTTGGGGGTCCCGAAAGCCCCGCGATGAAGGCGCCGCGGCACGCAAATTCATACCCAGGAACAAAGTAACAACAGCGGAACTTAGGGTATGATTTGCATGCGACAGTACGTGTATGTAGATGTTTGAGTTGTTTAACAGTGAAAAAATCTATTAAATTTGATTTTCATAACAATAATAATATGTTTCTGTTTAACCACCATGACGTTTTGTAGGTGCAATGTATGTTCAATAAGTTGAGCTTTTCAATGACTATCCCGTGTTCCTTTTCAGTTCATTGACAAATTGCTTGATTTTCTAATTTTGCTTTCTGTGACTGGCAGTATAGCAAACTCCGCTGTGGCAATGAAAGCTCCCCGCATAAACTGCGTTTATCAAATCTTTCCACTTAGTTCTATGGTTTTTCTTAACATCACGTTGTCCGTTTTTCTGGATTTTTTTTTTTGCGCCGTGACACAGCTAGAAGGATCTGTATTTCGATTTCTAATCATTATGTCAGAAACGGTGTGCCTCCTACGCTTGAGTGTGATTATTCTCCGCAAACTGGATGTCAGATTGACTGGGCAGGAACCTCGAAGCGCCTCTCGATCTCTCCTTTGTAGCTGGGAAAGCTGTTTGGAGAGCAGACTTTGAGAGAAATCACCGATTCGGTGCATTCTCAGGTCGTCCGGCAGCTGCACTTCGATCATCGCTTATTTACCCAGTGCTCGTCTTCGCCGGTGACTCATTGGAAGGTGGATGAAGACAAAAATTAAGGAAACGACTTATAATAACCTCCTGCAGAGACACGAAACCGACGGGCTAGCTGTCTGTATTTGCGAAACAACATTCGTGGTTCGAAGTGTGTGGGCACCGTTATTTCTATAACACCCATAGACTGGAGAAATGCGTAACTTCTCTCAAAACAAACCGAATGACCACCGCTTCACCTAATCATAAGGAGACATAAATATTTCCATTTAAGCGATCAGTTGCTGGGAACATGTTTATAAACATTTTTAGACCATTACCAAAAATGCAATTATTGAACTGAAACTTTTATATTGCCCGTTGTTTCCTTACCTGCGGCCAGTCACATACATTACTGCAATATAATCCCAAAGTGAATATAATATCGATACACGTCTAATGTGAAAAGCATGTTTTGGAAGGAATCGGTCTTAATTTCACCGGGGCGAGTAAATAGCCGCCCACGACTGGCTGATGTCAGAATTTCTATGGTTATGCATTTGGTGCCGATCTCTTTCCTGTGTCGCATAGTGCAGGCAGGTCTGTACGTGTTCGTGCTGGCTGCATCGCGAATACGACGGATGTTAAATCGCTTAAAGAAAAAGACACGAGTGGATTGACGCCTAAAGAGATTAAACCGGCAGTCCTAGCGAGTTACTTCAAACATCCCTAAATGACTGACTGGGCCATAAACGGCTGATGGTCTCCAGTATGTTTGGTTGGTTGGTTGGTTGGTTGGTTGGTGGGGAGAGAGTTCTCAACTTAATTTGCAAAAATTAGCTACTTTATCATTCCATCTGAATTCCTGCCAAGTAATTGCAGGGGAATTAAGCAAATAACCGGAACGATGATAGTGACATAAAACCTTAACAAAGATAGGAGATATAAATTCATTACACCATTGTGCAATCGAAGGAGTAAAATAGTTGTGAAACACTAAGCGTTCTGACCTACATGAACAAAACGTCTCTTGACAGAATCTCTTAATTATAATTACAAACTTGATATTGCCTGCTCTATATCAGATTTGTAATCTGATGAAGTAATAATATGAGGAGAGGAGGTGAGAACCATTTATAAAGTCATTTGACTGATTAGTATGAGATTCTGCTTTGCGTACATGAATTGTTCAGGCTTTTGTAGGCCTAATGGTCTCCATAGTCATTCCAAATCTCTAAGTTTGCATTTGTAACCTCAAACCCAGCAAATATGAGATGTCTATATTTCATTGGTCGGTGTAGAACCACATGTGTATGTTTGCTTGATGTGCAAATCAGGTTCAGTATTTGGAAGTCTGACTACAACCCCTCTTGGACATATATATGTAGTTCAAAATTTCAGTGTCTGGCTAGGAATTTTTTTGGACATCTATGGACATGTAAGCACCCCAATATTTTACATTCAGAAGACATTATACAACGATGATAGAAAAACGTTCATCCTGGCTCCTCAGGGACATCATTTCAGCATCTGACAAGACGTTCAAAAGATGTGTTTTTGACACATTATAGCTTCAGTGGGAATATCGTGACATTTACAAAAAACTGTTTTTGGTTTCACTTTTACAAACTCATTGTGTACATTTGGAAACCATTTTTAGGTTCTTACTCACTCCTTAATTCTATGCCTCTCACACCTTCGCGCCTGATTAACAGATCGATTGATTAGCAGTCTTTTGAGGATCTGATAATGATGCTGCACAGAGGCTGTAGTAACATGAATATTAATTTCTTACGTGAAAACCCTTTTGCATTAGTGTGGGACGATATAAATGTGGGACGATAAAGCCACACTTTAGATAGGAGCCAAAAGTCTGCACCGCCAGTGCAGCATATAATCCTGAAGATGGCCATGCCAGAGCTGGGTGGTCACTGCTGAGGTACTGTTAACCATATTACTTAATCTCAGCTGTTCATGGACACAACTGCAGAAAGAACCAATGCAGGGGCAGATAGCTGGGCAATCTGCACATCTGGGCAATCTGCACATCTGCCACATGGCTGTGGAAGGGAAAGGAGGCTATATACCTTTGAAATACAGCTTCACCTTTTTACATGGTGCTGGTTAAGAATGTGGATTTATAACTAAAGGGTTACCGTGGAAGCTTCATATTACATTGGAAACCTGGAATAATTCGGAAAATATACTGTTAGATATGAATAGAGAGTTGTAAATCGTATTGGTCTCCTGTGGGGAGAAAAATCATAGTCAGTTGTATCTGTCCATGGGGAATACTTAAAAATTTGCAAGTACGTAAGGTCTAGTATGGGTATATTTATAACTAACACTACTGCCACCAACAACAACAACAAAAATATAATGTGTTTTACTTCTGAGGGGGTGGCACATTGCTGAGTGATCCATCGGTGAGCTTTTTATTTAAAAAGATGTATTTATTTGGCTGTGCGTATCCAGTCTGACTCTCCAGAGAATTGAGAATATAGTGTGTTCAGTTAGCCACTTGTAGAATTGCAAAGGAATGGACAGCCCGCTTCTCTGTGGTTTGCTAGCTCGTTTCACTGCCGAATGTTTTTCACCAAAGCTGTTAGAAACCACACAAATACCACTGAAAGCTACAATAGTACTGTGCTTCTCAGTAACAGACGTCTTCTGTAAATGTTTAATCTTTTGTGACTTCTTGTTTCCATTGTATATTTGTGTTCTCTCTGTTGTCTTGTTCAATGGGATTATTAATTGAAGCTAGCAGGAAAATGCAGGATCCCTGCAGGATCTTAGCAGAGACCGTATAGTGTTGTTTGTTTTGTGTTGGTGACCTTTGGCAGCCGTGATTAATGCTGGGGGTCTCTCTGTTTAGGCTGGGTGGGAATCAAATGCATGCCCCAAGTGTATTGTGTAGGATGCCATGGCTCTCTCTTTCATCTCTCCCATTCTCTTTTATAATTTCCTTCTGTTTGAAAACTTATAAACGCCTCATTAGCCCAGAATTAAATCTAAATAGCGTACAAAATTGTGGTTAAGAATATAGTCCTCATGACTTTGGAGAAGTTACTTTACAGTCGTTCCTCCAATAGTCCAGATGTGTAAGAATCAATCTAGATTCAGTTGAACATTGTTCTAATTAAATCAGTAATAATAGGAGCCCAAGAAGGAGAAGTAGTCCAGACTTCCTGTAAGTGCTTCATGCCTTTGGTGGGTAAAAGAAGAGGCTTGTTGCACTTCGGTCTTCTCACCCAAGTGGTGACTATGTGCCAGCAGTCTCTGATTTGCAGCTACATAATTTTAGCAGAAGCACACAACACAACAAGGGTTAGGGATAGAGTTACACTTCAGGAATTACAGACAGGAATTATGGCGGCTTGACTTCCATTTATGGGATGGTTGGTTTTGGGTTGATCTTTTCTCATCCATATTTGTTGGATTGTTTTGCCCGCGATCTGTTTCCATAATGCATGGCAGTGCGGGAATTATGCTTGAGACAATAACCAATGCAACCTGAAACACATCTCACTGAATCACCTGTGCTCTAATGTGTCTCCTTATTGATTGATTTATTTATTGATTTATTTTGTCTGTCATACTTGGATATCCAAACTTTATTATGAGTGTCTTCCTGAATGCACTCGGATCTGGGTGAACTGTTTTTTTCTGCAAACACAAGCTAGGATCAAGTATGCTGTCCTCATGCTGTTCATGCTGTACGCTGTTCTCACTTAAAACTTAGTGGGGCATTTTGCCATCGTCAGTGTTTCTAGCATCATTAAAACCCTTTGGTTTTATTGAGGATGACATCATTAAACAATATTACAAATCTTAGGATAATGGCATTAATCACCTTTGCTAATTGCAGGTGTTTACAGTATTAGTGTATTAGTAATGACCAACACATTTGTAAACAAGTATGCTGGAAGACATGAATACGACCTGGAACTAT
The DNA here is from genome assembly GCA_026780845.1 of Petrocephalus sullivani. NCBI lineage: Eukaryota > Metazoa > Chordata > Actinopteri > Osteoglossiformes > Mormyridae > Petrocephalus > Petrocephalus sullivani. The sequence goes on from JAODKM010000108.1 coordinate 28,348,338, forward strand.
ATGAATATTATTCATATTTGGGTATATATTACAGGCAAAGGGAAACTGGATTCGAATGACCCTAAATTTTAATGTGTTTCTAGGGCTGTATTTTCCACATACCAAACTGAATGTCCTTGCGTCAGAACAAGTCGGTTCGATAGCATGACACATTTTCTCCCCGGGACACAGTAGCGTTTCCATTTGTTCTCTTAAAAATTCAATACGCACAAACGCAGGGGTGCGGTCATACAAGGTGTAATGAGTGGGGTGTTTATGACCATGCATGCATTTTGTTTTGTGAATCACATTTATGTTAATTAATACCACAAATATGCATTCATTAATGTAGGAATAGGATGCTTAAAGCCTTTCCCAGAATGGGCAATATCAGTTTTTTTTTTTTTTTGGGAAGTTGCCTGGTTATTGTTCTCTAGCCATTCTGACCCTGTTCCGAGGCCAAGACTATGCAAATATCCCATAAAACACATGATGCAACATCCACAGAACTAATGTTTCTCTCTATCAAATGGCCACATCCAAAAGCATCACAAACAGTAATACTATTATTACATAGATTTTATTATTATTATTATTATTAAATAAAATGTAATAACTTGATTCTCATGAGAGACTTCCATGTGTATTATATATGAGCCCCATGAAAGTGTATTATATTGGGCCTCCAACCCAGATCAATCTGTTTACGTTCCAATATTTTTAGGGCCGCAGTAACATGGGCCCTTGGAATCGCCCTAACTGTCCTCCGCTTTATGGCACTCCTGGTATTGTATACATATATACACATAAATGGACATGCACACCCCTATACTTATATGACATATGGGGGACATTGTACTTCCGTCTTGTCACTGAGTGCAGTCCTCTTCATTTATTGTTGTCCTGTTACCTGTCAGACTCATAGTGGAGAATATATTTCATGTGTAGGAAATGTATGTGTAGGGCAGAGGGGCAGCTTGGCTGGGTTATGGGCCCGCCTTTTCTGCACTGGTGTGTAGGTGTGTCTGTGTGTGCGTGACTTCCTGCTATGAGCCAAAGAGGAGCAGCTCGCCCCATCTACAGCTGCTTGTTAATGGCTTTAGTCACCTAACCAACTAAAGCCAAATGCCTGATGCATTCGGGATGACAGGTGAAGTTACTTGTCTGCCTGGTCCATCAGAAGAACAACAGACCAGCCTGGACTTTCACAAGGCACCAGAACTGACAAAACACAATTTCAATGGAGCCATATTTCACAATACAGTGCTAATGTTTTTTTTGTAATATATATGTTTAAAAGTAATGGTCATGGTAGCCTTTAAAAAAGAAATAGATATAACAGTTTGCAGATGAATAGATGCTGTTTTCAGGAAATGAGATGGGACTTTTCCGTTACGGAGATAGTAAATTTCCACCCTTCCATCCTGCTGATCAGGCTGCCTGGCCACCCACCAGGGGCTGGTTATCGACTTCCTGTCAGATTGATTCTGAGAGGGGGATGTCATCATGCTTTGCTGAATTTGACCTTATACAGGGCAGGGTGACCACCAGTCTTCATAAAACAAGTCATGCCTTGTGTACAAAAAAAAAACACCTGGGCCTTCCCTAAATCTGACATAACTTACACATAAAATGTATCTTAAATGGATTGTTGTGCCCCAGGCACGCTTTATCGCCGACACCTACTATCCGAGACACAGTGAAATGGACTCGCTAAGTCAACGCCCCCCCTCTGAAGATAATGCACCAGTGACATTGATAACGAACCACTAACATTGACCCTAATTTTCCCCTTTGCTCTGGGGGCATGTGTCATCCGCCAAATGCTCTATTTACACTTTCGAGCCGTGACCCCTGTTCCTGACTATGAGTGACGAGTTAGCCTAGCCTACCAAGCAGTTGTTTAGGAAGCACTAAAGTTATCAATGAATGATCCATGGGTGAGTTTCACATGTGGTCCACGTTTATCTTCCCCGTACAGGGATTCCCAGGCCAGGAAGTGTCTGCACCATGCAGCCGATTAACTTCCCAGACATCCCCCTGGACATCTACATGGTCATCTTTGGGACAGGCATCTTCGTCTTCATCCTAAGCCTCATCTTCTGCTGCTACTTCATAGGGTAATGGATGAGCCGGGGTGGAGTGACAGCAGGCCTGTCCAAATAGTTAGCAAATGCATATATTTCTAATTAAAGAGCACAGTTCAAGGCCAAGCTCATCAGAAAGTTAACACAGCCACATGACACCTACATATGTCTTGTTTAATAAAATTTAATTGCATCCAATGCAGGAAAAAAGTATTTTCAGAAAAAAAACATCATCTTCTAAAAGCACACTTCTAAAAGTGTCGCTCTAATTTGCGTATGAAGAGAAACTATCAATATTCACCATATCCATTGCTGCCTAATGGTCTATATTTAAAGCTCCCCTCCTTTGGCTACTAACCCTTGCTGAAAAAAGTAAAGGATCTTACAGGATTTACTGACTGTGCTACAACCTAAAAAATGTGAAAGGGATTCCTAAATTATTGCATTTCTCATAAATATTAAGGGAATATTCTACCACATGGGGTACAACCAGGGCCATCTGGGGACTTAAATATTACTCTACAATATTAATTTACTCATAGCAAATCTATGTGGGAATAAGGTGAGTCTCTCTTCTGCATTGAACCCCAATGATGTGACCATGCATATATAAAGGCAAAGCTTCCTTCAGACCATCTTAACTTAGTTTACTTTTGTTGTTCTAGATTAAAGGGGAGGTTCTGGATTGTTAGCTCACTTGGGAGTCTGTTTAATGTCCTCAAGGGTTTGATGGAAATGTTATATCTTTGCCTTCTCTTGTACAGTGCTCGTTCTGCTCCCAGGAGGGTCTGTTGCCCTTTTCCCAGCCTAGGAATCCTTGACTTTGTTTCAGTTTCCCCACCGTCACCCTAAAGGCGTGTGCACGCCCACACCGTATTCATACCATCTTGGGGACTCTCCCTTCATTTCTATGGGCATTACCCTAATCCTGGCTATGAGAATGTTAACCCCTACTCAACCCTAACCTTAACCATAAGTAACCAAAGAAAATGCAAAGAAATACTTTAGGCATTTTTATCTTTTTGATTGCATTCACAGAAGTTATCCTTGTGGGGGGAGGGGGGGTGAAAAAAATGTCACCACAATGTCAAAATAATTAGGATTTTATCACATTGTGGGGACATTGTGCAAGCGGGTTCCATTAACAAACAGGGTAACACTCTGGGTTAGGGCATCAATTACCTTAATTTCTCTTTATTGGCTGGGGTGGCATTCTCTGCCCTCTGGTTCAGGCTGAATCGGCCTGTTTGGATCACGTTTGGATCACGTTTGGATCACGTTTGGATCACGTGCCTCTTCATACTCCTGAACATCTGGTAAAGGTGTATGAGGTGCATGTATGGGGGTGGGGGGGGGTGCTCCCATCTGCCTCACGGTCAGCTCTCCCCAACAATGCCCCCCTGATTAGCCTTGGATACCATTGTGTGAGGACAGGACTCACAGCTAAAACAGGAAATGTGACAGCAGGAACCACCCCCCCCAACACCCCCGAAATCACAGTGACAGACGTCATTGGACAGGTTGGGGGGGGGGGGGGGGGGGGGCGGGGTGCCCGTGTCCGCCGGTTGGGGAAAGCAATATTTTTTTCTTGTGGCTGTTGTGTTGTGA
>JAODKM010000108.1:28352111-28363272 GCA_026780845.1 Petrocephalus sullivani
TTCAGTTTTAGAATTATTTAAAACAAGTCTCTTTTCCCTTTTAACTTCATTAATCTGTAGTTTTTTCCCTCCCCCCACCCCAGCCGACAAATGTTACAGGGACTTTCTAGTGAATCTGAATCAAGACCCACTGTCCCTGGAATGATATGGGTTCTAAGGCTAAACCAGTAGAGAACCTCAGCTTTAAACAGCAGGGAAGCCAAAGAAGGCAAGTGGAACCCTGGTAGAGCGAGAAGGATGAAGAGGAGCAATTCTCATGGCCTCCTTACAATTCTTCTGGCCACTTCAATACCCCCCCCACTCTGCCACAACAAGGCAACAAGGCGTCCTCCACAGTTGAAATTAACAAGCTTATATTTTCACTACTGACACACACAGACTCGCACATATGCAAAAATGTTTCTAATTACAGCCAGTTATTTATGAAATAGCCCCCCCTCTTCTTGCCGGGCCAGGAGAGAGGAATAAAAACCTTCTCTGCTTTTCTTTGTTTCTGTAAGAGACTGAGATCCTAGCAGGAACTGGAACATCCACTTTCCCCCCCTCCTCTCCAGAAGAAACTATCTCACCAGCAGTGGCAGGAATGTCGAGTGACTGCTCTGGGATCTGCCCACTTCAAAACCTTCCAGGAATAAACTGGTCTGCTTCGGCGTCTCCCGCGAAGACCTCTCCCCTCTCAGTTTTGCATTTCTGCGACGTCGCTGCCCCCGTCCCACTTCCGGCCCTAGACGTGCCTTTCTTGTGGCGTCTTCCAAACCCCTGGTGGTTCCTGACCTTTTCAGAAGGTCTCTCTGGCAGGAGGCAGAGGTGGAAAGTTCAGGTCCAGAAAGCAGAAATCCAGGCCAAGATTTTGTTTCAACCAACCAGTTGAATACTCTGTGACTGTGACTCTTAATGCTCAACTGGTTGGTTGAAACAAAATCTTGGTCTGGATTTGTGCTTTCTGGACCTGAACCGTCCACCTCTGGCAGGAGGGAAATGCTGGAAACTGGAGACAAAGGTATACTTTGTGGAGGGTTAGCACTGGGATTTTGACTTTGTGAAATCAGCTTAAACTAGAGCACTTCAGACTAAACTCATATCAATAATTTACATGTGCCAAGGTAATAAACGAATCAAGATGTAATGGGTCTTCCTTTATTAAAGTGGAATGATTGCTTTAAAGGTAAATCACCACATTTAGAAGTGAAAGCAGCAGGTAATGCCAGCATGCAATAAAAAATAATTACAACAGTGCCATTTATTGAGTCTAATAATGGTCACACTCCCAATTCAACTCCACCCACCCTATCTCTGGTGTTACTATACTTCCTGTCAGTAATGTTCCATGTTTAATAGTTTCTGACCATGTTTACCAGTAATGCTGTCCATGTGTTGTGTCACTCATTGGATTGTGCCTATAATCAGAAGGTTGTTGGATCAAATCCTGTACTGAGCAGACAAGGTCCCTGTCCATTGGGCCTTTGAGCAATGCTTTGAAACGTTCCAGAGATGCTGAATAAAAGCTTGTCACTGTGCTTGGACTCTACGGTTGACTCTCAAAGGAAAGCATATGAAAAGAAGCGTTCTAATGTACGCGGGCAAATTAAGGATCGTTATCATAAGCTTCCGTGCAATTCTGGCAGAACATGAGGAAGATAGTACCTCACTGAAGTTAGGAGAAGATGGAAGGACTGACAGACACATCAGCAGGATCCTAGACCTTATTTGTGCACTATGAAATATGGTGGAGAGATGAGAAGACCGGTGATGTAGCACATAATGTAGGGCACAATTGTCTACCATGCATTTACATATGGAAGGGTCACTGCAGTGTGTTGTCATGACAATTGTGACTAATGCAGAATGCAGTTTCTCTGGTCCTCGACACCCCGGCACTATGCTTTTTAAGGCTCTCACCTGGAGCCGAAGTTTGCGAGAGAGCCGTCCTCGACGTCCCCAAATGGAGGCACTCGTCCACATATGGCAGGCATTCTCAGTCTGTCGAGGTAGTTTGGTGCATAAGCACGATGTAGGCATCGCTTCCAGATGGTGCGAGGTGCTGGTCCAGGCACTTTGGGCAAAACTGGGATCCCACCACAACAGTGTGGGACACAGAAATACCTGAAAATCAGAACCATGCATCGCAGAGAGCAAAGCACTTCCCTTGCAGTGTTGCCACTTCGATTGACTGAAGCAGATTGAGACTTTTTGTGCGAATGACAGCAAGGGAAAACAATCAGGGAACACAAACGGCTCACAGAGTGCGCTAACCCCCGTGAAGAGAACCATTGGAACTCCGGCTGGCTCCACTTCAAATTCCTTTGTAAATATTAAAATCTGACACTGTGTGACTGACCGGATAAAGCAAAAACCACTGAACTAAGTACCCCAGCATCCAATAATAAAGTCATAACAAATTAAAACCAATCAATCTGCCCGGCTTGGAACGCCACTCTGAGTTTCACAGCGGACCCCAGCTACTTTTGGCGAGTGTTGGACAGGAATGCTGATGCAGCTGCCGGTTTCTGCAGCAGTGTACCATTAACGCGCCTGACATATCGTGTATCATGCGATCGCACGATGGCCATGGCGGGCTCGTGTGCGCGGCGCTTCAATAAACACAAAGGAAACATTTCTTGGCGCCCCCCTCCTAAATGAAAGTAACGTCCTACTTAGACGTTTGACCTTTCTAGGGTTTGGCCTTCCTCTGTGGCCAGAGAATCTTTGGGTCTCTCCCACCTGACCCCCCCCCCCCCCCCCCCCCCCAACCTCCTCGGACCCCCCCTCTTGGAAAGGGCGGGGGGGGGGGGGGGATCAGTGTCCTGTGACTGCCACAGTGTCATAAGACTACATTTCATTCGTCTAGCAGTTGTCTGAAGAAAAACCTTTCATGCGAACAAAACGCGGTCATGTCTCATTCGTTTTTAGATCACCGAAAGTTCAGTGCTCGCTTACTGAGCCACAGTAAGAGGCGGCAGAATTGTGATCAGCCAAATAGCTACATACAGGGAGCCTGCTTAAATATTGTGCAATGTCTGTGCAATGTCTGTGCAATAGATGTACGGACAGCAAATGGCAAAGACATCTTGTTTGGGCTGACTTTCCTATAACAAAAATCTGTGCTTTCGCTGACCTACATTACAATCTCTAATCTCTCCCACAAAGTTTTTTAAAAAGACAGCAGCTTGTTTACATTTACGGGAAGCCTTGGAGGCTCCCTCATTTACAAGAGCTAGATTTTTTTTTTTTTTCCTTGCCTGTTCATACCACTAGTCTGTTACTCAATAATGAAAAACAGAACAACTTTTCTTGAGATTCATAGAAAGTTATTCCATCTTAGAGGACTTTTAAACAATTTAATTGTGTCATCCTATGACAAATTAAAATCTCTGAATATATAACCTATTCGGTGGGTGGGAAGGATTTCTTATCTGGTTTCTCATTAACAGGGAAATTGCCGATCGTTTCTGTGTCAGGGGTTTTAATGCCGCGTTACTGCTTGTGCTCTTTAGGCTACATATTTGCGGATAGAGGCCTGCATCCTAAATCATCCGCGGGTATTGGCGTTTTCCGTGTAATCGTCATGTCATCGGTTGAAATAAAAGTTGCGCAAGGTTTTTTTTTTTTAGGTCGTCCTCCGCAAATGCCATATACTGGCCGTCACTAAATCGGAACAAGTCTCGACATCGTTCGCCTGCATTCCTATTCATTTTTTTGATACGTCGATTTTATCCACAATTTATTATAATTAATAATGCTCATTTTAATATAACCAGTAGTTAATTTATAAATGTATAAAAGAACGGTATTGTGGTTGTAACTGGGGCAGTGCACCGGGCCTTAGGACCACATGGCGGTCTCCGGTGGCGCATTGAGCCCCTGTAAGTACTTCCACTTCAAACAATTAGAGCCAGATCTTTATCGCAGGCCTTTGTCCGCCGGGATATTTATGGATTTCTTTTTTCTCAAGGACACAAAGTGATTTCTATTTGTTGGCAAATGTCATTTTTAGAAGCCCTATGGTGCCACTCGGAGACTTATAATGTGACCCCCCCTTATTGTGGCGTATGTTACCACATCCAGGTGCAAATTTACCAGTAGGTAAATGCGCTGAAGAACAACAGGAATCGTATTTCGTGGCGGGGTAAATAAAGTCTGTCTGAGAGATGCAGCTGTCCTCTGGGCTCCTTTTGCAGAACGTCGTTAACGGAGAGATACGGGGAAACTGAGAGCTGGTGGTGATCCTTTACAGTGGGGACAGATCCCCGGGAATGTGGACAACGCCCCCTCCCACCCTTCTGGGATAACTGGTATTCCCGGATGATTCAGAGAGCCGGGAACACGGGCACGTCTGCGGCTGCTGCTCCTCCGCAGCTGCGGCCGCTCCGGGCGGCCTGCCGCGGGGCTCCGGTCCTTTGGCTTCGCGCAGCGGGTGTGGGAAGAATCATTGTGCCGATCTCTCTTTGCACATCTGCCTGCACATGTTTTACACTCAAAAGGAAAAAGAGCCGAGATGAATTAAGTTACAAAACTTCGGCTGTTCGGCTACTTAAATGCAAACCCTCGCACGAAATAAATACGTGTAGCACTTTTTCAAAAGTCATTGTATGATGCATGTTTTTCTTTTGATACGACACGTCACCAGATTGGTTTGGCAAACTGAAAGAGGGCGGATCTGACCTTGCGAATACTGGATACTAGCAGCGTTTTATTTAATTTAACGGAGACAGAAGATGGTTAAGATGACGCACGAGTTATTATTCTTTGTCAGATTGGCAATGGAAACGTGCATGCCGTGCAAAAAAACATTTTCTGGCAGTAATCGCGGGAGATGTGCCCTATTACAGAGGCATTTGACCAAGTGTGTGTTCTATTTTACCATGCATGTGTACAGTCTACTATGTATACGTATGTAGTAAGTTAGATCCGTCTGATTAGATTGGTATATTATATAGACATCAATATAATTGATCTGTCTGTCCAGATGATAGGTTGTCTCTAGCTAGCTTCTCCTTGATTTTGACTTAAAAAATAAATTTGACAACATTTTACTTGAAGAGCCACAAATAATGTAGCATTATGCTATTACTTATGTATCAATTAACCACAAACTAAGTGTTAGTTACAAACTGATCTCATGTTTGTTCATCATCATTAATGAAGTATTACACATCTTTAATCTCAAGCAAATACTATATTTGTTAATTCTGTAAATGACTTGCATCAGTCTGATTGTTACCTTTCTGTCTGGTTTCCTCCACAGTAAACTGAGACACCAGGCTCAGAGCGAGAGATTCGGATACAAGGAGGTGAGGGGCTCGCATCTCAGTAAAGCTGTACCACCTCACCAGGCAACAATAACACAGACTTACCAGGAAAACTTGAACTGTACTCCTGATTTTTTCCCATTGCTTTTAATGTCTTTTAGGTTGTATTCAAGGGAGATACTAAGAAATTAAATCTACTTGGGGTAAGGACCAGCAGGTCGCTCTGTTCTCATTTTTAACTTGCAGACATTAAGATGTTTTTCCATGCTCTTTGATAGCTGTGTGCTAAATGTTATACGTACAATTTAGCTAGAAGCGTAAATGCAGGATTAAAGTAACATGGTGCTCAGATCTGTGCTGCTCTGCTCTGCATCTGAGGGGTCCCCCGTGTGCCCACCCTTTCACGCCTCTGTGATGCTATTGCAGCAGACGTGTGCCGTTTGCCTGGAGGACTTCAGACTAAAAGAAGAGCTGGGGGTGTTGCCATGCCAACATGCCTTCCACAGGAAGTAAGTAGCGTGAAGTGTAAGTCGGAATGTGACTGTTGGCTCCGTGCGAAGCGAGGTCCCTGTGAAGTCTGCAGCCCAAGTTGTGCCTGAAATAAAACAGGTGCAAAACTGCCACGTGCGGTTATCCCACAGTGGGAAGTGGCAGACGAAAAGCTCGCTAACCAGATACGTGTGACGAGCTGCATACCCTGACCTCCCTCTAAGAAAAGCCCGCCACAGATTTATGCTTTGTTTTGGCTAGAGTGTTTTTTGCACTCTCTGTCATTCTCTCACTCAGGCACTTCTGTTTTCTACGTGCTGCTACGGTCTGAGAATTTTCCATTTCAATAAAATGTATCTTTCATCCATTTGTCTACCTATCTAACTCTTTGTCAGTCTGCCTATCTATCTATCCATCCATCCATCCATCCAGCTTTCTGTCCACCCACCCACTGATCCAGCTGTGCTGGCTTTCCAAACAAACAAATCATGCCACACCAGTATGCGAGAGCCGGCACCCATAGCCTTAGCTCAGAGGCTTTAAGGAAACTGAAAGCAGTCTGCTGTCTGCCAGATATCATTGAAGGTAACCGCAGGCGGCCTCTAGCCCAGACAGCAGGAGCCATATGCAGCCTAGATAGGTCCTCTCCTGTGTGGGTTACACACACTACAACCCCAGCCTGCTGCTGCTGCTGCAACCTCCATTCTTTCTGTGGTCCCTTAGCGGCACGGGGAAATGAGCACGGAGAGCGTCAGTACCTCCCTAGTGTAAAGCCATGTGTTTTATGATGCAGCATGAGGGGTCGCAGACAAGGGATCCCCGCCGCAGCACAGGCATGGGACGTCCTACACCGATTAGAGGAGGAGATGAGCTGAGGGCTCGGCTTCCTGGAACAGCTGATGGCAGAACAGGGGCATCCAGCAGAGAGTGTTTATAATTTCAAAATAAAACCTGTTTGGCTAGTCATGTCTGGATGACCTACAAACTTTTTCTGCTGAATGTTTAAAAGGGAAAAAAGGCATTATATGCATCCCACGGCCCTTAAGAGGATATTTTGGGGGAAAAAACCATGCTGAACTTTTGAATGTGGTGGTCTAACCATGGTCTTGTGTGCAGGAGTGGGTGTGCAGTGAATGTGCGCCCTCACCGCTGTGCTGTCTGCAGGTGCTCGGAATTTTCCACCACTTACCCTCCGTGCCGAAAGGTCTCATTGTGGCCACAAAGGCATCTGATGGCACTTTCCTGCTGCCACCGTGAACCAAGCTGTACCCAAGCCGTACCCGAGCTGTACCCGAGCTTGTACGCAAGCTGTACGCGAGCCGTACCCGAGCTTGTACGCAAGCTTGTACCTGAGCCGTACCGCAAAGTGATGGTTTTCCATTGTAAATCATCCAGGCCGTACCTGAGCCATGCTAACGTTAACAAATCCCTGTTTACTAACAAGGCTGAAAGCGTGACCAGACTGAGCTGGTTGCATCACCACCGTCTGATTGGTCGAAATGCATGGAGATACCAGTGTTCTGAGCATGGATTATCTGAAGGAGAAAAGGCTACATTCTATATATCATTCATTATTAATAGTATCACACGTTGCGATTTATTGATGAATTCCAGAAAACGCAGAACTTGAAAATTTCCAACACACAGTACAATGTAACAGCTGAACAGAAGGGATATGCAATGCAAATTTACGTAATGCTAGTTCCACTAGCATCTGAACATCAGACGGTGATTCTCACAGACTTGCTAGCGGAAATTTGCACTTAGTAAATGATGATGTACACCACGCAAACAGTAAATAAGCATTCAGTTTTACATCACTGTCACTCTCCAAACTGCACCTTTACGGGGGCCGACTCTTCTGCAGTGGAAAACTGAAGCGAGCCGGAGCTGTGCTGTAACTAGTCTGTCTTCGTGGGAAGATCTCAGTTCTCAGATGTCAAGGGACAAACGCCATGAGTCATTCTTCCTGTCTGAATGTGATGAAGCTACTCGCTACAAGTTGCATTGGTCCAGTCTCCTGCATCTGGCTTGTAAACCTGGGGCCCAAGATCTACCTGATAAGCTAAAGTACTGGGGAACCAAAGGCCAGCTGTACCCAGCTGCGTATGCGAAACCTCCACTCATCATAACTGGCACTGAGGCACAGTTTCCATCCTCAGGTCAGCTGATGAGCCACGTCCCTTGCAGAGTATTCCATGTGCTGGTGCTGATCGTAGACCAGTTCACTGATGATCTGCCCTTTGAATAATGTGCCATGAATTTATCTTGCAGTGGCATAACCCAGATACTTTGTCCGAGTCTGGCAGAACCCTCCTAACCTCCACCTTTCTGTATTTGTCTGTGTGTGTGTGTGTGTGTGTGTGTGTCCTAGGTGTCTGGTGAAGTGGCTGGAAGTGCGGTGTGTCTGCCCCATGTGCAACAAGCCGATCAGCGAGCCCAACGAGCAGCGTCACAGCCTGGGGACCCTGCTGGACGAGCTGGTATGAGGGGCCTTACTCTGCTGATCACCTGGGATGGTCCCGGGCAGGACTACCAAAGAAAGGACAGCAAGAAGGAGATGCCTTTAACTCTCCCTGGATATACAGCCGTTCTCCAGACTCCATTCATAGACCTATTCATCAAAGGAAGAGCTGGGATGGTTGCGACAGAGCTACAGGATGGGTCCTCATGCATCTCTGAGACACTGAAACTGCACGGTTTCTAGCCAATGGATTAAAGTGATGTTTTTAAGACTCCAGATTTGATTTATATTGCTGAGAGTGGGCCTCATAGCAGGACCGTTCCAGCAGGACAGACGCATGCGCTGCACTGAACTGCAAAGCAGTGTAAATCATGACACCTCTCTCTCTTCTGCTGAGAACTGTATTTTACACTTTCAAAAGCAGGCTTTTCGAATGAGTGCTTTTTTGAGCACCTTGTTTTGAAAGCGAATAGGAAATTGCACACATCCGTCTACCCATGGGAGATAGACCGTCAACGAAAACATAGTTACTGGCAGTGTCAAAAACACGGTGCCATGGGTAGGTGCTCTGTGGGTAGTAGACGGCTACAGGGGTGTTGGGGTAGGAATTTGAGAAAATAGTAAATTACAGAATTTAAACTGCAGATCGGTCTACACTTCCTGCTTGTGATGTACATCAAAACATTCCTATCCAGAAATGTTATTTTAAATGTTATGTATTAAAAATACATTTATAAAAAATATATATATTTCATGCTTTTGTGAACTTACATAAATGCAATGTAGTGCAGGGTGGTTTTTCAGTGATATAAAAGGTAAGGATAATGGTAGTGATACATTTTATATAATCAAAATTCATCATTTCACCCATGCACATGTATTGGAAATACAATTACAGAAATACAAATGATCTCTTTTTCATTAACAGCAATTACTGAACGTAAGTTACTCTAGTTTGTACTTAAATAATAATCACAAAATCATTGCATGCTGGTTGAGCAAACATGATTCAGCTTTGGAGATGAAGTCTGCATTTGTGAGAACAGAACACAGCACAGTTTATATTCTCACATAGCATCTTACAACACTTCACCATGTGATGTGGGCTGACTCACAACAGGATAAAGCATTTTTTCCATGCGTCTTTACCCATAGAAGGCTATTTGCATGCGTAATAATGACTTTATGCAGTTCTCTATGGACTACACTAGATGAACTGCCTTAAACTGACACCTGCATATGACTTATTTCTTGCCTTGCATGCAGAACTCATACAAACATCATTGCTACAGTCATTTAGCAGACACCAAAGTTAGACATTTCAGAAAGCAGGGTTGGCCTGTCCCTCGAGCAATTGGCCTTGTTCAAGGGCCCAATGGTGACATTACTCTGCTAACCCTGGGATTTGATCCTTCTGATCACACATTTAGCAGCCTAACCCACTGAACCACACAGCGCCCCCACTGGGTAGGATACATTTTAGTCCACGGTTTCCTCTGGTCAATGAAATTGAATCCCAAACATACCAGTTCACTACTATTACAGTCAAAGCTCTTCTCCTTTGGTAGCCAAAGATATGGGCAACTAGGTCAATTCAGCATTTTTAATAACCCTAAAATGGCCTAAAAGCTCTTAAATGGTTAATTAACTCAGGAACCACATGTGTGGAAATGCCTGCTTTTAATGTTCCCCATGTGTTTCCCAACACTGTCCTAAGCACCCGTCAGGGTTGCCTGGAGTAGAACAGGAGACATGGTCAGGTACACCTGGGCAATTCAGAGGCACCAATTAGCCCTGCATGTCTTTGGACTGTGGGAGAAGCCAAGAAAATATAACTCATATGCAGACACTGTATACTAATACCTATCTAACTGTAAATATACTTTTGAGTCATCCTATATATGCCTAGGTTGTAAACTTTTACATTACTCGACCGAAGCTGGTAATTATAGACCACTTCCATGAATAAATCAGGACGCAGTTTTCACAATCGATCTAGTTATTTTGTACCATATATTATAAATACGTCCATAAGAAATTTGCATTAAAATTTCTCTAACTTTAAGACCATATATTTACCATATATAACCATCATTGTAGAAAGTAGTACCTCTTCACGAAATATCAAATCGTGTTTCACATGTAAAATGCTGCGCTCAGGTCAACATATAAGCTTGCAGACAGAAAGCGGCATCTTCTAAAAGCGGCATGCTTTCTAGAGCCGCAGCCTGTGATTGGCTGCTGATGGCGCCGTAGGAAGGACGCAATTCTCGCTTACAGGCGGAACTTCCGGCAAAAAAAAACATTTTAAAAGTATATATGAACAGATATATATTACAGAGTAGATCGAGAAATATGAAAGTTTAATAGAACATAAATTAAAATATCGAGGTGTTATTGACAGCTCCTATTAATGTTCACCAAATATTGTACCATTTTCACGATAGCACAAATCTGACCAATCAAGTCTTCCCAGAATGCAACGTAGTTGAATATAAATAAGGTTTGGAAAGTCATATACAATTGCACATAGTGTTCATGACGATTATGCACCACGATGTGTTTCATACGTAATCCAGACTCCTGATGTATTATATACAGTGTTTTTTCCAAATTATTAACAAGCATGTACATACTACATTTAACCCACCATGATAGAAATAAATGAACAGCAAATGGTTCTTCTAGGTCATTCCAAACAGAAGACATGATCCTTCTAGTTCATGAAAATGATGAACGGGTTAATCACTGTGTATCAGTGAGATGTGTCGCCTTACAATCCTTGTTACACTCAGACACATCACCCTTCTGATCACTAGAAGGTCGTTTATTGTTTATATAAATAGATTGATTTGAGTTTTTTTTGTTGTTCGACTTAGTTATTATAAGAACATAAGAAATATACAAACGAGAGGAGGCCATTCGGCCCATCAAGCTCGCTTGGGGAGAACTTAACTAA
>JAODKM010000108.1:28396128-28406575 GCA_026780845.1 Petrocephalus sullivani
CTCTTTCTCCTGTAGTTTGTGTTGACGTTTGCACCGTTTATCATAAAATTAACATTTAAGCATTCCAACACCCAACTTAAAAATAATGACTACTAAAATGTCAGTCAGCGTCCACCACCCTGAAACACACCTGAACTACCTTTACTGACAAGCAGAGAAAAGGAGTACTCCAAAACCGTAACTACGAGGACATTTTACACAAAATCTGCAACCAAGGCGCCCATTCAACGCAACGCAACGCAACACTACGAAACGTACGGCACTTTGGAAGCGCGGCGATGCCCGTCGGACAGTGTCAGTAAGCGGTAATGCACAATTCGACACGACGGGCGTCCATTAAGATGTAAATGAAATCTGCACACAGAAAGGCGGATGCGCTGCACTGCGAAACGCTTGTCATGTTGGCCGAGCGCGGAAGCCTCGCCGACCGTACGGCTTTTCCCGGCGGGTAGGTCTGCGGCGTCACGCCAAGCTGCTTAAAGCGGCATTTAAAGGCGAGAAAGGGCGAAAACTTGGGACAGGGTGCGTAATGCGAACAATACACCGCAGTGCTGTAGGGGTTACCGGAGGTAGGGCGGCACGGTGAGACGCCGATACGGGGTTTAGACGCGGCCAGACCCAGGCAGGTAAGCGCCGAGGGACACGCCGACGACGTCCCCATTATTCCCCAGATTAAAATGCATTAAAATGTGCCCCAGTCGGCCAGGTCTCGGCACCACCGTATGCAGTGGCAAGGCAATCGCAGGACCGGCGGTGACTGTGAAAAGGGGGAAAGGAAAGCGAATAAAATCTGTTCCTGTTTTTGCGGAGGATCGATAGGCAGCGCGGCGCGGGGCCGCGGAAGCCGGGCGTGTGCGGCTGGATACGGCCGGGCATTGGCGGCGACACGCCGGGCACGATGCGGCCGGCGCGGCGGCACCGGACGCGTGTCCGCACCGGAGCGACAGTGGGAGACATTTTGTACGTCGTTTGCAGAATCTGAGTGTGAAGCGCCGGGCGGATCGGTCCCCCGCCGCCACACGCGGCGTTAATGGGCCGGGGGGGCTGATCGGCGTCCGATTCCGCTAAATCGCACGTGCGGGGGGGACCGGGGGCGGAAGGCGGCGGGATGCGCCGCGGCTCCGCTCGCCGACGGGGCTTACCTTCGCCCTAAAACTGCCCGAGGTCGATGCGCCCCAATCTCAGGTTCGGCAGCAGAAATCCACCCAGATCCTTAGGGGGAAAAGCCCCCAGCTGATGCGCAGCCCCGGTCTCCGGAGAAGCGCCGCCGCGGGGGGGGTCGCCCGTAACTTTGCGAGCTGCGCCTAAGTCTCTCCCCACTCCGATGCCTCCCCTTCAGGTGCAGCGCTGCAGCCGGCCCGCTTCGTACGTCCGCTCCGCCGGCCACTTAATCCAACGGCTCCCGGTTCCGTGCTCCCTTCGGCCGCTTCGCCGGGCTAAGTTGTATCCTCCATACCCCGGTGCGGGCAGCGTGGTGAGACGCGGCGTCTAGGCGGACCCGGCTGGGGGGCAGTTCCTTCTCTGAAGGTGCATGAGCACAATACGGAAAGTGAGGACAGCCTTCCCCCCCCCGGATCACGCCGCTGCTGTAGATGCTACGCTCCGTGCAACTCGGCCGTGTTTGTTCGGGCTCCGCTGCATACCTCCCTCTATTGCACAATGGCCTGCTATAATTTATTCATGAGATCATGAGGATGGAGCTTCTCTGTCGGGGGGGGGAAGCAGTTTTTTTTTTCCATGTCTCTCTCCCCCTCATTGCCTTCCTGACTGACTTCTCCCTGCCCTCAGACCAGAATAGCAGATCAACTATTGTAGGAGTTACTAACAAGAAATATGTTGTGCCATCCGCGGTGTTTGCTTGCGAGCAGTACTGATGAGATCACTGAGAACTTGCGCCATTTTGCCGTCTGCATTGTGACAGAGGCGTCGCTGAGACGATCTAACGTCGCATGAGTCTTGGATTAGACGATTCATGCCCTAACATACCGTTTCTTGAACATTGCCGTGAAACTTTTCATGCTTGTAATATTTAATTAGGGTTGTCACTGATGATTAATAGAAGGCACACGAGTTTGCAATCACATTGTTTTGATTCCTTATTTTTTTACTATTTTGATATATTTTATAGTAAAACACATGCTGATATACAGAGGGCGCTATTTGTGTTCAGCAAGCTAAAATAGAATACATGTCATAATCGCGTTTACATGGCAAAATATATGTATCATATTATTTCATTCTTATATGATGCGCTGAATTTCTTTTATTCATCCAGTAATTACACATTAATAAATTGTCTTTACGAATTGTTAGTCACAATAATAATAATAATATTGTTTTCTTGAATTGTCAAAATTGCAATTTTGACTAAAAATTACAAATCTTAAGTTTCTTGCAAGGTTTAGTCTTAGGATTGCCCATAAAGTTTATTTCAAACAATAATGAAAACCTGAAGTAATCCATTCAGACTTGTTTTTTTTTAACCAAAGGAACTTCAGAACATAGTTCGGACATTCTGTCCAAGAAGAGGTCTTAGCCAGTTATATGAATCTCGGCCAGAACTGAGAAATGTGCCTGGACGGCATGTCCTGTTCTGGGCTCCTGCCCAATGATGTGAGGAGCTGGGGGGAGGCATGTAAAATTGAGAGCAGACTGTTGTACAGAACAGCTTGAAAGCAAGGTCATAGAAGGTCAGGCCCTACCACACCCTGTATACTCCAGGGGAAACAGAAGATTCCATAAAAAACATTACAAATGAAATGCTGGATGAACGACAAAGATTGACAGAACAGAACATACACAAGAGAAATCTCTAGCTGTAACCTACTTTTTATTGGTGTTTGTCACTGATAACTGCATGTCACACTCGCATACAATATTAAACAGGTACCTATGAACTAAATATGAAGTACTAGGTAATATAACCTTTTAAAGTGCTCACCACTGATGAGTGCAAAATCCTTCAGAGAACTGAGTTTTTTTAGTAGTTTAGCCTATTAATTCTGAAATGTCGCATTCACTTTAAACATTGTTTGGAGAGGTTTATGACACACTGTTGTCTAGCATAATGTGATATTGTCTGCAGTTATGATATACACCCACTTTTCTGATGAATGTGTACAGCCAAGTCACAGTGGAGCCATATTGTAGCAACAACAAAGGACCTTTCAATGTGCATAGACTCCAGTAAAAGTGACAGCCAATGTGCATTCTGATATGTACTTCCATGTTATGACCATATTTT
This sequence comes from Petrocephalus sullivani, assembly GCA_026780845.1. Classification (NCBI taxonomy): domain Eukaryota; kingdom Metazoa; phylum Chordata; class Actinopteri; order Osteoglossiformes; family Mormyridae; genus Petrocephalus; species Petrocephalus sullivani. The sequence continues at coordinate 28,399,373 of JAODKM010000108.1, forward strand.
ATGACCCCGTGCACCAGTGTGCATCCATGTTTGCTCGTCACCTGACAATACATTCTTCTCTTCACGGATGTAAGACTTTTAGAATTTGCCATTGTACATATCATGACATATCATGACACATCATGAGATAGGGAGTGACGGTTTGAAAGTTCAAAAAACATCCCCAACTTTTTTTAATTTTTTAATGATATCATACACACATATAAAATGCCTGGGGTTTACAGTGATTCATGTACCATCCATCAATCTTGGTCATGGCTACAAGGGATTAATATTCCATTACCATAAATATTATTTCTGATACTATGCAGACAGAATAAAATATATGGAAATATATGGAGATGGTTCAAAGCACACAACAATTTTTCCAGTGCAACCTATTGTGTTGCATAAGAGATGGGAGTGACATGTCCTGGTAGTTGAATAATACATTTCCGGTTCAGTATCTGAAGTTCCATACTTGGAGAATTTTATCATTCTAGTCTATATACATCATATATACATTTCTAGCCATATGTGCATTGGTGCATCTTGTTAAATGTTTAAATAAAAAGAACCATTACGATCTGATGGAATTCATTAGAAGTGAGATCCCAGACGTCCAATAACGAGACAAACACCTAAAAAGTCCCTAAAAGGGTGGCCAGATATTGAAGCTCCAATTAAATGATTCAGAGGTAAAAGTGTTTACTTCAATTTGAGAAGTCTCATAAAACAGACAAGAGAAGAGGGTATTTTATTGCGTAAGGCTGTGATGATGGTTTAAATTTGAAAAGTATTTTGATCGCCTTCAGTGAAAAAAAATTTATGTCCAACTTCGACTTAACGTTTTTTTTTTCCTGGTAGCAGCCAAATTCCCGTGACTCATCAACCACAATCAGTTAGTTAAAGTCATACCACACATCTGTTTCTGAATGAGTGTCCAACAGCTCAGCTCAGTACAAACACATATTTACAACAACTCTCGAACAACCTAATGTAGAATAAAAGTTGGTCTTGCGGCCCCCTTAAATTATAATGGCAGTGCCACCTTAACCAACACAGAAAAAGAACAGTCTCTTTGAGTCAATAAGACACTTCACAAAACGAGAACGAGATGGACTGTACCACTCGGACTGGATGGGAAAGCATACGTAGTTAAAGCATGGGGGAAGGACATTGTTTCCTGTTATGACACTATCGTGCGTTACTGCAGAATAATACTTGGCTGCAGCCAGTTTTAGTAGTAAATGCGGTTAGAAAGGAGAGGAGAAGGCTGAAAATAGTACGCATCATATACCTCCCCGCTTTCGCAAAAAGGCCAGTGGTCTGTTCCGCCCGAGATGGCCGGCTGTCGCACATCATGGGAATTATCCAGCAGAGAGACGGCGAGCTGGAGCCAGACAGAAGCTGCAGAGAAGGGAACAATGGATCTGGAGTTTCAATGTGCAACACTGAATGGCACCCCCAGCCCTTCAGCTCTGGGGGCAGATTTACCATTCACTGCCTCAGAGACATCTGTTTACCACGCTGCCTTTGCAGGAACACTGTACTAAAAGAGAATCGACTGATCAGGTAACGAGAGTATGCGTATAACAGCCCCCGGGAATCCGCACAAACCAAGCAGGACACCGCGGTGTCATTTTTAGGGAACGCACTCAGATATTTAAAAATGTACAGGGTTTCGGAATACCATTTAGAAGGAAGGTGGCTGTTAATGGTAGAACAGTTGCAGATAGTATTGATGGTTGACTTCAGTCACGACTAGAGTAGATCCACATTTTTTGGTTTTTGTTTGTCTTAGGACTTTTTATGGCTAATCATAAAATATTGTATGACAGAAACCGCAGAATTTATTTCCCAGTATAATATCTCATAAGGGATACATGTGGAATTAACACCTGACTGAACAGCTTTGTCTTTGAGCTGTAAGTGACAGCAATTACTGATTTGGCAGCCAGACACACAGTGAGTATTGTGGCACAGCCGACCTCTCCAGCCCCAGTTTGGGACACGGGTGGATAAAAGCGGTAGCACAATAAGCCAGGACGCGGTTTGTTGAAAAGTATCCTTCGTATTTGTGCCACACCACACTGGCACAATTTATGCATTGCTCTGTCTGGGGGGGCAAGTCAGCCCCTCTGCAGCTCAGGGTTGCCCTGGAAACAGGTGCTGATATTCTTTGCATTTTCTTCACCCCCCCTTCATCGACATAGGAGCAACAAAGCCCCCTCCCCCGGCCCAACCTGCCGCAAACCCTCCACCCAAACCTACTGCAGTCATTTGACACTGTCACACGACCGGAGGACCAGCCACCCATTCTTGCTGAAGGACGTGTCGTGTCTGCGGCTGCTGATCCCAGCCGGGGCCACGCGGCCTGGCCGGGGTTGGTCAGGGCAGGTCACCGGCTGACCTCCAGCCAATCTGCACCCTGACATCCAGAATCGCCAGCTATCGCCGCTTTCTCTGTCCATCAAATAGACTCCAACAGAAACCATCAGCAAGCATAATGATCATTTCTTGAGCTTGGCTGTCATACAAATTGCAAAACAAAGAAACATTGTGTTTACACTCCCATTGTACTGATTCTTTTATATAGAATCAAGTATATTGTACTCTCTGTGATATCTGCAGACGCATTGTCGGGCTTTAACACCTGTATTTATGTTCACAGGCGACGAAAGTGGTTTCGTTTTCTGGTCTTTTTAAGTCATTCTTTTGTTGCTTAGCGACCTCTGCATTCCATTGCAGTGACTTTGCTGTTCTGGCTAACAGAGGAGCATTCCAGGGAAGTTGCTGACCGGCAATAACAGTTCGTCACTGAGCTGTGGGGGCAGGTCCCCCGGGATGGGCGCGTCTCTTCTTCGGAACGCCAATGCTAGGTGTGGCGGGTGGCCCACCAAAACCCCCCAATCTCTTGGCGTGCCCGCCACTCCCAGTTCCAGCAGTGACACAACAGTGCTGGGTGGATCCACACATCCCCCGCATGTAAGCACACATGCACCCAGACAAAGTCTAGACGAAGAAAGTACAGATTGAGGTTTCTTGTTAAATGGGAATTATGTTCAATAACAGAGCAAAGATCTCGGGTGAAAAAAAGTAGAGAATGACATAGAAACCTACAAGAAAAGTAACAATTACAAAGGATGGGTGAACCTTAAAGTGGCAATGACCAGATACGAAAGACTAAATCCCTGGAACATAGAGGTGAATCACCCAAGATCCAAGAAGCTGAGTAAGGTAAATGCATCTTAATTTTTCTGAGTGTTTCTGTGGAAGGTATGATGGAGGTCGGGGGCGGTGAATTGCGATGTCTCGAGCACTCAGTGGAGATGCAAGACAGCTGCTCCCTGCTGACACAGAGATCTTGAGCTTCAGCCTGGAAGGAACATTGTGGCTCGATCAGACATTAACAGCCCCCTTTTTAGTTACAGATGCAATTACTATGACCTTGGTCCTCACAACAATGGACCCGATGCTGCCAAAGAGAATGGAGTGCAGATAAAGTCACATGACCTGTACATATGCAGGTGTAGCCATTGTATTTCAGCAGCTATTGGCCAACCTGGTCCTCAGGGGCCTTAGGGATCTTTTCCTTTATTACCAGCGATCCTGCTAGGAATCAGCCCAGACTGGAAGAATGGGCATGTTGTAATATTCAGATCATATTAAGCCTGTTAGGCTTGAGTCATGCCAGGCTTCCTCAGAGCGGCCCTGTCATGGCATCCTCTGCAAATAACAGGGTGCAGAGCAGTTAAAGGTGGTGCAACAGATAGGTGATGCAGGACCAGTCCTGACCACTTGTACGCACCCGGGGTGAAGTTGAAAGGGTTGGGGGGGGGAGTCACGTCTGGCTGGGCAGCCTACTGAGAGATACCACTGCAGCTCTTAGTGTGGGGGGTCGGGTTATAGTGTGGGATCATGTGACATGTCACCGAGTGGAGGGGACACTGATGGGAAAAGAAGCCCCCAGGAAGAGCCATCTGACACACACAGGGAGCCTTTCTCATTTAAAACAAGCTGTTGTTCTGTGCACCAGAGGTGACCGGCATGTGTGGGGGGAGGGTGAGCTCTGAGGGGCATTGGCTGTCATGAAGAGCGCACACACAGTCCGATTGGGCGCCTGGCTAATTAACATGATCTGTCCTTTTAAAAATCCTAGCCATCACACCCGTGAGCGTTCCCCATTTTATCTTTAAAAGGCTGGAACACAAACTAATGTTCCGCTTGCTTGACCCCATGACCCTAACACCTGTACCTGTCCTGCCTACTTCCACTTTACTGCCCGTTACTATGAATACAAAAGCATTACTCAGAGCCTAAAACAAAAAGCCTAAAATGTTGAATTCTTCAGTTCTATTTAAAGTATTAAAAGATAGCAGAATACACAGAAGGCCTCTCAAATCACCTTTTTTGTGCAATATTTTGAAATTACTTAGAACATTTTATATGTTCTTGTCATTCACATATTAATGTCATTAGACTGCGATTCTGGCCTTAAATATCGTAGACATCTTTAAATATATAAAAGTCAAATGCAAAATATTTTGCAATTTGTTGTATTATATCTTTAAAATGAAAATTAAAATTTCCTGCCGCTCCTTTCTCTTTATGTGTCGCCCCCATCCCCCATTCTAGTCAGCTAACTAACCAGGTTATCTGGAATTTACCCACAATGCTTCATGGGCGCTGCCACAATGCAACATACGGATAGCATTAGAGGCCAGCCTGACCTGACCTGCTCTTTAACCTGACCCTTAAAAAAAACCGGCACTATACTCTACTTAAGTGTAACAGGGATCAGATCAATTATTCAAATGAGAAAATGCTGCCGGACATAATGGCATATGAAATTTGGTATATCTTTTTGGAAATCATTTCAAATTCTGACTATGCTGCACATACACGCTAGCGGCGTACACGGATGTGCCTCCAGGTACAGCTTATTTACAGTGATTAATACTCCTCCAGGCACAGCTTATGTCATCATTTACAGTATTAGAATCCAAACCGTTGTTAATTGCCTATGAAATGGCGATTGAAAATAATTGCTTAATTGGTTGTCTGTCGCATTATTATTTCCCTATGAATAAATTCGGCGATTAAAGAGCACCGTTCCCTATTCTGGTGCGGAAACTTGAATGTAACGCTATGAAGCTGATTTTTCATCCGGGGGGACGAAATGGCAGCTCTCGAATGATTAAAGCTCTGCTTAGCCATGGTGACAAGCATCTTTAAAAAGACGATTTTACATTCACATTGATCAGAAGGTCGTTTCGCCGCGAATACATTTAAAGTTGTGGGCATAGTACATATTCAGATAAAGAAGGCGCGATTTCGCCCCTTCTTCTGTTACGGCGAGTATTCGCAACGTCGGAAATTAATCAATCAATCAGTCCGTATTTCAAAAAGTACAGCAGTATAAAACATTCCTGACATTTACGTGTCAGTAGATACATTTTGATTAGCTTCCAGAAGTGTGATCTCCAAGCGGATAACTGCATGCCCGAGTGGCAGAGAAATGTAGCATAAATCTGTTTTTTTTAGAGGATGTTGGTTGTATGTCATATTTAGAAAAAAGGTGGCGGTGATAGTGGGGCTGGGGGTTGAGTGTGTGTGTGGGGGGGGGGACGTTGGTGGCAAACCTTTCCAATGACGCCATTGCAGCAGATTGTAGCGAGGACAAAGATCGCCATGACAACGCGGGGAAATGCAGGAGAAGGCTGAGTTACGTGCTAGCTCGTGTTACAAGCAGCCAGCGCACCGGAACCCAGCCGTTTCGTCCTGGAAATGGTTGGATTCGCAGTTACGGACCTGAACTCAGACACGCATCGGCGCTTCTAGCGTATATTTGAAAAAGGAAGATAGTTCGTGGAATTTAACGTGTATGGTTTGATCCGCAAATCAGTTATATTTGATCCCCTGGCAGCGTACGTTTCCACACCAAGTTTTAAAACAAATATGAGGTGGGGAAAAATGCGATTTTCATTTACGTGTTATGCATTACTGCCATCTAGCGCTCAAAGTGAAAATAGAGTTCGTTCGTTCTTTATATGGCTGCTTTAATTGTTGCATATAAGGATAAATGGCATGCTTATAATTAATATACATCCTGCATGCATTCCAAGAAGCTGCTATGAAACTGAAATTTATTTTCCGGTGAATATCACTGTAATAATTCCAGAGGTGGATAGATCAGGTACAGATAGTAAACACCCAGACCAGGATTTTGTTTGAGCACAAAGATTCACAGTCACATAGTACTCAACAACTGTTGCTTGATTCAAAATCTTAGTTAGAATTTTTACTTTCTAAACTTTCCACCTTTGAATAATTCCCCTAAAGCTAAACCATCTAAATGTTTCTGAACTGAACTGATGCAATCACACAGGCATCCTGCCTTCTTTCATGAGTTCTGGGGAAAACTCCAGGTTTACTGCGACCCAAAATTGCAAAATTGAAAGTGGATGATTGGACGATGCATGCAATATAGCTTTACAATATTATATAATTTTATTTAACTTTTATCTGGCAACAGAATATTATTTTTCTATTTACTCCCATATGCGTGTTCAGAGCACAAAAAAGGTTTTCGCTAATATCAAAAAGACCTTTACAGTAAGTACCACAGATTGAATGAGTGCTTCCATGTATTGTTATGAAGTTTTCTGGGTTTCTGCAATTTTTTTTTTTTACTTTTTAATAACTTTATTAGCAACAAGGAGATACAATACAACCAGTCATTATACATATCCTTAAACATACGAAAAGGATAGAAAATCTACATGATGTATATACCGGACAGGAAAAACCCCATTAATATCTCAAATGCAGAGTTAGACCATTTCACTTTATGTATGTGGAATTTACCTGGATAATCAAAAGCTCAATTATATAATGGAGATTACCATCCAGACCATGAAATACAAAATATAACATCACATCAAATACATTAATTATTGCATTTTCCTGTTGATAAAGTCTTGCATATCCATCCAGAACATATTGGAATAAACATAGTGAAAAAAATTAATGAAATATTGATTCTTCCTCTAAATTACAAAAAAACACAAGTATAGTTAATGTTTAGCCTAAATTTATTTAACACTTCCTTAGCAGGATAAATACGGTGTAAATGTTTAAAAGATATTTCTTTAACCTTATTTGTAAGGTTATTGTATATTCGTTAAGTACACAACTAGCCCTTTTCCACTGTAGATCGCC
>JAODKM010000108.1:28430991-28444437 GCA_026780845.1 Petrocephalus sullivani
GCACCTCACTAGGCCTCAGGGGCACATGTGCATCATGTCTGTCTGCACCTCACTAGGCCTCAGAGGCACCTGTGCATTATGTCTGTCTGCACCTCACTAAGCCTCAGAGGCACATGTGCATTATGTCTGTCTGCACCTCAGTAGGACTCAGGTGCACATGTGCATCATGTTCGTCTGCACCTCACTAAGCCTCAGAGGCACCTGTCCATTATGTCTGTCTGCACCTCAGTAGGCCTCAGAGGCACATGTGCATCATGTTTGCCTGCACCTCAGTAGGCCTCAGGTGCACATGTGCATCATGTTTGCCTGCACCTCAGTAGGCCTCAGGTGCACATGTGCATCATGTTTGTCTGCACCTCACTGGGCCTCAGGTGCACATGTGCATCATGTTTGTCTGCACCTCACTGGGCCTCAGGTGCACGTCACTCCTGAACTCAGAGTTGCTGAAGTTAGAACATTCACAGTGACTCATGGGAACCTTGTCACCTCAAAGCACATGCACAGCTTCCAATGAAATAACGCCTAATTATTTAATATCTGTCACTGAACTGTATGTCTTTGGAGACGGTGCCTTTTCCATTCTCGTTTAAATCACGTATCATACCGGAATCGGGTCCGAGATCAGCCTGGCTCACTCATTAGTATAACAGGATTAATTACCTGGATAGCTGAGAAATGTTTTATTTTTCCTATAAGTAAGACTGAACCAACGAGTCTGAATCACAGCCTTGTGGTTTTCACAATCGGAAACCTTAGATTATGTAATCAGGGACAAAATGAAAGTTTAGACAAAGCTAGAGGGTAACAAACACACCCAGAGCAGAATCTGTCTGCTTCCCCAACTCCCTAACTCACCGGCTCAAGGTCAGGTCAGGGGAAATTATTACTTACTGGCTTCAAGACTGACACGGAGTGTCCTGTAACAACAGCACACGGCTATAGTACTCAATCAGTATGCAACGTGGGAGGGCATTGCAAACGATCGGCCTGCAGAATTTTGGGGAGATGGCCTGGGCACAGGCTCTGGATGGAACACAGAGCCAGAAGTTCAAGTGCATCTCAGAGGTTCAAGCGTGGAAGAGGTAGAGGAAAAAGCTGTAAGCTCCAGGTCAGGCGTAGCCCCTCGGAGCACAGAATCAGCCAGAATAACCTTCACGTGGCTGGCCTAAGTAAGTATGAAGGAGAGCGTGCGCCCTCCCTCCATACTTCCAGTCCTCGGGTCACTGAGACCCAATGGGATAAATGCTTTGGCATCCGCCAAATAACTTACTGTGCTTAATGGGGCCTGAAGTGGCGGGGGGTGGGTGTGAGTACCCCTCCCACACTGACGCTCACATTACGCTGCAAAAGGAACTTTGTGTCGGAAATGTGGAGAGTACTGTTTATATGCTTACGGTAAGCAATAGCACAAGAAATTGGTAGGACCACCACAGTCATAGTTAAGTTGCAATATCCAGCTAATATAATGAATGCATGTTGACAGATGAGGGTGAATTAATACAGTTACACAACATTACAACAGCAGGTGACCCTCCATGCTTCAGCAAACAACCGCCTGGCTGAAGTCCATGACCTTAACCACTGATACAGTAGAATTGGATTGGTGGGGAGTTGGGGGAATTGGGGGGAGAATAAGCAGGGCTGACAAGGAGGAACCCCCTTCCTGTCCGCCCCTTTCAGACACGACAGGAACAACGGAAGAGCAGCTCCCAGCACAGGCAGAGACAGTCCTATTTATTGCTGAGTTCGTGTATCCCGACGAAGTCGCAAATTCCGAGGTGCGAGACGTAACAACTGACCGTCTCCCGTACACAACTCGGAACAAACATGGCTGCCTCCACGAACACGCTGTTATTGTCCAGATCTGGGCACAAAAGTTAATGGAAAGACATTTATTACTTCACGTAAAAGACTGGGTGAGATTACATTCATAACTAGTAATACATTTCATAAAATAAACATCTGAAAAATGAAATAAAATAAACATTTATAAAAATAGAGAAACACAGTGAAACACTTATTGACTGTGTAAGCTGCCATCTTGAAATAAAGTCACACGGGCAACTTGGACAAAAAAATTCTGTTCGACTTCAAATTCGCAAAAGGGGCGTGTTTTTTTTCGATCAGGGAAGTGATGTTTTCGTGACGTGTTTGTGTGAGTTGATAAACGAACGCAGGATATGACTAGTGCTATCAGTCATATGTCACTAATGACAGCCATACTTTCTGAGAAATGCATTGTTAGGCAAATTTGTCATTGTGAGAACATGATAGAGAGAACTTACACACACCTAGATGGTACAGCTTACTACACACCTAGGCTACATGGTATAGCCTAAATAACAATACAAAGTACAGTACATTAAATATATAAATTAGTAACATAGATGTTTACTATTATTATCAAGTATTATGTATTGTACATGATTGTATGTGCTATACTTTTACACGACTGGCAGCGCAGTATGCTTGTTCACACCAGCATCAGCACAAACACGTGATTAATGCGTCGCGGTTATGCAGCGCATGGCAGTATCGGACTTTGGGAGGGGCAGGGGGGTGACCTTGATAACAACCTCAGGTGTTGTCCCTGATTACATAATCTAAGTTTCCTCTGCGACATGGTCTGTAGGATTTTTTCCTGTTTAACTTAAGTAAAGACTCAGCTTTGGGCAGCTATAATAGTTTAAATACGTTTTGTGAAGTGCTTTGAGGAAGGGAATCAAACATGCTGCTTTTGAAGCATTTGGAACCAGCATTGCTGTTTCCGGGAGACTGAACAGATAAGGCATTGCTACTTGCAGGTTGGTCAACACTGTGTTGTAAATACCAGGGACATCATACCTGTGACAGATTGGAAAGAATTCCAACCAGTTTATGGTTGAATGACTTGCTCCCTTCCTCGCTTAGGGCTATTAGCCAAGGGCTTGGACTGCCTTTACTCTCAGTAGATGACACCTCAGAGCAGGACCACGGCAGAGTCAGCTTGGCTCCAGGGCAAAACACACTAACATGCAGTCAAGTTATCAACCAGAAACATACTTTTGGGTGGAGCTGTTCTATCACACTTCCACAGTAATACATGCTGGTCCCAGAGTAGCCATCCAGTGAAAAACTGGCAGGAAACATTGAAGACCACGAAGACGACAGAGGCACACTGAAGCCAACAGATGATACAGATACTGTTTGAACCGCCCATCCCCCCAGCAGGAACACATACACAGTTCATATTTATTTATAAGAATAATACAGCTGGGTTTTGGGGGTTTGAATTCAGAATATTTTTAAATTATTTTTAAAATGAACTGCTTAGAAGAACCATTAGAGTGCGATGAGGGATAGCCTACAGACACTCATCTGCGCAGGCCACCAAATGCTTTGCTGCATAATGTGCGGCCACTGTGCATACCACAGTCTGTGCACGGAGCACATCCATACCCAATACATACCCTAATCCATGCCGCAATCTATACTTGTCGCTCCCAGTTTGCTGCATCTCAGAACCACATGCTGTGTGGGTAGCGAGGTCAGTAGATGATATTTCAGGGAGAATTAGTGGGACACGAGTTAAGGGCTCGTCACCACTGAGTCACTGACAATGCATACTGTAAATATTTTGGTTGTTTTCTCGTTTTCCATTTAAAACGTAACCTTCAGTTGCCACTGACCCTTTTCCTCCACCGGAGTACATATCCTTCCCCATAATCATGAATTATTAACATCCGCAGCAGAGCCTCTTACGCCAAGCAGAGGCACTCTCCTATCAAAGTAACTATTTTCAGGAAGCAGGAACATCTGTCACATTCCCACAGCGGGAACTCAGCCCGACTCTTCTCCCATTATTTATTCTTCATTTAATAACGAATTATAAACATGTCATAGTCTATATGAATAAAATATAAATAAAATGCTGTGTCCCATCCACCCATCCATCCATTATCTGCCGCATATCCGGGTCGGGTCGTGGGGGTCGCAGTCTAAGCATGGATGCCCAGACCTCAGTCTCACCAGCCACCTTCTCCACCAGTTGAATACCAAGGTGTTCCCAGGCCAGCTAAGACATATAATCTCTCTAGCATGTCCTAGGTCTGCCCCAGGGTCTCCTCCTGATTGGACATGCCCAAAGCACCTCCCCAGGTAGGTGTCCAGGAGGCACCCTTGATAGATAACCGAACCACCTTAACTGGTTCCTTTTGATGAGGAGGAACAGCAACTCTACTCTGCGCTCCTCCCAAATACCTGAGCCCCTCACCCTACCTCTAAGGCTGAGCCCAGATACCCTGCGAAGGAAACTGCCTGTTGATCTCCCTCTCCCTTCTTCCCTCCCTCATGAACAAGATCCTGAGATACTTAAACTCCTCTGCTTGAAGCTGAACTCGTCCCCCCACAGGAGAGGACAATTCACGCTTTTCTGGTCAAGAACCATGGCCTTAGACTTGGATTTGCTGATCCTCACCCCTGCTGCCTCAGTGCATGCTGCAGGTCACAGACATCCCAAGGTCACCTTACCAGACCCCCTCTGCCCCTTGGCTATGCCTAGAAATTCTGTCCATTAAAGTTATGAACAGAATGTGGATAAGCGGCAGTGCTGGTAGAGTCCAATAACCACCAGGAACGAGTCTGACTTACTACTTGCGATGCAAACCAAGCTCTTGCTCCATTTATATTGGGACCTGATGGCCAACAACAGCAGGCCCTGTACCCCATCCTCCTGAAGCACCCCCCACAAGACCCTCTGAGGGACACAGCTGTATGCCTTTTCCAAGTCTACAAAACACATTTATAATGATTAGGCAAACTCGCATGAGCATTCCAGTATTCTTGACAGGGTGAAGAGCTGGTTCAGCATTCTGCAACCAGGATGGAATCTGCTTTGTTGCTCCTAGAGTCAAGTTTGACTAATTGGTGGGCTCTCCTCTCCAGGACCCCAGCAGAGACCTTCCCAGGGAAGCTGAGGAGTGTGATCGCCCTGAAGTTGGGTGGGATCCTCCAGTCCTTTTTCTTGAAGATTGGGACCACCACCCCAGTCTGCTAATCCAGAGGTGCTGGAATATTGAAGAGACATGTCGGCCAAGACAGCCCTACAACAGGAACTCAGCGTGAGTCTTATCTACCCCCGGAGCCTTAACGCTGAAGAGTTTCTTAACTACCTCAGTGACCTCAGTCCCAGTGATGGGTAAGTCCTTCTCTGAGTCTTCCAGCACTATTTTCTCCAAGGAAGGTGTATCAGTGGGATTCATGAGGTCCTCAATATACTCCACCGCCCGACTCGATACCTATTTGAGGGCAACAGTTCTCCATCCGTGACTTAAATGGTTTAGGAAAAGCCCTTCTTCCCCCTTCAGAGTCACCAGACTGTTTGCCAGTATCTTTTCGAGGCTGATCGAAAATCAATTTCCATGGCTTTATAAAACTCCTCAAACAACAAGATGTTGCTTCAGCAACTGCCAAAGCCGCGTTCCGTTTGGCCTGCCTGTTCCCCGTCAGCTGCTTCAGGAGTCCCACATGCTATCCGAGCTCGAAAGGCCTCCTTCTTCAGCCTGACAGCTCCCTTTACCCCTGGTGTCCACCATCGGGTTCAGTGACTGCCACTGTACCAGGCACCAACGACCTTATAGCCACAGCTCCAAACAGCCGCCTCAGCAATGCAGCCCCAGAACCTTGACCATTCCGCCCCAGTGTCTCCTGACTCACTCGGGATGCGGGAAAAGTTCTGCTAGAGGTGTGAGTTGAAGATCTCCCAGTCAGGGGCCTCTGCCAGAGGCTCCCCGCACACGCTCACTATGCGTTTGGGCCTACTAGGTCTATCCGACATCTTCCTGAACATCGGATCCACCACCAGGTTGTGATCAGTTAACAGCTCAGCTCTTGTTAACGTTATAGAGTGTCTTAAACATGCGGATGCAGACCGGGCAAATCAGGTCCTCAATGACCCAGAGCTGGTCCATATTTTTGCTCCCTACTAGTGCTCAGCAAAAATATATACTATTTGAGGGTCCCGGCTGATTGCAAATTGCAATGAAGCTGTGAAAGGTGAGCTGGGAGGAAGCAAAAAACGCTGACTGTCTGTGGGTCCCTGAGAACCAGATTGGGAAACACTGCCCTAGAGGGTAGGCCACACCAGTTGCACCACCCCATTGATGGCTTTAGCTTCAGGAGACACCTTAAAAAAGGGAATCTTTCCCACCTTCCCACCTCCCAGGGTGTGTGTGTGTGTTTCAGTGCAAGGCTGTCTCAGTATCATCCATCTTTCACAGGATTTACGAGGATAGATCGATTTTTCGCATGTCCCATCTTGCTCACCTGTTTTTAAGATGTACACACACACTAAGGTAAAAAATGAAGCTTGGGATCTGAGCACAGGGTCAGTCATCCATCCAGCGTCCCTGAAGTATTTATTGGGGTGAGGGTTAATGAGGACGATAGCTTTGCTGAGACAAGTTTACTATAAAAAAGGTTCCTAAATAATCCAAGCCAACATATAGGTAGAAACGGTGATTGAGGAAGAACTTATATAAAAAAAGAGAAAATAAACTCACAGAAGGCCTCCTAACGTGGGTATGGATTTGGAAGGAGAAAAATTAGAAGATGACCTGCATCCAAGCTTCTACATAATCCTACAATCCTTGCTGATCCTGAAGGAGCCGGACAGCACAGTGACCGACAGTAGAGGAGCAAGGTGGTCGGGTTTGAGGACACACCCAACACTACTCTGAGATCAGAGTCAACTCAAAGGAACAGGTATCTGCGCAAACTAATTCGTCAGAACCCAGGGTAGTCAAAGACACATCACGGTGAGACGTGAAATGACCAGAAAATGCATAACAGCCAAGCAAGCATGACGGAGAGGTCACACTAATGCTCAGTGAGATGCAACCACTAACTCAATCACTCCGATCTGATTGAGCCGCACTCATAATCCATCTTTACATGTGCCGAGTTACTCCAGCCAGACCATAGCCTTTTAAAAAAGACCCACAAGGTTATAGAACAATAAGTTAATCCATACTGCAGACCTCATAACCAGCAAAAGCAAATACTAAAGCTGACAATGGAAGGTATGCATCTGTTAAAGCCTGCTACAAATTTTACTCAAATGTGGATTTACCTGCTTGGGGGTCAAGGGTCAAATTGCGAACGACCCAGAATCCTGAGACAGTAAGAATTTTCATAATAAATTTTAAGTATTTTTTGATGAGTATGACTGTTACATTTGATGGGGGCTTGTTGATTCCATGTTAACTCACCTTTTCTTAATCACCGCCCACCTCAGACCTGCCACCCCTCCTCCTCCTCCACCTCCTTACCTTGTGCACACTCTTGGGGTTCTCCAGCCAGGTGTAATACATCTCCTTACCTTGTGCACACTCTTGGGGTTCTCCAGCCAGGTGTAATACATCTCCTTACCTTGTGCACACTCTTTGGGTTCACCAGCCAGGCGTAATACATCTCCTTACCTTGTGCACACTCTTGGGGTTCTCCAGCCAGGCGTAGTACATCTCCTCCACATAGTTGGAGCTGCTTCCGTTGAGGAAGGGCTCAGCAGCTACGGGTGCTGTATATTGCCGTTGCCCTGGCGTTGTCCTCGGATCTGCCACCAGGCCCCATGATGACGGGCAGCGGGCAGCCTGTGGAGCCATCAAAGGTCGCAGGCGCATGGCACAAGTCCTTAAGTGGTGCATTGCAGTCTGTCAGCAAGCCAGTCCCCCACCTTTTGCCAAGCCCGCCGCTTTCAAATAGGTCCTTTCGGGAAATTTTGAAATCGGTCTCTTTCTGATGTTCCTCTATTGACTCTTGGCACTTCCACCTTTTTTTATGCCTTGACGTCCACCAGCCTGCAATAGAGTAGATAACAGTGACCCCCAGTGACAATGAAAAAAGACATGTACACAAATAACACGGACTAAAGCGTTACTACTAAGGAACCTTCTCCCCAAAGCAATGGGCCTCACATTCAGCTCTGGGGGACAAATTAACATCAAGGAGACACAGCTAGCGTTTTATTCACGTGATTGACTTAGAATACTTTGCCCACAAAAAGTGTTGCACTTTTTTACGCCACATCTTAAATAAGATGCCCTTGCAACTATGAACCGCACTAAATGAATTGAGCTTGCACACACCACCTTTGCAATCAAACAATCAATCAACAAGCAAACAAACAACTTGCTATAGCGTATTGTATATATTTTGGGTTTGTTTCATTTCTGATTTCCGTAGAGTGGAGTTCCTGTTAGCAGGAACACAAATATATAAAAGGTAAACATGCATGGGTGCATTTCTTGCATTTCATTCAATCCATCAAGCCGATAGCATTTCTCAGCATAAAGTAAAACATGTCGACAGGGCGACAGTCTGAGGAATTTGCAATTCAAAGCAGCCTTTAACCTAAAAATACGTGTGCGGTTTCAGTTTCTGCATGTCTTTCCGATCACTCATGTCTAGTTGCTTAAAGTTTGCCCGGTCGGCAAACCGCTGCCGCATACTGGTTTAGGAGCCGCCAAAGCTCCACAGCAAGCCGGCAGCCTCGATCCTCCTTAATGATTTTTTTCTTCTTCCTCTACTTGATGATTTTAACTACAAAACGCGAAAGGGTGAACGGTGACTACAAACTCTGTACTGAATGCCGGGGTTGCAAAGTTTTCCATTTCTACACAAGATCGACTTGCATGTGCTTTCGCATTGTGTGACAGTCCGAACAGAAAACTATGAAACGCGTTAATGGACTAGTAAGTAGAAATATATATACACACACACACACACACACACACATTTGATGCATATATTTAAATTCACGCATAAGGAATGCTGGAATTCTCAAAATTCTCCGGTTATCACCTTCACCAGCACTGTCCCGTCGCCACTGAAACTAAACACCGCTGCCCTTCAACTGTCTGCAAAGTGTCATTACTAATACACCGAAATGTGGCGGAAAAAAAATAAATGTAAAGAAATGTATGGTATGTGTACGCAACGTATTCGTGGCAAAGAACCAGATCTTTGGGGGAAGTGTAGCGTGGGAACCCATTCAGAAATCGGGGTCTCAGAATATTTCGGCCAGGCTTACAAGAAAATGATGGGGAATGGGACTGTCATAAATAAGCAAGCAGTCACTGGGAAACCCGGACCGTTCAACACACAGAACAACGTCCCCGATGTTATCCTAGCCGCACAACATATAGATCCATGCATAAGGTTACCAGGATTGACAGTAACCACCCGAACGCATAAAGGTCACCACTTCGTTAAAAGGATGAATCAATTGAGCTCACCACTAAGAATTATACTTCAGAGTATAATTCCCGGGCAATCAGTTACGCGTCAAATGACGGCAAAGAACAGAAATGCTTACCTTTTCTCCTAAAGTAATGAACAAAGTAAAACGATTGGTTTTTAATGCTTTCTCCCTGTTTATTAAAACGCAGATGCACAGCACCTTCCCGGCAGTAACTGCGTTGTCCTCGGCAACTGGGCTAGTTACAGAGCGTGCGGAGCTGCGTCATAGCACTCTGACGTCACAAGGCTCGGGAGTGCCGCTTCCCCACGCAGGGAGGTTTGACAGGTTAACGCCTAACTCAGCTGCGGGGGAAATCTTAAACCTATGCATTGTGTATAGTATATATATATGTATACATATAGTATATATTTCAGTATAATTACTGCGGCGTTAGAGCTTCCCTTGTAATTGGCCTAATGCCTGTCCTATCCGCTATGCGCCTGGCTCTTCCTCTGAAATCGTGGCATAAGAATTTTATTGCATTTATGTGACAATAAAACTTGTAAATTGCACTGTTTTCTTAAGTTATCAATTTGTCACATAAAAGTGAAATTTATTTGCTGCAATTATTACATAAAAATTTCAGTTCTTGTTTCTAATATATCTAACACAAACACAGAGTAAAACCGCAGCAGAACTGGTTACAGAAACAACACCATGTAATGGAGCCTCAACATAGAGGTACTGAATAAATTTACCGGAGAACAAAAAAAGATTATTTACAGAACATACATGTGAAGTACATTTATACAGTGACACTACAAAGAAAAGCCATCAAATTATGTGTGCCTGTTATCTAAATGCTTGTTTCGTGCAGTTGCAGCTCAGCAATCTTATCTTCACAGGTTCGTGTCCCCCAGTTTGAAAAAGTCTGTCTATATCCACTGTTCCTGTAGACATTTGTGCCGTCCGGCTACTTTACCAAGACGCACAGGTCTGGATTAGTGACCTTGGCTCCTGTAGCTGGGACAGAGGGTGAAACGGACCGGAACCCGAACTCACACCCACCCAGATCTCTTTCACTCGCTTAATTACTCAAACCACACTATACGTCCATCACGTGACTACTAATGTGTGATGGAACTCCGCCGATGCAGTACGGTAAAGCGGGGCTGTTGCGAAATAAGATGCAACCTCCGTCTTCTGCATTTGTCATGTGTTTTATTGAAAGGAACTGAGAAGACAGTGGCACGTGAGGTAGACGAAGGATATCCTTCTGCACACGACGGGCTGCCATTGCCGGTGTTAACAGGAGAACCTGTATTATTTCCCTATTAGTTACTTCAGATGTCATTGCTTCTGTCGTGCTTAGGCGACGGGCCATTTAATTGTATTACGTGCCTTAATGGGAGCTATTCTCTAAAAAGGTCGCGCTTCATATTCTAGCAATATAAATAACGTATTAAGACATAAACTATGTTAAAAACAAACAAATAAAATACAACGCTTTATCCTCCTTTCTTATTAACCAGCAATAACAAAAATCGTTTCTCTGTCATTCCAAAAAAAAAAAAGGAAAACGAATTGCTGACATGAATTGAGCATGTAGGGAATAGGCCTGTGGGAATAAATTAATACATTCTGACAGGTTTTGGTGACCCATCAGGACACGTGACTATTTGAAATGCTGTAGCTGCCGTTTGGCACACGACACTTAAAAAATTATAAATTGTCACGAAACTATTCGCCACTGGCAAGTGACGTGAAGTAAACCAGAGTGTAAAATAATACCCGATGAGACCCAATGGTGATTAATTACGGGAGCCAAATCAGAAAAGGCCGCGTAACATTCCATAAGGGTCTAGTATGCACCTCCGTACCAGAGGTTAATTAAAACCTTTTAGGGCGTACATATCGTGATAGCGGTTTTAATTCACTGTTCTGCTCAGGTAGTTAGTGACGGAAACGTAGCGCATCTGTTGAGCTTTTATCCCGTTGAGGAATTCACTCCATTGTGGTCAGCATACCTACCGGCCTTATGTTTGTAGTCTGCAGCCGTATATCTGCTTGTTGCGTCTGCCTTGCTCAGAGCTCAAAATCGTGTACACACGTTCTTACCATAGCATTAACAATAACTGGGCAAAATGTCTTAGGGAACCAAAGGAAATTATGTTTAGAGGTATTTATCTGGGTAGTAAGTGTAAGAATGTAATGTTCTTCAAACAAATTAATATTTTATTTAAATTGGCCTGCAGTACATTCCTCCAAACTTTTTGTACGACTTGCCATAACTCTTTTTTAACAGTAGGTCTGATTGTTGTTCAGTCAAATGCTGCTTCAGTGTTGCGGAGGTAAGGGCTCTGAGCTGGTCATTCTAACACTTTGGTGGCCCAAGACTTTTGTACAGTAATATATAGTGGAACTGTTATGGAATGTAATAAGTTTGTGTTCGTTTAATGTGCCCAAGCCAGATTTAAGGAACCACGAATCATAGGTGCCCCCCGGGTCCAGGTTTCACCCCTGCTGCGTCACATCTTGTGTTTAGGACTTTCAGGCTTCGCCTCCCTCTCGTCCATCAACAGTGCTGTTTGCTGTCAGATGGGCCTTAGGCTGAGCATGCAGCCTTACTCTGTGTGTCACGTTACTCAAGAAGGCCCACACCCAGGCACATATTTTTGAGGCATGCTGTAGATTCAAAGCACATACCTATATACACACACAACTGAAGTATTAGTGGGGTGGGGGGGCGGGGGTTGTGTGGTGGTGTCTTAGTATTGAAGTTGTCAATTTATTGATAACGTCTTAACACATTTCCTTAGGTTAGAGAACACAGAGCACACTGGAGAACAAGGCGATCATAATCAGTGGAATCAGAGATATACTGCAGGATTCACATAATAATCTTATATATATAGAAACTCCAGCTGAGAAAAGGAAAACAAAAAAAGAACAAATATAAAGGCTCCTCTGTAGAGAAACTATATATCGTAAGAGTTCAATGAAAGGAAAAGGTATTGGGGAATAGATTTAAAGAAACACTACAAATAGTCATCAGCTTACTGTTGTCAGAGCAGCAGGGGGGTGGAATCTCTGGAAGTGGTGGAGACCATAAACAGACAGACGCTGTCCTGTGTGCGCTGTCGTGGCATGAGGCCTGATGGGCGCCTACATGCTGGCTACCAAGGGCACAGCCTCTGGCTCCCATGAGCACCGCTCGCTCGTGTGTTACATGATTCTGCATTTTCTCAATTTCCCTTATCTGGGTGGTTACAATTCACTATTATTGCTTGTTGGCCTTCCTGGTATGAAAGCTGTCCATGACACAAATCCTGGGTAGGCCACTGTTCGTTACCTCCACTGTGATGTGGGACAAGGCCTCTTAGTAAACTACTAACACTAATTCAATTTATAGTTCATGCGAAATAATCTGAGTTTCAAATAACAAACGACAAAAGTTGAGCATTGAAGCTACTGTTAAAAGTAGCAGTAGTTTTACACTTACAAATTAACAGAATTTCTATGTGTGTGGTATCGTGAGACCTTAAAATCTCCAAATGAAACAGGGAATGCAGGGAAACAAAACTCCAAACACTTTTTTTTTTGCTCTTCTAGATAATTGTGCCATCTAGTGGAAATCCTGCGGAAGCATGACAAGACCACATGCATCAGCATTGGCCAAGGCTACAACAGCCACGGCTGCTCTGTTTGGCTGCTTTGCGATGTTCCACGTTGTCACACACCAGCCTGATCTGCTCTGACGACAGTGGATTGCTGCACAGAAGCATGCTGTACAATCGTCATTACATGTCCGTCTTCATTATGATGACAATGGTTATCATCATGGTATTTGTAACCTCGAGACAAAAATAGTTTTATGCACTTACAAAGCTCAGAAAATAGATAAATAGATTCATAGTTTACCAGCATTCAGTAAAAAATCAACTAAAGGAATTCCAAAACACCAAAACTTGTCCCAGTTGAAAGTCATGCAAATAAATGCCATTTATGATATCACTAGATAACTGTAGTTTTACAATATATAATCTTTTAAAAGTTAATATTTTTAAATGATTATTTGCAATGCTAAACACACATAAGAACATAAGAACAATACTTCGGCAACATGCTGCCTCTTCTCTCATTTTGAAGGGGGGGCGGCGCAGCGGCTCGTGAGATTCTTCCGTTTTTTTGTTTTCCTAATCCAATACCTTTTGGGGGGGTTCGGTGTT
>JAODKM010000108.1:28469186-28480631 GCA_026780845.1 Petrocephalus sullivani
GAACAGCCCTGGGGAGGCCGGCCAGGGGGGGGCCAGAAGTGGGGGGTCAGTGGTTTTGGCTGGTTGCAAGGGAGCGGGTGGTTGGGGGGGGTGGGGGGGGGCCCGACCCCCCCCCCCCCCCCCACAGCCCGACCACCTGCGTCTTCATCTAATGAAGGAGCGAGGCGACAAGACCCAAGAAGAATATTCTGACGAGCAAACTGGACTAGAAGAAGACGGGCGAGAGGGACAGAGGTGTTACACTGGGACAGACAAAAATGCATCAAGAAAACCATCAATGCTATCGGTATTGTTCCGAGATATTTAAGGGAGAACTTTTTTGTATCTGACAAACACTTAAACTGCAAATTTGGTACAATTAGAGTGGAATTTTAACATCCAATTCTCGGCCCCAGCACAGTTAGATTAAAAACCTGTAAAAAAAAAAATACTTCATGAGTAAGGGAAAACTTTAATCCTAAGGTTTTTCAGAAACATTGCTAGAAATCGATGACGCTGCAAGGGGAAGAGTGCAGCCGCCGTAACTCTGAAGGACGCATTATATTACCGGATAGCATCAAATTTGTCACACTGACAATGCATTTTAATTATACTGAAAACAACAGAATATAACAATTTTTGCATTTTGTCTGGGTGGTTTGAAAATCCCCGGTTCTGGGGACCAAAACAGGCAGTTTATGTCATGGCAGGAGTTTTATTTTTTTTACTTTTTTTTTTTTACTTTTTTAACACGAGTTTAAAAAATATATTGTTATAAACAAGTCTGTATTTTCTGCTTTGTTTGCAAGACTACACATGAAAGATGCTTTACTGAAAAATAATGGATAATAATGGAAAATAATGGATTTGTCCCATTTCTGTAGTTTGTGGGCTTTAGCTTGCGGCTGAGACCCGGCTCTAAAACCCCACCCCAAATGCTGCCACATGAACTGTAGACCGTTGACGGACGCAGGACGCACAGAGTGGAGTGCAAGTGTCCAACATGCAGCCTGACGAGGGTCAGCCCCCAGGCCGACCCCCAACAGCACACATGCGTCAGGCCATCTCCCCATGCAACAAACAGCAGGCCGAAAAGGCAGGCAATACCATCCCTCCGACCAGGGGGGTGCAGAGGGCAATCCCACACTTAAAGAGAGACTGGGGTGAAGGGTTAAAAGAGCACCAGGGGTGGGGTGGGATGGGTGTCAGAGAAGGGAGGGAAGTAGGAGAAGATCAGAAAGGGAGAGGTTTCAAGGGTGGATACTCCCGGGGTGCAGCAAGGATATAAAAGAAGAGGGGAGGAGAATTCGGACTGGGGAGAGGGAGGGGGGGAGGTAAGGGGGGTGCGGTCCGTCATGCAGGGGCTCAATGGTCAGAGCTGCAGATAGATGGGGAGGGAAGAGAGGCAGTCATCAGTGATGGCATAACCAGGCAATGAGAACTTCAGGAGCCCCGCAATGGAGAGAGACAGAGCAACAGAGAGGAAGACAGAGAGGGAGAGAGAGAGGGAAAGGAAGACAAAGAGAGAGAGAGAGAGAGAGAGAGAGAGGGAGAGGAAGACAGAGAGAGAGAGAGAGAGAGAGAGAGAGAGAGCGGGCGGGCGCGAGCCTCAGACCAACACGACAGCAAGCCCAGTCTGTCAATCGAGCCAACGGCCGCCATAACACTAGGAGTAAAATGGAGATGAGGGGGGAGGGGGCGGAATCCGCGGCGAACTGCATGCTGGGAGTTCAAAGCCTGATGGAAGGTGAGGGGGTGAGATGAGCGATAATGAGGGAGCGGGAGGAGTAGAAGAGCGCCCCCTGCAGGAGGGGAGGGGGGCTGCGCAGCTACCTTGTTCCACCAGCCCCGCGGTCGTGCCGGCGGCAGCGGCGGCGGCAGCCGCGGCAGCCG
The DNA here is from genome assembly GCA_026780845.1 of Petrocephalus sullivani. Lineage (NCBI taxonomy): Eukaryota > Metazoa > Chordata > Actinopteri > Osteoglossiformes > Mormyridae > Petrocephalus > Petrocephalus sullivani. The sequence goes on from JAODKM010000108.1 coordinate 28,471,059, forward strand.
AGACAGTAGCCGGAGCCGTGGTCTGGCGGCCTACTGTTAGTGTCCGAAAGAACCACGTCATCGGAAAGGAGGAGGGGGTGGGGAGAGGACGAGAGAAGGAGAGAGTGGAGAGAGAGGGAGAAATAAAAAAGGGGGGAAGAGAAAAGAATCACCAGTTAGTTTGAAAGAAAAAATAGGGAGAGTATCGCGTGACACAGGGAGGATTAATCGTCTGATCGGCAGAGTTTACTTTCATTTCTTCATTACATCATCGATTTCCCCTGGTTTCCATCTAATGAAACAGCCCGGAATGCCAAGTAGCTGGCCGGACCCCCGCATCTGGTGAGGGGGGCTCTCGGCCATACCGAAGCCCAGCGTTGGAAAATGAGTGCACCCCTCTGAAGGGGCCCCCACCCAGAGAATCACCGCCCCCTGGTCAGACACGGTCTCAAGGTCCCTGAGCAGGTGCCCACAGTCTGGCGTGGTGGGGTTGCTCCCACCCCGGGCCTGCTCCCACCCCGACTCATACCGATGGGTGACATCATCACGGTACTGGGAGCGGCCAAGGAGCATGCTGGCTATGGTGGGCGGAGCCTCCGTGGAGCATGGTGGCAGGTGGCAGCTGCTGGAGATGGGGAGCTCTAGCCAGCGCACCTCCTCTTTCCTGGTTGCCAAGGCAACTGGAACCTGGGACCCCACCTCCTCTTAGCAAAAACACATGCTGTCACAGCCACCCACTGACCTGCTGTAACCGTGCGAGTGTGTGAGTGTGTGTGTGTACAGGTTTCACTATGCGTGTGAAGACCAAAGGACCTCACAAGTTTAGCAAATCCCCCATTTTTTCAGTCCTCACTACTTCAAATAAAGTTCTGCATTCCCATCTCCCTTTGTTTTTTGTAGTTTTATTATTCTATCGTATTATTGTATTTTTGTTGTTATTGTCCTCTTCCCTGTCCTCTCTTAATGTGACTTCACTGGCAGAATAAATGCATGCAATTTTAAGTATGCAATAAAGTATGCATTGCAGAGCAAATCTGCCCCGTCTACACAAGTCAACCAAACTAAACATTCTGCCGGTCTAATGCATCGGGACAGGACAAGGGAAAAATAAAAAAATAAAAAGTCTAGTATTTTGTTTGGTTGCTTATGGCTAAGGTTAGGGCTGGGTAGGGCTTAAGGGACTTGTGACTGGGGTTAGGGTTTTGAATGCATGGTCCTCATTACGATAGGAAAACAAATATGAGTGTGTTCAATAAGGAAAGGACTGTTGAGGACAGGCAAGCTGACATGGAGCACTGGTATCGGAACTCGCTAGGCTATACTGCTACAAGCCCCCATACCTCACCCCCCACACCTGTATGCCCCCCTGCCCCCCCACACATCTATCATCCATTACACTGAGGCCACCACATCCAAGATTGCCCACCTTCTCACACTGAGATACTCTTTAGACCTGGCATCATAAAATATGAGCCTAACAACAAAATAAGAAAAATCAAGATTTATATTTTGTGATTTCAGAACATACCAACACTTCCTTGAAAACCTTTCACGCAAAGCAGGTAGCAGGGTTCATGTCGCAATTTACATGTGAAAAATACTAGTGCAAAGGGAGCAACACAGACCCGCGTCGAAACTGATCACGTGACTTTAATGACACACTGTGAAATAAACAGGGCTTGGTTAGCGCACGCTGGTGGCCCTCCTGGCGAGCAGCACTGCAGGGAAGAGTCCGGCATTGAGGGAAACACAGGTGCTGACTGCATGAATTTAACCGTAATCTCCTGTCATGGCAAAGTGCAAGTCTGGCCAAGACACGCGGCTATGGTTACAGGTGGGGCCAGAGTGTAGCACCACTGGACTTGGGTGCTGGAACGGAGCAGGTTATGGGACTGAATCCCAAAAAGGCACAGAGCCAGTTTCACCCTGCTTTCTAAGTCGCCTGGATGCTGACCTTTGCTGTGAAATGAAACCTGCCAGGAAGTGACCAGCCCCCTGCTCCCCAGGTACTTACCAGAGAAGTTACGGGACACCAGCATGGTGGTCAGAATGGCACCCTGTGGAAGGGGGAACACGCCACGGTCACATAGTTCCTGTGTCCCTCACATGGTTCCTGTGTCCCTCGCCCCCCCCCCCCATATGATACACTGATATAGCGGTGAGACTGCACTCCCAGATCGGCCGTGTCCCTCTGCACGGCCCACAGGCAAACGTTGCACCCCACAGGTCTGTTCTGCAGTGCTTGCTCTCTGTCCTTTGATCTGATTCTGTACTACATTTAAATAGCCTATATTTGTGTATTTATTGTGTAGTGCATTATTTATATGCTGCTGCCTTCATCTGTCTGTTATTGTCAATTGCAGTAAGCTGTACTAACAAAGATTGTTCTCAGCCGTGTGGCAAAAAAGATTCTATGCTATTACATTACAATGTCACTCTTCAAAGATATATAATCATCACTGAATACTGGTCAGAGTCATGGAAGGGACATGGAACATATTATTATTATTATTATTATTATTATTATTATTATTATTAATACAGTAAAATCACAAACTCCATTTCTTTAGGGCCAGATGTCATAATATTACTGTGCAATAGGACCTTTAATGCAAATTTGCTGTAGTTTATTTCCTGAGGATTGCCTTATCAGACCCTAAAGCTTAATAATTTCATTGTCTGACACGCCTACATTTTGCATTTCATGCCGGGATTTCAGCTGACAAAGTTCTGTGCGGTTTGGCCCAATGAATGCCGCTTACACATACACGCATCATGCCTGCACAGGTGTTTTACCTTCGGATCTTAGCTGACTTGATTTAAACTGAAGGCCCTCAATGGCAAACAGCATGAACTGAATGAGAGAGCGCCCCCCAGAGGCCAGTCTGGCTACAGCATGAGTGTGAGTGGAGGCGCAGACAGACCTTGAGTTTCCTCCTGGCATTGAATTTCTTCAGACACTCGACGGTCTCCTGTCTGTGCATCATGGAGGCCACTGTGGAGCGTTGCTGTGTTTTTGAGAAAGGGAGACGGGGAGAGAGGGTCATAATGAGAGAGCGTGTGCATGTCTGAGTGCGGCACATATGTGATACTGGTGTGCATGTATTTGAGTGACAGGGAATTTGCATTTGTGCAATTATATGCTACTGTGACATAGCTGTGACTTTTCAAGCCTATACGGTATGGGGGCGGGTTCAGACTAGGTGGGCCATCCACAATGCCCCGCCCCCCAGTAAGGAGTGGGACACTCACGCAGACCCACGGGTGCTTGAGGGCTTCCTGGGCCGTGATCCTCTTGGCCGGGTTAATGGTCAGCATCTGGTTGATCAGGTTCTTGGCCTCAGGGGTGACCGTATCCCACTCAGGGGAAGGGAACTGCGACAGGAATGGACGGCACAGGGGCAGGAAAAGTGGGAGGAGTTAGGGCCACTCAGCCAGCCATTGGTTAGAATTTCAGAGGCGTCACTTTCAGGTGCATTCATTTGTTTGCACAATCTCTTTTAATTATCTTTTAATAATTTCTCTCAAAAAATGACTGATAATTTGGTAATTAATGTTATTCCACTGTTTTTGACGGAAAGCTGGATTCGGCACTGCCGAAGTGAGTACAAAAGCATTCAGTGTGACAGACCCATATGGTTAATTAGCCTACAACTAGACATCTAAAGCTAAAGCCAGTTATTGTGTTCAGCTAAAAACCAGCTGACACACAGCCCACGCCCCATGTCCAGCAGGCTACATTCTCATTAAACACAGAGCAAATGCTAACTATCTGCCCCCTCCCATTTATAGGTCTTTAAACACATTAAACCAAAATAACATCACAGAAAGAAACTGGAAATGTCAACGAAACACATCAAATACATTCAGTTATCAATGTATATAAATAAATCCCAACAAAAGTCTAAAATACTGTGACATTAAATGTAGCCATTTCTCCCACAGCAATCTGCAGGAATATTCACTGGGCGACATACTTCTACAAACTCACAAGGCCGTTACATAAGCCGACAGCAGTAAACACCCGTAGGGATCTTTAGTAAGAAGAACGAGGGGATGTGTGAGAGAGGGAGAGGAAGGGAGAGAGGTGCTAAGGAAGAGGAAACAAAGGCATGACTGACAGAGGAGGAGTGAGAGACAGCCAGAGTGAGGAGGAGAGTGTGAAGTGGGGATGGAGGCTGCCAAGAGCATGCTCACGTCATAAGCTCCGGCCTTGATCTGCTGGTACAGCTTGTGTTGGTCCTCGTCCCAGAAGGGCGGGTAGCCCACCAGCAATATGTAGAGGATCACACCTGTCCCACAGGTGCAGAGACCCCATTACAATACAGCATTCCGCTACATTACCTGTCTGCTTACCCTATGCATCCAGTCTTATTATACTATTATACTATTATTATAACTATTAGCAAATTCCATATTTGCATGGTGATGTCACTGCAGCTTGTCCTGACTTTTAATGTCGTACGATACAATTATTCCAACAAGTAGTGTAAGGGCTTTGAAAATGGACTTTGAAAATTTGGCATTTGGATTTACCAGCGCGAGGTCACAGGGCAATCGCATCCTGTTGGGGTTCAGTCCTAAATCACCACCGTGTGTATAATTATATTTCAGGCCCAAATCCTGCTGTGAGAACTAACTGCTACATTCTGATGGGATGGTCAATATATGAGAGCATAAGAGCTGCTTCAGGTGTGCATGCTCGTCCGCTATTGTGACATCTGTAGACGGGTACATGCATCTCTAAGTGCTCACAGTAGTGTCTGTCTGTGTCTTTGAGTGTCTTAGGTAAGGGGTGTTGTTGCTCTTCGTGGTTGTGACTCACCGCATGCCCATATGTCCACTGGCTTGCCGTAGGCTTCCTTCCTCAGCACCTCGGGGGACAGGTAGCCGGGGGTTCCCGCGAACCCTGCGCGTCAGCACATGCCAACTGGTCACAGCTCGGCCAATCACAGCTCAGCTTATTACAGCACTGAGATGTTCCTGGCGAGCGCCTTGCTGTACAGCCTGTGTATTGACATTCTTGTTGCTGTCCGTCCTCTATCATTCCAAATCCAAAACAATAAAACACTTATGCACTTGTGAACGCCTTCATGTTTTGTTGCTTGGCTGAAGCAGAGTCAGATTTTACTAATGTATTAGTCACATCTCACTGAAGCTATTCACCTACAAACGTGCCCGAAGGCTATGTTGCTGTGCTCGTTACAACCAGCCTCTGTGGCCTTTAATCTGTTCTCTGCCTTTGCTGAGCACCGCACGCCGCTCCTCTGGCCCTGCGTCTATTACACACCCAGTCCGAGTGTCACAACCTGGGAGCCCAGCCATGCATAAAGAGGGGCCTGTCTCTGTTATCACAGCAATATGGTAAACTGGGCGGGTATAGATGGTGTAAATATATTTGTCCATGGAGAGGGAGGCATTAAGCACTCCAGGGAGGCAGAAACCACATCAGCAAATATATGAGAGTCTGCCAATACGATGCTAATATGCCATATGCTAAATATTAGCCTTAGTGGCTAATTAGCTCATTAGCGTCCTGGGAGCGGGAGATACTGCTAGCAGGGAGCCTGCTGCACGCGGGGATCATAACCTTGACCGGGACCCTGACCAAGGGGGAGAGAGGCAAGCGAGGCCGAGTTGGAGACAGTACCGAGGGAGCGGCACACGTACCGAACCAGGCCTGCTGGTCGCCCTGGACCTCGATGGCCAGCCCGAAGTCGGCCAGCTTGACGGCAGCATTCTTACACTTACTGGCAAGGAGCAGGTTCTCTGGCTGAGGGGAGGAGGGGTAGGGGGACTCAGATTATCATGGAGAGGATTATCATGCAGTACACACCCCCCCAACACACGCCTGTGTCCATCAAATACAGATCTGCCCTTACACACACACAAACACACGGATTCTTAGATCTAAGTATCAAAGCTAGCAGGATTAGCATACTTTGCCATCCCCCAGCCCCAGGAAGGTGAAACACGCTTTGTGCGTGAGGGTTCCTTGTTCCTCTCAGTGGTTCTGCATCTGCAGCCCCAGCGTGGGGGGGGCCGGGGGGGGCTGTCCTAGATTAGGGCCCCCTCATTAATGTGTGTAATTGTGCTATCCCCACAGCAGGGCTGCCGCCGTCTCGAGGCCGTGCTCCTCAGTGCCGGCGAGCCAGCAGGACGCCTGTGTTATTTATATCCCCTAGTGCATGCGCGTGCCTCGCGGCTGGGGGGCGGGGCCTGCGTGCTGACCCCCTCACTGACCACTGCTGTGCCCCCCCTGAATCGCAGACACTCCCATCACTGCCACCTCTCTGTCTCTCCTTCCCCGCTCCTCTTGCTTCTTCCTTCCTCTCCTTCTCAATGCATCCCTCTTTTCCTGGTCTACGCTGGTTTTGAATGGCATGAACGGACCTGTTCATGTCGTGTGCCGGGCCAAACAAAACGTCGTGAGACATCAAGACCCTATGGATTGTGCTCCAATATGGAACCAGGCCTAACAGTACCAAACCCATCCAGAATCATGGAATCATCTTCCTACACAGAACCAGGCCTCGTACCTTTACCGAATCCCCTCTGGGCCGTGTTACTGCACAGAAACAGGTCACGTTCCCTTGCAGTTCCAACCCCACTCTGGGTCACGTTCCTATTCAGCAGCGATCCCAGGCCACATAGACCAACGCCCTCAGATACGCATCCACATATCACAGCACTAAAATGCTGTCTTAACACATACGAGGCAGTCAAAACCTGGCCATGTCTCTGACAGTCTCTTTTTTTAGGGTACCCTACTCTATCGGTTTCTAGAGTTTTAAAATTAACTACCTTACTAACTTACTATACATGACACTCATTCCCAGACTATTTACTGATTACATACTACCTCCTAACTCCTACCCCACCCCCCCACAATGCTTACAAACACCAGACAAGTCAAACAAAAAAGTTGGCAAAAAACCAAAGTTATTTTTTGTTTTGAGGGATTTCACTTCATTTCCATAAGGTCTACTTTTTCAGAAGACAGACAAGGACTGTAATCCCTGTAAAATGTGTATCAACACACACACACACACACAGGCATAAACAGCAGCAGACACTTCGGGCGATGCACCTCCCAAAGTACGCACATCATCTCCGCACAGTGACGATGGTAAAATAGGTTATGCTCGCGCTGCCCTGCTGGAACTCCGACTAACTGTGAAAGTGGGTTACAGAGAGAGGGAGCGTGCGGGGGGGACAGCGTGGGCATTCTGAGACAAAAATCAATCCCATCTCCCTCTGTCACTCTGCTCAGCGGGAGTGGGGAACTGAGGCAGAGAGCCGGGGGCAGGTGACCGGCAGAGAGCTGTGTACACGCATGGTCACGCACACCGAACACGGGACGGACATGTGGCGGCACGGGGAGGACCCGCAACCACAGTGTGCACAGGGTCTCACAGTCCAAGATGGCGGAGCGGCATTTTCTGTATCACACCCAAGATGCGGACAGCATAATAATTCTCAAATGCAAGGCCTCGAGGCAAATGTGGAGCGACTGAGATCATAAACTAATCTTAAATATATGATGATTTAAAACACTGACCAGTCATTCAATGCTTAGATGCATATGAAATCATTGTGATTAGAACCACACTGCTACTCGGAAACTAGCGCTCAGGGTGTGATCATGTTTATTTCCCAGCTTCACCCTGGAATGATGTACTCAGGCCCGGGGCCGAAGACATGAGAATGCACAGCCCAGAGCTGCCTAGCACCACACTGTGAGCTGACGTTCACTATTAAGTGTGAACAAAGAGCTCTTAGGAGACCTGAACTATGGTGACCGACTGGTCCCACAACACTACATCTCTACTATTTCTGATTACATATATCTTATTTCATTTTACAAAAATAAACGGTGATAAAAATGAATTCTGCTTGGCATCAAAAGATAACATGAACATTTTTATATACTTGAAGCATGTCCCCCACCAGGTAAAGTCTAGCACAATATTTAGGGGGCTACTGTCTGGAAGATGACTAATATCATAATGTGCCATTTAACTGAAGGGGGACCCTTCTTATACAGCATTAGGAGGGGGAAGAAAAGCACCCAGTGTCCGAAACATGTCAACTGATCTTCAGAGTCCTCAACGGTGACTCATGCAGGACGCATGCACATGCTAGATGGCAGCAAGTCATTCGAATCGGACTCTGCAAAGGGCACCGGCCACTTTTACGGGAGGGCTGCTTCCAGGTCACGGAGCAGACCTCCGAGCAAAAGCTTCCTCTGTTCTAGGTGAACCGATGAGTCGTGGCTTGCTAAGGTGTCTCCTTAAACCGGGTCACCTTCAAAGCAAGGAATGAGTTCCCCTTGATCAAATGTCACATCCCAAAACAACAAGGTCGTGTGTATAAAAGGAAACAGAAGTTACTTCGCTGCTGGTAATCCGAAAGTCATCCTTCATCATTCTGCTGAAGGCATGCAGAACGGAGCTTGTTAAACTGCTGCATTGCATGACCTGTCCAGACTTTCCAAAGACTTCAGCCAACACAATCAAAATATCAACACAAATGGTATCAAAATGCTAATACCATGCCATCATAAACAGTATCACAGTGCTAACACAATGGCATCATGATGTCAGTGCTGTGCTAGCGCAATGCTATCATGATGCCATCACTGTGCTAAGAGAATGGTATCATAATGCCAACGGTGTGCTAGCACAGTGCTATCACGATGCCATTGCAGTGTTAGCACAATGCTATGATGGTGCCATCGCCATGCTAACACAATGCTATGAAAGATTGCACCACAGTGCTGACACAACGCTAACACAATGTGCTTGGTCGATGTTACCTGAATGCTAACACAATGGTATTACTGTGCTTTCCCAATGCACAGCCTGGAGATTCGCCTGCCCTGAAGGACCTGCTTCAGCCTAATACCACAGAATGACTTAGCATGTCTTAGCATGTCTTAAACTCCAAGGATTCACTAGCCCCTTGCTCATTCAAATCAAATCCCAGAAGAACAGGCTATACTAAGCCTGACGAGACCATTTAACATACGTCAGTGCTTACACATGTACTGTCCTGTGTCACTTAACCGCATTGCATCGATGGCCATTTAATGACATCAGCTGCATCCTCTAAAGCATGACATCTGATGCCAGGTGCTTAAGAAACCCACAGTCCGTGGCATTCAGTAAGATTTCGAAAATTTCAAAAGATTGGTCCCTTAAATAACATTTAAAAGTTTTTCAGGGTTCGTCACAAATTCATACATATATGAAGACCCAGACAGGACAGAAGCGACGACAGTGGTGCTGCCTATAGGACCTCCAAGAGTCGACATCGACTCGACGGTGCCTAATAATAATAATATACGTACAGACTCACCGACGGATACAAATAGCACACATATACAGCAATGCACAAAAGACGGCAACATCACCGACAGGACCTGTCACTCACCTTCAGGTCCCGGTGCACCACGCCCATTTGGTGGCAGTGAAGCACCGCCTCCAGGATCTGCTGGATGCAATGACTGCATGCAAACACCAGGGGGCGCATGTTAGTCTGAGCAGCGTTACAGTCTCGTGCACAGGCCGGGGTTTTGGGCGTGGGGGGTGG
>JAODKM010000108.1:28511788-28524351 GCA_026780845.1 Petrocephalus sullivani
CCACATAGGAAAACATATCCTTTCATTCACACGTCTGCAAATTCCAGTGTGCAGATTCTGCACTGGAATGCATACTACTCTCTGGTCTGTGCTGCCCCTACTGGGGCCAGGAAGCAGGTGCGTGCAGACAGGCCGCCCGCCCATCAGTCCCAGCGCACTGGGATGCGAGAGTCAGGTGCTGTCTGGAAGGAGCAACCAGCTCAACCATCAGACAGATTACACCAGCCCTGGCTGGGCAGCTTCCTGTGTGCAGTTTGCTGGTCTTCCCAGTGTTTAGACCGATTTTCCTCCCAATTGGTCTCTCTACATTGGCCCCAACGTTTGATTACATGTGTGAATGGGTGCAGCGGCGTGCCCAGTGATGAGCGGGCATCCCTTCCAGGGTGCCCTCCTGCCTCTTGCCCTGTGCTGCCTGTAATAGGCTCCAGGCCCCCTGTAACCCCCTTCTGGATAAGCATATATGAAGGATGGATGGATGGATGGATGAATAGATGGATGGATGGACAGCATTAAAATAAAAAATAGCTTTTGTTAAGCCAAAAATGCCGTAATTGAAGGTCTAAATTAACAATGAAGGCGAAAGATGAATATAAGATAATAATCTATTATTATGACTGGAGAACGGCCACGGCAGACACACGAAACCCTTCCACAAAACGCACCGGTGTGGTAGCCGTGGTCAGAGGTGAAGAAGATGTAGGTGTTCTCCAGCTCCTTCACATCTTGCAGTTTCTTCACCATTTTCTCCACCAGGTCGTCCACAGACAGCAGGGTCTGCCACCTGCAGGACGGGGCAGCAGAACCACAGCTTGTGGACCCAATCAGCACCAGAACCACCCCCACTAACCCTGCAGCTAAGCGACAGTAAGCATTCCATGGGTGCAGGACCTCCCAGCTTGTGAAAGAGCCTGTGTGAATGCAGAGTGAGTTCCTTAAACTAGGCCACCGTCTCAGTCACAGGAGAAGCACGCAGCTGCTATGAAGATTCACCGCTAGCTTTAGTCTGGTGGGTATCAGCAAAGAAGCCAATCATAAGTGAGCTACACCACTAAGTGAACACGACAGGGGAACAGCCCACTAGACCAGTGTTTCCCAGGCCGTGTTTTTGCAAAAATGCAGACTGTCTGGCAGGGAACTGGGAGGGAACAAAAACGCGGACCGTCTATGGGCCCCAAGGACCGGGTTGGAAAATGCTGCACCCCGGTTCCTTAGGCTTATGCCGTACCTCTTGCGAAAGGCATTGTCCAGGTAGGTGATGGAGGTGTTGGTCATGGGGTTGGTGGGCTGCCGGAGGAGCCAGTGTTTGTCCTGGGCAGAGAGACAGAAGGATCCACGCACTGAGCTTTTGTTTCCTCTAGATGGCAGCAGAGATGAGAAAAATGCCCATGGCAACATGCGGATGACATTAATTCCCACTGAATGGATCATAACCTCACAGAGTGTACTATGAGACACTACACCCACCCCCTCCCCCATGCCAATCCCAAACCTTTGGCCCCTACAAGCAACCTTTCCGCCAGGTTTGTTGAAGCTCCCGTCTCTGGGTGCCTTCAAGTTGCTGAAGGCGTTCTGGTACTGGGGAGCCGCTAGCCAGGGGGAGTGAGGGGCTGGGGGGGCCAGCATGATGAAGAACGGCCGCTGTGGGCTTCTCTCGTCGAGGAACTGCATGGATCTGTTCACCTGGCAGGCAGGAGCATGGAGAAGGGAACAGAAGAGCATGAATACACACAAGCACTGAGCCAGGGAGCACCGGACTCGGACACTGCAGTCCTGATGTGGGCTGAGGAAAGTGTCTCAGTACTCAGCTGACCAACAGCAGCAGAAAGCCAGTCACATCCAGGCTGTGCAGATGAACCGCCAGCCAAGCACTCAGGAGCAAAGGATAACCCATAATCTAGGTCCAGACAAACCCCCCCCACCGCCCCAGGGGAAAACACATGCCTAGCAAAAGCAGGTTTAGTGGAACGGGTTCTGCCTTACGAGTCGTACTAGATGAACAGCTTTTGCCTGGGAAGAATTAAATTTGTCCCAGAGCTCGATTCCTTCCAAGTGGCTGAAACAGATGGTCACATGACCTGACCAAACCTAACCTCGCACAATAGAACACTGAAAGGTTTTTTTTTTTGAGCAACCATAAAGTAACGGAATCTCTCACTGGGTCTGCAGGGGAACTTCGCATTACGTTTATACATAATGCAAAACGTATCGCATTCAACTAAAACTGCGGTCTGCTGTGTTACTCTGAAAATGCCAAAGTATATAAGCTCAAGCCAGACTCATCATGGTAATTAAGGACAGGTCTCTGTAACCGGAAAACCCCGGGATCAAAAATAGTGTCTCCAAGTTCCCCATTTCATGTGACTGAGTGCCTTGTGATGGACAGGCATCCTGACTGGAGCCCTGTGCTTCTTGGGGGGGGGGTGGTGCTGGTGTGTCATGGTCCCCACCCCTTCGGCAGAGCTGACACTCACAATGAGATCTGTGAGGTAGTCCTTCTCATACTCATCCCCGTGCTTCTCCTCTTTGCCATTCACCGATAGACTGTAGTTGTAATATTGCGAGTTCCCAACCTGCAGGCATGACATCATCAAATTAGGACATGAAACGGGAACCAACTACAAAACCGCTGATGTAGTCGCTAAGGAACTTTGCAGCCTAGTTACAATAGGCTAAGGCCTATCAGGTTTTATGCACTGAGACGCAAACCTCTGCACTGAGCATAGCTGCATGCTAAATCTGAAGCCACAGAGGCCCAGCAAGACCAGTGAGATTCACCGATCCAACAGGAAGTGAGGCCCACGTCGGCTTCCGTTACAGGCGAGACAGGTGGCCAGATGAGGCGTCACACCGGAAGAGGAGTGCGAGACGCACTCGGGTCAGGTGCGATGACTAACCAGAGTGTGCCACTGATCCCAGCCGGGAGGAACATGGCTCACACCCCCCGCCTCCTTCTTTCCATACTGCAGAGACAAAGGAGACAGCCATTAAAAAGAAAGTGGGTTTAGAAGCAAGGACGGCCAACCGCGCCCTCAAATGTCGGCCATTTATCACAATGATCATACTTACGGTGCAGAAAAGGTTTAGGCTGCTAAAGCAATGATGTCAAGGTGCATCAGCTTAACCATTTCAAAACTACAAAAGTCATGCTGGAATTGGCAGTAAGTGGTGTAATGTCATCTGGGTAGCGGCGCACAGTCTCCAGGTTAAGAACAAGAGCCATTCCCGAGTCTGTCTTTAAGTCAGGTTTGTAGACAAGTTGGGAGAGTGTTAAGGGCAGCGTGTTCAGACCTGAACGGAGGACTGCGGTCTCCTTCCTCACGCCGACGAACCGCCAAAGCTGCGCAGTGTTTTCACGCGCCTCACAAAGGAGTATGTGTGTGTCCATCGTCGTTTAACTAATCTTAAATAATAGGGCTTATAGTAGTATGTTTGTGAATACAAGCTGCCCATAAGTCAGACGTTTGTAACCCGGGGACATACCGTTATACCACATAGTGCATATACCACATGCTATATACTTGCGTATATCCAGCACTGCACCTCCCTACCACCTACCAGCCCATGTGTTTGTTAACTCGACTGCTACCATACCACATTAGGCTAATCAACACCTGATAAAGTTGTGACCAAGTGAGATGTGGTGAAATTTAACAAATACATGGGATGGCTGAGGTGTCCCTGAGGCGAGGTTTGGGAATCACAGTAGTGTTCATCTAGCCATCCGACAAGATGATAGCAGCATTTTGGAGAACAGAAAAAAATTCTTGTCCCTTAACCCCATTACTGTTCATTTACACATTTTACAGTAAAATTCTGTTTTTTTTTCCTGAGCAAATATACACTTGCTTCCAAGAATAATTTTCAGAATAACTAACATTTTCTTCGACTGCCTAGGGCAGGGGTGCCCACACTTTCTCAGCTTGCGAGCTACTAATAAAGTGACCAGGTCAAATGATCTACCCACATTAAAAATGCTAAATGTTATATATTATATATTCTATATTTATATGTACAGTATATGTTGGCGCACACTGCATGACCCCTTACAGCACAATAAAATTCAATACATTTATGGTTCCTTACTTGGTCCGGCTCCCCCACTCATTTTTTAATATCCCTTTTTAGTAGATATAAAATCAGAAGGCTAGCTGGGTCACTTTGCTTGCTGGAGTTCTGCATTAGCTCGCAATTCAATCGCGTGTTCTGCTGGGTGACGTGTTAGAAGAGAAGGGATCTAAGTAGATGTTATGGTAACTTAATGTAACAAAGTTTTAATTAAGCAATAGCAAACTGTCCGCCTTTACGTCTATCAAGTGGCATCTAAAAAAAGTGTTTTTGAACGTGGTGCTACCTACCCGCAGTACCCTTGTGATCTACCGGTCGATTGCGATCGACGTATTGGGCAGCCCTGGCCTAAGGTGCCTGTGCAGTGACACATACCCGAAGCAGTTGTAGGTGGTCTTGGTTCAAATGTTTGTAGATACTACTCCAGGGAACCTCTTAAAACTGACAGATGACCCTCGGGCTCCGAGTCCAAGAAATAACCTGCTGGTCAACAATGACTGAGGACCGCCCAAATGAATGACATGTACTATGAGACTGACTGAACGATTTGACAAAGACAAACAGTATGAGAGCCCTGTTTGGACAAACACTGCGGGACTCAAGACAGGAGCCACAAAGAAATGCCTACAGCCATTTTCTCCTACTACACAAACCAATCAAACCAATAGTCCATTCTCTGTGTAGCTCTGCCACCACCTACATGTTTTCCTCAAACTAAACGAAGCAGCAGTTCTGCCAATTGCCAACTGCAAAGAATAACATGGGGGAATCTGAATTGTCCATGCGCACATACTGCTTTCTGCTTTACTGCAATAGCCGGAAATTGACACCTCTTATATAAATAAATCAACATTACAGAGGGGGTCAGTAGTTTATTATTAAACACCGCCCGAATTGATAATTACACTATGCAACAAATTTTTATTTTTATTTTGTTCCTGGGTACAAAGTGTGTTTTCCTAACCCCGTTATGCCTAAAACAAACAGAAAATAGCTATTGTTCCACAAAAACGTTGCTATTTTTTTTTGTTGTTTTAGGCAAACGGGTTAGGAAATCACACTTTGTTTTTCGGGGCTGTGGTCATGAAATCAAAGTTTGTGCTGGATGTAGTCGTTTTTCGATAGGCTTTAGACATAAGCAGTTGAAATATAACACTTGGAAGCCAGGAACAAAAATTGTGTTACATTGTGTTATCAGAGGCTGTTTATAGCAAGTGCCTTTGTTTCCAGTAATGAAGCATTGCATGCTGGGATTGAATGCCGATCACAAATGAGCAAAAAAAGGCACATTGTACTGTGGGAGTGTACGAAAGGGGGGGCAGCAGACCTGGTTGAGGTACTTTCCCGCATAGAAGGTCTGGTACAGCTGCTTGCTGAGGAAGACGGGAAAGGCCAAGGCCTCAGGTCCCTGCTGCCATTCGGGGCTGCTGCAGTTGCCCGCGAGGGAGTTGTTGCGCACCTCGTGGTTGTGGGGGTATTTTCCCGTCAGGATGCTACTGCGGCTGGGGCAGCACAGAGGTGTCGCCGCAAACTGGGGGAAAGGGGGGGGGTAAGGCAGAGATCCTGAGCTGAAGGACGCGCGAAGCAGGCGAGGTTACAGAAAGACCAAACTTACAGACAGATCACAGCAATTAGTATGGATCAGAAATAATATTCATAGCAGAACTATTCATCCTTCAAGGAAACATTTACATACTACAATAGCGACTTAAGACTTCTTTCAAAAACAAACTGTGCATATGAAAGTTTCAGGAAGAGAGGAGATGGGGCTTCATTTCATTATTCTGCACATGTCAGAAACGCCGCTTGCAGTCACATGACAGCCTTGGTGTCAACTGCGTTTGGCAAGAATCCCAGGACCGGGTTTAGAAACTGTGTATTTAACAGAAGCTTTTTCGACTTATAATTGAGGCAAATTGTACATTACAGATATACGGCTGCCGAGGGGCCGGCTGGGCGTAAGTGCAACGAGGCCAAGCTTCTCCTGAATGCCCAGTACGAGTGTGGGCAGGTGCTGGAGCAGAGCTAAACTTCTAAGAAAGCAAGAACTTGATAAGTCTATTTAAGGGCCAGAAGTGTGACGTTCAGGGATTGTAAAGAGGCATGAGGCAAGGAGAGATATTTATGGACCAGACAGCCCTTGGAGCATTTAGTTATAATCACTGTGCTAGTCAAACAGGATACTACAAACTACAGGCTTCTTATATTAGTGACAAGTCACGTAACGTTATACAAACATACTCACAGCATTGGAAAAGTAGGCACCAGCATCACCAATCAGCGATTTTGTCTTCTTCATTGGTGTCTAAAGCAGCACAGAGTCAACATAGTGCAAGTTAATATTTACAAGGCTCAGCACCCTGGTATGCTTGATAATGAGTATTTCTGTAACTGATTCGGCTCAGTTCCCCATAACCACTGCTCATTTCACCTTTTCCATTGTGGCTTCTTCCAACCACTTGTCATGGTGAAAGTCATGGCATGCGTGTGTATTTTCTGCCATGTTAATATGTGCGTATGAATCATTTTTGTTAAATCAATAGAGAAATCGGAATGAAAGAATTAATGAAAAGCGGAAACTCCAGTGAGAGCATCTGAAACTTCGGAAACAATTAGTTAACCCCTCCGACGGGCATCCTGTGTCTTTGGGGAGATTTGGTGGCTTCGCAGCCGCCCCCGGTCACATGACAGCCGAGGTGTAAGCTGCGCTCGGCGAGGCGGCGTGCGTCCGGACCGGAGCCGAGACCTACCGTCTCACAGCCGGAACATCCGTGCTGCTGTTAACCCGAAGCACGGGGTATTAAAATGCAATGGGCCATGCTTGGGGAAGTTGGTGCGTTTGTGTTACTGCTTATTTCACACCGAGGGCTTCTGGCTATGACTATACAGCAAAGCAATCCGCAGGCTTAGGGCCGCTTTATGCATTTAAAGGTGCATTTTAAAGCGCAGGGAAGAGGGCTGCGGCACGGGAGCGAGGTGCCGCAGTCACGCCGAACAGCGTTCCCACTCCCGGGTACTGGGGGCCGGGGAGGCGGGTCTCACCAGTCCCCCGAGCTGGACGTCCTGGTCGTCGGTGAGGATCAGCACGATGTTGCTGGTCTTGGTGGACACGGAGCTCCCGAGCGCGCAGGCACACAGCGCCGCCAGCAGCGCGGCTCCGCCGGGGCACAGGCGCCCGTCCCCCGCCCTCCGTCTCGTCTCCGCACCGGCCATCGGCAACTGCAGCCCCGGAACAACACTACTGCCGTACGGGCGCCGATTCGCGCATAGGGCGCTATAACGGGGAGGGCAGAAGCGATATAAAGGGGAGGTCTGGCAGCTTCGAGGAAGTGTGCGGCCGACGGTCATATGACGCGACTTTTATTTTTTTTTTTGGAACTTTAAACCGCGATTGCAATTAGTCAGCAAAAAAAATAAATATATAATTTATATTTTTTGTTATAAAAAAACAGAATGGGGAATTACGAGAATGCGTAGAAGGGTGTAATATAACCAGGTGGGTAAAGCAGAAACCGCAGTCGCCGACTTGGGCAGCGGGTTTGGGGCTTTCTGGCCGTGCAAAGGGCCGCTGAGTGATATGGGTTAGTTTGGTGCCGTCGTGACGCTGCTAGTTACGCCGATCGCTGGTCAGTAATCAGTAGCCAGTGCGGCTGCTGTAGCTCCCCTTCGTTTCCTTACTTTCTGCCCTAACTTGTATGCGGGCCAGTCGCACCCAACCCGGCCGGCGCAGTTTTGTTAACAAGATATAGGAAATGCGTCTGATGGCACGGCCCCCTCTTCGGGGGTGATCGGGGGCTCTGACATTTAGAGAGAGTCTCTCTCTCTCTCCCGTGAATTAGCCATTTCCTGGTCGGAGTGGTTCTAGCTGCACGTCCTGCTTTTACACCCGCAAGCACTTGGTCTGCGAAGGTCTGCCTGTCTGCCAAAAGTACTTTGCTATAAGCGTGACGGCGGAAGTGCTTTCGGTTCATCACTCTTGCTTGTTCTTGCAAGCCTAACGGTGCCCCTGCCCATGCACCTGCAGCTAATTCCTTGCATGGCACACAGGGCAAACGGGGTCACACGTTTCTTGGTTTCCGTGTTGTGAAAGAGCCGGGGTACATTCTTGTGCCCATGATTCCCCTGAAGCGCAGGAAAACGGCGCCCACTCCAGCGGGCAGCTGTACTGCGGGGGATGTCAAGTTTCCCCATGTTATCATTTTTCTCTTTGAAAAAAAGATGGGTGCCAGCCGTAGAGCCTTCCTCTCACGCCTGGCCAGGAGCAAAGGATTTAGAATAGAGGACTCTTTAAGGTAAAGAAGTGTGCTTTGGTCTTTCGCTGCCAAAAACTATACATCTGAGATGTTTTTGGTAACTGAGTATATAACAGAATTGTACTGTGTAGCTGGATAAGTGTTGGATAACCCTGTGGATTTTAATCGTTGAAGGAATTGATTTTATGAGCTGGTTCTGTTTTGTTGAATGTTTTACTTACTTGCCATATGTTGGCGATTTAGCCCGGCTGTAACGCACATTGTGTCAGAGAACACCTCCGGCGAGGAGGTGCGGGCCTGGCTGGAGAGCCAGATACCCGAGGGAGGACGCAGGGACTCGCCCCATCTCTTGGGCATCACGTGGTTCACAGAGAGCATGAGAGAGGGCTGTCCAGTCAGCATCGAGGACAGACATCGATTGCAGGTGAGAGCCAGAAACTGTACCCAGTGAGGAGTAAGCAGACCTTTTAAAATTTGAGTAGTCTTGCATTACCAAAAGTTTCCATCATGGCAGAACTTAAATGTCAGCCAGTAACGGGGGGGGCATCGTTTGGCTCAGCGGACTAAGCTTCTCTACCTGTGATCTGAAGGTTGCTGGTTCAAGTCTGGCCTTAGCAGAATAGTTACATTTGTGGGCCCTTGAACAGGACCCTTAAACCCCAGTTCCAACAACAATGATGATGATAACCCAATGGCAATAAAGTGTCATTGTTGTTGTTGTTCTTATTTACTAGTTGTTTGTGATGGTTAGCTTCAGGCTCTCCTCTGCTCGACTCAATTAAAAAACCATAAACCACTACTTCATCCTTCATATGTTGATCAATTTCGTTCAGGTACCCTCTGAGCCCAGTACACACAGTGCAGGGAACACGATGGACAGCTACGCTTGTCAGAGGAGGACTCCACTGCAGCATCATAACATGGTCCTTACTGTAAGTCCTCCTCTTTCCCACAATCCACTGCTTCTATCCTTAGTATTATAGATATGAGGACTTAATATTTGTTACCCTCTGAAATATTTGTAGCATATTAATTATATTTTTGCAGTGAAAATGTCAGTGAGGGAGCGAATTAAGAAATTATGGGTTGGGTTTTCAGGTTGCAAGTACATACTCGGATGTCAGTGTTACTTTTTGTATTCTAAGTTATAATGCTGCCAATATAAGTATTGTCATTTGTTTTGGATGGTTAATTTTAATTTTTATTTTTCAAGTGGAAAAAGTCAAGCAATAGAGCATCATGGTGCCTCTGACCTGGGGCCTGAATCGCCAAACTGGTGTAACAAATGCAGTCCGAGACAAACTGTATCACCAACAACACCAACAATCGGCAGTCTACTATATATCAAGCCAAGCGAGATTACTTTCCGAGGACGTGCACATAAAAGCTTGCTGTGTGAAATGATTAGGAATCGCAACAGGGCTACGTATTACAGTGCTTTGGAACAGAGACGTATTATGGTAAAATATGAGGAATTCTGAAGTACAATAATGGTGACGAGTGGCACTGTGGCACGGTCGGGGCTAGAAAGGCATGCTGACGGCGTAAATGCATACTTACAGTCTGATTGTCATTAAGGAAATGACCAGAATTGTCTTGACCACAAAGCATGTTTGGAAATTTTCATAATTTTTCTTAATCTTTTTATTCTTATTCATAATCCCTTTTTTATTATTCAGTATTAAACTTGTCATCTTTCAAAACCCATTTAATATACCTTATCCTTCACACACACACACACACACACACACACACATCTGGCTAAGAAAGATGACAATGGTGTTGATGTATTTTAGGAGCGCGACATCCATGTCATTTAGAAAACTTATATATACACACACACACACTCAGTGACAAAAAAAGTGAAGCACCCAGAAGTAATGTTCCGATTTGTTAAACATGCAGAGCAGCGATGGGTATGTAAATGATTCGATTTGCATGGAGCTGGCATGTCTAGTCACCAGACACAGAGGATGCCTCGCAGACGCATTAGACAGCATTACCAGCACTTGACGGAGTTTGATAGGGGTTTCATTGTGGGTTTGTGGAGAGACACACCGGTGCTACTCCTGGCATCATGGTGTGGGGAGCCATAGGGTATGACTTCAGGTCATCTCTGGTAGTGATTCGGGGGACCCTGACGGGACAGCCCTACGTCAGTGACATCCTGCATCCACATGTCTTACCCCTCCTGAGACAGCACCCTGGTACAGTCTTTCAATAAGACAATGCCCATCCACACACGTATCTATGGACTGCTTGCATCATGTTGAGGACCTCCTGTGGCCAGCCAGACCCCCCGATCTTTCCCTAATCGAACGTGTGGGATCAGCTCGGACCTCAACTCAGACCCAGTGCCAGTCTGCAGGATCTCAGTAGATGGTACAACAGCTGTATGACTCCCTTCCGGACCGTATCGCCGCATGTATCCAGGCCCGGGGGTGGGGGGGGTTGACATGGGAGCAGCAGTGTGCCCATACTGCTAACTCTGTCCGTTTTATCTGATGTTATAATCATTGCGATAGTCACGTGACCTTTCACCACGTGCAGATCCATTACCACTACTCCGTCTGGGTGCTTGACTTTTCCTTGTCACTAAGTGAGTATTGTTAATGTAAATGAGCTACATGACGAATGCAATGTGCTGTTTGTAAGTCACTCTGGGTATATGTGACCTTCTCCCCCAGGATGCGCTACAGCTGCTGTCCGAAAACGCAGAGTTCTGCACAAACGAAGGGCGCAGCGTCGCTTTCAAGAGGTCGAGTGCTGTGCTGAAAGCGCTGCCGGGACCCGTGCGCTCCCTGGGGGATCTGTGCGGCCTGCCGTGCCTGGGGGAGCACTCGCGGAGGGTCATCAAGGTGGGGCGAGTCGTCGGGGGCCGCCATCTGTCAGCGGGATGCAGGCATCATCACCGGGTCAACTCTTTCCACTTCAATGCGTGCAGGAGATCCTGGAGGATGGCGTATCGAGCGAGGTGGAGACCACACGGCAGTCTGAGAAGTACCAGGCCATGAAGGTCGGGCTTCCCCTCCACCGGGGATCTTCCTCCAGCTCTCCTGCATCACATCCTTCACCAGCACGGTTCCTCTCTCGGACTCCTTCAGGCACTGACCGGTATCTTCGGCGTGGGAGTGAAGACGGCCGAGCTCTGGTTCCGGGAGGGAATCAGGAGACCTGCCGACCTCGAGGCTTCTGGGAAAAAGCTGAACCGAGAGCAGGCGGCGGGTAAGTAAACCATGGCGGTGTCCAGATCACGCCTTCCATCCGGAGTAGCGAGGGTAGTTGTGCTGTTATCTGGCAGCTCAGGGGTGCATAACGGCTTATGGCTGTGGCACGGAGCTCGCTACGCACGTTTTGGTATACCGTGGTCGCAGTGAGGACAGGAACCACATATTAAAATAGGAGATACTGGGGTTACACTAGGACGAAGACGTTGGTGGTACAGCTTTTTGCAGATTAAAGTCCGGCACTTTTTTTTTGACAAATAGTTTTCGTTTTTATTTCAGTTCACAAATAATTTTGTTTTATTTAGTGTCCCTCTTCGCTTCCGTTCTCGTTTACGATAACGCCTGTGTGTTTTCCTTTCAGGCGCTTGTGCATAGTGCCAGTGCCACTGTGGAATGCCATTGAAACTATATACCATAATTACGTAGTCATATTAAAAGAAAAAAAATCATTATAATGACGCATTTTAGAATTCATAAAGGTAGTTTCATTAAAATAATATTCAAATATTTTGTAAGTATTTTTTTTTTAATGTTTAAATGCATTTTGATGACGATACATTTTCAGCGTCGATGCCACATCGCTGAACATTGACTAGTCGCAGCAGCTATAATTTATTACACCCAAAATTACACAGCAATTACCACTGGCTTTATGAAAGGGCAAAAGAAATGGCTTTTGGGGACTTAATTCTCTTTTATTTTGCTTTCACAATACTGACTGAACACCCCTTATACACGGGAATTCTGTGACGGTGTACTGGCTGGCCGCTCACAGAGGGCAGCGCAGAATGGTGCACCCCAGGCCAGTCCCTCGTCCCGATGGTTCCTGCCAGGAATCATGTTCGTAAGGATGAGCCTTTGTGGTGCGTCCCAGAGTGGCAGAGTATGCCGTCCTGATGGGGGCAGGACGCCAAATGGACAAAACCTACATAAAGAATACAGCAGAGTTTGGAGACCTGAAAGTATAAGTGGGGGGTGGCATTCAATGTCATGGTATCAGCCAATTGTGAATCATATG
>JAODKM010000108.1:28558081-28586780 GCA_026780845.1 Petrocephalus sullivani
AGGTAAGTGAGGTGTAGAGAGATGGGGATGAGTTGGTGGGTTGGGGTGGGGGGTGGGGGGGGGGGGGGGGGGGGGGGGTGGGGGGGGGGGGGGGGGGGGGTAATCCCCTTTTGACACTTTCTTCCCGTGATTCATGTGTGAAACAAAAGTTTTTCAATTGGGGCATGAGGGGGGGTGGGGGGCACTCACACCTGGGAGTATATCCTCAGCTGCCTCTGCACTCCCTGGATGTCCACCCCCCTCCCCTCGATGACAGCATACCACCTTACTGTCTCATGCCCCCGGGCCCTCCTCACAAAGGCACATCACATGTTCCTTGAAAGCTACTTCCAATTCACATCTGCCCTACCACAGCTTTCAAGCCAGTCAATGGCCACCCGAGGCTCATTCACAACGCACCAGCTTCCTGCTTCCTGAGTGAATCTCTCCCCACCAGCACCACCAGCATAGTGACCAACAGAACCAGACCCACAGGCCTACCTTACTAGATAGGTGTTAAGGTTCAGAACTTCCCAGGCTGGTGGTAGCCAGTATCACAGAACTTTTCACGAGTGATAAAATTGGAAATATGAAAAATAATGCCACAGGTAGTCTAGCATACAATACATTACACATAAAATCTTTAACATGTCACATCAATTTAGCTACTTTACAGCACATCCAGTATAAGCCCATCTCAGACAATCGGAGGTGTCTCCAGGAAGACACGGCCGGGAGGTGACTTGGCTGGGGTTGCCCAGCACTAACCAGCATACCTTCTATTTACCAGCCCACCCCAATCTGATACTAGGCTCCGCTGTTCAGACTAGACTAGTACTGCAAAACCCCCCACTGCTTTGATGGCATCTGATTGGAATCAATACTGTTGAAGAGGACAGAACAGAAGATAGATAAGGCTCTGCTAAACAGCATCATTGTAGTCTGGGGGGGGGGGTCAATGGCCCAGAGCCCCCATCTCTCCTTTTAACCTAATCAAAGCAAAAGCAGTGACACGGCGTGTGCCGTTACAGTGCGCACTGTGCACATCTGTCCCCAGCGGAAGAGGCCTGAGGCTGCCGGAAAATCATTTGCATTCATCGCCGTCTTTTAGTGATTAATTGCCTGGCAGATAATTAAATGAGGGCTGGGAAAAGCTATGAAACATCAAGGCTAGCAATGGAGACCAAACTCTCTATGGGTGACCAGCCAACAATAACACGGCATTGTGGGTAATGTCTCTGCAGGACAACGGTAGGATGTAATTAATTAATTGAATTGATGTAGCCCACTTTAGTTTCTTTGTGTTTAGTTCTACATCTGGGATTTCTTGTAGTGCATCTCATTATCATGGTCACTGTCAGTGTGTCCAAAGGGGCTTTGGCACACCTGCATGATAATTATACAAAAATAATAATAATAATAATACTAACGATAATGATAATAGCAGGCATCCTGTCCAGGGTTTACCCTGCACCTTCTGCCCTGGGCAGCCTGGGACATGCTACTGGTCCGATGCTACCAAAGCCCCTGCTCAAGATAGGCAGCTGGAACATGGATAGATGGATAGACTGTGGCCGTAAAGCCCTCATCTCCTCTCTGGCGGAGGGTCCCGTCCATCCCCGGAGGGCCGGCAGAAGGGGACAGGGCACTCGCGTCCGTTACAGGGCAGCAAACAGCCCCATTAGAGATGAAAGGAGATGGAGGGGGGCCATCAAAGGCCGTCCCCCCTGGAGGCCATTAGCATGAAAGGCCGGTGTCCCCCCCCCACGGCAGCCTGGGGGGCACCGCCTGAGCTGCTTCAGCCCTATTCAGGCCAGTGCAGCTCGACTGAAAGGGCCTTACTGGCATGAGGAACATGACACTGGAACCGATGCGGCCTCTCAGACCGAAGCACATGCACAGATGCAGCATTACCGCACGTGAGAAAAAAGCCAGACGTGAACCGGACAGGCGCTGCCAATCGCGAAAGGACTCGCAGTCACCCCGAGGCAGACAGAGCAATGCATCCCCACTTACTGTCATGTCAAAAATCTAAATGTGCAAGCTGAATTTTGCAGAGAACTGCTCACAGGTTTGGGGGCTGGACTGGAGGCAGTCACTGACTGTATGAGGCTAAAAAGAGGTCAAATAGACAAAGCTAAACTTAGGTACCAAACTCCGCCTTTGATTAGATTGCCTTTGGACATTTGTAAGTCTGCTTGCAGGATGTTTGGAAAAGAGAAATTAATATCTCTCACGCATATCACACCAACACCGATTCACACTGCTGTCATCCATCTTTAACCAGAAGGCTTGATATACTGTAATTTTCCCCCTTTAATTTATCCTTTAGATCTTGTGAAATTAACCAAAAATTAAGGAAAGGAGCAAGGTACTGAATATGCCAATGGGTTGTATAATTCCCATATTATAGCAAACACCCTCATGTCATCATAAAGTTACATGACATCATGATGGACATATACACACCCTTATAAAGTCTGTTTTCGGTCAGTCATTGATTCAGAACATCAGATTCGGTCTATGCCCTATATCTAATTCAGCATGAACATTGATTTCTAGTGGCACTAGCTTTCAGGGGCAACTCAAGAAGAAGGTAGGCAAGACGCCAGACAGCCGGGAAACTGGGGTCGAGCGGAGAATGTCGGCTAGACTTCAGCCGCATATTAAAAATGCCTATCCCCCACTGGACAGATGTGGCTGGACAGAGGAGCATCTTCAGCTGCAGACAGGCCAGCATGAAGCTCTCCACTGAAGATCTCCAAGAACACCACAGGAGATCCTTCCTCCCCACAGCTCCTCCCTGAGTCACCCACCCTCACAAGAAGCTGTTTCATCTCCTCCTTCCCTTTCCCCTTCCAATGCCTTTTAGTACATCTTTTAATATTCTCCTACAAAGAGGCAATCATTTCTCTGCCGCTGCTCCCTTTTTGCGCAGTAACTTTTTCTGCCCCTCTGAACGTGGAATTATTCGGCAATTCCCCTCCGGGATCAGTACAGATTTCTGATTCCGAAGGAGTCTCCATGTGAGCGACCGGCTAGGTGTGGCCTCAGTCTGCCGGAGAAGCTGCAGGGACCCATCAGCCTCCTGTGGGGAGGGAAGCACCGCAGATCGCAGTAAAGGCTGCAGGAAATACACTCTGCAGCAATCCCAGGGACAATCAGGTCCCATGTGGAAGGCCAGCTCTTTGATGCACCCACTGGCAGTACTGGGGTGGGGGGGCGTCTGATGCTCCTCCCGTCTGGAGTCCATAAAAAAACAAGCTCCCGTCTCTGCTGCTTCAAAGCCCCCCCGGCCCACATTATCACATATCAGGCTCGGGATAAGATGGGGGGCGAGGGCAGGGGGCCGTTAGTCTGCGGCCCCCGCCTTCACACTGGCACAGAGACACAGAGCGCGACGTCTCCGCCGTTTACACAGAGGAGTGCAGGAAAGGCGCGCAGCCTTTATTTAGGGTGTCAGTCGGGGAGACGGCCAAAAGCAGAGACAACTGGGAGGCAAAACCAGTTTGAATTAATGAAGTGCCACTGACCTCCATGAATAGCATCAAAACCCAGATCTGTACCTGACCCGAACTTTTCTTTGCAGTCATGATTGCCAAATCAATACATAACGGGCCATGACACACTGACTTCCATGTTGTGCATGTATGAGAATGTTGAATGTACTCTGGCATAATCACAAATGTGACACAAACATTGCGTTACATTACTTAAGGCTTTGTCGGGAAAAAAAGGTAACAAACCCAAATACTGTAATGGTGAGAGAGAATGGATGCTTCTATAAGTGTAATACATTAAAAGTCTAATAGAAAACTTTTACTCTATAAAAACATATCAAATGATAATTTGAAGGGGACGGACTGCAATTGACAAGTAAAAGGACTCAAAGTCAGTTACATACTGACTATGCTTTTAACTAAAGGTCTAAAATATTTCAGACAAATTAATGTTAATAATACACCGTTCTGATGTTGACTTGATGCAAAAGAAGGAAAGTACAAACATTCGACGTTTTAGCGTCAGAGATTAACCAAAGCTGTCTAAAATATTAACACCTTGTTTTAAGGAAACTATATTTTCCAAATTATTGTAGTATACAGTACGTAGAAAAGAAACGCTTCAATAGTATACTAAAACTTGTGTTTTCAGAGGAATCATCCAAGTGCGACATTTTTAACGCTTAAATTTTTTTAATTATCCATATAGGGTTTGATAACCTGCGTTTTGCCGATTTTTTATTACAGGCATCGAAATTAAAATGAACTTATATAGGTAGCTAGTGTGGAATAACTTCAAGTCGGGGGTTATTATAGAGAGTCCAGATCGGTGTGTTTTACAGATTCATATTTAAGAAAAGCTTCAACACTATTTACAAAAGCTGCTAGTTAAAACGTAGTAAATTTATTATTCCAGACTCCAGACACTTCGGGGCTTCGTCCAGGCGCCATTTAAGTTAACTTACAATCAGCAGCCCCCATTCTTTACTGATTCTCGGCGCTGACATGAGACTGGGCAGATCAAGTCGATGGTTAGTGTTCCGAGGCGATAACGAGCCGAACAATCGCGTCATTTTCAGTTGCCATACTAGTGAAGTACCCTATCAGTTTTCTTTCGGGGATGGGGAGGTGGTTATCTGGTATAATCTACTGTGAACGACCTTAATCGGCTCGATCACAAATTAGCCAATTGATAAGATAATTAGTGCCCTTCGGCTTGTGAATGGAGACGGGACAGAGCTGTTATCTTACGGGGGGAGTCTCGGCCTCGCTGTATTTCGCCAGACTGCCGTCTCCGGGTCCGATGGGCCACCCTGTCCTGCTAATAGGTCATTAACTGCTACCTGGGACATCAAAGGAGCTCCGGGCTTTGATACCTGCCCGCCCGGACCAGGATCGCCGGAGCCTCTTATGTTTATGGGATGCCAAAGCGACAATTGCATATATACACACACACACACACACACACATATATATATGTGTGTGTGTGTGTGTACTTTAAGTTCATTTAACTGCCTGCTGTTTTCCTTGGAATGAAACACCGGTTCTGAGAGATAAAAAAATAAACTGAATATATCAGTTCAACTAGGAGTTCGTCGATAAAAGGAGCAATAAACCATTTTTGCCTTTAATCCTCATTACAGGCCATCAGTCTAAGGATCAATTGCATTATGATAAATAAATCAACATTAACTCCTGACTAACAACTCAGACGTCTTGGTGCAGATCGATTCACCGTCTCAAAGTTAAACAACAGATGAAGCAACAGTGGAAACTACGACAAGTCTATGGCAAAACTAAACTAATTTAGTAAACAATGCTTAAAAGTTTAGAATGTATACCGGCACGTTACAAAAGGTACCTGGACTTTAAGCTAGGATGCTTACTAACAGAATCTTCGGCAAGTCCTCGGTGTATAATCTGACTTACTATTACAAGTAAGGTTAGGCAACAAGCATTAATGTCTGTTACACAGGAACAGAGCCATGTGGTACAGAGCCTGGTCATTAGGAACAAACTAAATGGCACACTGCTTCTCTTTGGGAGTCTTAGTAACTTGTGTGAAAGACGTAGCAGGGCTCCAGGAATTATTGTGATTTGAAATCCTCCGCTAGCCAAGGACAGCTGGGGGGCTGTCGATGGAGAGAAGCATGACGCACAGCCAAGAGACAGTACGGGCTGAAGTTGCTTGTCTGCCCACGCACACTCAGGTTGGGACACACTCTCCCTCTTACATGCTCACACACAGACACTGCAGATAAGAGACTGTAGTGAGGTGGGATTGGAGTGAAGAGTGGGAGATGGTCCAGACTCACTGGAGCCAGGAATTAATAGGCTCATTCAGAGTCGAATGAGACGTCTTAATTACCACACTTGTGAAAACTGGAGGGGTGGGAGTGACAGGGGGAGGGCTCTTTCTTTGATCCCTGGTCAAGTGAATTACAAATGAAGAAAGGACCCCCTTCATAAATACCAGAGCCCAGCCCCAGAGGTGAGCCACATCACTTCCACAGGAACATCTCTACCTAGAGCCACACAGGAGGACAGAGCAAGGCAGTCTTTGGGAACTGCACACTCCTCTCAACCCCGGCAGCTGCGAAGCGGAACTTCTGTGCAGCGGAATCTCTTTGTCTCCGAGACACGTTACTTTGCGATCCCTTCGGATCTGGGGAACCGCGACGAGGCCATGAAGGGCCACTTCTCCATCGAGTGGCTGTCCCAGAGCAGCCGCGATACGGCCAGCCAGACTACGAGGACCGCGGCGGAAACGTGGCCTTCCGGCAGCCAGGAGGGCCCTTGTGGTTCTAGCACTGCCCCGGAGAGCCTTCCTGGCTTCTACTGCAGCAAGAGGGAGGCCAGTGCAGACGCCCTGCAGAAAGCGCATGGCTCTCCCAGTGCCCGGAACCAGGGCCCTAGCTCCAGCATGCAGAGTGCGCCCCATAGCAGCCAGGGTAAGCAGACACATTCACTGAGCCTAATGAGCATCTTGACATAGTAAGGTGGGATTTTACATCTGCTTGCTGCTCTGCTTTGCTTATCCCGTTTCTGCAATGTTAAAAGGAGGGGCTTTTCTAGAAGATTTTCTACTTTGACCCAGTGGTTGAAAAATTAAACAAAATTAAAGGTCGATTAGAACAGGATTGGTTTCAGAACCACAACTCTCTGGCACTTTCCATCTGCCCTAATTCACATCAATGTCAGCTTTGATCTCAGGCTTTACTTAAAGTGGGACATATTTACATGGTTATTACAGGCCATTCCTATCAGCATGTAAGTTTAACAGTCCCTGTAACTGACTCTCTGTGCCCTTCCTTCTGGACAGCAGAGGGCGGCTTCAGCAGCGGCGCAGAGGAAGAGGAGACGTCGGGGTACGAGAGCGAGGGAGGGGGCTCCCCTTTGCCTGCTGCAGCTGCAAATGCAGCAGCCGACTCGCCCGCCACCAATCGCCGGCCGCGCACAGCCTTCACAGCAGAGCAGATCAGCCGGCTGGAGAAGGCCTTCAAAAAAAACGCTTACCTGGGCACCCACGACAAGGCAGAGCTGTGTCAGAGGCTAAGGCTCTCTGATAAACAGGTCAGTATGCTCTCTGTGCACTGGGTGCGAAAAACACCTTTGCAAACGATGTAGAAGCATCATAACAACTTAGGAAAAAGCTGGTAACACTCAATTTGACGGGGAACAAATACTTAGTAATAACTCACTTACTGAATGTAATTAAGACTACATTATTTTTGTCCTCTCAAGTAAAGTGTCACCAAAAAAGACTATAAATAACTCATCATTAAGAAAACGTGTGCTGTTTTTAGTGGTCACTGTTTAAAATGATGTATTTAATTGCACATCTAATCTTGCTGTTTTCTGGACTCTAGATAAGGAACTGGTTCCAGAACCGGCGAATGAAACTCAAACGGACCCTTCAGGACGCCCTGGCCCAAGCCTGTCAAGCGAAAGTTGCTTCCCAGCTAATACACTACCCTGAGCTGCAAGCTTTCAGGCCATCTCCATATCCCAGCTATTATCCTGTCCAGGAAACCACGGCCTCCTACTTACCTCCGTCCAGCCTGCACTACACCTCATCTCCTGCAGTGGGCGCCATCCCAGCTTTGCCTGTTGACTCTCTCTACCAGTTCAGTGGTTTGCCTTGCCTGGTAGCGCCCCCTGGAGGAAGCCCACTCATGCCTTACCAGCCATACCCTCATCACTACTAAAAACACTGGGTTAATGCCTACGCGTGACTCTGGGGCCCTGTATCGTGAAACCGGATTTCTTGCTTAGCTGGATGACTTGTCAGATTTAAGGTACACCAGTTTCAATAGACTTTCATTTTCTTTGCTTACAATTAGTCCCGACTACCTTAAATCTGATAAATTTCTCGACTAAGCAAGGAATCTGGCTTTGTGATACAGGCCCCAGACCTCTGTCGCTTTTACCAATACATTTTATTTGTAAAGTAATGTTATGAAAAGAGATTTATTGATTAGTAATAGATATTATTTGACTATATTTTCCAGTGTAATCCTGCACTGTCTTGGTTTCTTTCTGCTATCCCTTATCTTAGATATTTCCATGTGTGTAATGGATAATCTCAGTCTATTTAAAAACTATGACGATCGGTGTGTAAATTCTTTGTCTCAATCATCTTTGTTGGAATTTGCTATTTAAATGCTATTTGTACATATGTATTTAGTGTACCAGTGCACAGAGGTAAACATTTGCATACCATTGCCAATAAAAAAGGATCACCCATAAAATGATCAATTTTTACTGGTTCGTGAAGTGAAACCATAGTGGACGTTATAATGGCAGCATAATGCAGTGTTGTGCACACAGTTTTTTCCCCTCTACAATAAATCTCACTGGCCATTAATGGTGTAAATACTGTATACCAAAATTTTAATAAAATTGCATTGCAACACAGGTAATTGGCCAGTTGAATATCTAACCATTTCCCAAGCGCTCATCTTGGACTGGTTCACTGGGGCAGATGAACCTCCCTGGATGGGATGCCAAATCAGTTTGGAAAATGTCAGTTCACACAACTAATACTGGATATCCCGTCCCAATGTCTAACACTGTACCTGTACTGTACAGTAACACTGTACCCACACTGGTCATCCCAATGTACCAAGGTACATTTGAAAGTCAGTCCTCTCCTGCAAATTACAATTCTTTCAAGTATTTTAGCAGCTTACTACAATATACTAACTATAGAAGCATCATATATGCTAGAGCTTTTGATGTTTCTTATCACTGGGACCCCCAAATAAAGTCATAATAGACCCCCACCATTAATGCATGACCACATAATAAAAGAATCCCTGTGAATAATTACATGTCAATTCCATTCTGCAGACCCACTGCAACTACTCTATGAACCCAGGAGATCAGGGTCACCAGGATGGCCCCTTGTTTAAATACACCAACTTGTAGCATTACCTTACTCCAACAAGAATAATTAAATATGATTTAAAATGACACTACAAAATAGTATCCCGAAATGGACCTATAAATTTTTAATTGGCGTTGCAAGAATTGTTTATTAGCGAAATGTGGGACACATCTTCAGAAACAAAAAAAAAACATGGAAAATGCACCACTAAATATAGACATGCAGAGTTACTTAGAGAAGACCAGTGTGGGCTGGTACTGCAATGATTTCCAAATGCATAGAGGGAGCAAAAATCCAACATTATAAGATATGTCCATATGAACTACATTCACCCATCCTGTCAAGAGATCGGAAGGCGGCACACTGTGAAGGTGGCCATCATTTATGTGTTCTTTTTTATCAAAACAATAAAAATATGTCCTAATGGGAAAATTCCTGATTTTATATGTATCTGAGTGAAATACTGAAAATAAATTAGTTGTACCAAATAGAGATGGGGATTAGCTATATTTTGTGCCACAATTTGAAAGCCTGTGGTCAGTCATGCCAGACTTGTATCATATGGAGTGCAGTTGAGATTGGTTGGCATAATAGTATTTTTTGTTCAATAATTAAAAACAAGTTACTTGAAAAATCTTTTCGACAGAGAATTTAAGAATATTTCGTTTAAAATATTCAGTATTGCTCAATATTGCTCTTATTATTCTGGACGTATTTAAATTGATTAGATATTTTGCGTGTTTTACAGATTCAGAAGCATTATTTCACTGACATTCGATGTTTGGATTTAGTTTGTGTTGAAGCAAAAGTTTTGGTTATTTTTGTATGATGTGAAATTCTTACAAACTCCATAGAATATTAATGTTGTTCCAACCAACGCAGTGCTGGGACTGGCTGGCACAGGGGCACAACATGTTTTTAATCATCGAATAGACTATTTAGAGAAACTGTTTTCAGTAATCAAATGTTCTAGTTTTAGCTGCCATCTTAAGAATTAATTTGCAGGAAGCTCGGTTATCATAACGCAATGCATGTATAAGATACTGATGCCAACCGGCGCCGTCCTCCACCTATACGTGTCTTACGCACGTACTTTGTAGAACAACTTTTCTCGACGCTTTCCCACCATTCCCGGGTAATTTAGCTATATATCTTACTAGTTATGCAGACAGGAAACACTATCAATCTAATCCTCATTTGGAACACTTTTCCCTATGTGTCTGTCTGTATTGTGACACTTTTCACATTAGTTTTTCTCATAGGTACCTAAATTAGACATCACCGATCGCAATAAACGCAGATTTGTTAGCTAAATCACACCACGTTCGTTTTAAACATTTTCCTAGTCAAGGGACGCGCAAAAAGAAACACTGCACTTTTACTAAAAACTGCAGCTTCCCTAAAATAGCAGGCGTGCGGAGTACGGGGAGTACCGGGAGTACCGGGAGCCGATACCCGTGCGGGCGAGCTGCGGGCGCATCCGCCGCCTTACTACCGGCGTGCAGTCAGAAGCAGGCGCGCTCTGAACCGGAAAATATCACAGCATCTTGACTGATTTGTATACTGGGGGTACCTGCTAATTCTTGAAGTGCCAGGAGAAAACGTGCAATTAAAAGTATGCTGACGCGCAATAACGGACTTTGGCGGCGTAAGACAGGCGGCCTCCGTTCCGCCGGAGAAAGACGCGGAACGTTCGACGCCGCATTCCTTACAAAATGGCGCCCTTGTAGGAGAGGGCTGCGGTGAAATACATCTAAAGGCCACTGGCCAAATATGTGCTATTAAAATTAAAGTCGCGATTTAGAGGACCAATTAAACAGATGTGTATAAATCCGATATCGAATTATACCGATGTATATTGGGAGGATATTACATTTACACGGAATTCGGCAGGCGCTCTTTTCCTCACCAGATACAAACTAAAGTCAAAGGATGCGATTGTTTCACGTTACTGGTAACAAGCCCGGGAACATGAATGTGATAGTTACTCTTTTGCATTTCCCCGCTTAATCGGTGTTGAAAAGTTGACCAGTTATAACCTGTTATGGTGCAGTCCCGTTTGCTCGAAATTGGCTTAATTAAACCTGAAAGAGCATTGCATTTTTTTTTTAAATCATTAAGAGTACAGAAATATACCCGTAAATACTGAATACATCCAGAAATATATTTATATATTGTACATTTCTAAAGCGTTTCGTGACCGGTTATATACCGGCAAATACTCAAAACTGCTAAAACTAACCAGCCATTGCATTAACTCAGTGTTTATAGGACATTACGGCGGGGATTCAACTAATCATCTGGAATAAAAATGATTACAATTTGCTGGAATAGTTTTATTTATTTTATTTTGCTGGAAAGTTTTACTTAGGCGGCGTGCGCAGTCGTTAAACGGGCACCTTTGCAAATCAGCCGGGGCCCAGCACTGCAGTTCTTCCCGATATCAGCAACACAGATGGGAGAACATTTGCTCTCAGCAAGATCGCATCTAGCAGCACCCCCAGAATCTGATAGCACTAGGGCAGGCAGTAAGCTCATGAGGCGGTTCACACATTTCCTGCTGAAATATCTGCATTGGTGACTTTCCATTCATTATCTTTATAACAAGATACAGGGAAATAATTATCTGCAAAATGGTATTAACCACTGCTATACCCAACCTATACCCTCCACTAAAGAAGTGCCTAATCAATTTAGATCAACAGCATTGTTTTGTTGGTAGACAACCAAATAACTCACCTCAGACTGCTTAGTCCTCAGCAACCCATGTGGCCACACCATATAATTTCTTTAACCAATGTGACATTATCACATTTCAAAGGAACTTACCTTTTTCTGCAGGGCGCATGCAACCTTACTACAAGGTCAATGGAGACTGCAGCACATGCAGCCACATACTATAGAGGCCATCATTTTAATTCTGCAGCAGTTTAGCTATATTCATTATTGGTAGAATAGTAGTACAAATCTACCTTTCAGATACAGTAAGTTTCTACGAATGGACAGTCCCATGGAACAGCAAACTGGTAAGAATACAGCTGAAAAAAAATTATATATATATATAGTGGTATATGTAGAATATGCAGTGCACTGTGGTGTGTCAACAATAATTAAAATCACTGTTCCCTATGAAGCTCAATCTAGTTTTTTTTCCACACCACAAATATACAGAAGGAGCTCGACTTTAGAAACTTGGTGCCATTTCATCGTTTTCTATAACTCAAACCACCCATAAGAGCTGAGCCAGTATAGGGTTTTGATGAGCCTGGAGCCCATCCCAGAAGAGACAGGGGCCACCCTAGATGGGAAGTCAGTCCATCTCAAGGAACACACACTTTGGGGATTTAGTGTCACCAATTCACCAAACTGCATGCTTCTGGACTGCACTTCATGTACACTAAATCAGAGGCAGGATTTGAAGCTACAGCACCACTGACTGAGCCAACATTCCTCCTATGATACATATCAATAATAAAACAACCCAGAAATACTGTTTTGTAAAACATGGTTTAAGAATTTAATTTCAGTATAAAACATTTTTGAAGTTTAGGCCAATCACTTTTTTACCTTCTGTCAAACAATCTAAAACATACAAATTCTCTTTTTTGGCGTTTTTTCCCTCCAAAATAATACAACTTAAAATCTAACACTTTCACCTTTTACTACAATTACAAAAAAATAATAATAAAATAAAAATAGAAAGCGAAAGCATCTGAACACCCGGTCTGGCCTGTTCTCGCCACCTGACATGTCCCAGCTATAATGAGAGCCAGACAAACTCCGGGCTCTCTCCTCTCTATGCTGTTTTCTGCTGACCCTTCTTCCCAATCAACGACTTGTGGATGTGTGGAATCACACCTGCAGGAAGAAAAAAAAAACATGAGAATGGAAGCACGGGGCCAAAGCACCGACATTTATCTTCCTCTTGACAAGTCAAATGAATCATACTGTAAGCCTGGCTACTGGCAACCCACCTCCTCCAGCGATAGTGGCCTTGATGAGAGAGTCCAACTCCTCGTCCCCACGGATGGCCAACTGCAAGTGACGGGGAGTAATACGCTTCACCTTGAGGTCCTTGGAGGCATTCCCAGCCAACTCCAAAACCTGTATTAGCACAAACCGTAAGCTGCTGTCCAATAGAGCAACAGAACAGTTAGGTCTTAATTACTCAAGGGATGGCATCGCCATTCAAATAATCACAAGAAAATGAAATGTAAATGCAGTTCTACCACCAAACATATAACCTTTAACAGAAATAATGTGCTTGCAGAATCACTGCAGTTTCTTCATCACATCACTAACTGAAACTGCTCCATTAAAAATACATTTGATCACCACACTAATCTATCAATTTCCCGTTCTCTATGAAGCCTATCTGCCTAAAATGACTCAACGCCTGCCAGGAAACAGGTCACCTGTAATACTGCGAATCACATCACTGACTACTCCATGCACCTTTCTCCTTCAGCCACCTGCCTCAGAGTCACTACAGGCAGGCCCAAGACGGTAAATTTGACGCAACCCCTCACTAATATCAGAAACCTGAGAGATCAACATCAGCCCATGGGACAAGTACTTGAGGCAGCAATATCTGATTGATTCTTTCCACTCCCTCAGCAAAATATTAAGAACAGTCTGGCTGTAGACCTCACCTGTGAGTAAACCTCCTGTCAGTAAATGTTGTGGAATTATAGACTTTGTATTTTGATGTAAAGGTTTTCACTAAGACTAAGGACCTAAATACCACCCGCTACGATGTTGTTTTAAAGGCATTGTCCACTGCTAACATTATGTATGTTACTACTTGGTGAAAAATCAATTTTACCAGCGAAGAACTTTATTAATCACCTTCTATGCCCTTTGCTTAAGAACATTTTCACCAGTTAGACTAATAAAAATGTTTGCTAAATATGACTTGACTTGTCACAGTATATGAAACATGTTTAAAAAGAGTTCCGTTAACAAATTAGATCTATGGATACCGTTTTAACAGGTATTACTTAACAAGCACGAACATTGTTGGTGGTTAAGTGCAATTGTATTAGAGGCTACAGGTTTACTGGTGACAAAAAAGGCAATGGATATTTTTGCAACAGAAAGTTTCATTTCTGGCAGAGGCCATGTCTTCCAAACGGATTTGTGCATCTATATGAATCTATGTGTATCTTTTCACATTTATGAAAAAAAAATCCATCAATCAGTCATCACACAATCAGCAATCATAGTCAAATCATTTCAAGACATGAATAAACTATACATATAATTATGGCAGACTATGTATAGTATATAACGGTACTATAATGGGATTATTTTCTTAATCATTCTGTATTATGCATAGATAAATACAAAGAAACCTAGTATAAGACAGTGATGGATGAAACGTAATAAACAGAAAATCGATATTATTGACCCAAAATTACTCCGTGGGGAATTTAATTTGCTTCTCCAAATAAATTTTAGTTTAACACTTTTCATAAAAGCTGCAGTAACCTAAGCTTTAAACATAAACCCACTTTAACACCAAAACAATGTCTCTTTCTCTTCTGCGCACGTCATTTACATAATTTTCTTACCCTCAGATGAGATTTATTGACAGTGGAGGTTTACTCACAGGGGAGGTCTGCAGCTGGACCCTTTTGAAAATATCACCAATCTGTTCCACCACTAGGGGGCTCCAGCCCTGAACTTCCAAATTTAACCCTTGGTATGAACTGATGCATAAGCAGAAAAAATGCCTTAACCGACAGATTCATTCAGGATCCTCCATTTTACAATCATAAAAAACAACTAACTGACGGATGCTGAGACCAAAAAGATATGAAAACCCAAAGGATACACTTCAGCTACAAAAAGACACCACTAAGGGCCCAAAAAGCAGTTAACATTTGTTATACCCATTATTTCCCATTCTCTACTACAGCATTGAAGCAGTTTAAATGTTGACCTGAAGTTTGTCTTCAATGGTCACACCAGATTGTTTCCATCTGCCAACTTCAGCAAAGCTGAACACCACATGGTAACACAAAAGGGAAATGACTTTAAAATTCACTTTAAAGCCTATAAGTGGGACAGGAGCAAGAATTAGCTTGGTGTTCTGCTAAAACAGTACGTGTCACCTCAGCAGTGAGGTACTCCAAAATGGCAGCACTGTAGACGGCAGCTGTGGCTCCAACACGCCCATGACTTGTAGTGCGGGTCTTCAAGTGTCTGTGGATACGACCCACTGGGAACTGATGGCAAGGGAAGCACAGAATCAATCCACTGCCATACATGAGGATTTATGAGAAATTAAGGAATCAGTTGTGCTTTTTAGTTGTTCATACCAGAGCATGCATAAAAGCACAGTACAGTTACCACTAAAATATGACAACTGACCTGTAGCCCTGCCCTTTGTGAGCGGGATACTGCTTTTGCCTTGGCTTTGCCACTGTCCTTTCCAGCCTTTCCTCCTGCCTTAGGAGAGGGAGAAAAACAACAATGTTAGAATAAGTTTGGAAGAGTTTTCCATGATATCCACCTAGAGGTATCACAGCTTCTATGCTGTGATAAGGATGGACGACAAATAAAAATACTGTGACAGTAATACATGCTTAATTAGATCTCATTTTACACATCTGGCGAGGATTTCACATATATATTCGCACATATACAACATTCTCAAGGTGTCAAGCTTTTAAAATTAATCTAAGACTGTAGATAGATCAACAGTATAAAGGCACTTAATTGTAATGCCACCACCCATATACCTCATACAATAAAGAAAAAAAAAACGATCTACTTTTATGCCATAAATGAAACATAACTCCAAACAAATTAAGTGATGTAACCAAGAGAACTATAGAATTTGGAAAACTGTCACAGGAAATGACACTTTTACAGAAACATTCAAATGTGTATTACTGAGGAATCTTTATATGAAAAACAGCCACCGCATGTAGGTTTAAACTAAAAGCATGTTAAGTATGAATTAAATAAAAACCCAGGAATATTAATTTCATAATGCAGTCCAATACTCATAGGACTAATTCTGCCAGCTTCTCAAAAAAAGAAGAAAAAAAAAAGATAAGCTTCTTTCACCAATTTGTATGTACTATACTTCACCAACACATAAAGCATTTAGTGTAGGCTGAACAGATTTTACAAGTTCAAATTTGATGTATCTAAATTGCACTTTAAGGGCATCAAGAACGGGGGATTACCAACGATGCAAGTATGAAAGATATTAGATGGCACAGTACTGTGGGAGAAGCTAAGTGTATATTTCATTTATTTAACAGGAACTGCAGCCGAAACCAATCACAAAGGCACCCTGCTGTTATGTTTAAGCAAAATACACTTCCGACTGTAAAGACAGCAAACAATTCAGGAAGTGTTGGAAAATCTGTATTAATAAAAAACATCGTGCAATCAGTTCGAAAGCAAATGGATGCTGCTGGTTTGCTGGCAGCATAAAGCTTACTTTTGCACAAAATAATGCAAATACAAAGTTGGGTGCACCACAGAAGAGCTCTTAGGCTTGACAATTACGTTTGCTATAAAACAATCCTGCTCATCTGTCCGCGTCACTACAGGGAATAAAGGATTAACGCCACGTATTCAACAAAATATTTGTATACACACATATATTGTACCACATAAAACGACGCTTTAACACAACACAGTATTGCTAATGTAGTCAAATATCTAACAGACCGTTCGTGTTCGCGAAAACAAACAGTTAGCTATTCGGCTGGAATCGCAAGCAAAAACTGTTTCTTCTCCTCAGTTAATACAAGTCTTACTTGTACGCGTTTACATTTCAACAGGCAGTAATCAAATTCTGGGGAAAAAACTCCATATAATCACAAACTTGTAAATACTGTGTAAAGCCCCTCGACAGGAATAATGACAATCAGTTTCCCGCCAACACAGCCTACTCGGTCGCAGGACCTACTAAATGCTTTAGAAACTCTTCGAACTAATAAGAAAAAATATATATGCTGGAAAAATGTAATTAATTTAGTCATATTTATGGAACAAAAGAAAACTGATCTCATTAATTGTCCATTAAGAACGAAAGTTACTATCCAAAAATTTCAACTAGTGAGCGGTTAAAAAGACGAACCGGATCCCAAAGACTAGCCAAATACCAAACATTGTAATAAAAAAAAAGTCCACACTGAAACCATTTTTAAATAAATTTTACAACTGCATAGCAAAAATTCTTAGCTAGGCGGCAGCTAACTAGCTACATTGGCTAGCGAATTATTTCGCCAACATAGCTGCCAGTATATTCAGTCAGCGCAAGTTCACCCCCTCGGTAGTTTCATTCCATTCCCGTTCGTTTCCTTTCTTAACACGCTCCCCGAATGATAACGGCGCAAACAAGAACAAACACAGCAGAATGTAAATATACCATTTTCACCGTCAGGTCGAGCGCTGTCTGCGTGCAGAATTAGCGAGGTCTCGGGCAATTTTCTTCTCCACACAATAAACCCCTTGGCGAGCCTGAGCGCGAGGACCCTCGCGAGCGAAACGATTGGCCAATAGGAGCTCCGAATGTTGGTTTGAATAATCCATCACACCAATTACATTATTGTTTGTACAGTATCTACCCATCCCCCCGCTTCCAACTGCTTTTTGCGCACGGACCTACAGTGGCAGGCTAGCGTGCGACAGTAAATAGAGCGGTACTTTAGTCAACAAAACTGCGAATGCGTGACTATTTTATAGGCTTTCCATGCAATGGTATGTATGGGTAAATAAGACAATGTGTGAAAGTAAAGTGGTATCTGGATGAGAGTATTCGACTCGTGCATGAACTATTTTATTGCCTTTATGTGTCATGTAAAAGGGGACTAATGGCGTAGATAAAGAATGCTGTCGGAAAGCTGACTTCAAAGCTAGTTAAAATTGCATGTAACGTATGTGTGTGAATGTGTATATATATGTATATGGATATATACACACACGGTATAGTGACCAACAGCCTTTCAGAGTTACACTTTTAATAAGAAAAAAGACTCAATAAATTCTGCTTGCTTTGGCCTAAACACTGAAAATATTGCCAGGTCCACTGAGGTTTGGTTCCTATTACATGCAGATGAGAAGACTGGGCTGTGGAGAAAACCGCATGACTTCATGCATCTATCATGCTGTGTGTCACCGTTGCAGCCTGATGCTTGTGGAACGATGTGGGGTTTCTTTTAGTGGCACACACTGCCCCTTGGTAAAATTGAGAAACAATTTAATGCACATATTTGTTGATCACTTTGTGTATCAGTCTGTACATAGATTTTTTTCTAGCGGGGTAATGCCTTACTAAATGCTTGATGATGAAACTGATACCAATAATATATGAGATAAAGTATTTAAGGCTTTTGATGTATCTAAATGGTAGGTTTAGATTGGCATTGCACTCAGATTGCAGAAGGAAATGGGTGTTCTAGTTCACCCACTCAACCCACTCAATTTACCCAGATGGATCAGTAATCTGTACTTCTGCCCATTCCATTACATTTTGTGCAAAATGTTTTTGCTAAAATTGTTGAATTGAGCTGGGTGGTACAGTGGGTAGCACAGTTACCTCTGGAAACCAGAGTTCAATCTTTGTGTATGTGCAAAAATGTGCCAAAGT
Organism: Petrocephalus sullivani; assembly: GCA_026780845.1. Classification (NCBI taxonomy): domain Eukaryota; kingdom Metazoa; phylum Chordata; class Actinopteri; order Osteoglossiformes; family Mormyridae; genus Petrocephalus; species Petrocephalus sullivani. Next base: position 28,576,566 of record JAODKM010000108.1, read on the forward strand.
GAACTGGAGCTGCCAAACTCTCTATAGGTATAAATATATGTCTGCCCTAATATAATGCCCCGCCCCATACTCCTTCTAGCAGCCCTGCTTCTGGAATAGGCTACCAACTCCTGTGACCCTGTATAGGAGATGAATGAATGAATTGAATTATACATTACTAGTGACTAAAATAATACAGACTCACGTATATAAATTACACAGCTTCAGCATTGTAATTGGCATTTATATTTTGTTATGGTGAAAGTCAGATATTTTGGGGAGCTGGCAGATGCATATTGATTAAAATTATTCCAGTTTTCACATTCCATAAATATAACTGTTAAAAATGTGTAACATGGGTATCAGTGTGACTTTGTATATATTCTTTACCCTTTTTGGCACATATTAGAGATTCTGCTCTGTGATTTGCTAATTATATGTGTTGCTCTGAATGTACCACAAACTTTCTGGCTCATACTCCAAAATTATCATAACAGTCACAAAAACACCAAACAATCAAATAAACAAATTTATAAGTTGATATTGTACAACACCAAAATATCAATGTAACTTAGAAGACTTTGTAGCAGATTTCAAAAGTGCCTAATATATAGTGCTCCAATTAATTATTTATTATGAAGTAGTAATAATACTTATGTACTACCCACAGAACCCTTAACAGAAATAGCAATGTGATTTTCCTGAATACAAAACACATTGTAGCTGGTAATAAAATATTCTCCTAATGTATGGTGCTCAAATGTATAATAATAATAATAATAATTATTATTATTATTATTTGTTATACTAATTTAATAATTGCACATAGCTTGCCAACTCCCCAATCCCAGCTATGGAGACTAAGCAAACATTTATGGGGGGCGGGCTGATGTCACCGTTGTTACAGCCTCACATAGTTCAGTGAACTGCACGACGCAGAGTCAAAGGAGCAATGACTGGGCCTCAGGAGACCAATTACATTTACCTGTGCACACCACTGCAACACGCAATGGAACATCTGTGCTCTGTATAGTGGTGCACAGATGCATATGAAGACACAGATTACTTGATTCTGTATGGAGGAAACTGGAAATGAACTTGACTGCAGAAATTTGGGTAACCCTTATATGGAAAAGCAGTGGGGAATGAAATGAGAACTTCAGGGTGATCTGGATTCACCAGTTAGCTGAGTGCAAGGCCAGTCATGAAGGAGCTGTAGAAAAAAAAACCCTGAGGATGAGTAACCAAAGCAGCTGCACGTGCAGGATTACCAGATGTAAAATGATCCTCTTTGTGTGCATTTGTCTTTCTATGGGTTTGAATAAATTAAACTGTTTCTTGCATTGACGAAGAGGGAGTTAAAACAATGTGAAGCTGACACAATTTCACTTCACAGGGCAGAGACAGAGTTCTGGCCTGTCAGTTGAAGTCCCATAAGGTGCTGTTGGCCAGAACTTGTCACAGGCTTCAGCAATGCAGTAATTCTGATTTACGCCAGGGAAATACTGAGCATAGTAAGTGTACAAGTATTGTAAGGTGTTTTGGGTAAAAGTCTAGGTTTAACAAAACAGTATTGAAAGCAATGGTTCATGACTGTGATATAGCCAGCTTGCTTACATTAGATTTGGTGTGAAGACTCAAGATTTAGGAGTTCACTAAAATATCCATCTTTGTTAAGAGATAAAATATATGCCTTGTTTTAGCCAAAAAAAAATAAAACATCGGAAAACGGAGGATATATAATACGCTTTTAGTGTGTAAATTTTTGTGCGTGTTACCTGCAACGTTTCATAAATCATTAGACTCACGTGATTGAATCAATCATTGTGCATACGAAAGCATATATGGAGGAATGGCAGGGTCAGATAAAGTAATAAATTCACCATTCTGTCAGAAGGCAAGATTCTCTATAAAGGGTTATTCAGTGTTCTTGGCAGCAAGTGTTGCTTGAAGGAGACATTTCGTGGAACATGAACTGAAGCACTATATATCTTTTGTCTACGAGCAATACACGTGACCAAAAGATAGTGACTGACAAGCGCCTCTTGCAGATGTTCCCCAGAAAAAAGAGAATATAATGGCCAGTTTCATTGACACATGTCTTTTGCACCCGCACATACTCTTTGGACAGTAATTTATCACGACAAGAAGGGGCGACCAATAAAAGCGTAAGAAATAACGGCGTTCGCTACGTCAATGCAGAAGTATGAACCAATTAAATAAAAGATGGGGGAAATTGATGCGGCGGATTAAATAATTCTGACCAATGACGTGGGGAGATACGCATTACAAGGATTTGATTGGCGAGGGCAATGGCGCTGCGGGGAGACGGATGCTAGTTCTGCGGCTGTGATTGGCGGGAGCGAAGCCAACGCGAGGGCAATGGGCGGGAGCGCGTCCGCGGGAGGGGTGTAGACGGGGAGAGATACGCAGGAAGGAGAAGCGGGCTGCTGGTGGCGAAGATGGCGGATGGAGACAGCGGGAGCGAGCGCGGTGGGAGCAGCGGAGGCGGGGGCGGCAGCAGCTTCCAGCACTTCCAGCGGGAGCAGGAGACGCAGGAGCTGGCGTCCAAGCGGCTCGACATCCAGAACAAGCGCTTCTACCTGGACGTGAAGCAGAATTCCAAGGGCAGGTTCATCAAGATCGCGGAGGTGGGCGCCGGGGGCTCCAAGAGCCGCCTGACGCTCTCCATGTCCGTGGCGGCCGAGTTCCGCGACTATCTCGGGGACTTCATTGAACATTACGCGCAGCTGGGGCCCAGCAGCCCGGAGCAGATCGCGCAGTCCTCCGGGGGCGAGGACGGCGGGCCGCGGCGGGCCCTGAAGAGCGAGTTCTTGGTCCGGGAGAACCGAAAGTACTACCTCGATCTGAAGGAGAACCAGCGGGGGAGGTTTCTCCGGATCCGACAGACGATCAATCGCGGGCCCGGCTTCGGAGTAGGGGGGCCCGGGGGCGGCATGCAGGCCGGCCAGACCATCGCCCTGCCGGCGCAGGGCTTGATAGAATTCCGAGACGCCCTGGCCAAGCTGATCGACGATTACGGCGGGGACGACGAGGAGCTGACGGGCGGCGCGGCCGCCGGGGGCTACGGCGAGCTGCCCGAGGGCACGTCGATCATGGTGGACTCCAAGCGCTTCTTCTTCGACGTCGGCTCCAACAAGTACGGCGTGTTCCTGCGAGTGAGCGAGGTGAAGCCCAGCTACCGGAACTCCATCACCATCCCCTTCAAAGCGTGGGGCAAGTTCGGCGGCGCCTTCTGCCGCTACGCCGAGGAGATGAAGGAGATCCAGGAGCGGCAGCGGGATAAAATGTACGAGCGGAGAGAGGAGTCCGAAGGCGAGGACGTGGACGACGACTGAGCGCCGCTTCCCCGGGCCCGCTAGAGAAATAAAATGTACAAAAAAAAGAGAATCCGCGGAAGCACACCACGTTAGAATAATGCTGAGATGCAGAGATGACATAATGTGCATGACAAATCCAACATTTTATAGTACAGACAGGGATGCATTGTTTTAAAAGCAGAGTTACATGATAACTGGGTTTTTTTTTTAATAGATTTAAGAGATGAGTATCAGTACAGCTCGGGACGCATCCCATGGGGTTGTCCTCCAAGCAAATCGATCAACTCGCGAAAGACGCATTTAGTTAGTTTCTTTTTTTTCCTCCACCGAGAAAAATATTTAAGTACTGAAAACCTGGATGTTGATTCTAAACACAAATGTCTGATAGTCTAGTTAAGTGGTGCCCTCGATGCACGGAGTAAGAGGACCAGCACCCATTGTATCCCCATTATTAACGGGCTCTGTCCTGAGCGGATCGAGTTTGTAACGAGCACATCTGCAAGGATGTCCCGACTGTCCTTTATTGTCAGCTGAGTAAAACCGCAATTAAATGTCTGTAACAGTTCTATCACTATTAACCAGAAACACAGTAGCTATACGTAAGACTAATTTGGGCGGAGGGGGAGGATGGAATAGGCACAAACAAGTCCCAGCTATGCTGTAGGAGCCGTCGACAGTAGAGATCGGTTGCATAAACAAATGTGGAAATGTTTTATGGGACGGATCGCTAGATTTTACATTTTGCTTTCGAGTTTGAAGGGGGGTTTAGGTGCGTGATCGTGCGGCTCCCAGTGACCTGTGTAGATGAGGTTTCACCCAACGCCTGCAGAATAACAGCTACGAAGCATCGATGTCTGTGTGAAGCTCAGACCATGTGTCTGAGAGCCGTTTCAAACCTGCGGGGACGTAAAAGAATTACTGACGGGAGGGGAAGAGCAAAGCAACACGTGTCCTGCGGACACCCGGAGTATTATTACTACTCTTCAGTTTTATAAGAGCTTACTACTGGATGTGTGCTTTTTTTGGGAGTGGGGGAGGTGGGGGTCATCTAAAGGGAATTACAGATCAAGAGATAGCTTGGACCTTGATGCAAGGTAACATCGGTCATTCTTTTACTTCGAAATGTTTTAGCGACTGATCACTTTGAATCGATGGAATAAGACCCCAGAGTGTGACTACAGCACGCCTTCTGTTGGACAGATGCATGGATGAATGGGTTAAAAAAAGCAAACTATTGAAAGATTATAGTTAAGAACTGAACAAACCAGCATAACATATTTTTAAATACTTAAATTGAAAATATATAAATTACAGAATTATAAGAGATTGCATAACAGGCTTATTTGATAAATTAAGCTTGGATACAAAGTTTGTCTGTGGATTTTTTTTATACATATATATATATAAATAATATTCTGTAAGGTCGTCTTTTGTGTCAAAGATAGTATGGAGGCCTGTGCTTCAGAAATAAATCTGATGATTTGATTGAGACAGCAATTTCTAATTTACCCCTTTCCATTTGATTTGTGCTGCCCTATTGGGCTTTTGCCTGTGCGATCCACCCTGTTTTAAAGGAATGTTACCCTCTGTCATGTTAAAGTTTGTCTCCCGATGGCTGGAGAGTTAACAGCGGCGTGCCCGCGGATGTCTTCAGGGGCTCCTATAAGTCGTTTGAATTCCGCATGCTTATTCTTGTTTTGCCTTATGTTAATTTATTGCTTATTCTGATTTACTGTATGTCAGTTTATTAATCACCTGTGGGAAAGATTTTTGTTTCCTTTTTGGTTTTGTGAAAAAGAGAACAATTGGGGTGGATGAGAAATTTTCTAGGTCTCAGCTGCACCTTGAGATGTAGAAAGCTGTATCCCCCTCTCCAAATTGAGACTTTCTCTGTTTAGAGGGCTGTCAGTATAATGCTTCTGTCTTTAACTTCCTTTATTACACACTCTTCTGCGTAAAAGCATTTCTTTTGGGCCATTTGGGAGCAATAGCGTGTCGTTACTCTCACGGTTACCAAACTGAGTATGCCGGTCTTTCCCTGTGAAACGGCAGCTGTGTCCTATGCTCCGCTGTACATTTCCGCCTGATTCCTTTCAGTAATTATTTTTCTTTTTGCTGAGAAGAAACAATCCGAGCTGGTCAGTGGAAAGAATTCGGATGTGGAAGATGAGACCTGAAAGGGGAATAAAATGGAGATGGGTGTGAAATGAGCACGTTTCATTTCGGCTCCACTGAGTTCTAGAAATGGAGCCAAAATGGCTGCCTGTGGTGTTTGGGGGGGGGGTGATCATTGTCATCCAAATTTGTGTAAATCATTTTTGCCAGGCGCAAAGCAGGGCAGTTAGGGTGAGGCTGCACACTGTAGCCCTTAATAGGGCCCCGGGACGGTTGAGGGTGCTCTTGATACTGTCTGACGGAGGATTCGGTTGCCTTCATCGCTGCTGAAGGCCGCGGGACGCAGACTTGCTCGCGGACCTGACGCACCTCCTGATGTTTCACACAGTTGCGCTAACTCCTTCACAGACTGATGGAGAACGCCGTGACTGTCAGTCAGCATGGCGTGTCGTAAATGCGTGTTTTCCTTAAGTATGTAACCTTGTCAGGATGTGTAGATGGGCTTTAAGAGGGAAAGGATCCAAATGAGTATCGCTCGTTGTAAAAGGTTTGATGGCCGAACGTAACTTCTCATAACTGTGGTTTTTTTAGACGGGGTTTTCTTCTCTGGTCATGGAAACGTACAGAGGACATCTAAGACACGAACGTACTTTAAAATCATTTTATCTGCGGGTGTTAGTGATTAGCCGTTCCTCAGCACGCCGTTCTCTCATACCTTGGTAAAATCACGTATCTGGACCCGAGCAGACGGACAGAGGGAAGCTTGTAAGAGTGACGCAGCCCGAACAGCTGTGGGCTGAACCCTGTCATGGCCCACCTCCCTCCATCAGCTGTCGTGGCGCCCCAAGATGGTGTGTTTTTTTTGGCGGGGGGGGGTGGGGGAATTAGAGAGGAGGCGCCTTAGGCAATGGCATCGCTGAAGGTGGGTCTAAGACGTGTGCAAGGCTCATTGCTGCCGCCGTCAGAGGACATATGCTAGCTGGAATGTGTTGGACGCAAAAAGAACATGTATGCGTGTGGTGGGAGGGTGGTGACGACAGCTGGCCCGCGGGAGCCAGTCGCACAGCTGTGCTGCTGTTGCTGTGGCTGGGGCCTGGGAAGCTCTGTTCTGGCTGGACGCTCTGAACCGGTGTCATGTGACTGTAAAGACATGGTACAACGGCACCTTTTCCTTTCTCGGAACTAGCAGCTTAGTGTGACAATGGATTCGGAGAATTATTCCCAATTGCGCCCTGATTGCAGGGCAGGAGATTAATTAGACACTGGAGCACCTACGTTTATTTCTCCCCCTCCCCCACGGCTAAAATTGTCTGGTTACTTGGCCTTGGGCTAAGTCCAGCTGTGCTGCTGGGACCTGTCTCACTATGAAATCCTGTGTGGCTTTGAGGGTGCCTCTGTGATCCGCTGATGTCGCTGTGCTCTAAAATTCCACAAACTAAGAATTTTGTCAAGTGTGTGACAGGGAAAAAAATCCATGATGGTAAAGGGAAGTCAAAGCTATTTCAAAATGACATTCCCTTGCAAGGAAAGGATTATGTATGTCCATCTATGGGGTTGAGCGGGATGTAACCAGATTCCTTCTCAGTCTTCTCATCTCGCGTAGGAATTAATCAAGTCCTGCATATGTTTCAACATGGAGGAATTCTTTTCGGTGTCTAGAATTTTGAGATTTTTGTACAGAAGGAAAGTTTGTGTAAGCTATAAGCCTATGGGTTGTCTTTTTTTTGTTGCTTGACTGTTGTAGGTCCTTAATTCACAACCCACCTTTCTCTAATATGGATTTTGTGTTACATGGAGAAACTAATCCAAAGCATTTTTGCTGGTCATGTTCCAGTAGCTGTCATTCGAGCATTTTTCTGGTCCATCGCAGAAGAATTCCTTCTGAAACTCAAGTAGGATTATATCCTTGATTGGGGGAACTGGATGGTGTGGGGTAAATTTGGACTGAATTTATTTTTAAGTGTTTTAATCCAACGGGCTCATTTTACCTGTGGGGTGATGCATTTCTGCGATCCTGCAGACAACACGTGAGCGTTTTTTACTTGACAGTTCAGATGCTGCGATTATCGCCAGCGGGGGCTTCACACAGGTCGCCGTGTTTTTAAACAGTAACCGTAATGGTGCTAACTGTTAGCATATTCCTTCCATCTGTGTAATATACTTTTAAAAATACGTTTTATTCTTCAGATGCAGTTTTACTAATACCGGGCGAGGGTTTCAGTCTGAAGCAGCCGGTCGGTCGTTTGTCATGAGTAAGATGGCCGAGGACCCACTGCCTGTCCGGTCCATGCGGGCTTCCTGCAGATAATGGATCCTCGGAGCAGTGCTGGGGGACTGAGGCTCGCACAGCCCACAGGGTGGTGTGTGTGTGTGTGTGTGTGTGGGGTGGAGAGGGGTGGTTGGGATTTGGGATCCCCCTGTGGACCCTTTGACACAGCCTACCATGTTGCACAGCTGCAATCTGACAAAATGAGCTACCTCCTACAGTGAGCTTCCCCCGAATAACCCCCCCCCCACCAAACAATCAAACAAAACATCCTAAAGTTTAGCCCACTACAATGAACAGTAACATTTCTGAAGGAATCCTCCCTTTTCTTCGTCCCATTCACTAGTTGGCTTTAATCTCTGGCTCTGATGATGCGATAAGCTACCTTGATCTTAGCACAGCTCATCCTGATCAGGTAGCTCAGGGTGTCAGATGGCCAGCTATGTGTCCTTTTTTACCAGTTTTATTTTGCCGTTTATTCTCTCCCCCAAATAGAGTTTTACAAGTCTATATTTAGAAAATGTAATGTATGTTTGTATCAAATAAAGAAACCTATGATTAATGAAAAGAATCAGCCCGCCAGCCCTGGCTCCTCTCCTTTTTTCAAAGGCTTTCTTCCCCGGACCAATAAGCCCAGACAATGTTTACTGCATTTTTTTTATCCACGAACCTGGGAAAGGTGGCTGGCTCTATGAGCTACATGTCATTTGAATATCATTTATAAACTAAATGATGATATTTTGCAATGCTTTGTTTTCCACAATAATTTTGAAATGTTTTAGACATTTTACACCTTGTAGGATCAGTGCCCTGTGGTCTGTGGCTTTGAATGGTTTGCTGTTTTCTGGTCACTTTGCTGAATGACTGTTATCTAGAGCAGGGTTTCCCAACCTGGTCTTAGGGAATCCATAGATCGCCCACATTTTTGCTCCCTGCCAGTGCAGTTTTTTAATCTACTGGGAGCTGGGTGGGAGCAAAAGCATGGACTGTCTGTGGGCCCCCGGGGGCTGGATTGGGAAACTCTGAATTAGAGTATTTCAGCATGGGCCTGACCCATAGGACTTGTGAATTTCTCAAACTCCCATACTGCTTTCATTATTTTCACTGACCTTCCCAGTAACAGCTGATACTTTCACTGAGATTGTTTTAATAAAATGGCAAGTTAAAGTCTAATAAACGATGTTGCGTTTTTCAGAGTATCAGTCATTACGAAAAAAAAAAAACCCAGTTTGAGGTAGAGAGAAACCTGAGAAATGTTTTCAGTCTCAGTTTCAAAATCTTGAAATTAATGTGGTGGGTGGTATTCAAAGACTATGAACTGGATTCAAACAGGTCTCTTATGTGATGAATGTTTTCTATCTGGCTGCAAATTAAATGAGTCGGTGTCCTTTGAGACTAGGCTTCAGTGTGTGGCTCTGTGGGTTCAGAATCTGTGCCTGTGGCTGGGAGAGGAAGGAATCGTATCACCGTCGGAGGCCCTTAACCCCAAAACTGCTCCAGAGCTGCAGACTCCATAATTTGTTGACCCTCCTCTCTGCCCCCAAGCATCACTTTGACCTGTATGGTCTTATGAAGGGCAAGTAGGGATATGTGAAAAGTAAAGGATTCCTATGTGCCTGTACACCTAGCTGTGCCAAATAAAAATATTCATCTTAATGGGAGTTCCCATAGTAATGTGAGACTTGGGATGGTTGCAGGGTTCACCGGGTTCAGGTGACTGCTTGCTTGCTCGTACATGGCTGAGGCTTCCATCTGGCCATGTAAGATCTGTTACGTCACCATACGTTCAGAATTTGTGCGAGGGGATTCGGGTAGCATCTGAGACAACTGAAAAATCTAGAGCCCTACTGGCTGCCTGCACATCGCAAGTCCCACCCCTTAAGACCATGCTGACCTTCTCTTGGGACAAGTGGAGAAGATTAGGGTGCTGGGTAGCTGGCCAAGGCCATATAATACAACTGCAGCCCGCAGCCAGATCAAGCAGGGATTATGCCTGTGGCATCCTGCTGTGAGCCTACTGAGGTGTCTGCGTCTATTGAGCCCGGGGTCATGGGAATGGGCAGAGGGCATCCTGCATGAGACGATAATGATGGGACACCCTAAAACAAGCCCCCAAAACCCCCAACGCCCCCCACCCCAATCAACAGTTATCATCAACAGTTATCAACTGACAGTAACTATGTATCTTCTGATATTCCCAATAAAAGGTGACAAAGATGGAGCAGATAAAGAGAATAACTAAACTCATATTCAGTACCGCCGCTCCCTATACACAGAGTACGCAATCTGCGTAGGGCACCAACTCCCAGGGGGGCACTATCCCAGCTGCTCAAAAAAAAAATCGTTTTTGTATATTATAATAATAAATTAATATTAATAATATACATATACAAATAAACAAAAATATAGACGTATATATTGCATTTTACGGTGAACACAGAGTAGGCTAAGCACACGTGATGACGCGCGCACCCTCACCTCTGTTACGGCTGCCTATTTGGCCAAAAATTATAA
>JAODKM010000108.1:28606053-28618985 GCA_026780845.1 Petrocephalus sullivani
GCACACACACGCACACACACACACGCACACACACACGCGGGGGCGTCAGAGAGGCGCCGGGTATGCACACACACACACACACAGGGGCATTAGAGAGGCGCCGGGTATGCACACACACACACACACACACACACACACACAGGGGCATTAGAGAGGCGCCGGGTATGCACACACACGCACACACACACACACACGGGGGCGTTAGAGAGGTGCCGGGTATGCACACATACACACACACACACACTGGGGCGTTAGAGAGGCGCTGGGTATACACACACACATGCACACACACACACACGGGGGCGTTAGAGAGGCTCTGGGTACGACCACACATGGGGGCGTTACAGAGGCGCCGGGTACACACACATGCGTGGGGCATTAGAGATGTGCCGGGTACGCACACACACACGGGCATTAGAGAGGCGTCGGGTACGCACACACGCACGGGCGTTAGAGAGGCGCTGGGTACGCACATGCACAAGCACACACACACACACACACACAGGGCTTTAGAGAGGCACCGGGTACGCACGCACGCACACGCGTTAGAGAAGCGCCAGGTACGGACATGCACACACATACACACACACACGGGGCTTCAGAGAGGCGCCGGATACGCACACGTCTGCACACATGCGCGCAGACTCTCAGACACGCTCACACACATAAACAGTCAGACCACACAGCACAGACGCGATCACAGGGAAAGGGTAGCCAATGAGGCCAGCATTACAAAGCTCACAAAGCGAGCCATGCACATGCACGTCGTTCCGAGATGATAGGGAGATGGGGAAAAGGGAAACGGAAATCGGAAATGAGTGAAAACAAGAAATAAAGTGGAGGAGTGGTGAGAGGCAGGCCACACTCCCGCACTCTGTGGGGTCCAGCGGTGTTGGGAGAGGATGAGAGAAGGGTTAGGGTAAAGTCAGAAGGCGTCTGCAGGCTGGGAGAGGCACACCAGGTCGCTGTGGGGGGAGGACGCAGGTGGGCTTCCTTGTTCAGCTCTGCCCCCGCAAGCCCCTTGGGGGTGCTGCTCCTACAGTTAAGGACCCCCGCCTGGGCTTTACTGCGAGCCCGTGACCCCCCCCCCCCCCATCTGCACCTGGGGCTGCACCTTCTGTGAGTGGTGGTCGGTCAGAATAGAAGCAAAGTGCAGCTGGCCCAGAGTGGGAGGGCAGAAGGAAGGGATTGGTGGCAGGGGAGGGATTCACCGACCAATCCTGTGCCTTCATGTCTCACCAACTGCATCACAATGAAGGGAGACCAGGGCAATGGTGCCATGAGCACGCACATTCCTTATTGGCTGAGCCTCCTCCTATTGGCTAAGCCCTGCCCCACACAGCTGGCTGACACCTGATCTCTGGGGCTTGCCCACAAAGCAGGTCCCTGGGATTTTATTAAGCTGCACCTCATCATCCGCAATGACAGCCGTGAACTTTGTCTCCAGAATGTGACCTAAGCAGCACTTGTGTGAAGGTTAAACACCCATTGTGACGCCACCTCTCAGTGGAGGTCTTTAATCTCTCGAGAGTCGATTGTGTTGAAAACAAACAACTGCTGCTGAAAAACAAAGATGTAATTTCCTGTGGCGTCGCTGCGGCCTGCCGAACGGGAGAACAGGCTGAACAAGCGGCCGTGGGATGCAGTCGCACCGGGGACTCGGTGGCAGCACAAATAAATCATACTGCTATAGACTGACCCCTCCCACCCTGCACAGGTGGTCAGAAGAGGCCGGCTTTCACATAGCCTAAATACACAATTTACACAGAGTTAATAGAGTGCACAGATAAACATTCAATATTGTTTTTAATATTTTACATATGATATAAGTACCTAAATAAGCAGTGTCACTGTGACATCTGATTGCTGCTGGTGCCTGCAGTATAAGTGCCATGCACTGTGTTATATAACCCAATATGTGCTACACTGCACATATTAATGCTATGGATGTTCTCCATATTCAGTGGCATTGCATTCCAAGTCTCTTAGCCTAGCTAAATATTCATCAGCAGAGGATCTTTTCACACATGAACCCACCGTTTCCTCATAAATACAGCACTCTACAAGGCTATGAAATAATTCCTTATAACAGTGGGGTCCAAAACCCTGTGTGTCCAGCCAGTGATTCCATATATGTTTATATATTCCACCTCCAGCACATCCAGGCTAATTATAGGCTCTAAGGTTAGTTGATTAGGTAAATCAGACTGTGTGGTAGTGGAATGTAACACAAATATGGATTGGCTTGGGAACACATCTTATAAAATAAGGCTTTTGGCCATGATGCTTATTAATATGTATGACTTTCATGACTATGCATGATGGGAAATCAGTGAAATCTCAAGCTAATGGGCAATCTCTGACTGGAACTGCGATCAGCAGACTAGGGGCAGGTTTCTGAGTGCCAGTGCATCACACCGATGGGCCGTCATCACCAGCACCAATCAAGAAGGAGAGGAAGTCAGGTTGGGCCATGGAGTAGATGGCCCAGAGTTAGTGCCGTGTGAATGTTACACGACAGTAACTTGTTATAAGAAGTGCCCCCTAGTGTTAGAGTGGCTCCTCTCTTCCAAAACTCCAGGCCTCAACCGAGCAGGTTCACTTGTGTCTTGACATGTACCATGAGGCGGACACTGAGGTAGACACTGAAGTGTGGTTTGAGGAATACAGATCCTCGCATAACCATAAACCCATTACTAGTGATGCCTGTTTGCACGCGAAACATAAGATAAGCAGCATGCTGTGCAAAGCGGTGTTTTCGTATGACCAAATATCCGCTGGCCGTTCCCGTTCCATCACCCCAATTAGCCCAGAAGCATACTGTGTGAGCCCCTCGTTCCACTTTTAATGGATGATTTTAAAATGTGGTGGCACCAAAATGCTAAGGTGCTCAGTGTCAAACCTGCTGGACTGGGCCTCCTCTCAGCTGTGAAGTCAGAGAGCCAATATTCAACCAGACTAACGCCCCCCCCCCCCCCGACCCTCCCATGCAGAATATTACCTGGGAATCGTGAGAACAAAGAGAGCCTCTTTAACGAGAGATATCGCGGGCGAGGTGAGACGACTGAGGGAGAGAGGGAGGGGGCCACGACTGGGGGAGTAAGGGGTAAAGAGGACATAGTGGGGGTAGGGGGGTGGGGGGGGAGAAAGAGAGACCGGTTTAAACAGGTTCTTATGAACCTGAAACTGACCAACTCCATTGGCAGCAGTTACCAACATTAACAGCTAACAGCTACTTATATACGCCAGGGTAATCTTAACAGTCTGGATGCAAAACAATCTCCAGCAGCCATTTTAACAGGGATTACTGTGTGTTTAAATATTTTTTCATATGATTAAAAATAGACAAAAAACAGACTCAAAATATACATGTGTGGGAAAAGAGGTGATGCAGAATTAGCCGTGGGTACTCCATATTGTAGAATATACACTCGACACTGGAGGGGAAGCTTATAAAAAGGCCCCAGGTGAATGCCAAAGCAAAATTAAAATTGGCCAATCCCTCGCGAGGCCTGGTGCCACTGGGTACACGCGCCCTCTAGTGGTTGACTTTAGCTTGTTCCCATAGACTTCAAGTGTTATTTTAATAGCCCCAAGGTCTGACATAGTGCTTTCTTGGTGTGTAAAAGTAGAATTCAAGGCTGAGGAGAAAAGGGGTGAGGGGTGAGGGGTGAGGTAGACTTCCGGGAGAAAACAGGAGCCTTAAAACAATGAAAAGGAAGAAACAGACAAGCTAATTTTTGAATCCACTGTGCTCATGAGAGCTGAACTACGACAGGAAATTCTAGAATTTCTCACACACAGAATAATATTTGAGAGGGAAAAACTGGATAAGAATTGGCAATAAGAAAGCAACAATCAGGGCCATATTTTGTAAGAAATCACTTGCAGTGCTTATGCTGAGCAGGTCACAGTTTCACACAGTCCAGTTTCTGAGGTGTGTTTGGGTATGAACAACATCTGTACAATTGAGAAGACTTCTTTGGTCTTCTTTTGGTTTCTTTGGTCACTCAATCCAGTTGCTTAGCATCTACATAATATTTAATGAAATCCACTTATATGCAATCATTTACAATTTTACACTTTCACCTACCAATGCAGCAAGATACTTTGCTAACCCTATCCCAGAACTTTCACCGGGGGACCTTTTTTCAACAATAAATCTCTCGCTACGTGCTACAAGGGTAACTGAAAGGTAATTTACAACCCAAGAAATGCTATAGCTGTACGGGTCTGTAGTTCATCATCACGACTAGCAGAGCATGCAGGCAGAACAGAAATTTTAATACGATGCGGGCAGGAACAGCCAAAGATTTTCATTACATTTAAGGACCGAAAGACAGAGCCAGAGCCGGCCGGAGGCATAAGCGAACTAAACGTTCGCTTGGGGCCCCATGCCACTAGGGGGCCCCCAAGAGCGCTTGATTTAGGTGGTGGGGGGGCCCCCCCAAATCAAATTCTGCTTAGGGCCCCATAAAGGCTCGGGCCGGCCCTGGACAGAGGATATTACAATCAGACACTAATCAGGGTGGAATCTGTGAGCACGCATCAAGACTGACCATAACGTAGGCTAACATTGACTGCTACAGGCTACTAACATTAATTTTAGAAAACGATACAGATGCTCCACGGCTTATGATGGGGTCACGTTCTGACGAACCCATTGTAAATTGAGAATATCGTACGTTGAATAAGAATGTGATATATGACACACTTGGGCGTTTAGTAAATATAAAGGACTTAGGAAATTTTGGGCATGATACGTTGTTAAACGATATATGAGATATTTATGGTCATATTCGCTACAGGAAGCGTGGCTGGGTGGATGCTGCCATCACCTGGCATCACTATAAAGCATCGCTATCCTACTATCGCATATCGCTATCCTGCTATTGCATATCGCTAGCCCACTATCGCATATCGCTATCCTGCTATTGCATATCGCTAGCCCACTAACGCATATCGCTATCCTGCTATTGCATATCGCTAGCCCGCTATCGCATATCGCTTGCTCGAGAATGGATTAAAATTCATAGTTTGATGACTACGAATGTGCTTCGCTATTGCTCCATTGTAAAGTCAAAATACTGCAAGTCAAACCGTCGCGGGGAACATCTCTAATGGGCTACCCAGTTAATTATTCACACTGCCTTATTAAAACACAAATCCATCTGGCTTCTATCAGTGCTGCAAAAATTGTAGAATCCAGAAACAAAATTTCATGGTAAGATTACATGTGCTGGTGTACATTTGCAGAGAGAACAGGGAAAAAGATACTCTAGCATTGCTAGGCTTTAGTTAATGTGGCTTTGAGGAGTGTTTTTTTAGTTAAAGCAGTTGGTTGTTGATTAGACTGCTAAACGTTTTCTTTTTAATTTATCATGGAAAGGATAACAAAGACCTCTAGAGAAGCTCAGGGGATGGAAAAGCTGTGTGTGGTTCCGCTAGTTAGGAGTTTAGGCCTGGGTCAGAATAATCATATCACAGCTGGACCCTTGAGCAAACTCTTACGACCACAGAGTGCACCAGAGGCCCAGAAAATGCACTGTGACCCCAAGCTGAGTTCATCCATTTGTCTCATAGGAGACAAACATGGGGTATGAGAAGATGTAATTTCACTGAACATGCTATCTCTGCAATGACAATAGGTATTCTATTCTACTTCTGTCCAGGAACCATAAATCTGTAGTTACATTTCTGCACCACTAGCCGGCACCAGGGCATTCCCGTTAATATTCTTCAATATGCTGGCCACTGTCCCTTAATTACAGCTCCCTGATAGCAATCAGTGGCCCTTATGCTGTATCCTCAGCGATGTAACTCTTGTAACACCCCCCCCCCCCTCTTCTAGGGTCAGTCATAACCCTATGGTTGCTGGTTCAAATCCAGAGAGGGCTCTACAGAGGTACCATTGAGCTAGCCACATGATCAGGACTATCGCAGGTGCATTTAGCTATTTAAATGAGTAAAACATTACTTTAGATAAATATATTACATCATCATATTGTCTATATCAGTAAGAACCCTGCAGATTCTGGACTGTGTCAAATGGTCACCATGCTAATTCAGTAGTACAGATGCATTATATCATTAAATAATAATAACAATTTAGGGGGGGGGATTACTCACCCTGGCTCTGGGAGCTGAGGGCCATGACCCCATAGAAGGAGAAGGGACCCGTCTCGAACTTCATGTTCTCGTTGCCAGCCTCTACCTCGACCCGGCCCTGAGGAACAGGAAAACATGGTCACATGCGTGCAGGCAGTCGTGAACACAGGGACAGGGACACCCCAGGACAACACGTACAGATATACGATATACCAAGATACAGAAGTGCGGAGTTCAATGTCACGTGCACAAACAATCCCAGGCCACAATTCTCCCTGGTTCTCCTGCCACTTACTCAAAGCACAAGCCTGATTAGTCATTAACAACAATATGTATGTATCTGTTAGCTGCCACTGACCTTTAAGTCATCATAACAGACACTACATCATCAGCCATTATTCTCCAGGCATACTCTGGTGGACATGAATAGCCCAGAACAACGCTGCTTATTCATTAGGTATTTCATTCTTTGCCATCTTTTGGAGGTGCTATCGGAATTCATGCACTGCTACAAGAGACAGACAGGAGCGGAGGCAGGGAGATAGACAGGAGGACACACAGATAGAGGGGAGGAACCTGATAGAGCAAGGCCAGTGTGGGGGGGCGGGGACTCTCATCGGGAATGACAACAGAAACACAGTGCTGCTAGTCTCCTGCCACGCACACACACGTACGCGGTAGGAATGTCAGGTGTTCACTGCAGGCACGCCTCCAACAAGCTCGCATCCGCTGTCTGCGCCCTCATCCCTCCCAGATACGCCATCCGGCTTCCCGATTCAGGCGTGGGCCGACATTCCACACCAATCAGGCCCCACATGGCCAACCCATTACCAAAACCACCCGGCAGTTCCCCCTGGCTACCCTCCACCCACTCTCAGGTCCACACCCTAAAACTACAACAAGCCCTTCCCACAAATCAGAGCCAACTCATACGTGCAAATACCGGGGTCGGCCAGGGGCTTTTCGTGACTGCTTGCAGATTTGATTTACTGCATGGTCTATTTACATGGCCCGATATGCTAATGACCCTATGAGGGTGGCATGTGGGCAGGACCAAAGAGGACTGTCAATCATAAATACCCTGAACACTTCTCATTGGTTACTCTATTAGCTCTCATTGGATGAGACTGAACAGTGGTCACATGGACTGCGGCTCTGGTTTCATGTGGTAGGCAGGAAGAGGGAGGTCCACCAGATGCACAGAGCGTACTGAGGAGCCAATCAAAGCCCGGTAGCCCCTTTCTCAGCCCCAGGTGTGTGGCAGCTGGCGTGGGCGGACCAACCAGCTGGGAGACATCAGACTCAGTCATGCCTTGTTACCACTACCCCCAGGCTCGCTAAACAGCCCATCCAGCTTGACAAGGAGCCACACATGGCCTGGCCTGCCTCCCACCCCCCAGTCCCCTGCCAGCATTATCCCATCAAACCAAACAGTAGCCGGATGGTTTTATGTCACAGTCTTTAACTATAGAAAAAGCCCCTTTTCAAAGACATTTACCAATATTCAAAATTCAATAACCAAGCCAGAGACATAGACCCCAATGACTACAAAATCATTTGAATTACATGTCTGACACTATACCACTAACAGTGTTAAATTTGTTTTTACTTAATTTGTATTTCCTTTGTATTGACAAATGTAGGATGATAATCTGATGAATTTACCTAAATGGAGATTCACGTTAACAATGTCATCACCTGGCACTGGTCAACAGTCTAAACACGCGCAAAGGGCAACGCAAAGGTGCTAATGAAGAGGCATCTGTGAGTCAGACAAAAAATCTGCATCTAGAAAGACGTAAACCGACACTGGAACGGACATACGCATTCAGACCCCAAACACGTTCCAAACTACACGTCAAAAACACGTTGATTCCAGGTAACATGTTCTTTGAGAACACATCAAGAAAACCTTATAAGATTCACATTTTTATTGTCATTGTACAGGACTGAGAAGACATACAGTAATACACGGCAAGGCTAACAAGGCCACAGCACCACAGATCCTCATGGCACGATGCTGTGTGACTGGAGCAGAGGAGCTGCGGCTGGCCAATCAGCCCTGCCGAGGAGCCGCGGCTGGCCAATCAGCCCTGCTCATCCTGGATGATCCCATGGAGAGTACAAAGCACATAATCTAGGTTCTGATTAGTGTGTTCAGAGGCTCAGTGGGGGTTAGCCTCCTTCTGACTTACCCGAGCACACCTCATGGGAGGTGACCGGCCTGGTGGGGGGGTGGTGGTGAAGAGGAGATAATCTGGGGTGATTTAATGATCCCAAGGTGTGTTTTAGGGTGTGTAATTGCATCTGTGAAGGTTATGTGGGGGGGGGACTTCACTGCTATCTCATAAAAAAATGAAACGTGACACTCGGTTAAGGTGAACTAGTCAAACTGCCCATATTCAGTGCTCCCAACAAGAGGAAGACTTGAGGACATGCTAAATCCTAGCAAGTTTGATGATCAGCATACAGGGAGAAAATCCATACATGCCTGTTATGACTTTTTAAATGTCTTAAAAAAACAAATGTTAGTCTAATGTTTTAACGTTTTAAGATTTATTTTTTTTTAGATAGGTCCTGCCCCCGTGATCATGACCAGGACAAGCAGCTAAAAGATGTATGGATGTGTGTGCGTGCTCGTGTGCGCGCGTGTGTGTGTGTGTGCGCGCGTGTGTGTGCATGTGTACGTGTGTGCGTGCTCGTGTGTGCGCGTGTGTATGCATGTGCGCGTGTGTGTGTGCATCAGCATCCCAGGCCAGTCGAGCGGAAGGAGCAGGATTAGTGCCGTGGGGTGCAGCTCATGGTGCTGCAGCGGGCAGCCTCTTTGGCTTATGTAAGGGGGATCAATTAGTGAAGGGCAGGCCTGCCAAGCGCTGCTGGGCCACACTCACCCCTTGCTGGGGCCACAGCTGCTGGTCCTCCACAACCCCCCCTGCAACCTACCTACATTTCCAATTTAACACCCTCACTCTGCGATGGTCACATGACCTCCAGAGACCAGCTTTGATGATCACACCTGTGCTCCTGTGTGACCAGCTGTGGACACTCTCTGTCCCGAAACACACACAAATACACATACATACATACATACACACCCCTGCATACCTACAGTTGAAAACAGAAGTTTACATACACTTCCGGAAAAGACACAAACACTTTTTTCTCACTGTTGAACATTAAAATCAGAGTAAACTTTTTCTGTTTTAGGTAGTTAGGATCACCACATTTTTTTTGTATTTCTTAAATGTCAGAATAAAGAGAGAGAATTTTATAGCGAATTCTTATAGATAATGGGGACCGTTCATTCATTTCTATGACTTTTGGCATTTTTACTTTTCTGATTGCATTCACAGACTTTTAATATATGATGTCTGAAGCAGTGAGCACCTAAAGAATGACCTCACTAGTCACGTTTTTTTAGGGATTTGCTATACGTGTGAGTTCCTTTGGACACAAGCATCCGCCAAATGAATAAATGTAAATGAATGCAAATACCGAGCTGGGGGCGGAGAAGTAGGCGGGGCTCACCTGCAGGATGAGGACGAAGTAGTCGACAGCCTTGCCTCTCTGGTACACGTAGTGGTGCAGCGCGTGTTTACTGCTCTCACTGAACTTGATCTCCTGGATGACACCCGGATGCTTCAGGATTCGCAGCAGCACCTTCTCGGAGATCAGCGCGGGGCTGAACAAGCTGACCTCTGCGGGTCAGGGGGGTGGGGTGGTGGCAAATGAAAATGGGCATAGTGTTGCCCGGTGGGACTGTGGCACCCAAACATTTCCTGTTCCAGCTCAGAGGTTGCCAGCTCCACTCCTTAAGTCATATAGGCTATATTGGTTTTGTGTCAACCTTACTCAGCCTTAAGTTGAGTAAGAAGTAATTAGTTACTGAGGCTTGGGCAGGGTAACAGTCACGCAAAGGTAAACAGGGAACCACTGCAATGTTTCCTCTGGCCATCTTTCAGGCCATTATGTGGGTGTTGATTGTACGTGACATTGGTAATTACTACACAGTGACATCACTAGACTTAGTACCGAGCTGGGAATAATAACAGGTAAGGGTATGGCCCGATGACACACCGGAGAGGAACACTATGTTTCAACAATGGACTAGACACAGAGGCCTTGAAACACCCTGAGAAGTTCATTCTACACTGACTTTCAACATTTCTTATACTACTTGATGTAATAAAAATATTTTTTTACAAATAGAAAAAAACAAGATTGAATATCTGTCCTAAATTAGCAATACTGGCATGTTTAGCTGAATTTACATGCCCTTGACTCGTGACTGGGAGTCAGCTATCAGGTGACGTTTCTTAGCCTCAGAGAAGGCTTTCGCGTCATTTGGGATTTCATGCTTATGTGGCAAATCTGCACCATGGTACAGAGCCCTGCCTGCCTGCGGTGCTCAGTGGAACTGGTGATTCACTGCAACTTTTCATGCCAAGCGTAATGGGCACAAAGTACACAGTTGTATTTTGTCGCTGTCCAATGAAAAACACGTATCTCCAAAAATCCAGTATTTCAGGAGTGTGAAAAGAATGCATTGTCTCTGAAACTACTTAACAAAATAAATCTAACACAGAGTAATGAGACACCCTTACCATCACAAACAGAAACCTGTCTTTACACAGCAGTTAGTGAACGGTTTCATGTTTTAAAATGGCTTACGTGGGCTGTGGTCAGTGGATGCAGACGTACGCGGATATTTTTTATGCATTCCATCGGCGCACAGATAGGCTGAGCCTTGACACCCTGTTCACTATATTCCAAGAATTCATTAGATTATCGACAGTTAGTCTAAATGTTTGGAGAGAGCTTTGTCTTGCTGTTTTACCTAGCTATCAACAAAAAGTTCTTAAAATTTGTAATATAACGTAATCCATACAAGCAACCACCATGAATGCAAATCATAACAGTACAAACAAAAAATACTGTTTTCAAACAAAAAGTTCAGGGTGTTACTAAATAACCTACAGTGTGTATCTGACTCAAACAAACTGCAGTGCAAACTACCTTCTAGGTTCAAGTAACAGCAATCAGCTTCGCAATTAATCATTTCTGAATCACAATTTTGATTCATACCCCTGTGCATTTTAGGACTGAATCCAAATCTTGGTTCCTCGATCTCTAAACGACCTCATCCTAGGGCTGAATCGCAATCTCGATTCCTCAATCTCTAAATGATCTCATTCTAGGGCTGAATCATGACCTTGATTCCTCAATCTCTATGGATCTCATTTTAGGGCTAAATCGCGATTCACGTTAACTGATATATTTTTGTTTAATATGGGGGTGGGGGGTGGTTGATGATGGTGAAACTTGGCGAGCTTGTATATGTCAAGGGACGGATCAGGAGCAGGGAACCAAGGAATCTGGCATCTTGGCACTTGGGACTAGTAGGTATGTGGGCCAGCAAAATTTATTATGGGACCCTCTTGGTCGGCAGAATTTCTAAATTTATGAATTCAGGGCCAATTTTTAATCCCAATCCAGCCCTGGAGGGGACACAAATGCAGAGCAAACAGGTAACCAAAACACAAAACGAGAATCTAATCTGAATGAATGCTAATGTGGAAAAGCTAGGGAGGTCATCCTGGGGAGTGAATGGAGAGGTGGGTGCTCATGCAGACATGGGGATACATGCACAAATACTTGGGACCGGGAATCAGGAGATACACGCGCACCTAACCATTCAAGACAGAAATCAAGCAGTCAGGAATAAGTGGGGCAGAATAACGTGCGGTAATCGGACAACAATCAGTATTCCGGAGAAAATGTGACCGGGTGAGGAGGAGTGCTGGGGGAGAGCCATCATTCTCACAGAATTATTATTATTATTATTATTATTATTATTATTACTACTACTACTACTACTACTACTACTACTACTACTACTAATAATAATAATAATAATAATAATAATAATAATGCAAGCAATATATTGAAGAATTCTGAGAGAAAATCGCAATCTTGATTTTGAGTAAACAAAAATTGTGATTCACATTTTACCCAGAATCGTGCCGGGTTGGGGTGGGAGATACATAGTTTTGATGTACAGTTTGATGCCCAATGCATATACTAGATAACAGATCACTTTATACAGAACCTTTTCAATGGACAATAAGATGTCAAATGCTACCAGTAGACAGAGACGAATGTATTCCATCTTCAGTAAAGGTGTGTTCCATCTATAGTAAAAAGCCGTGGTTTTCATTGGACAGCGATGACTGGTTAAATACAGCAAGGCCGTCTGACGTTTCGTTGTACCGCTACATGCTGTATACTCTTATGGCTTAAGGTGTCTTGGTTGTTCTTGCTCTAGCACAACATGATTCTTGGCCATGTTCTGCTAGCTATGTTAGCGACGCACAGGGTTGTACTAGTTATGCTATGCTAGCACAGCGCAAGGTTTTACTAGCTCTGCTATGATGGTTATGGTATGCTAGCACAATATATGGTTAGCATCCCATATAACACTGATGCATCATCACCTGTAGCCAAGAAGCGATGTGCAGCCAGCATCAGCTGAGGGGAGATCTTGACTTTGGACTCGCTCTCGTGCTTGAAGGCAGAAAAGTCCCGCTTGTTCTTGTTGTTAGCCACTTTCTTCTTGTTGCGGTTATCAGCTGCAGAGATACACAGTTGAGGCCGATTTATGCTTGTCGAGCCTACTCCATAACCATGCACGTTCTACTCCATAACCATGCACGTTCTACTCCATAACCATGCACGTTCTACTCCATAGGCCAGGGTTCCCCAACTCCGGTCCTGGAGGGCTAGTCTGCGACACAGTTTGCAGATTTCCCTGCTCAAACACACCT
>JAODKM010000108.1:28621932-28646314 GCA_026780845.1 Petrocephalus sullivani
GTACCGATAACAATACCGTTAAAGTACCGGACCGATAGGCAGCACCGGAAAGAGTAGTAGTACTGTTAAAATCTTAACGATACCCATCCCTACTGGTCGTGTTGTGATCACAGAAACAGAAATTTTACCAAGTTATGAAGCCCACGTGCATTACACTTATTAAGCAGCTTCTGTCCAAACCGACATATATTCAAGAATCAGAGAATCGGGGAGAGTCAGTCCATGAAGGTATTAATCACCTTGTTCAAGGGCTTAATGGTGACGTCACTCTACCAGCCATAGGACTTGAACCAACAACCTTCCGATCACGAGCACAGAGTCCAACTTACAGATCTGCACCATCGCTGTCACCAGATACAAATGAGCTGAAGCCAATGAAGCCATTCAATACTGGACAGATCTACAAACATGTGTGAATGCTGCAGGAACCAGCACTGACTTCAGTATTCTTAGCGATATAGAAGCCAAAAATAGCCCAGTCTCTGTTCATCCCATCAGACACAGCCTTGGGTTCAGGGAAAACACGTCATTAGAGCAGCATGGCGTCGCGAGCAAAGGGTTTAAATCTAATAATAGCACCCCGAGTCACAAAGAGGGTAGTCACATCCTTACACTCTTTGCTGTTTGCGTGTGTCTGTGTGTGTTCAGACCCTTAAACATATTTTTAGTCCACACTTGCGTGACTGTCAGGTTAATTGGAAAGGACTGAATGGATGCTGTATGTAGCCCTATAGGTCAACAGAAGAGTCAGACTTTACCCCCTGCTGGCTATAACATTGTTCTCTTGGCCTTCCTATAACAACTCAAAATCTTAAAACCAAACCAATGATTGACAGGACGTCATGGAACAGATGAAGGAGAACTACCATATTTTGTTGTTATTTTTACTGTGGTAGTGAACTAACATCAAATAAAGCCTATAAGTAATTCTAAAGCCTGTAAGTAATTTCAACAACTCAGTTTCTAATCTGTAGGGCAAAGTCAGTTGTAGGCCATCTCTCTGCTGCAGCCAGGTGTTACTGTACGCGTCCCCTCGGCCTGGTCCAGCCGCTCAGCTCCTCAGCAATGAGGATCCTGTGAGCTGGATCGTCCTCAGGGAAACATGCCACATGGCCTCAGCGCCGTGACTGATGCTCGCTCACAATGCAGGTAATGTGCCTCATTCGGGATTCCCTGAGAAACCTCCCTGAAACTCGTTCAACGTGAAGGCAAACCATCAGTACCCAAGGACTCTCCGACAGGGTAGCCCCCTTTGATTTGTGAAAAACCGGGACACCTGCATTTTTTTTTCTTTTTCTTTGCAAATATACTATGTTAATATTTGCAGGACTCCCCATTTTTTAAACTAACGCTACATCAGGCCAGCAATTTAAGGTGGGATTGTGGCTGTGGCTGCGTGTGGTAGACCAACATCCAGGGCAGTTGCTAGGCAATAAGGTCTGCTTCCGTGTTTCTGCTGCCAATCAAATTAAAGCACAGACACAGCCAATCGCTGGTGAGTTTTACCCATTTTTTTAATGTATTAACATAACTAGGAAGAAAAAGAATAGCAGTAGATTTATTGGAATGTACGAAATTCTAAATTATATATACATTTTCACAAAATAAAAACGGGACAACTGGTGTCCTGGGAAAGAATATAAATTTCCAGGACAGTTAGTCAAAAACAAAAAAGAACAGTCCCGGGAAAACTGGGACAGGTGGCAACCCTACTCCCCAAAGAGACACAGTACCAAAGGAGTCCAATCTTCATCTCAGGTTACTAGATAGCGTCCATGTCTTGCAGCCTTACAGCAAAACAGGGAGCACCAAGACTCTATAGACTTGGACCTTCATCCTCTTACAAAGGTATTGGGAGCAGCACACTCCCCTTTCCAGTAAGCCCATGGAGCCCCATGGTCTCCCAATCCATCTCCTGACTTCATAGGAAGAGTCACCCGCCAAATGAATGTTGCTAGTAAAATAGGAGCAGTATAATTTTGTACGTCAACTCTGCATAATTGCACGTCGGCTAACCACACACTCCACTTTATTGCACAGTGTGTCGCTGGTCCTGTTTCAAATGAATGGTTTTCTAAGGCAGCATGTTCCCGTTAAGTGCACAATCCAAATAAATGTCACATGGTCCTGATTGTAATATTATGAGGACATTTCGGGTAATTGCAGGCTTTGATTTACCTAGAAAAAGTTGAGGAAACAGGTGAAGAGACCTCGTTCATTTGCTGAAGTCTTGGACAGGCAAAAACTTTTGGATGTCTTCATGGAGACAAATCACTGTGAATCATGCACAGAACAGCTATGACATTAAAACCACCCGTCCAATATTCTGTAGGTCCTCTTCGTGCCGCCATAACAACTCAAAGCATGGACTCCACAAGACCTCTGAAGGTGTCCAGTGGTCTCTGGCATCAAGACATTAGCAGCAGATCCTTTCATGTCCTGTCATGGCCCTTTTCCAGTGGCATATAGGAGCCGACCCAAACTGCCAAGAGAGCCTGGTTAGAGCCCGATTCCGGCTCACTTTGATATTTCACTACAGAAGGCTTGGCTGTGTGAAAGCACTGCCATCTTTGGAGTGCGACAGTGACATAAAACCAAAAGACGCTTATTTACTGTTCAGAAGGTGTACATCATGATTAACAATGTGCTAAATTTCACTAACATGTCTGTGAGACTCGGTGGTTATGGCATCAAACACTAGTGAAACCACCATTAGTGTGTGTAAATATGCATGACGAATCCATTCCATTTAGCCATTATAATACTTTTTTTTAAGTAGGAGGTTGGAAATTTTCAAGTTCCAAATTGATAGCCTGATAAGATAATGAGAAATGTACTCTGCACTTGGTACTTTATACCCAAGTCATGCATTAAGTCGGCATTATCAGGGGTGGAGTAAGTTCTCCTGGGGGCCCGAGTCTGACATGGGTACAGGGCCCCCAAGTGGGACATATGAGCTATTATTTGGAGCCGAAAGAGAAACCAGAGGAAATTAAAAATGATGGAACATCAGTAATATGCTAATCAAAGCAAGGAGTGCCATCGGTAAAGCTTACCGATCAGGGAGGGGGCGGGAGAGCCATCGGTAAAGCTTACCGATCAGGGAGGGGGCGGGAGATCTTGGCAAGTACTTGCAGTAGCTAAACTTCCACTGAACAGACACTCTGGTTAACTACACGTCACAGTGTTTCCGAGCAGTGCTGTTAAGCAAAGTCACCATTATTTTTAAAAGGCTAAACACTGATAGACTGATAAGATAATGAAAAGTATGTGTACAATGAGATCAGAAAAAAAAGCTAATTTACAGAGAAGACACACTATTCTTCCACTATGTAATAGCAAAAAATTAACATTCATCCAATTTCCCTTCCCGCTTGTCCTTTTCAGGGTCGCAGGGGGTCCGGAGCTTATCCCACGGCAGGAAATAACCCCGGGTGGGAAGCCAACCCATCCCTGAACGCACACACCATTCTCACCTTCAGACAACTTGGCAACTCCAATTCACCATAGCATTTGAGTATGCCACCCTGATCCCGGAGTGCCAGTATCCAGCAGGTTCCCTATCCTGGTCTCTGATGAACCAAATCAGATAACCAAAAGGGAAGCCATCAACGACACGGGAAGAACTTACAAACTCCACACACACACAGAGCCAAGATGGGGACCTGAACCCCAGTGCCAGCCAGATGCAACGGCAATAGTGCTAACCATTGGACCATCATACCACTCTTAAGTGAAAAACCAGGACTTAAAAATGCCAGTTTACTGTAAATAGCAAGCTAGTGGCAGCAAACGAATTTGGCATGGGAAAAGCATGTAGTGGTTTAGGAGACATAGTTCACACTTTAAATAGGTAAAGCAATCCTACCAGCTCCCTGGATGAAACATTACTCAGCTAAGCTATACACGATTTCCATCTGTACTTTGCAGGAATAGGTGCATGAGGGACCAGTGAGGGATAGTAATTTGGAGTAATTTTTATATTTTAAATAATTCTCTTGGGCACTATCCTCCATGGCTACCCTAACAACAAAATCTGATAAAGTTTTGGATTATTTTTGCATTTTGCCATTATCAGTCAAAAACATCAAATTCTTTGTTTTTTTTCCTGGAAACTGAGAGGCAAAAAATAGTTTGCAATCAAAACATGTTTGTTCAAAAGCTTAAATGGAAAATAGCCGCTGAGAAGGTGACTTTGCTGATGGACTCGGAGGAGTCAGCGAGCTGGGGTTAGAAGCCCCTGGGAGGTGTTGCAGTGAGCCACACACTAATGCTTCCTGTTCCCATATAATTATCGACTCTGTATGAAGACTGGAGGTCATTAGTCCATCTGCGTGTCTATTTGTTGCAAAGATAATGTTCATTTAAAGTTTGAATATGAACATTGGACTACAATTCGGGTCATAGCTTTCCTCATAACCACATGCAATTAAACTGTGGGCTTTAATCAGCATGAAGCCTTCATGACCTTCACAAGAGTGTAATCTGGAACCAATATATCTGATACTTTGGGCACTGAGGATGTAACTTTTGATCGTTTATCTAAAATATTTTATTTTGATCCACACAGACTCTAATTCATCAAATCAAAAAGAACATTCCAGGTAATATTCACTTACGTAGCAGCTTAAACTGTTCAAAATCTATCAACATTTTAAAGTAACCCTGTTTGTGGGGGCAGCCCTCTGCACACTCTCTATGGGGGGGCGGTGGCATCCCTCTGCACACTCCCCATGGGGTGGCATCCCTCTGCACACT
The DNA here is from genome assembly GCA_026780845.1 of Petrocephalus sullivani. Classification (NCBI taxonomy): domain Eukaryota; kingdom Metazoa; phylum Chordata; class Actinopteri; order Osteoglossiformes; family Mormyridae; genus Petrocephalus; species Petrocephalus sullivani. The sequence goes on from JAODKM010000108.1 coordinate 28,626,691, forward strand.
TCCTATGGGGGGGGCATCACTCTGCACACTCCCTTTGGGGGGTGGGGGCATGTAACCTCCATTCTTTGTGGTCTGTTATTTACCCAACATTGGCATTAAAGGAAAAAAGCATATCTAGTGCTTTACCATTCGTTCAAATAGACAATAATTGTGCTTAAATATATCAAGCTATCAGCTTCCACATCTCGCATGAATTTAAAACTGCCTTAATTTTCACTGAATAGAAATTTAAGTTATGAGTTAAGAAAAACAATTAATAATCACAAATTATTCTCCGTGAACAACAGTCTGTGCCGTCTAAAGCGATCTGACCTAACCCAGTCCTATTTTAATTATTGATTGTAACCCAAAACCAAGACAAGAATCGATCTTTACCATAATACTAAAGACGGGCAAAAGTGAGAGTAGTGTACAGAATGAAGGGCACGCGAGGGTTCGTCGTGGTGCTATTACAGATACGGGTAATCAGTAACACTAGGGATACGCCATGCATCATATTATGCAGTATTGTTCATTTCGTAAGCTCGGGTTACGCAATTCTCGCCAATGTCATTTAAATGTAATTAAATGTAATACTCATAAGTATTAAGTAAGTAACATAAGTATGTAAGTATACATAAGTGTATGTAAGTCTCAAACTCATGGAATAACATCAACGAATAAATGACAGACTCTATCCTACTAAAGGTCAACAAATTAAATTATATAGGCGGCCGCCTAGGGCGCCGTCTTCTGGGGGGGCTCCGGCATAGTAACCGCCAGCGCCAATCGCCGGGCTCACCGTCAGATACAAAAATAAATTTGACAGTGAAACTTGCGGTGGTGGGTGGGGGGGATAATCCTGCGTAAACCTGGGTGCATATCGACTCCCAAATTCAAGCCCCCAAATTCATGGGGAGAAACACTAACCTTTTTTGAACTCCTCCAGCATTGCATCCAGCTTAGTGTCGTGGAAAACGAAATGGACAGGGTGGTTGTAAAACTTGGTTATGGTCTTTAAAGTCGTGCAGTCGTCTGGGTCCACGAAAGCCAGATCTTTGACATAGAGAATATCGACGATGTTGGAGCGCTCGTCGTCGTAGACCGGGATCCGCGTGTAGCCGCTTTCCATGATCTCCGACATGGTGTTGAAATCTAAGACAGTATCAGTGTTTATCATGAAGCAGTTGCTCAGCGGGGTCATGATATCCTCCACCGTCTTGGTCCGCAGCTCCAGGGCGCCCTGGATCATGTTCATCTCCTCTTTCACCAAGTCATTGTACGGCTCCGTCACCTTCAGCATCTCCACCAGCTTCTCCCTATTGTACACGGTGCCGATCTCCTTGCCAAGCACGCAGTCCAGCAACTTGCTAACCGGATAGGACAGGGGGAAGGTGAGGAGCATGAAGAACTTGGTCAGGAGGATGGTGTTGGCCCCCACCGCCAGCCCGTGGCGAGAGCACAGCGCCTGCGGCACGATCTCGCCGAAGATGACGATGCCGATGGTGGAGGCGACCACGGCGCCGAGGCCGGAGCCGATCAGGTCGTCCAGCAGGATGGTGAGCGTGGTGTTGACCAGCACGTTCCCCAGCAGCAGCGAGCATAGCAGGTAGTTCCCCTTCCTGCGGATCGGCTCGATCTTGCGCGCATCCCTCTTCTCCGTCTCAGTGCCGCAGCTCTGCACGATGCGCAGCTCCATGGGGTCCAGCGCCATCAGCCCGAGGTTAAGTCCGCTGAACATGCCGGACAGCACCAGCAGGCACACGATCAGCATCACCTGCAGCCACAGCGGCAGCAGCGACTTCTTCTCCTCCAGCACGCGGAGCCTGCCGTCGCTGCCTCCCAGCAGGTACCACTTGTCTTCCGGACTGCGCCTGACGCACAGGCTGTAGTCCTTGGCCGGTTCGCTCTTGCGGAGAGCTTTAATGTGCATGCCGAGCAGCCCCGACGTGCCCTCGCTGCTGACGTTCATGTAAGCGCTGATGCTGAAGTCTTTGGTGAAATCGGAGCAGGTCCTGTTGGGGCTGTCATCGCCGGCGTCCCGCTCCCCGTGCTCCATGAACCGTATCCGCGCCCAGGTGCCAGAGTTCATCCGCACCCCGTAAAACCTGAGCTGGACGCTGCTCTGCTCGGTTACCTGGATGACCCCGTCATCGGCGGTGCTCGCCGGCTTGTCGCTCCTCTCCAGCCGCATCCCCAGGACGCGGCCGCCGCTCAGCCCCGTCACTGCCGCCTCCGGTCGTCCGACAACAACGCTCCAGAAGAACACCGCTAAAGTTAGAATATACCCCTGTCCACTGCACTCTGTCGCCATGTTTGTTTCGCTCTCCGGCAACGGGCAGCTAACGTCATCTACTCATTCCCCGGGAGCGCCCCCCTTATTATCATAATAACGCTGGTACAGCCCACCGAAGACAGTCGGCAGCCCTGCGGATCGTCTTTAATTACAATATCCAGTGAAAAGTTACAAAATCATATACATGCATTGCTTATTGAACGCGATTCCAGTATATATACCACTGGTACACACACACAGACACAGACACACACACACACACACACACACATATATTCTCTCCGAATAATTTGCAACAGCACAAGTGAAATAAGACATTACAATATCATAAAATGTATTATGCCGGTAGGCTAAGTAGTTAATTACACACTGCTGGCAATAGTAATGATCAAGTAGCGAAGTGCCGCTAGTGGGTCCGAAAGGAAAAAAAAAAGGTCAGATGTTTAATGATAAAAAGTTGAATTGAAGAATCGGCACCGGCTTGCGTAAGGCTTTAACCTCGAATGTACAAAGCAGTATCATTCATATATGTATATATATATATATATATATGTATATATAGAGAGAGAGAGAGAGAGATACCATAGACTATAATATATATATATATATATATATAGAGAGAGAGAGAGCATAGACTATATATATGTTGAGTATATATAGACCATATACATATAGAGCACGTATATTCTTTCTCACTGTCTATGTATGTATGTAAGTATATACACTCACACACCAATCTCTTTATTTTAATATCTCTTGAAATATTTGGCGTTTATATATATATATATATATATATATATATGTATAGTTGCGGGGACTGTGCAATTTCCCAGTCGTGGTGCCTACTTGGAAACGAAAGCTTTGTAGAATCGGAATCCATTCGGACTGGCCTGCGTTTTTCAGTTACAGCTGAGATTGGGATTAAGAGCAGCACTTATGTAACGGGGCGCGACCTGCTGTGCTGGAGATCCGCTGAGCCGCAGGGCGCCTTGGAAGACTGCCGCCTGTCAATGGGCTCTGCTGTGTCAAGGGCCCGCAAGGCAATGACGTAACGCGGGGGGCGGGGCCTCTATACTGCGGACGCCCTCTTACTAAATATTGATAATCATAGTAGCTAGTTGAGCGTGTGATTAAGACGCTGGTGAAAAAGAAGCACTGGTCGATAGGTAAGGAATAGTGAGTGGTGTTTTAGAGTCACATCTGTCCTGGTGGAATGTATAGGCCTGTAATTACCAAAACGTTATTTCAACTGCGTTTAATGCAGCATTTTGACGAAATTCACTATTTATACGTCTACTACATACATACCAGATGTGTTATTAATACCATGGATACTGGCTGTCTGGCGATGTGTTAGGTTATAGAAATATAAATTATAAAGTATCTGTGGTGTCCACGATATGGTCCACATGTGCCAATTATACATCTTGACTTATTATTTTTTTTATTATCATTTTTGATATATGCGTTTATTATTGGGCGCAATGTATCCATGTATCCATCGATCTAGGAGCTCCCTCTTGTGTTCAAAAAGGAAATGGCGTCATTTTGCAAGAGCCTCATCGCTGTCGTTGCAAGCAGAACAGCAATCAAGCAAGTTAGATGACATTGTAATGAAACTATTACACCGATAGTTCTACATTAACATTTTGTGTCATTCAAAGAAATATAGGCAAGGAATACTTAGTAGATGCTTTGCATTGAATTAAGAAGGTTCCTTCAGAGAGGGCCTATACTCAAACCAGTGGTGCTCTGAGATGCTTGTGAAATCCTGAAAAGTGCATTCCTGGGAGCTTCCAATAAGATATTGAAAAAGACATCTCTTCATCAACAAGGACAAAAGCCAGCAATTAAGTGGTAGATGAAATGGTGTCTGAACAAGGATATAGAACTCCATGCTGGTCATGACATAGGCAAGGTTCAAAATCTATCAAAGATTTCCTCTTACCTTGGCTCTGTGGTTTTATAGCACATAGCAAGTTTTATAGCAGATGTAACAAGCTATGGCCAGAAGGCAGTTGATGCCTGTCATAGCTGTAACTGTAGGACCTGCTAGTGGCCAACACTAGTGAGGGATGCTGTCAAGCTGAAGAAAGGGGCCTCCAGGGAAATTCCTGTCTAGTGTAGCAGCTGTAGGGCCTTGACAGGCCAGATGGGCGGCAGCGACGGCAGCCGGAAAAGGCCACGTAGAAGACCTATCGGGTGGCCCAACAAGTACTGATGCCTGAGGAGCGGGGGGCTAGAGCTTGCATTGTCTTCAGCAAGTCTGGGGCTGTGCTGACCACCTCTGAAGGTCTTTTTTAGCGATGATATGAACATTTTGAGGAAATTCTTAACCCAATATTTATGCCTCCTCCCCTGGGGGCAGTGTTGGAAACTGCTGATGGAATCTGCCACTTCAGGTGACGTTTCTGTGGTGATTAGAGGACTCCATAGAAGGAGCAGACGAAATCCACCCAGAGATGGTGAAAGCAGTGGATGTTGTTACGGTGATGTGAATCACGCACCTCTTTAACGTTGCATGGAAGGCATGCAAAGTATCTCTGGACTGGTCCCTGTTTTAAAAAGGGGGGACTGATCGCACGTCCCAGCTTTTGGGAGAATTATGTGCCCTTCTCAGCCTCTCTGGGAAAGCCGATGTCAGGCTACAAGAGAGCCTCTGCCTGAGAACTGAACCTAAAATTCAGAAGGAATAATGTGAATTCAAGTCTCTCTTTTGGTGCCACCTATGCCTATGTGGGGTAGGACGGCTGCTACTGTGTGCCATTTGGTCCAGGGGAGCCCAAGGTCCCTCAGGGCAGAGGCCCTTGGGAAGACACTTTGGATGGATTATATCTTCCATCGTGCTCCCTCCACGTCCCTCAGGAGCAGAAAATGAGAAGGTATATCCATAGCAACCAGTCTCACACCTCCAGGGTTAAGGGTTCGAATTTCACCCCCACTCCACGTGCATGTGGAGTTTGTGTGTTCTCCTCATGTTGCATGTGTTTTCTCTGGGTACTCTGGTTTCTAACACAGTCCAAGAACATGTAGTTTGGTCAGTAACATCTATAAATTGCCCATGCTGTGTGTGCATGTGGACACAAGCCCTATCCAGGGTGTTCCCATGGCCTGTGCTTGGGAATGGCGCCCCTCCTGTGTTAGACATTATCAAACATTTATTTGGTCAAATTATCTTAACAGCTTAGATTGCGGTTATCCAGTGATTATCACTAAGAACCTGACCACTAGACCCCATAACACTGAAGTTCTTTTCCTGAATGTCAGTCGGAACAAGTAAGATCATGTATGAGTAAATAAACTGGCTTTCCTGAACAGTACTAGTATTAGTGGGTATAGAGGTGCCAAGACAAGGGGACAAGATGCACATACTATCTTTACTCTCAGTAGGAGTTAGGGAGGAGTGTAAATTCGATTTTGGGGGTGCCTAGCCCCTGCTACAATAACCAATGTCCAATAAATTTGTATGTATTATGTCTATGTCTACAACATATATTTTAATTTCTGAACAAATGATCTATTCTGATTTTTTTGAAAGGCTTGTGACATCACTCATCATAGCATAGCTTATCATGGCTTGTGCTTCTATATATTTTGTAGCTTAAAACTTTTGAGCAGCCACTCTAAATAATCCGGCGCCTGGCAGCTGTAACGTTAAACCACTGGCACGACCACTGACAGGAGATGACACAAGCACGCAATTACAAAAGAACAGTAAAATCAGACATATTTCACCACAATTAAACTATTCCTAAATTAAAAAATAAACTCATAAAGCTATAGCCTGAATCTTAATCATTGAATTAAAGTGCTTCATTCGGACCCATTGCAAAAGGTGTATAAAATCAAGCACCCAGCCATGCAGTCAGGCTTACAAACACTGGTGAAAGAACAGGTCGTTCTGAAGAGCTCAGTGAATTCAAGCGTGGTACCGTCATGGGATGCTACCTTTGCAGTAAGTCAGTTCATGAAATTTCATCCCTGCTAGATATTCCACGGTCAGTTGAAAGTGGTGTTATTGCAAAGTGGAAGCGTTTAGGAACAACAGAAACTCGGCCACGAAAGTGCAGACAACGTAAAGTAACAGAGCGGGATTGCCGAGTGCAGAGGCGCATGGTGTGTAGAAGTCGCCAACGCACTGTTGGCTTAATAACTGTTGAGTTCCAAACTTCTTCTGGCATTAACCCCGGCACACAAACTGCAGTGTGCCAGGAGCTTCATGGAGTGGGCTTCCATGGCTGAGCAGCTGCACGCAAGCCTGACATCACCAAGCGCAATGGCAAGTGTTGGTTGGCGAGGTGTAAAGCACACCGCCACTGGACTCTGGAGCTGTGGAAACGTGTTCTGTTCGGCACACTGACAAAGGCATCCCGCTGAAACCGGTCTGTGGTGGGGGAATGTTTCTAATAAAATCGTATTGAAGCAAAGCACAACCTCTTTTGGTTATACTTAATAACAAATGCTGTAAGATTACCATTTCCGTGGGCACTTGCGTCCTTGGGGGTGGATGGCTCTGATGAGCGACTGGCAGGGATGCCATTGGTTTCTGGCATCGCATTATGGTGTGGGAGTGCCAGCTCCTGTTTGTGTGAGGAGCTGCAGCCTTTGATTACAAAAATTCATAAATGTATCCCTAAAGTTAGGCTAGTGACCAGAAAATGAGCAAGTACATCTCTTACCATGTGTACACTTTGAATCTTCACTCACTGTATGTATATATGTGTGTATTTGTGTATATATAATTATATGTACACTTGTGGGGGACTGTCCATTCATTTCTATGGGGAAAACCCTAATCCCAGTCACGACACCCTTAACCCCTACCCAGCCAAAACCTTAACCATAAGTAACCAACCAAAATACTTTTGGCATTTTTACTTTTTTGATTGCAGTCACAATATTTTTTTAATAAAATCTTGGTTTTCCAAATGGGGACTTGAAAAACTGTCCCCAAAAGTAAGGAAGTTTAAGGTTTTACCATACTCTGCGAACATTTTCCTCCCAAAATGTGATCTATGCAAACCCACACACACATACAAAAATACACAAACAAATTTACAGCAAATCAATAAAACAGGGATAACAGGGGTTTCATCTGTAATAACTTTTTTCCTAACACCAGTCACCGCACCATAAGATTGGAAGTTCGGCCCCTGGAGTATATCACGGAAGCCATGGGGACAAGGCAGGGAATTTTATCTCTGTTTGTTATTTTAAACAAAATTGTGATTTTTAGGAAAGGTAAATGTCGCGATATCTTCCGATAAAAAATATTTAGACTGTATATTTAATGTTGCGTCACTGGCAGCATTAGGCAAATTTCAACATGCCTTACGAGGCAATAAAGTACGTCACGAGATAAGTAGGCTTTGATCATTTAGAAAAAGCAGAGACAAGGATATATGTGAGTTTTTCACAAGCAAATAGACAAGCGGAAATGACTGGATCCCCCCCCCCCAGTTGTGTATATAATAAAGAAATTACAGACATACAGACAGTATTTGTTAAACATATTTCATTCATGAGGCTTCTTTGTTGATGTCATTACAAAAGTATCTATTGCTAAAGTATCTATACTGCAGGAAGTCAAGAATTTCTTTAAGCATCACACAGTGTGTCCAAAATTATATAATGCTTACTCTATATGACACACTGAAACTTTGTTACAGCTACAGAAACTAAATTGTAAGGCTAAATATATCATCAAAATACCTCTGAGATACAAAACCGAAATCAACAGTAAAATCAGGAAAGGTCGTTCAATGCAGATTCTTACATCATGTCAATCACTTTGTTCGATTTCCCAAGGTATACAGAGTATAAAGTGGATTTTAAAGTGGAATCAGAGTGATGACAATCAGCACTGACAAAATGGACCAGCGTATAAATAAAGATGCAAAGCAATCCTCGGAGCCTGCTGAAATGAGTGAATATTTGGTTAGGTATAACCTTAACCAGACGTACTCAATTATTATACAAATCATCATTCAACCAAATACCTACACATGCTTGTAAGAAATGTCTTCAGTCAAAATAGATAATGATCATATGAATTTTTAGCTACCCACCTCATCATTGTGTAGCACTGTGTGATAGCAGCTTCTGATATGGTTTGTGGTAGAAGCCCGCTGATCTAGGCTGATTCTACTTCACTTATTGAAAAATCTGACTCAGACCCCATGTTTTTAGTTATTAAAAATATTTAAATGAGTAATATCAACTATATATATATTTTTTAATATTAACTAAGCATTGCTAAAATTCAGAAAGAATACTGCATTAAAGCACAGAGGTTTGTTGCCTCTCATTGATACAACTGGTACAGTGTTAATTACTATTGGCAGAATTTACCAAATGAACTTTGGAACTAAAATCCACAAAACTGCAGCTCCTTGTGTGGATATTTCATTATATTATTATTATATCCTCCTTATTATATTCTCTTTCCTTATATTAATCTCAACATTAATCTGAGTCTCAGCATTGCACAAAACATGAAGGCATCATCATGATTTAAGCAGCGTACGATCAAAGAGTAAGCAGCCTTTTCTACTGCCACTGTCCTTCGCTGCTACTTCCCGTTTGTGCCCAGTTCCGCGTCCCGCTCAGCCCCCGTTTTACTCTTAGGCGACTGCGACTGGTTGTCGGGCAACAGGACCTCCACTGAGAAGCTGACCTTCTTGGACTGGATGAGGCTGTAGGTGTTGTCGAACCGCAGCACATCTGTGGGAGGAAATGGGTACAGTCTCCTTCAGACAGATTGCCCAAAATCACTTAATTAAATTAAATAATTTTAGTTGACACTAATAAGGACGAATGAATTATCGGTTTCTACCGAAGAACAGATCCAAGGCCATAAGGAAATAGGAGTCCCTAAAAGTCAAACATGTTGCTCCTTCATTCACTCACAGACACCAGCGCTGGTGCAGGTTAAGGAGCCGTCCTCGGGTACCAGGTGGGCATTGTAGCGCTGATTAAGCAGCAGTTCTGTCATTTCGCTGGCCCGCTGTCTCTCGCCCACCTTGGTCTTCATGAAGACCCCAAAGCCAATATCTGCACCCTCGCTCGCGAACTGCCATCTAGGTAGACGAGGGCCACAGATAAGGAGAGTTCATCCAATTATCCTTCCATCGTGTTTCAATAAGGGTTAGAGAACTAACTCCAGAAACATTCCATGAAAAGCAATTATGGCTGGACCGGAAGGCTCCTCCCCCTTGGGTCTGCTTGGTACCGAGTAAACATTCCCGTGAAAGGGAAGCCCACCCCGAGAGCCGCTTACCGCAGCACGCTTCCTGGGGAAAGGATTTCATACTCCTGCTGATGGGAGGATCCCCGGCTGATGGTGATGCTCTGGTCATATTGCATATTGATGGATTCCTGCTTGTAGTACGACTTTGGTACTACTCCTCCATACTTAATCTAGAAGCAAAAAGAAGCTCATAGTTATGAATACAGGGTCTGACATGGCTTTTGATTGGATACTTTACATATCCTATAATAGCCAAATGCATTTTATACGGTGACTTATGGGTATGTGCATACTTAACCGAGACTTGGATTGCTACTGCCAGGCACATTCTCATGACACCACTGTCTCCATAGTCAATTTCCGAAACAATTGCCTTAATCTCAGCATACCAGCCACCATTATCCATCATGAGATGCTGACCTTGGTCCTGCACCTGGGGTCTCCATCAGGGTCAGCGAGAGTGCCCCCGTATGCCACCGGCAGCTGGTCAGGGTCAATGTATTCCCGTAAAACTTCTGGCCAATCATCTTCGGGGAGATAGACAGGGGCGAAGAGTACAAACATACAACCCCCTCCCCCACTTTCAAAGACAACAAGCATATTTCCCCGGATTTAAGGCCTTGAGTTACACACATACCCCCCAAGATATTGATCTTCTGACGGGTGTCCTCACACAAGAAATGCTTCACAAGGTTGTAGGCCACAGGGAAGAGCTTTGGAGCTGTAGAGAAACAACAGTTAGAGCTGGTCCATGACACACACACACACACACACACACACACACGACACCTTTAACCCTTACCCAGCCCTAACCTTAACCATAAGTAACCAAACTAAATACAAGACTCTTGGAATTTTTAGTTTTTTGATTGCAGTCACAAATTTTTATAAAATTGAGATTACTCTTACATGGACTGAAAAAAATCAAAGAGAAATCTGTTCCCAACAATGTAATAATTATAAAAACACAGACATACACCCACACAGACTCAAATACATATATTACATCTGATGAAATAACATTTGTTGATGAGATTGCCTAAAACATGTATAAATGCGGTGTTGTGCTCTGCTTCGAGTCAATCCTATCACTGGAAGCACAGTAATTTAGAGAAACCACTTCATTCAAACCCTGTGAGGACACAGTGCTAGCCAATGAGCAGCTACAGTACAGCCCCAAGGCTTAGGCAGCCCTTAATCAACTTTTTAAATACATTAGCAGCATGTGTTAAAGAACCTTAATGAAAATGAATGAATTCTGATTTACCTTTTATGAGAAACAATCTCTTGAGTCCTTCAGGGTAGTTCTCCTCAAACATGGTGAGCACCTACCGTAGAACATGAGAAATAATATAATTCCACCAAAATGACTCATGAAGGGCCGTGATAGTGATTCACAAAGGGCTGAGCCATAAGCCAGGCACCAGGGACAATATTCATGTGAATCTCTCTCACCTTCAAGGTCAAGCACCAGTTTGAATTTAGACACATTCTAAAAATGTGCATGAAATGCAGATTCTGTTGAGGCACTTCAAAGCCTAAATGCAAAGGAAATTCTTAAGGTACTGAAACGTTTTTGTTAAACCTATTTTCATTAAGTAGAGAATGAGCAACACACACACATACTGAGATCACAATTTCACTTTTGCCTCACATGCTTCCCATTCTAGGCTATAAAGACTACGTGCTGTACAGGGCTGAGTACCTCTCCATAGGCTTCAATAGCTGGTTTCCACAGGTGTTTGAGGCCTAGACCCTCGCAGTCATAAATCAAGGTGATCGACTCTACATTCTTCCCCAGCTGAAAGGTCATGGGATGGAAAGTGAATTATGGTCAGATTAGGGTGACATTCCTGACACGTGATTAAGAGTGAATCGGTGGCTTTTGTCGTGTCTATATGTCACAGAAAGTTATCCTAACGTATAGATCCCCAATGGCACCTCAAATATTGACATACCTGCTTGGACTGCTTCTCGCATTCCAGGCGAAGCATCTCTGTGTTTCTTATCTTATATCGGAGAAAATCCTGTTTACTGGCAGAGAGGAGGAGGCCTTTGGGGTCCAGTGGGCCGATGACATCATACCAGATGGGGCTTCCCTCTCTATCATAGCCACACATCCCCCCTGCCAAATACTGCTCAATCACCTGGAATAGGTGATATTACACATGGAGCATTTCACTGCATAGTGGTACAGTGTGTGATTGTGCATTTGACCAATAAAACTTAAAACTTGAACCTTACCTGTTCAGAAGCTTCAATATAGTTAATAATAATAGGATCATTTCAGTGGTTTAAGAAAGTACCTCTGGTGGTTGCCAGTCAGTTGTTATGGTGTCCACCTTCATGCGTTTCCTGAATTCTACATGCTAAATAAAATTGGAAATGTTTTATGACAAGTTTATTAAGACTTGGCCTCGTAAGGGTATATAGCATCCTCATTTTAATAATGTGCGCCCTCAGGGCTAAGTCAATCAGTCCATTACTGTGATATAGTCACTCATTTCAGTTGCACCCTTTGTGACTTTGTTCTGGACCCAGTACCCAAGTGTATCGGTTAAAAGCAGTATAAAAATTCAAATTCTCATATTTCGGATTACTTCTATTGCCACAAAACAGCATCATTTCACATGCAAGTTTATTATGATTTCCCGTTTCTGTGCCATTGACATTGTAAGACATCCATTCTATTAGGTAGGTCTCGGTAGAAATCAAATACGTAGCATTGTAACTAAATGCTAAATGTATCAGTGTACTGCAGTTTTTATGGCTTTTTTCCCAAAAGTACATCTCAGTAAATCATAAAAAATATTTGTCATAGACATCAAATTATACACAGTTATCAAAGATATCTAAAACTGGCCATTTTGTAAGAAAACAAACCTGGTTCTACTAACATTTGCCATTTTGAAGATCTAAGATTTCTCTGATGAATACAGCACCTTTCCAGACACTGTCTTATCAGATCTATATACTCTGCAGTCACTGTCAATACAGGCATGTAACACAATGGAGTGTGTTTAAGCCTAATTATAATTGTAATAAAATTAATATTAGGACTACTTAAGAAACAACATGGGACTGTTTTCAATGGACCATCCAAAAGATTATAACTAGGTAATCAACTGGAGGTTTTAAACAACAAGGGCCGATGTCTTTACCTTTAGAAGCATTGCTTCTGCTTTAGACACACTGAAGGCTCTGGCTGGAAAAGAATGCCAGGGAATGATCATTAATTTTGATTGATGTATTAATGCCCATAATGGCAAGGATTTCACCTGAGGTGTTTCTATGGGTAATACATAATTTTCTACTTAGTTTTGTTCTAAAGCTAAACTACTGTAAGAATATGCATGTAATGTACAACTGGTAGATTAATAGAAAGATATGTGCGTTGTTATAAGGTTTAGTTGAAGGCACTGGGCCCAATTTATAACCAGAACATATACCCATATAACCTTTAACTTGCACTGTTGGTTATCAGTGAAAATATCAACACATACACAAGCAGACTGCAACGGATGGCAGAAGTTGATCTCACGGTATAGACTGCTGATTACATTACTCACTAAAAGAGCAGCACGCAAAGTGATTGCCAGGAAAATTTCAGCATTGTTTAAAAAAGCAAAAGATGGAATACTGAGGAGATTTCAGTGTAGATCATGATTCCCTAAGGGTGCTGATACACAAGACAACTTTTTGAGTAATGTTGTTGGCAGTGTTGCTGAGTGATGTTGCTTGGGCACTTTCCCATTGAGAATGGACAGTAAATTTCTATCTGGGCCAATCTGCTCGCAGCTGGCAACTTTTTGAGATCTTCCAATCAGAATACTAGCAGCTGATCACTTGGCTGACTTGGGGCTTCTGAAAAATTCAACAAAAATGGCAAGCTCTCAGTGGCAATGTAGTGCAGACAAGGAGCGTCTCCATCTATCTTTTTACGCAGTGAATTGTCATGTGTAAACCTAAAACAGGGGATTTCCCTAACTGTATGTTTAAAATCCAATTCTATGTGCTCAGGCAATAATTCAGACATCAACTATTTGTCTAAAATAAATGCTAACTGCAGGTGCCACCTGTCCGCTGCCTTGATTAGTTGTCCTGTGTCCCACCTCGTTGCCCATTGCCGGTAACATCGTGTAAAATTTCCCCCATGTATCATCACCCTAAGAAAAGTCACACAAATCACAATGAATCCAAGAGTCATGTACTGGAAGCCAAATCATATCAAGGTACTGGGACAAAGCAAATCCAGCAAAGCCTCTTCATTTAACAGCTTTGGTTTTGTAATAGTGTGCTCTCTGTAATAATCTGGTACAATAATAATCAGAATTCAGAATAGACAAGGTGGCCTTTTAAAGCAGGGGGAACAGTACTTAGGAAATAGACCTAAATCCTTAAATTTTGTTGGTTCATATTACATGAGTCATACAACAATACTCTCATTAAAAATATGCATCTGTATAAAAAGGCATAGAGTGGAAGACAGTTTGTAATAGTACCCACTAATCTAGCCTATGTGTAATGTAATGGTACTTCTCAAGCCCTCAGTGCAGAGACAATGCTACTTGCCCACTAGCTGGGATCTAAGGACATCCAAGGTCATTTGTACACAAGGGGTTGGCCACATTAGGAACTGGTTGCTCAAGATATGACAGAAAAAACACAACACACACCACACAATAGCACCTCCTTACCTCCTCACCACAACAATGTAAGAACACAAACGTCTTGGGTTCACAACAGCGACTGTTTTTACACAAAAGGCCATCGATGAGCAACATTATAACTACCAGCATCATCACATAGCTTTTCCACAAAAAATCTTTAATGTGTTAACCTTATTCCTGACTACCACAGAAATAGCTCAGGTTGGCAAATTAGAGGAGGTGAAGTCAATATCAAACTGCAGAGGTACACTGATTTTCATCTATATGTTTACCTTTGACATTCTTATCACAAAGACAGGTCACTGACATCGGAATAAGTAACATATGCCATGGCGCAAAGTCTATTCTGTCAAAACTGTTTGACTGATCTGATTCCAAGAGATGTGCCCTGCTAAATATTCTGCAGACAGATCTGTGTTGCATTGTTGACTTTGACAAGCAGAGGTTTTCTGGAGGGAAAATGGTTTGTCCATGAAGTGAACCTCTGATCTCTTGATTGTTCAGTCTGGTAAATCACAAATCATAATTTCTTCCAAATTACGCTGTGAAACATCCTTATAATAATCAGGATGTCTGACAAAACCTGTTCCCAGTTGTCGCAGCTTGACCAGTATGCAACTTTTTTTCTGGTTCTTTGGAAACTCCTCTTCTCATAGACTTCCAATTGTTGAGACATTAATAATTAAGTATTGTCTTTCAAGAATGCATCAGGACCAACATACCTTGGGGATGACCACTGCACTGTGTCACTGCAAGTGTCTACCCTGCAAAAAGTGCCCTTCAAGAACATGTTCCCAGTCCATTTTGCTTCTTTACTAGTGAGGCAAGTTACTGTCAGAACTATCCATCTGCTAAAATATATAAAATTAAGATGTTTGCCTACTGTTTTCATTCCAAACTTGCATGAACTTTGCTCATATTCGACAGTAGCAATACGCTGTTGCTGGATTAACAGATAAATAGCTTGCATGCTGTTGTTCCATTTGTATTAGAATTGTAGGCACCACAGCTATATAACGGAAGTCACTTTTTAAAAGAGAAAATCTGTAATGAACTCAACAGATTCACGTCAACTTCTGAGTCAAGGCATTTATGTCTAAAGTTGTGCTTGTATGGACATTTCCTCAAATACAGCACTACTAATTTATGCAAATTCTCTAAAATACCTGCAGTTCCCAAATGCATGTTCTTATTTTGTATAAAAGGTAGTCTAATGACTAATCATTAAGTAAGACTGGAGGTTGGAGTCAAAATCTATGTACAGTATATACAACAAGGAAATTTACAGATAAAAGGCCACTCTAATTGCTGGGTGGTATTCTGGAAAGTTCTTGCAGAAACAGGGTGATTTGTTTGGGTTTAAATTACAAAGGCAGTGTGATTAAACTGTTTAGGAACAAAGCACCAGGCAACACACACAAACATGTCATATGAGATGCACATAAGCCTAGTCACTACAGGCTTTTCCTAAAACCTTGTTCAGTAAAACTTTATTTGATGGGGTACAACTAATGCAGTATTACGCTATTACTTATGTATTAGTTAACCACTAATGTAGTCTTAGTTACATACTGATCTCATATTAATGCATCATTTATGAATCATGACTCAAGTGTTCTCTAAATCTGTTAATTCTGGAAACCTTTGTGAAATACTGAAGGAAAAAGTCATGAATAACACAAGTTAAATATTGATCTCATGTTTGCTCATCATTAATGAATCATGAAGCATCTTTCATTCTAAGCAGTCACTATATTTGTTACTAAACCTATTAATTCTGTAAAATTTCTTTGAACTACTGAAGGAATAAGTCATGAATAAAACAAGGTAAATATTGATGTCATATTTGTTCATCAATAATGAATCACGATGCATCTTTAATCTCAAGTAGCAACTATATTTGTTCATGATTTGTACTTCAGTAATAACTGAGTTATTACTAAGTATTTGTGTCCCATCAAGCAAAATGTTTCTAAATTCTGTACAGGAGTACTGAGAACTAATTCAGACATAAAAAAGTCAGACAGCAGGTAAGACCCGCACAATAAAGGATTCAGCAAAGTATTATTTCTAGGGTGAAAATAAATATATCTATCACAGCCACAGAACATCAACTTCAATAAAATATTGCTTTGTTAAAGACATTATACACGAAACCATACGGACCATCAATAAGATAAAGGGAATACAAAAACATCACATCACAGGAAACATGATGAATCTAACTAAGACATACTATTCAGATTACCATGTGAGTAATGAACCTTAATAAAAGCTTGCTTTTGGGCAAATTGCTCAAAGCACAAAATGAAAGCAATACATGTAAATTAAAAGGAAGATATGGCTTCTCTCCTAAATTGCAAGTTTTTCAGAAACACCCAGGAAATAAATTGTGATGAATTAAATCTTAATATCAGGGCATTTCCAAATCTGCTGTTCATAGTGTCACCTCTGAGCCAGCGAAGCAGGAAATGGTCATGCTGGGCTGGAAGTTCTGGCAAAATATCCTGGATTCTCTCACGCAACTAGAAGCAAAAATAACATCACATACAGTGAGAGGGAAATAAGTTCCTGAGAGCTAAGAAGGAGTGTATCTATGACATATAACTATACAGTGATACCAAGCCAATGCTCACAGTTTTCAGTGCCCGTATGGTTTGTAAATAGGACACAGCCAGGCTCTCCAACATGTGCATGCTTTAGTTATTGCCAGAGTAGTGGCTTTACTAGCAGCCGTGGCCCTGGAGAGGACAAAACTCCCCAACAACGGTCCTGCTCAATCAGTACCACCACAAAGTCTCTGCATATGGGCACAACCAATTTACTCCAATGATCAAGCACCCCGATTGAAAGAAAAAAAAGTCTAACATTGACCCTCTGCATAAACCCCACGCACAGAAACTCACATGAACCCCCAGAATAACATCTATAAGACAAATATTTGGAAATATTTGTTTTTGTGGAATTTTGGACTTTGGCCAGGTTACCCATTGCCACAGTGAACATTCACTTCAATTAAATATTGTCTTGTTTCAAATATAGATTTTTTGCAGGCTTGGCTATATGGTTTGTCATTATTAGAATTTATACATATAGTTTTTAGGAATAAGCATCGTTCATGATGCATATAACACACTGTTGCCTTTAATCAAAAATAAAAACATATTCTAATTTTCTTTGAATTGCTAAAGTAGCCTAAATGATAATAAACATACTTAAGCCACTTTACTATAGGGTTGTCGCAAATATTCAGCCATTTATATAAATTTCTATAAATTTTGGAATGGAGATGTTTAGAATAGAAACACGCACCATACTGGATACTTGGGCAAACGGGGGAATTAGGCAGCTTTCCATTTCCATCCTGTGCCGAGTGGAAATGGCGCATATTCATTAAACGAAGAGAAAAGGCAGGAATGAAGGAGAGGAATGAAATAAAAAACGGAGGTCTGGCGTTATTGTCACACAAGTGGGAGACGCGGTGTGGACTATGAAAAATGGCATAGCAGAAAGAGCTCGTGTGACTTAAACATGCCAGTTCCGTGAGATGATCTGTTGGCTTGTAAGTTACCTTTAGCACAATAAGGGTACCTGCTTTGCGATGTTGTTGTTTTCTTGAAAATAAGCCCTTTATATTTTCAATATAAACAAATCATTATGTCTTATAGAATAATAGAGAATTTGCCTGGAAAAAACTGGATATACAAAATATTCGATAAATCTGCAGCAATAAAAAATATATATATCAGTACTTATTTAATCTGAAACTGATGTTTTTCCAAACACAGTCCAAACATCGACCTGTTTATCGATTTGTGGGCAGCGTCGCAAAATTAACTGTAAAAGGAAACGAATTATTCGTAGGTTGAAGATAGAGAACAGCAAGTGTACGCAAGACCGCTCTGCCTTTAGTCTCTCCATACCCCGTAGAAAGTGTCCAGCTGGGAAATAAACGGGTAAGCGAGTAACCCGAAGCCCAGGGGCCCACCTGCTGCAGGGCCTCCGCCTGTTTGGGACTCAGGTCGCCCACACGGCCGCTCATCCTGCTCCCAGACCCCGGCAGCTCCCCGGATGCGGCGCGGAGCAGCACTAATGCCGCCTTGTGACTGCCGATCATGTGCCGGAGCACCGGAATCCCCCCCTAACGAGCCGAAGCGGTACCCGAAGCGACGCCCCCTAAGCGGCCAATTCGGAGCGAGTGCGGCTCGTCCCGGGGCGGATCCGCGTGTGCGGGGGGGCCCATCTTCTGCCACACTCCCCCAAAACCATACGCCAATTACATAATAATAATAATAAATAAAAAAAATCTACAAAGTCAAAGAGAGGCACAAGAAGCACAACAAAGCGGCAAGCTTACAATCTCACATCCATAATATGCAGCAACCAGAAAGAGCGAAACAGAAGCAACCATTAGGCCTATATGTATTTATTTATTTATATATAATATTCTGTAACTATACCTGTCTGTAACTAAATCTGTTGACACAATGGTAGGTAACTAGTATAACTTAAATGCACCACAGGATTTTTATGCATATTATGTCGGGCAGCAGACTAAACTTTATACACTGGGCTGGTTTTGGGCTTGGTGAATTTGGCTAGCTAGTCTAAATTGAGCGGATAAGTGGGACATTTTTTAAGTGTGATAAAACGTGGTAGGTATGTATCGATCCATGCAGGAGTGTTTGTGCCTTTCCAGCGCCTGCTGGCAACTTCCCTGCCTGGGGCACGGGAGCCGGTAAGTAAGACCGCGAACAAACTTTTCGTCCGAGACGCACGCCCGTCTGGCCACAAGGTGGCGGTGTCGCGCTTGTAAACGGCGCCGCCGGCAGGTCGCTGTCCTCCGAAGCGATGGAAGTGAATTCGGGTAATACATTGCCCCTATGTTCGCCGACGTGTGGCGACGTTCGTGGCAGGTGGGGCACTGGTTCTTTCGGAACATAAAACAAATAAACACTGAGAGCTATAGTGAACTAGATTTTCTGATTTTAAGGTGAGGATGCAGTGAGGATGCCACCGATGCACTCAGCGCAGTTAGTCAGTTTGCAGTATAGATGCTGCATTTATAAAATCCACTGACCTGAACACAATTAATTATCTCGTTAGGATCCGAGCAGGGGGCTTGCCAAATCAACTAATTAACATAATTCTGCTTTATAAAATCTTGGCTGCACAGTCTAGTTCATAATGGATTTATTGCTTGATAGCTGGGAATGTCTTTAAGGCAACATTTAATTTTAACAAAGTCTGTGTGGATTCTAGTGCAGGATTATGAGCAATAAAAATTATGTAGTAGTTATGGGTGATTTTAATCTACCTGGAATGCAGTGGGACATTGTCGCTGGCTCTTCTAATAATGAACTGGAGATGGTGGAATTAGTACAGGATTGTTTTTTTACTCAGTTTGTTAACACCCCTACCAGGGGAGAT
>JAODKM010000108.1:28667602-28678665 GCA_026780845.1 Petrocephalus sullivani
CCCCACCCCCATTTTGCCAAAAGAAAAATTAATTGCCCCCGAAAAAACTCCCCAACAAAAAAAAAACAAAAAGGCGCCCCCCCCCCCCCCCCCCCACCACCTTCACACGATTGGTGTATGGCCGGTGCTTTCGTAAAAATCAGCTCATGAGACTTGTTCTTCAGCATTGACCTTGGTCATAATTTTTTGTGCCCTGGGGTCTTATTTCTAAGCTCCGTTGAGTTATTCAAGTGGATGTAAAATCATGAGTCACAGGCCTCGGACAACCTTTTGACCTGAGAGATTTGACTGCGTTCAGGCATGCCATCTAAGCCAGACTTCTGTGAGGAAACAGGAAATCAAAAATCGACAGTTCGCCTGCCCTGTAATCGCCCCTCCCCCAACTGGCAAACATCTCAGAACATGTGAGCTGTAAGTGTTTGAGTGGGGGGGGGGGGCAGCCCTCCCGAGTGGCAAGCTAATGATCCTGCCAATCACACGCGATGGCGGGAAGATGAAAGAGTGCAGCAGGTGTCCCTCACCACGGGGGGGTGGGCATAACTCATTAAACTGGATTCCCACACAAGTGGCATGTGTGTGCATATTGGTGAGAGTTAGCCTGGCTTTGAAGATCAGAAACAGGGGAGCTTTTGTCTTCAGGGGGATATACTCACTTACATGCCCAACCCCAGCTCCTCAAAATAGAACTCTCCATTGGTTCTTGTCAAAATTTCCCTGCATATCGCTAAAGACCTGAACGGCTTGCTATATTAGCTCTCCATTACTGTCAAACCCTTAATTTTCCTGGCCATTTTCTTTAAGTTGCAATGACCTGAATGAAAAGAAACAGGCTTAATGGATTTTGTGCTTTCAGTAGGTTGGTGGCCGACTCACATGTGAGGGGATTAGATACTCCTTCAGTTCTGGCCGACGTAATTCCATTGCCCCTGCTGACACTTGCCACATTCCTAGCCTCACTATCAAACACACACACACACACACATCTAAATGGAGGCTGTCCATTCATTTCTCTGGGAAATGCCCTAATCCTAATCACAACACCATTAACCCCTACACAGCCCAGATCTTTACCAAACAAAATACGAGACTTTTGGCATTTTTACTTTTTTTATTTCAATCACCGATTTCTTATGTCTGAAATGGTGAGGTCCGGCCGCAGACCTCACTATTCGTTGTTTTTGTAAGATCTGCTTTACTTGTGAGGTCTTTTGGTCCTCACAAGTAAAGCAAAACCTGCACAAACACACACACACACACACACATACTGTAGAGCTGGGACAAGAGCTGAAAAACGGCAGTTAAACATATCGCTGTTCCTTACCTGATCTGTGCTGGGCGTATCTGAAATATCATTCAAGCTCCGACTTTGTGCGTGATCTGAAATAACACCAAAAACTGGACATATTAGCTGGAGGATTGAGGACCTAGAATCACGGGCCTAGACCTGTGTGCTAATTTGTCTTTATTGAAAGCATGTGTCACTAACAGTAACACTAACATCGATACTAACACTGTGTTTAGTTTCAGTGTGCATCAACTGTCTGTATCCCAGGCTAACTAATACAAAGCCACTGGTTCCTTACAAAGCTGATTTGTGAGTAAATCAGTTAAGGGGGAAATGGGAGAGAATGCAACAACTGCAGAAATCCTAAGTCACACCCTAATACTGCAAAACTGCCTATAATCCTTTTCTGCTGGAACACTACAAATCACACATATGATAAAGTAAAATGTAAAACCCACTGCGTAATGTGTTGACGGCAGCTATCAGGAGACCCACACATACATGTAAAAGCATTTCATACAGTTTAGGTTGTGCAGAAATGCCTACTGATTAATTTAACTCACAAAATTTTTGTATGGTCAAGGCAGTGATAAGGTTTGACATTTCCAGCTACAGCAATGATGCTGGATTTATGCTGTAATTTCACTGGATTATAAAACCTACAATGTTTTGCTACATGAGCATTTATTTTTTCAGGTCCTTCTTTAGTCTCTTGGTGCTGGTTGATCAGTCGTTAAGACACCGTCTGCTGAGTTTGCCCTTGGCGTGCCCTGCTAAGTGGACACGGTTAGTATTTCAGTTAACGCCAAGGCCCAGTGGCGACAGCGCGCTAGAGATGCGTCCCCAGGGGCAGACTCACGCAGCTGCCCGTAGCTGGCTGCCTGCCGTGCCCGCAGGTCCTCGGTAGAGCGGTGGAAGCCACCCCCCGGGTTGGGGCTACGGCTCGGGCTGCGGTCTAGTGGGGGAGGGGGCAGAGGAAGCAAGGAAGGAAGGAAAGGAAAAGCAGGAAGAGTGCCCAGGAAGAAAAGGCAGAGTGATGGACACAGGAGGAGATGGAGGTAATATGTGTGTTAGTATGAAATTGGCTGATTGTATTAAATTACATCACTATTTTGAGATTGAAAGCAATTTCCAGTGAGTAGCTACGCAGAATTACAGATGTATATATCAAATTACAGATGAGTAAAAAGGACAGCACAGGCTGTCACTTAGTTTGATTCATTTAAGAGAACCAACCACTTGCACTTTTTTAAAATTATACATTTATTTGCAGAAAAGATGCTTCAGTTATTAGCACAAAATTGGAAGGAAGTGTTTCCTTCATATTGAATCTTTTCAGACCCGTAATAATGTTTGGCTCAAATTAAGGGTTTCAATACCCTTCAGATCCAATAAAAACAGACACGGTGAGCTGGCCATTGTGGAGATGATTCCATGGCCTGACATTCTGTTTTTGTAGATCATTTTATTTATGAACATCCTTGTACTGGGTCGAATCCATCTTGCATTTGTGAAACAGTAAGTCATGGAAAGCCTTTGTACAGCCTTTGTTACTCATCTTTACCAAAGGTGTCACAGTTCCTTTGTGATCCCTACTTGTCATTCCATCCCTACTGCTACAGAAATAGCATTCCACGGAAGCTATCCCATACAATATATTTTAATCTATGTGTTACTGTGCAAATTTGTATGCAATCATCATAGACGTGAATGGAATTAGAGCAGAAATGTGTCACAAAATGCGACCGAGAGATGGGGACAGACCGGCGACTCGGACGCTCACTCGCAGAGGAGGACTTGCCGATGTCGGCCAGAGAGCGGTGGATGGGCTTCTTGGTCTGGTGTCGGTGTTTGCGCAGCAGGACAAAGACGACCTTCTCCTTCAGACCTGGGGGCAGCAGCCCCTCCTCCACCTGCCGCTCCACGACCTCGTCTGGTGGCGGTGGCTGGGTGTCAGCGAGATAAACCGGGCGACACGCCCTAACCTGTGCCTTCCCAGCTCTAGCAAGGCGCCAGTTAAATAGCTAACGTAAGACTTACATTTAATCCTAACATTCCCAGGGACAATGCGGCTTTCCCATTCAATTCCCTTTCATTAAATAAATAAAATATGCTAAACAAAGTCTGGAATCGATATACAGTGTAGCTGGTTCAGAGAAAGTCTATAGGATTTATTTGCAGGTTATTTGAACAGACATTAAGATGCTCCAAAGGTAGTTCCACTATAATGTATGATATATGATATGTTAACAAAAAATATATTGGGGTCTTTGAAGGCACTGCAGCTGCTGTTAAACTGGATTTGAACTGCAAGTAAACCACAAAACCAATTTCCCTGCTAAGTGATTTCTTAATAGAGGTCATTAGATGCCACAGTGGAGTCCACAACTCACCCACGATCTGGGGCAGGGAGAAGCCCTCCAGGTCCAGCAGGATGGTGCCGGCCTGCAGGCAGGTGCGCAGCTCAAACAGGCTGTGCAGCGACAGGGTGGAGACGTGCGGCTTGCTCCAGCGCTCTCCCCCCTTCTCCACCTTCTCCTCAAACTTCACCCACCTGATGGAGGAAACGGCGAGAAGCTGCTAAACCATGGCCAATAAAGGAGGATCAGATCAAAAGTGTAGTAGTTTCCAGGTTCTCTAGCATATAAGTAGTGGTGAAAGGTGCAAACCAGACCCTTGCTGTGTGTCTGTGTATACTGTGACTTTCTACTAAAATGAAAAATCTCTGCAGGTTACTTGTGACTCGGAGGTCCTCGGTGCAAAGCCCACAGTCAGCAGAGCAACCTCCCTCAATCAAGGGAGGTTCTAGGGGCTACCAATAAATCTACCGTGTGTGTGTATGTGTGGGTTTGCATAGATCAGATTTCGGGACCAAAATGTCCCCAGAGCATGGTAAAACCTGAGACTTCCTTACTTTTGGGGACATTTTTCAGGTCCCCATTTGAATAACCTGATTTTTTATAAAAATCTGTGACTGCAATCAAAAAAGTAAAAATGCCAAAAGTCTTCGGCGTTTTTGGTTGGTTACTTATGGTTAAGATTAGGGCTGGGAAGGGATTAAGGGTGTTGTGATTGGGATTAGGGTTTTTCCCATAGAAATTAATGGACGCTCCCCATTTAGATATGTATGCGGGCCTGTGTGTGTGTGTCACAGGACATGTGGAGATGAGACTGCCACCGGAACACTACCAATAAAGGCTGCATTCTGTTTCGTCCTTGGGTGCCGACTGCAGAGGCGTGCAGTGGCGGGATGACAGCGACCCCTACCTGGCTGACTCCTTCCATTCAAGCTCGGTGCCGTCGTGCTGTAGGGTGTCCATCTCAGTGAAGAGGGTGGGTGTCGGCATGTCGTCGTCACCGAGGATGTAGCGCAGACGCTCTGCCGCTGGAGAGACTGGGGGGAGGGGATGAGATATGTTCTGTAAGCTCAGCCACCCAGTAACACCCTCACCTATATGCCCGTGCAGTCCACAGAGCCCATCTGGAGAGGTAGGAGATTCGGGACCTTCACTACCCACCTCTAGCAGAAAATACTGAGGCTTCACATGCATATAAACACATATACATCCATATACAGCACTGGTTAAAGCTCTAGGAACACTTGCTGGAAACTAGGTTTTTCACGTTTACCATCAAATAATTCTCTGCAAAAACACATTATTGCACCCTGATCGACTGGTCTGCGGTATAGCTGCTATGTTCCAAACTTCAAAAATTTCAATTATAAGCATTGAAACATAAAAAAATACCACCTGAAAATAACAATTAAATGACAGATATCGCCAATTATATTTGAGATCTGAAATAACGCATATCTTGAATTTGAATTTCTCCTAGTAATAACGGAATTGCAGATATCTGCAGTAACATTTCCACTTGTAAAAACTGAATTATGGATATGTGGACCTGGATTTTTGACTAGTAAAAATTAGGATGAAGATATTTGCAATATGAATTTGTACTAATCAAAACTGAATTATAGGAATCTACAATATGACTTTTTACTAGTAAAAATTGAATTTTGGATATGAGAGGCAAAAATTCAATAATTTAACTAAATCCTCATTTATAAATTGAATATTGGCAAAGGATTATTACATCAGTCTTTTTTCTGTGGTTTGGAAAATTATCGTTTTTACATATGATGCATGTTCCTTTTATCCCCAAAAGCAATCATATCAAATTACACTTGCTTAATTATTAATAGCCACAATGCATCACATTTTGCAGTCATAATTTGTTCAGCCAGAAATTAGATTAGGGGAGACACATGTTAACTCCAGACCCCTATAATGTGACAGATTATATAAATGCATGTGGAAAGTAACTGCGTGATTTTATATAACGGTTACATTACATTACATTACAGTACATTCTGCTCATTTGAATAGCTGGATAATATTATGAAGCAAACTGAGCTACATGCATTGCTTAGAGTTACCGTAGCATGGACTAGCATTAGACCGCTGGGCATAAAACTTCTCCCTGCTTCCACACTGAACTCCTGGCTTGGAATTCTGCTGCGATCATTCTCATTTGTGGTTCCCTGACAGTAAGCGGCCGAACCACATATGGTCATTATATTCAGAGACAATTCTAGGGATCAGGGTAGTTGGGGGTCCCAGACAAAAAACTTTCTTTTTCAGTGCGGTTGCTTGAAACAAAACCTTGGTCTGGATTTGTATTTTCTGGACCTGAACTTCCCATCCTGAATGTGCACCGGATCTTTGGCCCTGTGAATTAACTGGGATTGTTTATATGTAAAATTGCAGTATTTTGATGTTACTTTCACTGTAATAAATTATTAATGCCTCAAGAGACATTACATTATCAGCACATTTTGAAGGGGTATTAACAGAAAAATAAATGACAGTCTTATAATGAGGCTTTGGTGCCAAAGCAGTGATAGTCTAATGGTTATGGATATATCCTGGTGGTTAAAGGGTTGTTGGTTCAAATCCCTTACTGGTTTGCTTTATAATTTTATATATTTTTATTCTCTTAAATTTACACATTGTTCCGTAATGATGGTTACGGTTTTGCTGTATTTTTTTTTACAGAATTATCCTGGCAACCACAGCTGCCAGTTTCTTTCCGTAAAAGCAACATTTTTTTTTTTTGACTGCAGTTGAATCGCCGGACGTAGCTTAGTTGAACTTGGGACACTGAATTGACTTAACTCGAAATCTTAGTGAAGCATGACGCCTTGAAATTCTTTGTTGAGTGAACACTTGTTTTACAGTGTAGCAGTGATTATGTTGACATAGAGGAATAGTAATAAGCAAATGAAGCAAAATAATAGTGATGACAAAGACAAAGGAAGCTACTATACAACAGGTTAAAATCACGTATCTATGGCTGACCTCGTATTATTGGGTGAGTCTGTCTCTTTTTAACATGCACGTATTTGCATTGCAGTCCTGCTGTGCTGACATTAAACGTCTGCTTTGCAAAATTGACAGACGACTGCATTTTCATTCGCTATTAATGTGCTTTCCCTCTATATTTGGATCCTCGCCCTCTATGTGCCGTTGATCTTCCTTCCGCTGCATTTCATCTTCATAAAGGAACTCTGCAAGGATTTCATTATACTGTGACATAATACAGATGTAATATAACTGAAGCCATTTCCGTAGTAATCTTATAAGATGGCACTTTAGAAACAATTTGTTCTCATTTGTGGGATATGTGAATGCCTTGCAGGCTGGTTAACCCGCACCCCGTATTTGAAAAGTGATGGGACCTTAACGAAATAAAACTCTTATTCACACAAACAATTTAAACAAATATTCCCACATGGCACAAACATGGCATAGTTTAAATCTTGGAGGGTGTTCCACAAAGCAGGACTTCTTGCTTGCAGATAAATTGGCAGATTTAAGGTAGTCTGAGCTAAATGTAAGGAAATGAAGATAAAGTCTGTTTAGCTCAGACTACCTTAAATTCAACAAGTTACCTGGCTAAGGAAGAAATCCGGCTTTGTGGAAACCCCGCCTGGCAGGCAGGAGACTCTAAACAAACACAAACCAATTTCCAAAAGTTTGAATTAAACTGATAAACAAACTTTAACTGTAAACAAGATAGCGCTCATAAACATACTAATGGAGGCCTCCCTTGGCATACAAGTATATTTAGAGACTTCTGCCCTTAGTTCCTTTTTAAACGGCTTTGCTTATTTTGTATAGTATTATTATTATGTTTTTGATAATATACAATGCATTATTTTGAAAGCTCTACTCCTTGGCAACAATCAATATGAATGTTGTCTCGATCGGTTCAGCGACGGTGACCTGATCAGCCTTTCCCACGCCACCTCCAGTTTACCCAGTAATGAAAAAAGCAAATACACGTAAGTACCTTAAGTACCTTACCTGTATTTAATTGTAGTTTTTCTGCTATTCTATTCCTGACTTTATATATAAGTTTTAAAAGTCATTCCTGCCCCCCACCCCTCTGAGTGGCCACTGTCTCTGCTACAAAGTCTGGTCATAAACCATGGTTTACCCCCAAAACCACTGTACCATAAAAACGAAAAACCGTGGTTTGTTAAGGGTGTCTGTGGCAACGCGCAGTTATCGCGGATCATTTAATCCATCCTGGCGAAGCTGATTCTCCAAGGGTTATGAAGAATGGAAATAGCTAGATAACCATAGAACAGCTGTCCAAGTGAACAATAGTGATGTCCAATTAGCTATTTTGAACAAGTTCTTTTTAGTGGATCGGTTTTCAAAGTTTAAAGATTAAAACTCATATTAATCATCATATTAAATCACGTGTAGTGGACATTAATACTGCTACCCATGAAATTACAGGCATAATTTACCTCAGTTTGAGTTTGTTACGCGTTACTAATTTTATATATCGTGCCTCATGGATGTTATGGGGACGCAGCAGGTTCTGTGTGCTGATAGTGACTGCGGTCCCTTTCGCGCCTTTTCCTAACAATTCCAGCACACGGCAACCTTTATTAATTCACTTACATTTGCTTTTTGTAGACCGACTGTAGCCATGTTGCCTTCAGCACCCCCCACATATCGTAATCGGTTGTATTTGTGCTGCGTGCAGCCCGGCTGCTTGGCGGCTGTACGTGCCTCGTTACTCCCGAGTCCCACAATCGACAAGTTAGCGAGTTCATCAGGTTAAAGCTATGACTAGGCAATTCTCATAAAACTCACAGGAGATTTTTATGATAAGAAATAGTATTACATTACACATTTTTTATTTTAAATGCAAATGATTATATTATTGACCACTGGTATTGCTGTTTTTATTATTTAAATCTGTTTGACGTAAGTTACTACGTTTTGGAATCTTATTCCCCAAACCCTATTTTCCCCATTGGATATTAGTATTTTAGTACGCGATCCGTCTTGAGCAGTGTGTCCATGCTATTGGTAGGGGCATGCCCCAGTTCTGTTTTCAAGGCTCTCAAAACTCTACTTCAGTAATGCTTTATCCCATAAAGGCATTAACCCTGCTTCTGGCTCTATGAGTGATTTCATAAAACTCCTAACCACATGTTCTTGGGACCAGTCCACACCAAGCTGTGCTTGTCAGTTCCCACATGGAACATTTGGGCAATATGCCAGAAGACTGTCCACCTATCTCTGTGTATACAGCAGCACTATAGAGAGTGGCTTTTTAGATAACTTCAGTGAACATTCTAGACATGCAACAGACTGCAACCTTTGGCAACTCATTTTGGGACAAGCTCAGACTGTTTCAACGCATTTCCATTTCCAGAAATGCAGTCTGAGGTTTCACGCTCAGTAGTGTAGTGCCAGGCTTTATGAGCATATTGGGACCTCGTTGGTACCTAACATTAGCTGAAGCAGACAGCATGAACTTGTTCTCCAGCTTTTCCACATTTGATCTCATATTTACTCCTAGCAGAGCTGTAGGTCTCCACACCACCGCTTTCCTCCAGACTTACCCTTCGATGGGCTTAGCACCCCTGAGTACCACTGGGCTCCAGGTCCCTGGCGAGTTGCAACAAATGTCTCAACCAGCCTGGCAGCTTCTGCTGCACTACTTAAGTCATGTTCCTTCACCCACATCTTGACTTCCGGATAGAGGACGCGAAGGTATTGTTCCAGTACTACTATTTCCATTATAGAATTTTTGTCACTTGTGTCAAACCTGACCCATTTACAAAATAAATCCTTCAGGCGATTGTAGAGCTCCATTGGGGACTCGTTGTGCAGCGTTTCCATGGCACGGAAACGCTGCCGATACGTGTCTGCGGTGATCTTGTACTTCTTCAGTATGGCTTCTTTCACCAGGACGTAGTTCTTGGCTCTGCTGGGACTCAGCTCCACAAATGCACTGTGAGCCTTGCTTGTCAGAAGGGGAATTAATTGCATTACCCAGTCCTCCTCAGGCCATTGATAAAACTCTGCCTGTCTTTCGAAAGCTTTCAGGAAATGTTCAACATCATCGGTGTCTTCTAGTTTAGGCAGCGTCGGGTCCGTGTGGATGGAGCCTGCACATGGTTGTGGGTGAGGATCTCCAAGTTCCAGCCTGAATGGACGAACTGGGTGGCTGAGGACCTTGTACCTTTGTCCCTGTCTCTCCCTCTGTTGTTCCTGCTGTTTTTCTCGTTCTCGCTGCACATTGAACGTCTCAGACATCCTTCAAGAGTGATACCAGGCCCTCGTTGTCCACTCCAAGACACAGACGACGTGATGTTGCCGGTTCTCCGCCCAGCAAACGACCTTCAGCTTATTTCTGGCTTTCTTCTCACAACTCAGTTTCTGTCTCTCCCTGCAAATCCTGCTCCTGATACCGGCTATTACGACCAGGCTGGCACATACAGGATTAAAAGTGACTGAGGCCAAAGGCCTATTACCAGGGTGCTTATTTCTTGTGGAGACCCAGGAATTAAATACCCGAAGCTGCTCCCCCTTGGGAATTTTATTCTTCCTCCAAAACACAAACAATATACGAAATATATGCATACATACATAAACGTGTCGACAATAAGTGAGAAAAAAAAATCAACATATTAGATTAACAAAAATAATTAAAACAAATTCGGGCATAACGGATTAATCGGGTAAGCTGATTTAAAATGACTTCCCCTGTCTAAGAATTCCTTTTGGTTTACCCCAGTGAATTGAGGTTTTAAAAGAGCAGTGAATTTGCTGTTGTTCCCTGTCACAAGCCTACTGGTCACAACCCTTTTATTGACCTTCATAATCAAGGTCCATGACAGAACACCTCAACCTGGGCGTCCTTTACATCATGCCAGGTCTTCTAGAGGTCAACAGTCCAAACACTGCCGGAAACAGGGGAACAGGAGGATTTGGGCTGCAGATTGGCTGGACAGCTCCAGGATGAGGTGAGCCAGAAGGCTGAAGATCGAAGACCAGGAACCAGGGAAGGTAAAAAGGGGCAAGTACACAAAACCCAGGACACACACTCAGAAAACCCCAAAGGCAGGACACCACCGGCACAGCACACCAACTGGAATGCCAGTTACGTGGGAACAGGAATTCCTAAACCGGAAACCGGCTAACCAGAAGCCCAAAGCTAAAATGCCAGTCAACAAGAACCCTGAACCCTAAGCCACCCAAACCACCAAGCCAGTACCTGCTGACAACTGACAGGCACAAAGAAAACAGACCTACTCCATCTAGCCCCATGAACCACACCTCTGACTGAGAGGCCACCGGGCCCTATGCTCCAAGAGCAATGGCGATCAGAGGTGTCAATTTCAGGTCCAGAAAGTAGAAATCCAGACCAGGATTTTGTTTCAACCAATCAGTTGAGTATATAG
>JAODKM010000108.1:28678765-28691089 GCA_026780845.1 Petrocephalus sullivani
GAGTGCTCAACTAGTTGGTTTAAACAAAATCCTGGTCTGGATTTCTACTTTCTGGACCTGAAATTGACACCTCTGATGGCGATGGCTGAGTAGTAGGAATTGCTTAGAGCTGGTGGAGCTGTAATTGCCATCAGCACAGAGCAGTAAAGCAGGGTTTCCCCTTATTAGATGGCCAGCCTTGATTGCTCTGTGGCACAAACAAAATGTCACCAAGTGGTTCCCCCTTCAGCAGGATCCTTACAGCTTGCACCCGAGGCCTTTATATCACTTGAACTTGCGGCTGCTGTTTCTCCCTTTATTATACTCTGTTAATCTCACGGTGATGCCAGATCGGCTGTCCAAACCCACTGGACAAATAATTATTTTGTTTTATTGTTATTATTTTTATTTTGTTTGCTTGATTGTTTGTTTCTAATTTTGTGAAGTTCCTCTGCTTTATGCCCAGCCTTCCCACAATAGGCTCAGTGCTGCACTGGTCAATCTGGCATTTCTCCAGTGGGCTGATGGGTATGTGGGTCAGTACATGATTGGGAACACTGTGGGGGACCCCAAAGTCTAGGGCCAACCGCAGTCCGGTCCTGGATAGGCTCCAGGTCCTAGATAGGCTCCAGGTTCTATGACTCTTACTGGGTTACATGGTGGGAGGATGAGTAGAGGGATGGGATTTCAGGGTGACTGCTAAATGTAACTAAACAAATTTCATCTTTCACAGAACTTATTGGGATTCATTTATCCAATCACGCATAGAACAGCTCATAATAGGGTGTGTATGAATCACGCACAGGCAAATCGGCATTTATCACTCGTGTATGGACAGCCGTGAAGTGAATGTTGATAAATCTCAAGCATTCTAACTGTGCTTGTGTGTACACGACAAGACTAATTTAAATAAAGAAATGCCCTCAATGAACCATATACGGGCTTATACCTTCCGCATTAACAAACGTTAAACTGCTGAATAGGTGAACATGTTGCAGAAATAAAAACCGTGAAGAGACACGATCGGGTGTGTTTGTAAATATACGCGCATTTCTACGGCCAGGAAGAAACTGATAAATACCATTCTATGCGTAAAAAATTGTATACGCATGACTTACGCACAAAACTGCTCATAGGCATGGTTGATGAATGAGACTCCAGGTTTTTAAATAAGCTGAAGTACAAGTACAACTGAAAGGCAGATTTGGAAATTTGTATTTGGACTTTGTGGGCGGGACTTATTTTATACTTCTAGTTTAAACTGGGCACCAGTTCCTTATAATGACTCGTTCTCCAGGTATTTCTGTAGGTTTAACTTATTTCAAAGATGGACTTTTGGCATAAATCTGGCCATAATGTGTGAATATGTGTCGAAGTGTCCAGCTATAGGGTGACATCCCAAGCAGAGCTGTACCCTGCCTTTACCTTTTGCCTGCTGAGGATCACCTCAGCTCTATTCCTTCAGACAATTATTGGTGAGGAATCTACTGTTTGAGGAATCGCAAACAACCCACCAATGTTTATGAAACGGACGATGGTTTTAACTCTATTAGCTTGATATATCAGTATCTCTATGGAGGATAATAAGGGTACGAGTCTCACAGTGAACACACCTCCTTTTCCTTGGCTTCTTCATTGTCAGGACCTTCACAGACAGGAAGGACTGGGGAGACCCAGGCATGAGAAGGACAGTGAAATGGGGCCCTGGAGAGTGCAGCGGTGGGGTAAGTGCTCAGATGGCCAAGAGCTCTTGTTTCATACAGAATTCAGTCAAGGTTGACAGGGCAAAGAGACGCTGCCGGCGTGTCTTAGATACCGCATTCTCGCAGAAGATGTGAATGGCAGCTTCAACCCAATGTAAGCACTGCAGAGAAGTGAACAGTAAGGAAACCCAAATGGGAAACAAATCTATTCCCCCTCGTTTTCCTTGTTCTCATCATAAAAACAGGTTTTGCCCTTTCCGAAAAACATGGCCGTGCATTAATAAGACATACGAAGGTAGTCACAGCCTCTGCAACCGGCATGGATACGATTTGGAAATTACTGGAGTGAGAAAATGGACGGATTGTCGGCGGGAAATATGGAAGGGTGTGCCAGAGTCTACCTGTGGCGCGGCTCTGCTCCCGCAGGGCTTGGGGGGCGTGGTGCACACGGCCTCGCATTGAGAGCTTTCCGGGTGCTGGGGGAAGCTGGAGACGGCAGCAGACACTGGCACGTCACCCCGTTCCTTTCGGCTTCTTCTCTTCCGTTTAGTCCTGCTGTCCTTGTCCCCCTCCCTCATCAGTCTCGGGGAAGACGTGCTCCGTCGTCCTGTAGACCCGGCGGCTCCTCGGCTGTCTTCCTTTTCAGTCGCTCCCTCTCCAGCCCACCTTCGCCTGCCTCCACCTTCCAGCTGTGGCTCTTCTTCCAGCAGGCTTTGGGATTCTTGATGCTCCTCACTCTACAGTCTCGCCCCCTACCTCCCCGTCCCCTAAGACGCCAGGAGGCACTCAGTCGCTACTCACCGCCTCCCTTCCCGGTGAAATTCCCAGCTGTAGTGAAAGTGCTCACCGCACCGGCCCAAGGAAGTCAGTGCCTCCACCTCCACAACTCCTCCTTTAAGTCTCTCATCTCCCTCTTTCGTTTGCTCCTCCTTTTTCAACAACCCTGTCTCCTCCTACTACCACTGAAACAGCCGTTGTAATTCCTATTAGCAGAATAATGATCATTATTACCGCAATACCTATTACTACTATTATTACTCACAATAATGAGCAGGCAG
Source organism: Petrocephalus sullivani (assembly GCA_026780845.1). Taxonomy (NCBI): domain Eukaryota; kingdom Metazoa; phylum Chordata; class Actinopteri; order Osteoglossiformes; family Mormyridae; genus Petrocephalus; species Petrocephalus sullivani. Next base: position 28,681,506 of record JAODKM010000108.1, read on the forward strand.
CTGTGCTTACTGCGGTTATAATCATCACCCTTATTCATACTGCCATTGCAACAGTGCTACTTCAACGTTACTGTAGTAACAACGTTATTGTAGGAGTGTTAGGATTATGGCTGGGTAATTGAAGATTTCAAGGAGTCAATAAACATTACTACTGTGACGGAAAGGGCTCCAACAGGAGCTGCACATAGACTTTAAAGGCAGGAATATTTCATATTAGTAAACCCATATTAAAGTGTGCACAGTGTACAAGTCGCTAAAATGTTTCAGATGCCCAGGGGGAACGGGGGCATTAAGGCTCAGGATTTGAGGCGGTTTGACCCGGTTTTTGAAGTTCCTAAGGTCTAATCAGCTTACTGGTTTCTGAAGCACTTGAGCAGAGTAATTTCCCCCATGCTGGGAATTTAGCTTGTTTTGAAGTATTAATCACAAATTGCCCAACGCACTATACGTTAGGTGCTGTGTTTGGGGGAAACAAGGAGCCTGGAGCTGGAAGCTCGCTGAGTGCGTGTGCGCCTGCCGGTCTGTGCCAGTGTCTGCAGGCCGCGCAGTGTGGCACGCAGAGAGCAGGAACTCACGGGTGGTCTCCTGGTCCTGGCCATCCATCTCTTCCTGGCCAAACATCTCCCTCCTGCATGGGTCTCCCGGCTCGCCTCCGTCCGCAGAATGGCGGTGTCGTCGCTTACGGCGGTAACCCCGCGCGATCGGCATGCCGACGTAAATCGACTGGTTAGCTGGGTGCGTGGCGGGAAAGAGACAAACAGCTCAGCGACACTTTGGTCAGTAACGTCGTCTCAGTCACATCGGTATTGGCAGACCTGACATCTTTGTTGGCCAAAGTTCTGTTTAAGCAGGAATGAAAGGCAAGTCAGGTGCAGAAGTAGCCAGAAATACTGAATGACAATGAAATCACTATGCGGCTGCATTCAGCAGTTTATACACTGGAAATGTGTCCACTGTTAGATTGATCAGCAGCACCATTTCCAGCCCAGTGATTCCACTTCCTAGACATCCTTTTTTATTCTTCAGGACTGGGCTAACCAAACCACCCCCATGCAGTGACATGTGACTCTGTAGCCCCCCACTCACATGCACACACCATGCATGTTTGTTTTCATAACTCTGTGGGAAAAATCCAAATCCCAAACATGAGAACCTTAAACCCTGCCCAGACCCAGCCTTAACCATAAGTAACCAAATAAAATACAAAACTTTCACTATGTTTAGTTTTTTGATTGCGATCACAGATTTTTAAATATACTATCCCCTTGTGGGGACCAAACAGATTTAAATCACACTGTGGGGGCATTTTGTCCGCACAGCGTAATATATACATAACCCACACACACACACACTGCCACTGTGGTTAATTGCTAATGAGGAAAATCAATGTTGGACAGATCAGCACAGTGCCCAGGCATTGACTATCCCTCACACGTTCCCCCATTGACCTGAACAAACTCTCAAATCCATATTATTCCCAGCTTTTCCTGACTGTGTTTTCTGCCATATCATACTTGACCCTTCCCCGTGACTTTAAATATACTGGCACTGTGGTTAGTGCTGGTGCCTCACACCTCTAGGACCAGGGTTTAAGTCTCCACCAGGGTGCCATGTGTCTGGACTTTGCATGTCCTCCCCATGTAGTTGTGGGATTAGCCCTCATTGGAGTTGCCAGACTGCCTGTAGGTGTGAATGGTATGTGAGTGTGCCCTGTGATGTGTTGGTGCCCCATCCTGGGTTGTTCCTTGCCTAATGCCTGTAGCCTCCAGTATATGGGCACCAGACCCCCTGCGACCTTAGCTGGGTCAAGTGGTTTCAGAAAATGGATGGATTGATGAAGTAATGCTGGTTAATTATGTTACACTACACTCATGTGCATTCAGAATCCCAAGTTTCCGATGTGACCTAGGCACAGTATTCCAGAGTAATTCACCATTGTAGCCCTGCACCAGAGCACCGCACCAAATCACCAGTGTACCCCTAAACTGGAAGCGTTACCCTGGTAACCTTCCCACCACATATCCTATATGTTCCAAGCCCCAGATGGACGGACACCATATTTTGCCGCTCAGCGTCCCAGCCACCCCCAAGGGAAGGCGTCTCCGGACCTGGACGTTACTGCGTCTGCTTTGCAGTCAGCTCACCTTCGTCCTCCATCCTGCCACCTGCGGCAGCCCTGCCTCCCAGCTCCTCCTGGTCTATCCTGGGCGGAAAAAGAGCTGAAATAGTAAAGGCAATAGGATTAAAAATCACTCTTAAAGAGACCTGGTCAGTTCCAGTTTGTAAGTTCCTTGTTTTTCAGCACGCACGGGACACATTGTGGTTGGATCCAGTTATAGACTTATTAAAACTAATCCTGATGTGGGCCTTCTTGCAATTAATCTCCTAGTTATAGATTCGAGATTGGTCAATGTGCTGCAAAGAGCAGCAACAGAACAACCAAAAGACTGAACAGCGGCGAATGTCTTAATGTGATATTAAATACAGATTTATCATGTGAATAGAAGAAAAATAACTATTTTGCTGCTAAACCTGTGGCAGCTAATTATTTGTTTTACTAACTTAGCAAATGCCGTTGTCCAAAGCATAAGATGAGCCGGCTGAGCTAACATGCCTGCAGCAGCTGTAACTTAGGGCCAAACATTCACGTGATTACCCTGCTGACCACAGGATTCAAACCCACAACCTAGTGGACGCATATACTGGTGGAGCTACGCTATAAACAAACGGGTAGCATTGTGCTGCATCTCGTACCTCTGTAACCTTGTGGATGAAGAACACAGTTCCGAAATCGAAATGGCCAGAAATGTGTTGCACCAGCAGGTCAATAGCAGCCTAAATTGGGCCCAAGAGCAATGTTTAGAAGAGGGCGCTATAATTAAAAGGAAGAGTACATCTCTTTTTTGTCAGGGGACAATGAACACCATTATGGCCATTGGGCAATAATCTACAAACCTGTGTAGGCAAATTTATGTCAAGACACATTAATCAGAAGGTGTTTACAAAACGCCTCCAGAGGTATTAGGGATGCCTTAATCACTGTCTTTGCACTGGAATAATTTTTCAATACACTGCTTATCTGAATTGAACTGTCCAAAAGCACACTCCTGTTTACAGTAAATAATGTCACGTAACTTCTGTGTTGAATTAACTGTAACATCAATGTATTATCGGTTCTTAGCTGATCATCTTACGTTCCTGCTGACGTGTCAGTGAAGCACCGATAGACATAAAAAATAATTTCCGATAGGGGTGCCTTGACATGTGATTTTCTTGCTCTTTGACTAATTAATGCTGTCAGATAAGCGACCTTCACACTCTGTGAGCAGTGTAAGCAGGACCAGCTAATGATCCTGACCGACAGAATCATTGATTGGCCTGAAAAGGGACCAGCCTAGAACACTGCTATGCTGCACAGGTACACAGAAGTAGTCGCAGTGTTCATTTTAACATTTCGCAAAACGATGTGACCCTCTTACCACTCTAAAGACAAAATCAGCATTCAAAGGCACATCCTTAGTATAGCCTGTCACACCAAAGGGAACATGATGTTGGCAAACATTTTGACACAAGATATTCCATTTACAAACGATGCCCTGCGGTCTGCAATCTAATTTAGATATTATCAGTGTCAATAATTGTCACTCTGTAATTGCAATTATATTTTGACTTAGTTTTCATTTTAAATCTTCAAACACAAAAACAGGCGTAAATGATATGCATAGATAAACATGACACAGGATTTTCCCATTTGTGTCTTAGATTTGACATATTTCATGAAAAGGTCGTAAAAGCAATAAATTATTTTGAAAAACAACACAAAGGCAATCAATGCAAGTTCAAGCAGTGTGTTTTTTTTAAGTCTACATGTTGACTCAGATAGCTTTCTGCCACAGTAACCTCACCACAATGCTTCTCAGACGATATAATCCCCACCTTCCCTTTTCTGAAACCCTCAATCACAAAACTGAGACTGTGGAAAAAGTTTCCGGTTGATAAGGGTAGATGTGGAAGTGTTACCTTCTCAGTAGTGTTCAGATGGATTCCAGATGGAAGAGAAGAGAACCGATCTGTGAGGGTTCATCCACGCCCACCACAGCCTTTGGGTACTTGTCCTGGACTGAAATGGACTACCTACCTTGGAGAAGCGAGGAGAATCAGCCAGCCCTCCCTGCCCGTAGCCTCTCAGTGATGGGCACTGGCACCAGCAGTGGCTGAGGCGAGAGGTTTGGTCATGTGTAAAATGTGCCACACGCATGATTATCACCCCTGGGCAAGGCACCCAACGCCCTTCTGCTGCAGGACTGTTAGCTGTTGGCAGGGATGTTTCCAACTGCTCACCCAGCACTGGGTCACGGGAGGTGCAGAGCCGGTCCCAGGTAGCACTGGGTGTACGTGCCGGACAGGACGGTAGTCCATCTCAGGGCACGGCTCTTAAAAAGCTCAAGTTCAGTTAATGTTAGTTTCTGATGGCACAGAACATTGATCAAGAATTAAAACAAGCACATCAGTTTTGTATCGATAATTCAAAATAACAATCCCAGAATTTTCTAGAATTGAAGGCAGTCATTAATCACTGGCTGTAAATTCATGAATATAGGTGTCCGGTTCTAATGATAAGAATGAGTATGAATTAAGACTTATAATAGTGTATTCCCTGTGTTTCAGGGTATTGAACCCTCATTTTAGAAAGAGGATATGCCCTATACAGGAGTCATTGTTATATAGAATCTTTATTACATATTCTTGCTAGATACCTTAATTCAAATGTTAATTCAAAGTTTTTCTTAACTTTTACGTACCTTAAATGTGGTTATTATGCCACATTTAGCTTAAAATAAGAAGCCTATTTTGAAGAATTTCTGTACAGTTTGTAGAATGGAAGTGCGTGGGGTGTCTGTTGCTGCAGTGAGTAGCGCTGTGGCTTTTCAGCCCGAGGTCTGTGGATTGAAGCCCTACCTTAAGCCAATGTCGGGGGTCAGACTGGGCCTGCGGGCAGCAGCACCGCGCCACACACGGCCGACCCTGCAGATCTGACAGCCAGCCCTGGCTCCGTGTTTGCGGGCTGTGCATGTGCCTTTGGAGAAAGAAGCCATCCTCGAGCAGGGGCACACATTCCCCCAAGCTGCATTCTGCACACTTAAAGAATCTGTGCTATGCTTCACTTCTCCTCCGGATGTCGCCAGTTTCCCATGAAGCACTATCAAGTTCAATTGGCGCGTGGCCTGTCTACTTTTAAAGACGAGCAAAGTGATGCAACAATAAACAATCTATATTATTCTATAATTCAGTGAACCTGGAGCCAGTCCCAGGAAAACTCATGTTCAGCATTTTATTCCATTAATCAAAAAATGATATGCCACGTGTAAGCGAAAACACATTTTCAGGAACTTATGCTTTGACACCTTTGTGCTTCAGAAGTACATAATCTTAATGGGTTAATTAAGTGAGAGGATTTGGGTGGGTCACAAGAGAAAGATGGCAAGTCCAGGGTGAGTATGAAACTAAAACCCTCAGAAGCAGCTCAATGGGAGGAGATCTAGGAGTAAAATGATATTTCAGAATGTGTGTGATGGGCGGAATGGCTGGACCAAATTAAAAGCAGGTCTCAGTAATTTAGTATCTAATTCTAGTAGACATTCAGGTTCTCCTGGCCTCTCTTTGGCAGATTCCGATCACCCGGCCCTGGTGTCCTCATTAGTGCTTAGTCTGTGTGCTCTTACACAACAGCCACTGAGGATTCTAGCCTTAAAGGTCACAGAGGCCAAGATGGGCCATGGGATTTGAACCAACGGTTTTCCAAGAAGGGATACAACACCCCTTATTTCTACACGACAGCTTGCTACTGGTATTATGTTTGAAACGTTGTACTTTTGAAAATTATTTTATGGTTGACAGTCACATTTAAAAAAATACCTAAAAAAAGGTAGACATAACTCTGCATCGCCTTATGAAAGACTGCAGAAAGTTACCACTGGGTCACACGTCATTTCTTCATCTGTGTTAATGGCAATACATATTGGTTTACTATTTCAAATAGCTTACTAATAAATCTGATACACTTTTAACGCAGGACCCACACCATACAACTACGATTTCTTAACACCACACAGTCAACACCTTCTCATTCAAACTGTCAAACTATGTAGATCTGTAGCACACTATATTCAACTGAAATTTGGTTCTAACTTTAATTAATGTGTGTGTGTGTGTATATATATACATATATACACACACACTATATTGCACGCCTGCCTTCACACACACATGAACTTTAATGACATCCCATTCTTAATACATAGGCTTTAATATGGAGTTGGCCCATCCTTTGCAGCTATAACAACTTCAACTCTTCAGGGAAGGCTTTCCACAAGGTTTAGGAGTGTGTTTATGGGAATTTTTGACTGTTCTTCCAGGAGAGCATTTGTGAGGTCAGGCACTGATGTTGGACGAGAAGGCCTGGCTCGCAGTCTCTGTTCTAATTCATCCCAAAGGTGTTCCATCGGGTTGAGATCAGGGCTGTGTGCAGGCCAGTCAAGTTCCTCCACCTCAGACTCGCTCATCCATGTCTTTATAGACCTTGCTTTGTGCATTGGTGCGCAGTCATGTTGGAACAGGAAGGGGCCATCCCCAAACTGTTCCCACAAATTTGGGAGCATGAAAATGGCTTTACATGCTGAAGCATTAAGAGTTCCTTTCATTTTGGCAATATACACACACATACACACACACAAACACACATATATATACATATTTATATATATATATATATATATATATATACATACACAAATACAGCAAAAACGGGAACATCACTGTCTTTATTGGCAGCTTTTATCAGTGAGAATGTCATATGTACTGGGATGTTGACTATGAACTTGTGTTTTTTTGATGCACAGTTGAAAGTTTAATAAATAGCCCAACTGAAATGGCTAGAAAAAAGTGTACCTTTCTTTGATGTTTTATTCTTTTTGTGCAGCACAACTCAAAAGTTTGAGTGTAGCTGTTTGAAACCTTAATATTTACACTTCAAGCTGCACACAGCTGTCAACTGAGAAGCGAAAGTCATTTTACTGACTCTAAACTTCCAAACATAGAATACAGAATTTTCCAGATCTGAACCAGCATGTTGCAAAGGCATGCCAGTCCCTCCAGTTTATGGCTGACTGTGTTATCCCTCATTCTTCAGCAAGATGATGACGCAAAGCACATCACAAATTCGTGCTAGAACTCCCCGGTGGGGAAGGAACATCATGGCAGGTCATGGTGAATCTGGAAGACATCCCGGGAAGCACAGGGCATGAGTCACCCTGGGGTGGGACGCCAGTGGACTGCAGGGTGCAGGCATGAGCAGACACAGAGCTTCCATGCCGTCCAAAGCATATATCTTCAATGCATACATATCGAGTACCTATGGCTAAACAATTTCATATAAGCATATGGTTTGTAAATATGAATTGACAATGTAATGTAGATACTAGGAAATGCTACATTAATACTTATTTAGACTATTTGTAAAACTAGAATATAATAACATATAGGTGGGCAAAACAGATATATTCATGGTCAGAGCATAAGTTAAATATTACGTTTTATTAATAATCCTATATATAAAATTGGTGCCAGGAAGGACTCAGATAGACAGAGAAAGCTTTAGGGAACACCCCCTTTCCACCGTCCAACAGCTTATGCTAGTGAGAGGCGCTTGGAGTCTGTCCCAGGCAGCATAAGACACAGGGTTGAGGGATCATCTGAACAGGATGGCAGGCCAACGCAGGGCATATGCACTCTCTCTCTCTCTCTCGGTCTCGCTCTCTCTCCCTCTCTCTCTCTCTCTCTCTCTCTCGGTCCCGCTCTCTCTCCCTCTCTCTCTCCCTCTCCCTCTCTCTCTCTCTCTCTCTCTCTCTCTCTGTCTCACTCTCTCTCCCTCTCTCTCTCGGTTGTATGTGTCTAGCTTTGGGTGGAATGTGCGTGAATGCGCCCTCTCTGACCACCACATGGTGTCAGTTTACCTGTCCATGGCAATGGTCGCAACACTATTGCTAATTTGACACTAGGTTATTATAAGTTGTGAGGTTCTGTGCAGGGTTTGCTGTTTTTTGGGGGAGGTGGAGGTCAGAAAAGGGGAAATATGGGGATTTGGCATCCTGGTGGGAGGTGGGCAGGGTTCAGGTTAAGGTTTTCTGTCAACAGTATGCTGCTCAGAATAGGAATAGTTAATTGTGTGCTTTGGGACCCGGAAAGAGAAATTGCTTTGTTTGAACTTGGTGGTAGGGGAAGTCGTTGAGCCTGTAGGCGCACTGGGACAGAAGAGGACAGCATTGGGGTCCTTCCTGCATGAATGTGCAAAGGAGGCTATAGTCCGTGTTAGGATGTCACGTATCAGTGACATGGATGCTGCAAGCTCATTTTTCTTCAGAAGAAGGCCAGAGCAAAGCAACAAATGTCTCATCTTCGACGTTCAGATGGGACTCTGTCCACGGACCCAGCTGAGATGCAGAGATTGGTGGTGGACTATTATACTGTGCTCTTTGGGTTTGAGGAGTGTGAAGGGTCCGGCATGGATGAGTTGTTGACTGGGTTGACTGAACTGCAGACGGCGCAGAGGGAAGCCATAGATGTGGATCTTGGCTTTCAAGAATTGACAAGAGCAGTTCAGAGTTTGGCCATTGGAAAGGCGTCGGGCATTGATGGACTACCCGTGGAATTCTACAAACATTTCTGGCCCTTGATGGGGCTGGATTTCTTTGAAGTTTTTACTTGGGCTTTGAGGGCTGAACGACTGTCTACAAGCTGTATAAGGGCTGTATTGACCCTCCTCCCTAAAAAGGGGGATTTGGGGTCCCTGTCGAACTGGAGGCCCTTGTCTCTGCTCTGTACAGACTATAAAATTCTGGCGAAGTGCCTCTCTAGTAGGTTAGCTTGTTACATGGAGGACAATGTACAACCTCGCCAGGCCGATTGTATACCTGGGCGTACTATAATGGACAATCTGTTCCTGATGCAGGATGTGATGGCCTTTTGTGGACTTGACTCGATGGATTTGGGGGTGATTTCTATTGACTAAGAGAAAGCCTTTGATAGGGTTGGTCATGCATCTTTGTTTCGCACCCTGGCAGCCTTTGGGGTAGGCCAAACCTTCCAGTCTTGGATTAGGCTGCTGTATGCTAATGCTGCGGTGATGCTTAATGTGGGGTCTGGGCTGAGTGGCCCCATAAGGGTGAGGAGAGGCATCAGGCAGGGCTGTCCTTTGTGTGGTCAGCTGTACAGCTTAGCCATCGAGCCCCTCTTGTGTTGATTGAGGGCCAGGTTGCAGGGGTTGGGTGTCCAACAAATTGTTCTGTCTGCATTTGTGGATGATGTCTCTGTGTTTGTTCGGGACGGGGATGTGCAGATGGTGTCTCTGTGTTTGTTCGGGGGGACGGGGATGTGCAGATGGTGTCTCTTTGTTTGTTCAGGGGGACGGGGATGTGCAGATGGTGTCTCTGTGTTTGTTCAGGGGGACGGGGATGTGCAGATGGGGTCTCTGTGTTTGTTCGGGGGGGCGGGGGTGTGCAGATGGGGTCTCTGTGTTTGTTAGGGGG
>JAODKM010000108.1:28717135-28749389 GCA_026780845.1 Petrocephalus sullivani
TCCCCACAAGGTAGAAAATAACTGGTTTTTATCACACTGTGGGGACATTGGGTCCCCACAACGTAATATAAATATGTTCACGCACACACACACACACACACATATCCAGCATCAAACCCCCATCCCAGGAGACCACGGTGCTACAGCTTTGGATTTTTGCGAATGGGCAGTGAAAGCTATAGCACTTAAAGGGAATAAGCACTCTTTGTACATCCATATATGTCCAATAACACAAAGATGATGTTTCAGGTATTATGTTTTCAGCTAACCTGGAACGTCTGAACATCAAACCAAAACCGGCTTTCTCATATACAACCATAATGGATGAAAATTTGCTGGCAGATTGTCGTTACTCAGTGCTTATTATGGAAACGCAGTGAAGTGGAAATGGTTTGCCTAAAAAACCCTACAGGAAGAGCAGTACAGCTTTTACAAATGCTTACAGGTCTGTACAATCCGCTCCCAACAGAACCAGCAATGTTCTGAATCAGATCTGTATGCACAACAACTCTGCAAGTAGATGAGGCCAAAAAATAAAACATAGCTTTGGTGAAATGGAGAAAACAGACAAACAGGTAATGGACTCTTTTGAATTGCATCCTTTCATTCAGCTTTCAAACCTATGTTAATTTTTAGCTTTAGCAAAGGTTTAAATTCGAGCACAGCGATTGAATGTGAGATTTTTTTTTTCATGACTCATAAGGAATCAAATGCAAAACGCAGATCATCTTAAAAGCAATGCGAACATTCCGAATCCCAGTTTAACAATAATCAGGTACATTCTCTACCGTGATCTTGTTGAAAAGCCTTTATTTGTATGAAATCTATGATTTGTATTACATATTGGCACATTCCCAATTGAGATTGGTGCTAGTGGCTCAGTGTGTCACTATGTAAAAGCGTATGGGTTACAGACTGGGCTAGAAACTGCAGTGCGTAGACAGGGCCTGTCTGCAGACGTCCTGACACTGTTAATATTCAACACGCCCCTACTGATCCTCGGGCCCTTAGGTGCCAATCAGATAAATGGGAAATAGGGATATTGAGGGAAGCGTTTCGCCCATTTTGTGGTTTCTTCTGCCAAGATGCGTGACCAGCAGGAGGGAAACTTATTTAGTCATTATGTCTTCCCGTTAAACAGCTTAATGTTGTGGTAATGTGTCTTCTATCGATTGGGGATGACAGGAGCTGCCTTGTTCACTTCTTAATCACCCCCGCGGAGATGTGGTTTGGGAACCTGAAACCATGGCAACAAAAAGAAAATTCTGCTTCAAAACACCTGTCTTACAAAAAAGGAAAATTAATCTAAAGGATTAATTAAGGGACCCTTCAAGTTAACTGATCCTGAAACTCATTAACTAGCTAACCACAAGCTATAGTTATCAAAGACAGAGCTCTGTGTGGTTGCGAAGTATATGCCAGTGAGGTAAAGCTGTCTTACTTCAAATTGAGAAAAAAATGGATGACTGGGAGGCTTCACCGTGTTGCACAATGGGCAAGTCATGGATATGTGGTAGAAGAGGCTCTTATGATGGAGAGAAACACTCCCCGAGCACAGGGTTTCTGTTGAGATGATGCGGGGAAATCTGATGTCGACTCTGTTGGTTAGCTGAGTAGAAGACTGCTACTTTAATCATATGACTTGGGCTCTCAAGCCAGACCCTCATCTTCACAAACTGCTCCTGGGTGCTAGCTAAGGGTCTGACACTGTGCTGGGACCCCAAGCCCACACACACATATCAGTGAGTATTAACAGCACCTGTAACAGCTCTGGTATTATTAACCACCTTTAAGACAGCTGACATGAATAGTGCTAACATACACTATTTGTGCAGTGTGACATAGACTCTCTTTGAGGAGTTTTAACATGCCTGTAAAAAATCGCTATAGACTGTTTGAGGAGTTTTAACATGCCTGTAAATAAGCAGTATAGACTTTTTTTGAGAAGTTTTAACATGCCTGTAAATAAGCAGTATAGACTCTGTTTGAGGAGTTTTAACATGCCTGTAAATAATCGCTATAGACTTTGAGGAGTTTTAACATGCCTGTAAATGAGCAGTATACTCTTTTTGAGGAGTTTTAACATGCCTGTAAATAAGCAGTATAGACTCTTTTTGAGGAGTTTTAACATACCTGTAAATAAGCAGTATAGACTCTTTTTGAAGAGTTTTAACATGCCTGTTAATAAGAACTATAGACTGTTTGAGGAGTTTTAACATGTCTGTAAATAAGCAGTATAGACTCTGTTTGAGGAGTTTTAACATGCCTGTAAATGAGCAGTATAGACTGTTTGAGGAGTTTTAACATGCCTGTAAAGGAGCAGTATAGATTCTGTTTGAGGAGTTTTAACATGCCTGTAAATGAGCAGTATAGACTGTTTGAGGAGTTTTAACATGCCTGTAAATAATCGCTATAGACTGTTTGAGGAGTTTTAACATGCCTGTAAATGAGCAGTATAGACTGTTTGAGGAGTTTTAACATGCCTGTAAATGAGCAGTATAGATTCTGTTTGAGGAGTTTTAACATGCCTGTAAATAAGCAGTATAGACTGTCTGAGGAGTTTTAACATGCCTGTAAATAAGCAGCATAGACTGAGGAGTTGTAACATGCCTGTAAATAAGCAGCATAGACTGTCTGAGGAGTTTTAACATGCCTGTAAATAAGCAGCAGAGACTGAGGAGTTGTAACATGCCTGTAAATAAGCAGCATAGACTGAGGAGTTTAACATGCCTGTAAATGAGCGCTATAGAGCATTTTGGATTCTGCATTAAAGCACTATAACATTGATGACAGTTCATCCATACATCCTCACAATGATCCGATTTGACTGTTCTTCAGGGTTCCTGCCTTTGTAAGCCATTCTCCAGGATGTGCTCATTTACTTTGTCTCACACCATAGTTCCTGCATCCCACTCTATGCCAGAGCTCCTGGGGGTGAAGGGGCTGAGGGGTGTTAGCCCTGTGTGCATTAGTGCTGTATTTTAACTGACACAAGTCCCAGGCTTCCAGACGACCTCGTTTCCTTTCCACAGAGCCTTAACATTAACCAGACTCTGTGCTTCAAGGACGACACCCATATTCAGAGTTTTGTCAGTCCCCCCAAAATCTCCCTCCTCTCTCTCTTCACAGCTACACGCTGTTACTCTAATGTTTTAACAGTGTGAAGTTGACACTCTGCTTGGCCTCCCTTCAAATAGTCTGGGACTCTGAGACTCTCTGAGTGCAGCTTTGGAGCCATTGTTTTTGAATGGTGGGGTTTTCCTGCCTGTAGGAAAATGGCATTCTGGGAATAATAGCAGATAAACAGATGGCATTGGATGCTCCAGTTATGTGATGCGGTCACATAATAGACTAAAATGGACTGCCTATCTTTAAGCCTTGGGGCACAGACAATAGCTGGAGGTGATGGGGGAGAGGGGACAGTACCACTGTTCTCTTTCTTCCTTTACTTTTCATTCATTCAGCCAGAAAAGAGAAAGCTGCCACTGTTACTGTTCTTTCCAATGTAAAACATCCCAGGAGACCTAAAAGACTGGGCGCATTTTATCAGTAGGGGGCGCTACCGCGGACGGATGGCTGAAGTGAGAGAAGATGAGCAGCCTGTGTGTGTGAGAGAGAGAGAGAGAGAATCGGGGCCATAGCTACCCCAATCCAAAAGGAAGCCAAGGATTTGCTTCATATGGTAGATAAACATCTCAAAAATCAACAGCGTTGACATGACCTTTGATGTGACTGTGGTATGACAGAGCACCGCTGGAGTCAGGACATGATGTCCGGTATTACTGTGCTCCCTTAACAGCTGTGCGTCACCCTGTGCCCCAGCAGGACTGCAAAGTAGACCAGCAGCAATAATCCGTGCAATATGACCTCCAGGGTTGCAAGCTTCTGACATTTTTTTTTAATTAAAAAGCATCAGGTCCTCCTGATTCCTGCACACTTGCCTGTGAAATCCTTATGGTGCTTGGGGCCAAAAAATAAAACCATAACATCCTGTTCTGAATGACATCCCTGTTGCCCCTGTCAGCAAAGGTAGGGGCCATATTCATTATATTGAGGGCTAATACTGATTACATATTATCACTATCAACATCAAACTGTATGAGTGCATAATTTCATCATTCACTTACCATGAAAGTCTCATCTAAGAAATAATAATGATAAGAGTAATGATGATGATGATACGCCTGTCTTTTCCCATTTCCGTCTCCACACCTGTCTTGGGCCTCCCTCTTGGACCCCGCCCCCTTTCCTCTTGCTCCGCCCCTCCTTTATTCCAGCTACTACGTGTGTGTGGCAGTGCTTATCTACTTCTTGCCTCTGCTGGTGATGGGCTGCGCCTATCTGGTGGTGGGCTTCACCTTGTGGGCCAGCGAGATCCCGGGCGATTCGTCCGACCGATACCAGGAGCAGCTGGCAGCCAAGCGCAAGGTATGTAGACAGGGAAGCTCCCCTGACAATGCTGGGTGCTCCTTGCAGAGAACTGAGTAGCTGCGCCCAAAGACAGTCATGAGGGATCACGGTGAACACTGGCCTTTGTTCCATCTTAGATCTTAATTCATCATCCTCACTTGCTATTGATTGAATTCTAAACATGCCTTGACTCAGAATGTTTTATTTATCCAGACCTCCGTACTCAGTAGAAATTCACAGGGTCCACAAAAAACAAGCACAAGCTGACAAATTTGGCTTAATAAACCAATTTATAATAATACTCTTCAAAGATATATAGCTTGCGACTGTTCTCATTATTATCATTTAGATTTAGATAATTGACATCCAGCTTCCTAGTACTGAAGAGGAGGGTTTAATTTGTCTCATGATCTCTCCAGAGTGGCTCAGTGGATGGCATTGTTATCTTGCTCCTCTGAGGTTGGGGGTTCGAATCCCACCTCTGTTCTGTGTGCAGTTTGCATGTCCTCTCTGAGTCATGTCGGGATTCCTCCAGTTTTCTCCGGAGGTCCCCGGGCATGAAGGCTAATTGGTGCCCCTAAATTGCTGAGAGTGTATTTGTGTCCTGTGAAGGTCTGGCCTCATAGTCGGGCTGAGCCCCTGTCTTGTGCCCTCTGCACCCTGGGCTCAGCTCTGTGCCCCCCCTGACACTGTATCGGATAAGGATTTGTAAGCTGAGAAACTGATTAGGGGTCCTTTGTCCCTACACTAGCTCCACAAAGTGAAGTGCGATCCTGGTGACTTATGTAAGCCCTTTCTTTCTCCTTCCGGCCCTGCCTGGTCTCCTCAAGGTGGTGAAGATGATGATTATAGTAGTGTGCACCTTTGCCACCTGCTGGCTGCCCTACCACGTCTACTTCCTGCTGCATGAATTCTTCCCCCACTTGTTTGAGGAACTCTTCATCCAGCAGGTCTACTTGGGCGTGATGTGGCTGGCCATGAGCTCCACCATGTACAACCCCATCATCTACTGCTTCCTCAATGACCGGTACGGTGCTCATGGGGGTGGGGGGGGGGCGTCTCTGTCTGTTACGCCAGTTCTTTGCTGGGGAAGGAATTGGCAGCAAGTACTGTACTGGGTAAAGACAGTGACTTATTACCTTCAACATTCCTGGCTCACATCCCAAGAGGTACTGTTATACTCACTAAACTGTTCTAGAAAAGTATTCATCTGTATCTTAAGAGCGATGATCCGAAAACAATGAAATAAAGATGACGAATAGTGTCCAGGTCTCCGTAAGGACGCCCGAGCCTCCCGTCAGCATGCTTTCCCTTCTCCGTAGGTTCCGCGCAGGGTTCAAGAGGGTCTTCTGCTGGTGTCCTTTTGTGTCCGGCGGCTCATACGAGGGCCTGGAGCTGAAGTCCACGCGGTACCTGCACACCCAGACCAGTGTGTATAAGGTCAGCCGCATGGAGGCCACGGTGTCCACAGTGCTGCAGCATGCAGGGGAGGAGCTGGAGCTGGTGTCCCCGGGGGAAGCCGACCACTGCTGCCCATCCTCCAATGGCTCTTCCTCCCACAGCATCGCCAGGCTCCCCTCTGAGTCCTTCGGCTTCAGTTCAGAGAGCAATCTGGCCTAGTGCCGCCTTGGGCCGATGTGGCGTGGTGGGAGTGTCCTGCTGTGGAGAGACCTCTGCTTCTGTCAGTATCCCTGGTCCTCCTTTGACAACAAGCATGTCCACGAGAATGTCCTGCAAGCAAACATGCTCGACTTGGACCGGGACCCAGACGGTCCACTCAAGATACATACCCAATGGCTGTGCCCTCCCCAAAACATTGCTGAGGGGCTCCTCTGCCTCCTAACCTTTGGAAGCAGGAAGAGACAGACCTTGAAGGGTCCTTGGCACCAGATCTCTGTAGTGACCATCTGCTCGACCTGAGAACAGCTTCGATGTGTGTCTGAGCTGAATGCACTCGGTTTTCCTCAAGGTCCATCAGTTAGTTTTTCAACTAGATGCAGCTGAATGGATCTCAAACTTTTATGCCTATGTCTGTGAAATACCTTAGCAAAACTTGCCCCCCTGGCTAACACTGACTGAGGGGGGGGGGGTTCCAGACAGCATCCAGTGAGGGTTTAAATACAGATGATGTAATCAGCCACAGCTCAGTGGTGGTTCCCTGCTCGCAAATACCCATTTTACGCCAATGATGCATTAGCTTTAGCACACACATTGTAAATGCCAAAAGTCTGTACAGGGGCCAGCGGGCTGCCAGATGTACCTGCTGTTTTAATTAATGCTTCTGCTAATGGACATTACTCATTCTTGGAGGTAGTAATCAATACAGGGGAAGCAAAGTCATGTCAAATCCAAGTGCATGGTAAATATAAACACTGGGGAGTGGACATCACCAAGGGCTCAAGACGGGTGGTCCCTTGGGCCCGTGACCCGTGGTCCTGTATGCTAACTCAAAGGCTATCTGAAGCTGGCAGGCAATGAAGCAGCATGCATGGGTTAGGGCCCGTGCCCCGGCAACGCCTTGAAACAGAAATAGCACGCTGCACATAGATTTGGGGGGGGGGGGCAGGCAGCAGGCAAAGTGGGAGGGGCTGCTGCACCTGTTGCCGTGGGGTGTTTGATCGTCAGAGTGACAATAGACCGACTGGGGCTTTTGTTGTGTTGGCGGAGCAGAGGGTCAAATTATAAATAGCAATGGGGCCTTCGGAGAGTCTGACGCAGGGGTGCACGGATATGGCCCCACGCGCTCGCCAAGGCTGGAGGCGGTTTTCCCAGATTCCCTATAGCAACGGGCCATTCGCGGACACATCCTTCGTATTTGGTTAGCATGCTCTGATGTGTTTGTTGCCACACCATTAATTGTCAGACTTATATAATTCCTCTTGATTCAAATATTAATATGCTTGTCCGTAAAGGAACCCTGTGAACATTTTTTCTCGTTTTTGTGAAAGTGAGAACAATAGCTGTGAGGCTTGGCTGCGTCTCTGTCTGTCTCCTCATTCTTCCCCTTTGTAGAAAAGATTCACCAAGACGTCCCATGTGGGAACGGAACACCTCTTAGCCAGAACAAGGAAGCATATTCCAGAGTGGGGGGGCGTGCCGTAACCAGTCAATGCGTCCTCTGTGAGATTCCAAAGCAGACACTTTACTGTAGGATATGAATGTTCTGGGGGCGGCCTGAGGGGGAGGGTTGATGGCAACCAGAGCAAACCCTGAATCGTTTGCGACACACGCATGTCGAGGCAAGGTATGGTGGTTAAAAACATGGCCTTCCTCATAGGCCCGGAGAGACACTGTAATCCACCACCGTAAATCCAGGCGACGTCAGCAGGCAGTGTGTAAAAAGCAAAATGGCAGCAGACGAAATCTGAACAGATGGCAGGGCCCCTCCTCTTCAGGACAACATTACAATAATGTTGGCCTGCAGTTCTAGGGGGGCTTAGAATGGCACTGTTATTCCTGGCTCAGCTGAATTCCCAGCATGCCTCACACAGACCTGAGTGTTCTCATGAACTCGCCAGCGGTATTGATGCCCCCAATCATAGACATACTCCGCAGGCAGTTTCGGTCCATCACATTTTTAGCTGCATGTCAACTTTCAGGTTGCTTGATTCTCTGGGACTGGACGAGGCGTCTCTGAGGCGGGTCACATGTTCCGGATTGTCTTTTTTGTCACCTGGGACCGTCCTGCTTTCTTCCAATGTTGGGATTGCTGTGCCCCTCCCCTCTGGGAGTGCACGTGTGTGCGCGCGCACCTGCGTCACAGAGAAACAGGTGTGCATCTAGGACTGGGTGCGGAAGTGTGTCCCCGCCTTCCTGCTGCCCCCACCACCTGCGAGGGTATGACACCACCACCCCCCCCCACTCCAAAAAGCAGCACTTTGATCACTCCATACTGCTCCATTAGTGCCCCACCTGGACCACGACGTATCGCGTGGAAATGCTGAAGTGCCTCTTCGTGGCAGCGGCGGCACTGGATTCACTGGCACAGAGATCTGAATAATCTGCATCAGTTTATTCCGTTTTTGTTCTTCTTTGCCAAAACTGCTGATGAGAATCACGAAAAGGGGGACAACAGTAACCAGTGGCAAACAGGCGCACATTGTCCAAAACAGGGGCCTCCAACCTTTTTTTACAAAGAAAATAATTTGGGGAGCATCAATACCAAGTTGCAATGATATATTTTGGAAAGGGGGGGGGGTATCCCACCCGATATATTTTGCTACCCAGGGGGGTTCCTCTTGGCTGATTTTACCGATCTAGTCAAGGTGTATTTTTCCACCCTGTGGAGGGGATGAGTCCCTTGATAGGAGACATTTCCTGGGAATGTCGATGCTCTACTCGGTGATCGCACTCGACCGGCTGGCGACAGCAGGTCTGCAACCTTCTGCCTTCTATGACTGTGGCCCTGGCTCACCGCATGATGGTCACGATGCCGCATGACGAGCTCATGCTGTCGGTCCTGGCATTACGGCCCTGACCTGTGACCAGTAATGCTGTAGCTGCTGTGCTGGGTGGTACAGCTGTACAGTATAGACATATGCCTGTTCCGCCTGGGCTCCAGTAGCATGCCTGTGAGGTTCTTCACAGTCATTTATATCACACTGTACAGTTGTTTCTCAAACCTAAGCACATCCACATATCTCTATCTGTCATTCCGAATACACTTTTTACCGCTGTCCACAGTGGCTGCTTAGCTATGTGCTTATTTCACATGGGCTGTAGACACTGCATTGTTAAACTGCCAGGAATTAGGGTGGGAGAGGGGTGAAACGGGTTGAGAAAGTGATAGTACATGAAGTTCTCACTTAGTATAATGGAAAAGCAAAATTTTAATAACGTTTCTCACTGATTAGGAGTCTGCTCATAGCTATACCTGCTGCCCATGAATGCTTCTCTCTAATCGGCAGGCATACTAACTCCTACAAGGAAGAGTCGGCACTAGTTGTTTTCTGTAGTCCGCAAATGGACGTCCAGGCTGTCACAGTCACGCTACACGCATCATCGTACCCGACACTTGGACTGTTGTGAATGCTTTGATGAACTTCCTGTGTTCTGTAAGGCCGTACCTTTGTATTTTAATTCTGGGATTTCTCATTCGGTAAATAGTGCTGAGTAATTTTAAAGGAACCACTTAATCGTGCTTTACTGTGCCATTTCGGATGCTCTGTGATTACTCCAAAGTGTAATAGGTGTCACGCAACAATAAACTGGAGACATTTTGGATAAGATGGCAGTAATGACAGCATCATGGTGTTTTGACTGCTGAGTGACACCCTCGTGGCTTCAGAACTTACGGGGGATGAAATGACAGTATTCCCCATGAAACATGCTGCCTGTCATCACATGACACAGAAATTCAGTATCTTTGAGACCTTTCATGAAAACAATGAAACATACTTCAAGCAGGGTAACGTTCCTCCACTCATTAGTCAGACGCGACAGAAACTCCTTGTACACGACCTTCCCAGATGCTCATGCACTGCGGTAGTACGTCTGGCTGGGAGACACGGAGCATTTGCCTTATATTAAGGAAAGATTTGCCAAAAAAACATTTA
This sequence comes from Petrocephalus sullivani, assembly GCA_026780845.1. NCBI lineage: Eukaryota > Metazoa > Chordata > Actinopteri > Osteoglossiformes > Mormyridae > Petrocephalus > Petrocephalus sullivani. The sequence continues at coordinate 28,727,101 of JAODKM010000108.1, forward strand.
AGCAGGGAAAATCTGAAGAAGCGAAAACTTCAAAAGTTTTTGGGGAGATTTGTTCTCTCTCTTGCCCATCTGGTTGTTTTTTTCCTTTAATAGTGAAATCAGTTCAAAAAGAGCCAGCATGTCATTATTGGACAGTTAGCATGGAATCCAGCCTAGCCCAGAGTGGCGTTGGGCTTTTCATGTTGCTGAGTTTTTGTGGGTAGCTGCAATATTCAAATGTTGACATATCTGGTCAATTGGGATGTTTGACCCCATGGAAAAAAGCATTCAATCAATAAGTCAGTCAGTCAGTCAACCAACCAATAAGGAAATCCACCAATCACTGAATAGATATAGCCCTATGATATCTGCACAGGAACAGTGTTCCTGCGGAGCCTTCATCAGGTCTGGGGATTAGCTGATGTTGAGCAAGCTGTTAACAGCAGCCCTGAGCGATTCCCTGCCCCAGGTGGCCACAGTCCTACCCTGTGACTGACAGGAGATTAGGGGAGCAGGCAAAGGGGAATACCACATGATAACGGAGAGGAACACAAAAAAGCTTAACTGTGACGAGCGACCCTGTGAAGCTCCGTGGATCTCAGGTTCGTACAGATGCATTCTAATGACCTACTCCCCTCACTCCCCCGTCCAGCTGATTTTTCATCTGACAGTCATGGAGTGCGACGGCTGGGGAAATGGGCAGTGCAGCCAGAAAGGAGATAATTCCTCTTCTAACCTGTGCTCTTCAGAAGAAATTTTAACCAATTTGCTTGCATACAAATGGCTAAATTACTGTCCCCAACCTCGCATGCATGCATGCACGTACGCATGAGTACATGGGCTCACCGGCGGGTGCAGGATGATACGCACAGGCACCCTGTCTGTGGTATACACCTGGACAATCACTATGAAATTTGGTCTGCAGTCATTCTTTCCTTGTGTATTTTAAATGGCCCAGCCTGTCCTATACACCTTAAACCCAGCCCATCACAGGGCATGAACCTTAAACCAGAATTACAAAATAAACAATCAGGTCCTTCACCATGTGTCCAGAGTACTCATACTTGCCAAAATAAAGTAGTCCAGAGAAATAAAGTGCAGTGTTCAATGTACAGTGGTGGCCAAAATTATTATAACTCTTGGCATATTTAAAAGGTTTAAGTTGTTTTTGTTGAATTGGCCATTAAAATGCCTTTAAAACTAATGAAATATCTACAAAGTTATCATTATGCTCTATAAATGATAGAATAGAGCCTTCATAAGGAGAATCACTGTGCTAAGTCTGGACCTCTACCCCATCAAGCACATTTGTGACGAATAGGAAAATAAACTGGACAGATCTATTGTACATTTAAAAGAAAGCTTTTGGCTTGAGTTGCAGAAGGCATGGGATACCATTAGTGCTGAGGTTCTCAGGAAATATACTGACACTATGCCAGAGAGATGTGCTGCTGTAATTGCTGCAAAAGGTGGTGGACATACCAAATATTAAAGTTCACTTCATCGGATATTTGTTGTGCGCAACCGTCTGCATATTTTATGAACATTATGAAATTAAATCATGTTTTGGAGACAAAAAAGTCAATATTTTCAGATGTGTCAGGTGTTCTAATTATTTTGGCCACCACTGTAGATATACAGTGACAGACCCCACCTGCACATTAACAGAGAGCTCTATATCATATCGCAAAGCTCAGGTGTAAAAAAAAACTGTTATGCATACAAAATGTTAACAGAAGAAAACTTTCGGAAAACATTGGATGATCGAATCTGCTCTATATAGCATGACTCCACAGTCCCTCAGCACAAGACTGCAGCACAACAGGTTGGCATCTGACCCCTGAAAATGTCTAACCCATATGGAATCAGGCCCAACAGACCTTGCAGACTGGGCGGCATTGGCCATAAGACGCCCTTTCCGACCACCGGCACCAACCTGCAAGCGTTAGCCCCAGCCTCCACTATTCCTGATGCTGCAAGTGTTATGTTCAATTTCCTCTTTTGCCCCTAGTATGTATTCATTTGCTGTCAAACACCTCTATTATTATTCATTAATTTTGAGCTGTCAAGTCCAACCAGGCGAGCCATCCAAATGTGCAACACAAAATAAATCCATGTCAAACCAAAGCAGGCTGCTTAAAGAGTCTGGTTCCCTAGGATCACGCTCATGCTAATAGTTCACGATTCACATTCATACCCAGTGTCTGCTTTAGGTGTCCCAGAGGTGGTCCCCATTCACAGAACCACCACGGCAGAGAGACTCCAGCCCTGGCTGGCTAGGCCACTGAATGGAACAGGGCCAAGACAGAGGCTGGAGGACCCAAAGGAGTTCCTGCATACACAAGAACAAAAATGCCAAATTAGCTGCAAAACACCCAACACAGAATACTGGGCAGACCATATGACTAATGGCTATCCTCTGCATTAGTGGTGCTGCCTTTTGTCCAATGCAATTTTAGTTTTTATTTTCATACATTTTCCAATGTTATTTCCTTTTCAGTTTTGCTTCAGTTCAGTTTTATAAGTTTGGATCATTTTTATTTGTTTTTATTTTTATTGAGCTTCATAGTATAATTTAAATTCCAGTTTCTAAAAAGAAGCCCTTGAATGACCCACACGCACAAAATCTATTATGAATAAAGGTACAGCTTCAATAAACATTGCAAACCCTAGAGTAGAGGGTTGCAACCTTTAATTTCCAAGAATATCAATGAATGAATGGATGAATGAAAGTTACATTTATATAGTGCTTTTCAAGACACCCACATACATAATATACTATATTTCCAAAGCCACACCTTTCTGTGAGCGCCGATGAATGTGTCTTGATCGCATGTTGGGAAGGCTGGAAAGCCCTGCCCTAGAGCATATCTCTCACACACCATTAGCGGCACCCATCTGTTCAAGGAATAGACTGTTAATTGTTAGCCAGCATTTTGAACTTTAGATTGAATTAACCGGAGAGCTTCTTTAGGCACACATGAAGTTAGCATCTGTTGTACACGAGCTACAATTTTAATTAAGGCTATCGATGTTAACGTGTTAGCGTTAGCGGAAATTTTAAAGTCAGAGCATGTTATTACTTTTTTGAGTAGGTTAACACGTTTATTTCTCAGTGTATATGTGATTAATCAGCAAGGTGTACAATTAAAAAAAAGCTTTCAAAGAAAATAAGACCATACCTACTGTAAAACATGGAGGGGGCTCTGTTATGTTTTTGGGCTGCTCTGCTGCGCCTGGCACAGGGGGCCTAGAATCTGTGCAGGGCATAATGAAGTCTCAAGACTGTCACGGCATCCTGGAGCAAAACCTATTGCTCTGTGTCAGAAAGCCCTGCCTCAGTTTCCGGTCATGGGTCCTCCAACAAGATAATGACTTTAAAGTGAAACACACCCAAAGGCACTCAAGAATGGCCAATAAAAACACTGGAGTATTCCTAAATGGCCCTCTTTGGGCCCAGATCTTAATCCTGTCGATCATCTATTAGAAGATCTGAAAAACGCAGTGTGGAGAGGGCATCCTTCAAAGCTGTGGAGCTGGAACAGTCTGCTCAGGAAGAGTGTGCCGAGCTACCTGTGGGCAGGTGCAGTCTTGTTGCGAACTAGAGAGATCGCTTGTTGGCAGAGATTGCTGTTAAAGGTGGCGCTGCAAGGTAGTTGGTACCATCTCTTTTGTCCGTGCCATTTCATTTGTTTGTGTTATGCAAAAATATTCAGTTGAATGAAAAAAAGCAATGTCTGATTTCTGTTACACATTAACGTTTGTCAGTTTCAATTTATTTCAGGATTGTTTGGGGGCTATTTTTTCGTGGAAGGGTACCAACACATTTGTCCACTTCTCTAGGCTGATAGACTATAGGCAGGCTTTAAAACTCAAAAACAGAAGTTAAGAAAAACCACAGATAAAAAACAGATAATGATACAGTAACAGATGACAACAAACTCTCACTCAGCCGTTGCATTATGGTAGATGACCACTTAATCATGGCATCATAGCAGATTGTGATATACCAGTGGTTTTGATCCCACTGTGACCCAGTCGCAATAGAACTTGCCCCCCTTTGTGATATACTCATCAAATTTGACATTACAGCAGACTGCCACTTCACATTTGACACAAAAATTACAAATTGTGAATATTATGCACTGTGAGAGCAGAATAGATGATCGCTCACTTATTTTGACGACACCTCATATAATCGAATAAATCACATAAAATGAGTGCATGCATAACGTTAGGCAGCAGCACGACCGTCAGAGGCACTGTAGGGATGAACAGAATGAAGTCTGTTCAGTTCAGCATGCAAAGCATCCATCCTTCAACTCTTCCTTTGTAATAAATTACAAACTGGAGTCATGTCTCCCGCCGTGTTTACCCAAGATACCTGGTGTGTATTAAAACACCCTTCATTAGTCATGCCAAGGGCTCATTAAAACAAGCCATGTGTAACATCCAATAACACAATATCACTAAACAAATGCAAAATAAGTAAATATTTACGAAATGTTGAAGCTGATTATCTTCACTTCCTGTTTGAGAAGAAAGGCGTGCTTGGCCAGAGAGGGGCCGGCTCCTGAATGCACTGTTCTTGAGTTTTACTCGGGCAAATCACACAAGGTCTTTTCCATGTGGAGGATCATTAATAGCTGAAGTGGTGCACTAATAAATCAGTCTCCATTCGGCCAAATCCAAAAAAAACTGTGGGCGACTTCCCAGGCGGCAGCAGCAAGTTCTAACGCCTCCTGCCTCATTCCGTAGATCACACGGCTTGCTGTCTTAAAAACGGAATTGACATTTCTCAGCGGGAAGTGTGTAGCAATTTGTCAAGAACCATAAAGAGAGTGTACAGGTCCGCATCACAATTAATGCGGCGATAATGAGAACACAGAATTAAAGTCAGCAAGTAATAATACTCAATCTTTCTACTCTCCTTTGAGTTGTCCTAGAGGGTGCGGTAGTGATAAAGAACACAGCCGACCACCCATGGCATAGTGGGCAGGGAGAGCAGAAAGAATTATGGGTAGCAGAAGTCGCGCTCTAGAGCAGTGGCGGCTTAATGGGATTCAGGGAGCCGATAGATAGCCCACGTAACATTCACTAGAAGTCAGGTATGCACAAACACACACGCAAAAGTGTGTGCATAGGATAAAATAACATGAATACAAATGTGTATGTGCGTGTATGTGTCAGTGTGTGTGAGAGAGAGAGAAAGAGAAAGCGAGAGAGAGAGAGAGTGCATATGCCCTGCGTTGGCCTGCCATCCTGTTCAGATGATCCCTCACCCCTGCGTCTTATGCTGCCTGGGACAGACTCCAAGCGCCTCTCACCAGCATAAGCTGTTGGACGGTGGAAAGGGGGTGTTCCCTAAAGCTTTTTCTGTCTATCTGAGTCCTTCCTGGTACTCTGGTTTTGCCTCACAGTCCAAAAATATGCTCAGGTTAATTGGAGTCATGCAATGTGTGCATGTGCGAGTGAGTCCTACAATGGGTTGGTGCCCCATCCGGGGTTCCTCCCTGCGTTGTACCCAAAGCCTCCGGGAAAGGCTCCAGACCCCCTGCAACCTTTCATAGGACAACTGGTTTCAGAACTTGGATGGATGAGTATATATATATATATATATATACTGTATATATATGTGTGTGTGTGTGTGTGTGTATATATATTTATCGTACAGACCGTACAGACACCAAATAGCCATAGCATTAAACCACCTGTCTAATATTGGGTAGGTGCCTTGAAAACAGCTCTAACCCACTGAGGCACGGGCTCCACAAGACCTCTGAAAGTGTCCTATGGTGTCTGACACCAAGATATATATTATTTTGTCTCAGACAAAGCAGAGTGCATGCATAAAGATAATTAATTTTGGGTCCAGTGTAGGAAACATCTATTGTGCCCTTTTACAAAGCTACTTTCTGGTAATTGCTTGGGATCTTTCCTGCAGCATAAATGTTGATATAAAGCGTGAGTAAAGGTCACCGTGGACGTTTTCACTGCCTAACTGCAATGGGATACAAACATTAGCCTGCTGTTCTGACAGATGCTAGGATACCTAGCCGCTAACATACGCACTTGCTAATACATGCTAACGAGCACATAGTCACTAATTAAGAACCCTGATAAGAGGTACGATAAATAAAGCGAAAGGCGGGTTTGCCTTGTAGTGGGTTCTAGATCATGATCCAGCGCAGTATTATTAGCATTGATTAGAGTTGATTAGGCAGCTCCACACTCGGCTCGCCGTGTCTGGATCCCTACGGAGTCCGCACTGGCTCTCCATTTCAGCTAAGTGACCCAGGTTCGTGGCATTGTTTCTTATAGCGACCCGATCAGACCCTCAGCCACAGGTGGGGGCGTCTAGCTTTGATTCAGTGTGTATGCATCAACCGGCATGCAGCCTGTGCAGTTGCTCCAGCCTTTTTTCCCCAAATTTTAAACTTTGATTTTTTTCCCTTACTTTTTTTACTTTTATTAATTTTGTCTTTGTTTGTTTATATAGTGTTTTTCTCAAACATGTTTTACCTAATTTCCTCAGGGATCAATAAAGTATTCTGAATCTGAATCTGAATCTGAACAAATGTGCGGGGAAATGGTTGGATAACCGGCACATGCTGGTGGGACAGAAAATGAGCTTTTCAAAAGTGTGCGTGTTGGACGAGAGGTACGAGCAGCCGTAGCTCGGGAACTGGGTCCCTCTCAGTCGCTGAGCACAGGGAGTCCACATCCCCTCCTGCTGTCTTAATGAGATTTTCTTCCTCCTCCCGCCCAGGTGCTTTTACAGTCTGCTATGAGAAGGCAACTGTGCCATAGGTCCCTGTAGGAGGGGGGGGGGCACCTGCAAACTGAAAAGTGGCTTAAAACAACTCAAACCTGCCAGCCAGTCTCATTGTCGGAGTGATACGCATACCGATTTCCATTGCCAGCCATCTGTATTTCATGGGGGGGTTCTCAGCATGTTCTTTCATTTTTGGGCAAAACATTGGAGGAAGGGGGGTGGTACAGGGAGAAACCAAAACAGTAACGGGGGACCCGGCGGCTCGAGATGAAGCTGCCAGCAACAGGCAGCAAGAAGAGAAAATTGTCACTGTGAAAAAGATGACAGTGCGGGGACAGCGAGTCACTGCGAGCTTTCGGGGCGGATGAGCTGTTACATGGGAGAGAGACCTGGTGGAGGGTGGGGGGGGCAGGCCATCCCTGACTGCTTGTGCCTCATTATCCCATCACATAGAGATGCACCGGCAAAAGAGACACATTACCGCTAATGCGCTGTAATGAGTGCACCAGAGTGGGGGGGTGGGGGGTTGGGGGGGGCAGGGGCAGCGTCCTGATCTTACATCCCACATAGTCGCATGTCACACCCACCCAGAGCAGCCCCCAGACAAACATCACCTTCTATCTCCATATCCCCTCCCTTCTTTGCTCATTCTCCCCCTGGGTGCTTGCTACCCCTGGTTGGCCTTCAGCAAAGGATCAGGGCAAGATTCCCCGACCTCCGATCCCCCTGGAGTTTTCAGCTCCTCTGCTGATATGCACCACACCAAATAAGTCTGATGGTCCTGCCCCGCCCCGAGCAGCATGCCTGCCCCCCTCCGCTCTGCTCCCCATTAATCCAACAGCACTCTAGCGATTATTCCCGTCCTTCCGTCGGCTGCCAGCCAGCTTCTGCGACCATCCAGATTTCCTAAGGGGGCCCATGCTCTGGATATGTACAGACATGCACAGATAGCGACACACACCGACATACAGAGACATAGCGACAGGACAGGCAGGGGGGCCTCGAGCTGGGAGGGGGCCCCCCGAGGGCGACCGATTTCATAGTACAGCACAGCGACAGGACAGGCAGGGGCGCCTCGAGCTGGGAGGGGGCCCCTGAGGGCGGCCGATTACATAGGTCATCACAGCGACAAATCTGCTTTATTTGTGTATTCTGTTTTTCACAAAAATGAAAATAAAAGACTTGTTTTTATTAAATTAATTTTGTTGATATTATTCATTTAGACTTCATGCTAAAATAATGGTGATAAATTTTACCATATCAGGGTAGGTAAGCAGTCGGACCGCCAGTGTCCCTAGTTCACCTTTGCCAACATGCTAGCAAAAACCTGCCCATGGATATACATGCTTATACATACATATAAGCACATGCATTTGCAAATCATTTAAGCAATCAAAGAGACTTTAGTTCTCCCAATTTTCATAACATACATAACAGTGTTGGAAAGACAGTTAAGCGGATGAGAGGAACAGCTTGTTTTTCCGGAGCGAGTAGCTTCTGATATGATAATGGCAGAATGGTGTGTCTGTTCTCGCAAACCTCAGGGTAATAATCATGCGATATTCCCCTGAGGGGTTTGCTGGATAAACGGCAGCTGAGTGTAAATGCGATCAACCAGGTGCAGCAGATTTTCTGTTCGAACGGAGAACGCTGACACGTTCATGGTGACCTCCCGCTGTCTCCTCACCCATTTCACCTCCTCCTTTACCTGTCCTTCCTTATCCATCCATGTCTGTCCATCTTCACCCCAGCCCCCAAAACAGGCCTCAACGTTAGACAATCAATGGGAATACAGGGACCCAGTTCAGCTGCACTGGTCAGAGTATAACTGGCTACCCCCCACCACACGCACGCAGTTGGTTGACTTTCGCACTTGCTACCATTGCCACAATAACCAAATGCTGAAGGATCGAGCCATTTTTTACAGGTAAAAAATCATAAGCACTTTGTCCAATTCTCCACCAAATCTCGGCTGCACTGGCCCTCCCCACTAAGAGTCACCATAGTCATTTCATTCTTCAAATGGCATTTCCTGGTATGTGTTCACTTCCTCCACATCCTCTGTTCACTGTACTACGGATTCTCACCACTGGCTACCCTTTCGCCAAGGATCACCATTAAATAAGGATTACTAACTGAACTGGAAAGTGACAGAGCGGACTCTTTACATAAATACCTTAGGATGCAAGATTCATTCCAGCAAAAATGCACCTTGGTGACATCAGAGGGTTACATTTTTCTCTAAGCAGAAGGTGCCCATTCACAGCTCTCAGAATCCATTCGACTTTCGCCATGCAGGATATCTTCTCGTGGCCGAACATGATGTGATTAAAGTGCTTCTGCCCAGACTTCTGTGAGGGCAACCCCTTGAGATGGTGGGCACCATTAACGTCTGTTGCTTTCTGATCAGCTAGCACTGTCTGACACCATCTCAGGCAGCGGGGAGCCATCCCCACAAGCTGCTGAAGATCTCCCCGGATGCTGGCAGGGGACAGCGTCATAAATAATGCATCATCGAAACTAGTCGTGCATGTGCACTGGCTTTTTCCCACTGGGACCCTTTTTCCCAGTTGTTATTTACTGCTCTAGTGCTCAGCAGGTGGGGCTGGATCAGGACAGCAGCTGTAATGGAGGACAGGCATAGGCACCGACGGCTGGAACCGAAATAAATCTCATTGTCAGTCTCATTGTCAGCCTCTAAGTCTTCAGCAAAGTGTTTAATAAAGCTTTCAGTGATGAGGACACCCACTCCCCCCCACCCACAGCGATTCAAATGAGGGGCATCACTTATACTGACATGGACGTTCTGTAATAATCTTCCCTGAGCGCCTTGACTCGTGACCAAGTCGGTAAAAGGTTACCCCGGGGACTTTTCCGGCTATGCAGCGGACACCCTAAACCGGAAGGCTAAAGGTCGCGGGTGACTGATCACATTTGGTATAGTGCAAAGGAGCCCCAAACGCAAGCGTGATGCTCACGGCTAATGGTAGAACGGCGGCGCAGAGGCCTGCCGTGGGAACTGTGATCGAAGTCCCTTAAGTCTGTTTCCAAAGGTCACAATCTGCCGTGGTAGACGACGGCGCGGGCAGCTGCAGTGATGTCGGAGCGGGAGTGTGGCGATGCATGACTGCTGTCCGCACCTCGACATCCACCGTCTGCCGCGTCACCACAGACCCCCCTGGCAGAGACTTGGCTGGCAGCGCCGGTGGTCAGGGGACAGCTCTATTCGATCAGGCAGAGTCGCCAGATCAAGGTCCTGTCTGCCACACTCGTGGAAGGGGGGCGTAGTGATGTTGAGAGAAATGAAAAGGGTAAAATCATTTGTGACAGCCTCCATTTTTCACTAAATTAGTGCACTATGATCCATGAGATGAGGTCAGAATTAAACTGCAAACAGTCGGAGAGTCTTGCATATTAAGCAAGCTGACAAAACAAAGGCGGAATAAATTATTTGTAAACATAAAAAAACCTTGATAACCCTAATATCCTTTTCGAAATAACTCAGACCAGCATGTAAACATATGCACACATGCACACTTCCTTCAGTTAATCAGCTGCCTGTACTTTTGGGACAATCAACATAGCATTCATACGCAAGCCATGAATTATTTGCGATCAACCTGTGCTGCCCTCTACTGACAGCTTTAAGACCAACAACTTGCCAGGACAAGTCGGCACAGCTCAAGACTAAATTCAAGGCACTGGTTTCACTGTTTACAAGCCACCTGTCAAGTTTAATTTTGGCCAGACGACCACCTACCTCACACCGACACAAACCTGCCACGGTAATAACGTGATAAGTGGTGCTTGCATCCCGGTCTGTCTCCTATCCCTCTGAGGTTGTGTCACCCCTGTACATTTATTTGACACTTTATTTCCCTTCCCATCATCTTTTCACATCATTTTTCCTGGTGACGGTCTTGGCAGCCCCAAGCAGGTCAGAGCAGACCTTGCTTACCGAGGACAGAGACACGGAGGCCTAGATAGAAATTCTTGGCCAAGTTCCCCACTTACTAGGAGGAGGCTGGGGGCAGGGGGTTCCCCATGGTAAACTTTGCAGAATGGAGGTATAATGTTCCACATTTGAATTACAATATTCATATTCAGGGGCCGGCAGTATATGGAATCCACCAGGGTACCCATGTGACCTGCCTGCCCGGATATGCCTAAGCCAGCTGGGCGATACCACCACTCCACCGCGCTCTGGGTCTGTGCCAAGGGCTTAGAGTTGCTGTTAAGTTAAAATCAACCTTACCCTTCAGGACTGCTGTATGTCTTGCATGCTGATGTTCTTAGGGCAGGGGTGTCAAACTCCAGTTCTGGAGGGCCGCAGCCCTGCAGATTTTTGGGGTTACCCTCATTTAACACACCTGATTCAACTCCTTTGTGGTGGACTGTTTGTGGTGGACCAGGGAAAGAACTAAACTACCCAGGGCACCGGCCCTCCAGGACCGGAGTCTGACACCCCTATCTTAGGGCAATGCCAGCAAGTTCACCAGACTGGAAACTAACTAGAAGACGATGTGTCTTGATACCCATTTGCTTATGAGACCAGACGGGGACTTTGACAGAAATCCCTCCTTAGGCATACCTATTTTCAGAGAAGTGGATGAGGGACAATCAGGGGGGACATGCAACACAAGACATAGCCGGCGTAAATTACAACATGGCTCCCCACTCTAAACGCCCTTATAGGTTTAACCATATCATTGACTTGGATACTCCTAATATTTCCTTAATCTGTCTGATGGGTTTGTTTTGTTTCCTCAGCCTAACGACGGCCTACTTTGCAGGCATTGGCATTCACAACCGACTGGGCATCGAGCCCAATTGCATATAGGGCTATGTGGGCTATATAGGGCTATGTGGCCGCAGAGTGCCCATACTGACCCCTGAAAGTACCTAAAATGGGCACATAAGCGCCAGAACTGGGCCTTGGAGCAATGGAAGATGGTCTCTTGGTCCAATGAATTCGGTTCCCTGTTGTATCATGTGGACAGTCAAGTACTTGTCAAGCAAGTTTGGGATGCATCGGACCAACAAGTCAGATGCATGGCCAAGTAGCCCCATATGCAGCAGGGCTCCGCGCACTGTGTGTCATGACACAGTACTCCTGTGTTCATGAGCAAAGCCATTTGCCATGTGTGCCACAGTAGCCCTTCCGTTTCTTTGTACCACATGGGATTGCCTGCGTTCACATTTCACATCAGTGAATGTTGGCTGCCCCACACCCTATTGGTGCTTTGTAATTTTTCCCTCTTTAGACCACCGTCAAAAAGTACTCACCCTGGCTGACCAGGAGCACTCCCCAAGCCCTGCCATTTCGCAGATGTTCTGACCCAGGCGTCTGACCGTTATGTTTTGGCCTTACTCGTATTTACTCACTGCTCATTTCTTTTACATTCAACACGTCAAAATAACGTCAAATATATCCCAGACATCGACACGCGCAATTTTTTACGAGATCTTTGGGTCCTTGAGCAAGGCCCTTAACCCCCAGCTCCAGGGGTACATAATGTTGGCTGACCCTACACTGTGACCCCCACCTATGGAAAGCAAGATGGGGAAAGCAAGGAGAAGAATTGTACCGCACCGGTACTCATGCAAATAAAGGGTTATTATACATTTTTATAATGGGAAAAGACAAACGCAGACAAAACATCTTCAGCGCATGGTTAAGTTGGACGTTTTTGCTTGGAAATTCAGCGTCCCGATTTCGCCAACTCAATAATATAAACATGGCATCCTCTATTGTGACTGGTAAGACCGTAACACTTTAGATGCTAATTACTTTTAACAAGTAATTTACATATGTGATGTGTTTGCATTCCTCATCTATTAGTGAAACTGCCAGCGTTACAGTGTTTGCAAAGACGTCTGTAATAATTGATACCAGACCACTGGTCTACTCGAGCATCTCTGACATGAACACGATTGGCTGTTGAGTGCTTGAGGGTCCCTTGCACAAACAACAAAGTGCAAAGATCTTACTGTGGGAATCCATATTGTTCTTTATGTGAACACACATTATTCAGAAGTGGCTCAGCAGTGTAGAGTGGGAGTGTGTGAATATATATCACACACACACAACCAGTCAAAAGTTTGGACATGCCAAGCCACCTGCAAAGCTGAGTGATAGTGTCTCAGCACATTACCAGGCCAACTGACCCAAACCCAGGCGTGGTGGTTCTGGAGGAGTTTGACCACAGAGTGAAGGAAAAGCAGCCAGTGAGAACTCAGCATATATGTGGGACCTCCTTCAAGACAGCAGGAAAGGCATCCCTGGAGGTCACTTCATGCAACTGGTGTAGAGGACAAAGTAGGGTCAGCCAGTCGCTAGAGCAACTAGGGATAAGGACCCAATGGTGGGATCACTCTACTTACCAAGGGATATGAACCGGCAGCCTTCTGAGTCTCAACCTACAGAGCTGCCACTGCAATCATTTCAATTCTTTTAAATACTTTTTTGGTCAGCACGTAACTAAATGACATGCATGGAATTTTCATGGCTTTATTCTAAAAATACACATATTACTAAAAGTAAACCTATCTATGGGTAGGTGAGTCCAAACTTTTGACCGGTACTATATTTTTTATATTAATATAACTGTATGGTGTTAATTATATTAATAATATAAAAATATATAGTGCCGGTCAAAAGTTTGTATGCACCTACCCATAGAAAGGATTACTTGTAATATTAGCTGACTGTAAGTCATCTGGAGCAAAACCTATTCCTATAATTACCCAACACAGTAGCTCTTGAAATACCGAAAAGGTGACACATTCAATGACATTTAGACAGAAATAATACCATTGCATAGTTAATTAGCACTATCATTTAGCAGACAACTAGATAGCAAATAGATGGTTCAATCTCAAAGTATTCCAGAAGTTACCCTTCCAGAAGTTAGTGCATTTTTATGTGGGTGCGTAAGTTATGCGGCAACCGTCATTAAAACTTCCATCATGTGACCACTAGGGAGCACCAAAAACATAACAATCATTTGTTATTCACATTAACAGCTCAGTTGGCATGTAATTGTATACAATTTATACAATAAATAATTTATACAGTTATATACCTGGTGGCAAAACTGTGAAGGTGATAATGTAAAAAAAAAAAATTCGATCAGTACTTTCATAATTCCCAGTGCAATGCTCTACCAATTATCCGACGGTTTGTCATTTTCCGAATTCCCTTAACAGAATTAGTGGAGGATGTTCACGCCCCCAACAGAAGTTCTGGACTCAAGAATCTATATCACAAATAGGAAATCACATGAAGTTCAATTGTAGTCAAGCACCAGAGGGTGCAGGAGTCTCTGAGAAGCACTACACCCCAAAGATAAAGCAAACATTTCACCCCCACCATTCGCACAGCCCATGATTCACACCTCACATATTCCTCAGCAAATTATTTCTGAAGAAATCCAAAACCCCAATACTGCAGACAAACAAATATTTTGCATTTCATGATTTTTTAACAACTACATAATTAGCATAACAGCACCCCCCCCCAGATGTAAACAAACGCGATAAACGCGATAAATGAGATTTTGAAACCCGTCTGCGGGGGGGGGGGGGATTTCTGTGCACTGTGAACCACCGTCTGGTTTAGTCTACATTCTAACAGTTAAAAGCTGTGAATGGGTTCAGTCAGGGAGTCACTGAGAGTTATTCCACCTTCCACCAACTGTGCGTTTTGAAGCCAGACATTTTTCAGTATTGTTACATAAAAAAAAAGAATAATCCTCAAGTACTTTGGTTAGTAAGTGCCATAAAGTCACTCTGCTCGCTTCACAAGTGCATGGTCTACTCAGGAAAAGGTTAGGCACTTGAGCAAACCCAAAACCTGAAGCCTTTCACAGTAGACCTCCATACCCTGCCCAGCAATCTTTGCCCCAGCAAACAGGCCAGGGCTGTGGATCTGAGTTGGGGGGTGAGTAAAGGTGAGGGAGCTTGCAGAGGATGTTGGTATCAGTCTGTGCCATTCTGTAGAGGGGTCCTTTCAGTTGCAGAGGTGGTTGGGTCCATTACTGGGTGAGATGAAGCGAATCCTTCAGAGCCGTGTTCCTGCCAAAGCGGGTGGAGAGAGTAGTGGGCAAAAGGTGATCAGGGACTCGCAATAAACACAAGTTCAGCACCAGGCTAGTGACCAATTATTTTAACAAGCCCAGCAGCAAACAGAGAGACATTCACCCTGGCGATGTCATCAATACCAGCTGATATAGATTTGCTACGCTCTGCAACTAAGCACAGCCAAGGACCTCTGTGACCATACAAAGAGACAGCAGATTTAGACCCCTTACGTTACAGTGATGTAGCAGAATGGCAGAAATTTACATCTGGGTCTGTGTGTAAAGACTGCTGTAGAACAACAAGAGATCTACACTGTGGTAAACTTTTCATCTAGACTGTTTTTCTTTCATCTGTATAGACTAGAGGGCTTTGATGTGGAAAAAAAACAGGCAAGTTTGCAGTGAGAAAGCGACGCAGAGTGTCCAATTTACTCTGCTAGAGAGGAGCTGGTACTCGTCATAACATGAAGTGTAAAAACTCAACGTTTATGCAATGCAGAAGAACACGAAGATAAATTTGGGTTGACAGGTTTCATGATTTCACAAGGAGCCTTCGCTTAGCTGTATGTGGAGAGCGTCAGGTAACGCGTTAATCCTGTTACCCACCTGTGCCAGGCAAGACAACCTTTTCAGGCCGCCCCTCAAAAACACTCTCGTCGTGTACGTAGTCCTAAAATACAATCAAGCCTCGTTTAATCCTAATGTTGGGTGACATGCGTTGGCTTTAGTCGGCTTGATTGACAGGCTGTGATTGCCATGACATTTATTTGGTTATTCTGGTGGGTTTTAATTACGATTTATTCATGCAATACAATCAAGTAAGTAATTGGGAAAGGATCATCAACCTTTAAGTCACCACCATAGAACAAGGTAAAGATTGACCTGCCAAATATCGTTTTTTTTCTTTTCCATAGTTAAACTGATTAAACAATTCAAATTTGCTGGAGCACTTAAAAATCTCAAAAAAAAAAAAAAAAAAAAAACTGACAAATTGTAGAAGTTCATGATTCTCATTATAATTTCCCCACAGCACTGCCATCTTTGGAGGCCTTGACGTGTTAAACAGAAACAGACCCCATTGCCCTGCTGCTTTGTTGACATCCCTTTCCCTCGTCTGAAAGATCTCTGAAAGAAAAACACAGCAGTGATGCGCGTTCAAAACCAAAGCATAAGTAAAGGTGGGTGGATCAGTACGTGCAGCTACATTAACTATAACATTTTCCCACTGATGATGCACAGAAGTTTTAAGATATAATCTCTCACTAAGCAGAAGGAAAACCCCCCTCTTCAAAATGGTACGGTCCATTATCTGATATATCTGATATAACTCAATCAGAGGTGAATTAAGGTGGCCATGGGCCCCTAGGCTTCTGGGGGGTGCTTCATTTATTTAACTAGTTTTATTGAGGCAAAAATCACAGAATTTTTACAGAGCAACAAGTCAAAAGGCTTACAAATCCTTACAAGGCAGCAACTGAACCACAAAATATTCGCACATCCTTGTATGATACAAAAATGTGAGCTAATAACCGTAAGTAACTGTAACTGTGCAAACTTTTATTGAAAACATCATTCTTGAACACCAAGTTTCTAAACAAACTGAATGTTTTATATCGTTATATGTTCCTAGTTTGTGCCACATACTCTGCATCCGCAATAATTCACTATATATTTAAGCCAAAATTATTGTTTTATTATTTATTTGCCAAAAAAGAAAGTGCCGAGTCGCTACCAACCCAAATATGGTAAAGTGACTGTATGATTATCACAGTGCACAAACTCAATGTACATGCTCTCGGGATGCTGGGATTTCTGTCAGCTTCGTCACACACCCAGTGTTTTGTACACATTGAGCATTAAGTGGACGGGATCAGTGCACCTCAGACCACGACACCAGTCAAAAATCATGCCTGAGTTCGCCTGACTATCAAAATGCTGCTCCATTTACATACCTTCAGGACAGAAAGAAATCTAAAATACATGGTTTCTGTCCCTGTGTGTGCACTTGTAATCACAATTCGTAGTTTTAGCGTGGCTTCTAAAAATGTACAAATTAGAAGTTGCAAATTATTGTAAATACAAACTTTGTAGCAAAACTAAAATGTAAGTGCGCAAATCTCTGCACGGGTGTACAAAACTAAAATTACAAGTATGCAAAACTATTTTACACAACCACGGAACTCTGTCATAATAATCACTCCATGAATAATAGGACCTTTCCGTGAACAATCTCTGACCATGAAATGTGTAGGTAAATCACTTATAGCTCAGCGGCAAAATCAGTACTGTTTTGCACCGCCAATGCAACGTTTTCCTTGGGTTTCATGCGTTTGTTTGTAGGCGTATACACAGACACTTTGGGCCACTTCTGATTGGTGAGCATAACTGGCACGTGAGGAACACGGCACTTCTGATTGGTGAGACAAGCTGTCACACAAGGAGGCCGGCATGAATTTGTAAGATTACTCTCAGGACAGTTTTTAACTCTGGGTCAGAGGCGCAGTATAATGCATGTGTCGAATTGTGGCCTTTGCGATTCACTAATCGCATTGTTTCACATCTATAGTTCAGCCTTACCAATAACTGAACTAACAAATGCGCACATAAAACAAATGCTATAACATATGCTAAACAGCAGCAGCTCATAATTGATAGCAAATGCAATAATGCAGACACGAATACATATTCCTACCTTTAGAAGTTTTGCTTCCTTGTTTTCCTGACAGAGAAGTCCTTCATAACGCATAATAATGACCTTAGTAACAGCCATATCTACCTAATCAGCTGTCCTGGCACACGGGGGGGTCCTAGGCTGCAGCCTATAAAGCCTATGCGCCGATCCGTATCTGAACCCAATGCATGACCTTTCAATCCCAATTGCTCCCATCACTATGGACAACTATACAGTTGAATGCAAGTCAAGAAGGGCTTCATTCTCACACCAATCATTTTCAGTACACTGCTTACAGTGATGCAAAATAATGTCATATGAAAGCAAAATAAATTAAACAAAAGCAAACTGACGCCATTGAATGTGACCTGCTGTCAGTCATGAGAATATTGGTAATTGTCCGTTTTTTCAAATGTCCTGGTAAAACTAAAGCGACTAAATGTCTGGAAGTATATTATATTTCTGGCATATTCCTCAAATTCTTAGTTCCTCAAAAGACTGTAATTCATGTCTTGGCACATATCTTCAATTCAAGTCCTTCTGAAACATGGACATATGCCCATTTTATTTTTCAGCTACTCTTTTCAGTCAGAAGTCATTTTCATGCCTTTAAAAGAGACAATTTGGTTCTGTTTTTAGGGAACTATACCCAAATGTTTCATAAATTTCAGAATTTGTTTCCAATAACACTGAACTTGTAGATTTGTGTTCCATTTAGAGCTTTGTAAACATCTCTCTGAATGTGTAAAGCTACCATGTAGCATTTCATGTCTCAGTCCTATCAGACTGATATCGAACTGGAATCAAATCGGATTGTTACCTGTTTAGAGAAATATTAGAGAGAACATCAGACTGGCGTAGAGTGGTGCTGGATCTTCCTCACTGAGAACTAATGCAGGTTTCCACATACATCGTGTTAAGGGTTAGAAAACAGAAATGCAAGGACTCAATTTTAAGACTGTCGGGATCTATAGGGATATAGAAAGCTAGACAGACAGGAAGGTATGCAAACTGTGGGCTTACCTTCTCCCACTGACGCAGAAGAACAGCCCCCAGAAGAGCAAGGAGGCCCAGGCTGATGATGATGTACTGGAGGTATTCCAAAACAGCTGGCATCAGCACCAAGTTCCTGTAAAACGTGGTCAGCACCGGGCCATCGATGTACCCCTTCTGTGAAGGACAAGAGGGGTAACAGGGACATCTAAGGCAGGGAAGAGGGCTGGGTGGAAATGCGCTATGGCAGGGCTTGGACCAGGATAGAACTCAACGCTCACGACTACTGACCCATCCCCCACCCCCCGGGAGTCAGCTGAGAAGCAATGGGGCTCCATTACACGCACATCAACTCACCTCTTCAAACCAGATCAGGGGCATCACCACTTCAGAGATCTTGCCAGTCTGCCTGAGAACACAATATTAAGAAAAAATATAAATTAATATTATAGCCACACTTTAAAAACCCAACAGATTAATTATATTGTACATTTAAATTCAGTTTCAACACTAGAAGTGTGGTAGTTATTTCTAGTTAAAGGATCCATAGCTGAACTTTAACAGTTAAGCCATATGTTGTGGGATTTATTCTAGACAAGCTTCATTTCAAATAAACAACACAAGAATATAACATTCAATGTTCTATAGATGACCAACAACAGCCCAGAAGACGTCCTGGGGCTTACGTGATGCCCGACACAGCCTTGATGTACAGGTTGAGTTGCAGTCGGATGGACACATTCATCGGCACACCAGTCTCCTGTGGACAGCAGGGGGGGGAGAGGTGAGGGAGCCATCCTACGCAGCAAGACATGACTGCCTTCTATTAGTGGAGTTCTGTAGCAAGCCAGAAGCTGGCTGAGCAGCAGAAGTGACGGCAACCAGCCAAAAAACGTGCAGGTGCCTGGCTTCTGGTCTTCATGACAGCAAGAAAGACGTGTGAGTGCTTATGTGAAAAAGGGGGTCATACCGCGACCCCGACCAGGAAAATTAAGATGATGGGTGGATGGATGGTTGGATGGATGGATGGGAGGAATTTTAGCACCTTATCATCCCTACCACAAAGAACACCTCCACACTTAAAGAACATTCTGGTAGAGTCTTTCTGCGATTCCTGGGTCGTCTTTCTAGATACATGGACTGAGGGATTATAGGCCTCCATATCCTCAATAGTGAGCTCCATAAACTTTATGACTAAAAAGTTTCTCTTTCTCCACGGCCCTATGGTCAGATTTTACAGTGTTCATTTCCAACTAGTAGTTGAGTTATCCCCCCAAGACATTTGTATACAAACACAGAATAAAAATGCTTATTATGAATAAAAAGAGTATTAAGAACACAAATCAAACAAACAAACTCACTATGCACATTATCAATAGATGCCACATAAAAACACGTGCATGGCGTATAAATGACGGCAAGTCCCCATCCCCTGAGCAGACCAGTTTATCGAGTTCACCTCGGCTGTCTGGCACATTATCACGCCGGTATTTACGAGAGTATAAAGTGCGGCCTGAAGTACACGGCGCCATGTTCCTACAACGCTGCCTTTCCTGAAATGGCATGGCGGACGCGGGCTCTTAAAGGACCCACAGGGACCCGACATGTAAACCCATGGTACCACAGAGAAAATGCCCTAAGGCTAAGCCACTGCATATCAGCATCATGCCAGTTACGACACTTTATTAAGTCAGAGCCACAATCCCGTTGCACTTGTTCATCCGGGTTATTAGGGAAAGTACATCATTTTTATTTCAGACTAGTGTTCTCCAGTCAGTATTACTTCAGATTTACCTTTTTTCCATGGCAGGCCACCATTACTATAGATAAATGTCCCTTAAAACCACAACATTACATTTTCCTTTCCAAACAAAGGTTCTAGGATTCGGTTTTCGTAATGAGAATGGCTTCATTAGAGCATATAATTACAGCCCAATGATAAGATTCATCACAGTCATCTATAAGGGTGAGGCATTCATCTTGTTAATATTCAGTGCTAAATGTCAGATTCTTAAAGACATCCAAATAAGCTGCAAAGGGAAAAACCCTCATTTCTAAAAGATATTTTATCCAGACAAATAAAACTAGTACTGCTATGTTGATAAACAAATTACTTTGGCACCACTATACTATCAATCAAGTGTACTAATAACTGGTGTCACATTCCTGTTTATGCTCTGAAAGGGAACCAACTCTGGTTAGAGTTTCCAGGTAACAAAATTTTTTTGTTAATTTATTTTTTGATGAACTGGTTTCCAGTGTCACTAAACTACAGACAGGAGCAGGGAGATCACAAAGCGGAGATGCAGAGCCGAGGTTTTACTTGGAAAAACTGTCCCAAAAATGGCAGGAAATTGCTTTAGAGAGCTCTGAAGCAAAACGTAGATATGGAAGATATAGAACCTGACATTTCAGACAATTCCACCCCCTTGCTTTTTCACAATTTCTATAAAATGAGACAGGTAAACAAGGAGTCCCTTTAATGGAGAAAAAATTATATATGTATGTGAACAGCAGCATTACAAATACTAAATGACTGATAAATATAGGTCACCCTGTGCTGACACTGATAAGGGGGTCATTAAATCACTGTCAATGTCAGTTACTGCAGTGTAAGCATAGCAAGGCGAATCTGATCAGTTTGATAAGTCAGAGTGGGCCGCTTAGCCGCAGGCTTGCTATTGACAGGAACGTTGCATAAAGCTCAGTTTATGAGGTAATAACCCATTTAGTGATGTCATAAATGCACTGATAATCCCATATTATCATTATAATCTTGAGTAGTAAGTGGCCCTCAAAGTCATTTCCAATTAGCTTATCGAAATGGCCTTTATACCAGGTTGGGGACCTTGGCACAGTTAAAGATGAGCACTGGGCACTGGCGGGTTTCTGAGGCCGGCTACACAGGCAAGGGCCACGCGCATCTGACAGGCTGAAGCTGGCGGGGCAGAGCAGTGCGCCCCCCCAGAGGCACCTTAGTGGTAAGGCAATGGGCAAAACCAGTGCCAGAGGTTACTCTGAATAAATCTGCAGGTTCAACATGTGTTTGGGGGGGGGGAAAACATGTTTATCCATCCAATTCAGATAAGATGGGAGAGACCTCAATTTTATGCTTATATGGCCAGATAAGCGGTTAACAAAACTGCATAATCATACAGCAAAGTTAATGTTTTCTTGCAAACAGTTACAATGGAGTGTCACTGTAGATACACACTGGTGCTGAATTGATAAAATACTTAACGGCCTTCCAAAGTTAACAGCATTCAGTGCTTGGAGGAAGAGGGCCATATTCTGTAAAAATGACAGACCTCTCTATAGACGTTAGAGTTCTGAACGGAACTCATTTGTCAATTAACCTTGCTGGACTAGAAGGGACTAGGGAAGCATCTGTTACAGGCCACGGGGTGTGTGGGGGGGGCTGATAGGCATCTTCAGGCCCCAGTGAGACTGAAGGGGGAGGAATAAAGGAAACTAACAGGCAGCTCAGAGGCTCCGTAACGTGGGGAGACTCAACACTTACAGAGCAAGCAGGGACAGCCACTCACCGGGTGGATGTCAATGAAGAGGCCATGTTTATCTTCTGAAGGATGGAGCCCCTGTACAAACTGCCGGAGGACTGGGTCCCCGTTGTAGAAGTGTGGGTGAGACATGAACACCGGAGAATCTGAAGGAAGCAGAAGTTGACACCGTCAGATCTGGGGTTGGGGTGAGTGGGTGGCTGCACAGTACTCTGCTTTAGGAGCACTGGCTGATGTACTGCCCTGGCTGATGTACTGCCCTGGCTGATGTA
>JAODKM010000108.1:28776337-28797843 GCA_026780845.1 Petrocephalus sullivani
GGGGAGGACGGATTAGGGGGGGCGGCGGGGGGGGAGGGGGGCAGGGGGGAGGACGGGGAGGGGGGGGGGGGGGGGGGGGACTCTGCGTATTACTTTGGCTCCCACCTCCAGGTTGAGTGTGGAGTTTGCATGACCTCCCCTTATCGTGTGGGTTTCCTCCAGGTAATCGAGTTTAATTCCGTAATCCCAAAACAAGCAGTTTGGATAAATGGTGTCTGTATGTAATGCAGAGTTTATAATCATGTATGCATGTATATGCCCTGATATGTATCAGTATCCCATCCAGGGTGTAGCCCAGCCTTGTCCTCTGTGCTGCCTGGCACAAGCTCCAGGTCCCCCCAGCCTTAACCGCAAGTGACTCTTATGATTGATTTAATACCCAGATAACAGTTGTGTGAAGGCTTCTGGGAATATGCTTATATAGTCTACATGAGCTTTGTGGACTGTGTGTGGGAGGGGCTGCAGGAAAATGGGGTACCGGGCTGCTAGTGCATGCTATTCTGTCCCTCTGTAAATGCAATAAGAATTTGCTCTATAAACTTGGCACTAAATCTAAGTGGGTTAGAGGGGACACTGGTCTCCAGCAAAGGTGCGTATGAACGTCTGTGATCTTCACGGACAGGATATCAGTATGGGGGCTGGAGGTGACACCTCTGCTATTTGCAGATGATGTTGGATGATGTTGTGCTTCTGGCCTCAAGCCACCAGGACCTCCAGCATGCACTTGGGTGGTTATATGCTGAGTGTGAAGTGTTGGGGATTAAAATCAGCACCTTCAAATCCAGATCGGGAAAGGGACTGAGTACCTCAGGATCTTGCACATGAGTGATAGTAAGAGGGCGTGTGATGATGACGGGCAGATCGGTTTGGTCGATGCAGATCTGAGGGCACTGAACAGGTCTGCCATTGTGAAACAGGAGTAATGTTGTCAGATGACGCTCTATGTCCCTGGGCTGAAGGTTTCGACTGAAAGAACAAGGTCGCAAGTACAAGCAGCCTGAAATGAGGTTGCTCTGAAGCTGCTACTCTTGACCAAGACCAGCCAGCTGAGGTGGTTTGGACATCTAATAAGAATGCAACCTGGCTGGTTCCCATGGGAGCTGTTCCGGGCACGTCTGACTGGCTGGAGGCACATGGGCAGATGTAGGACATGCTGGATGAACCTGGTGGCTTGGGAATGTCTGTGGATCCCTTATAAGAAGCCTGTGTTTTCGTAAGGGTCTAACCTGCTCCGCACGTTCCCACCACGGCCCTCAGACCCGTCTTAGTAGTCCACTAATCCACTTTTTAAAGCAAACATTACTAGTCCCTCCCCAGAAAGACAGAGACTAGTTCAGAGACTGTGTGGGTCCTCCGTGAGAGAGTTTCCAGGTAAGCTGGTGTTATCACTCCCTCATGATTGCCTGGGGGTATCTCTCAAGATCCTCTCTGATATCCGGGCTTCTAAGCGGTTCAATCTCAGAACTTATAGTACCCCAGCTAAACTCTGATTTCCAATTTTAACAACATGTGCCCCCAATTCTACTATAAAAAACAGGATTGATCACTGCAGTGTCAGATCTCTCAACTGACAAAGAACTCTAGTGTTACTTCATATATATTATATATATGAAATGTGACATTTTTCTAATTAAAGTACTGATGATTAGACACCCAGAATATTGCATCATGGATTCATTAGTACTGCTGCTGTCTGAAATAATTTGAAAAATAATAATTTAGAGCAGGGGTACCCACACTTTTTCGGCTTGCAAGCTACTTTTTAAATGACCAAGTCGAAATGATCTACCTACGTTAAAAATGCTAGCTATATGTTGTATATACCAGGTATACTTTATATATACAGTATATGTTGGCGAACCTTGCACCACTGTTGAACTCTTACAGCACAATACAATTCAATACATTATGGTTTCTTACTTTCGGGTCCCCTCCCATTTTTTAGTATGTATAAATTGGAAGGCTGGCTGGGTCACTTTACTCGCTGGAGTTTTGCATTAGCTCACAATACATTTGCATTTTCTGCGTAGTGACGCGTTAGAAGAGAAGGCTTCTAAGTATTTATAGTAACCTAACGAAACAAAGCTTTAATGTCGTGCCATCAACCCGCATTACCTTGGCAATCGACTGGTCGATCGATGCAGTGAGCACCCCTGATTTAGCGGGTGACGTGGAGGTAGTAACAGCACCGTGGTCTACGCCAGGGCAGACGATGGTGTACTGGTTAGCGATGCAACCGTGTAATCAAAAGGTTGCTGCTTCGAGTCCCCGACCTGCAGGTACTGCTGAAGTACCCTGAGCAAGGTACGACGTCCAAGCACTGCTGCCCGGGCACTGAAATAGCTGCCCACTGTTGTGTCACAAAGTCACATGGGTTTAATGCAGAGGACACATTTTGCTGTGGTGTGTCAACAATGACAATCACCTTTCACTTTTTTTTAACCCCCCCTTGTTGTGAGTTGGACTGCTGCCCCCAATTTGCACGCCCTCCCTTCGTTTCAGCATGCTTCCTCTGGGTCACAGTGAACTGCTGCCTCTTAAGTGTGGTTGTGCCACTGAAGATAGGCTGAATTTATGCTGCATGTTTTTATCATATAACTTAAATGTCATGCTTATATTATTGCTCTTGGGTCTTGCTGCTAACATCATGCTTTTATCCCTATGATTCCCAAAAAAATCTACTGATCACAAAATTTGAATCTCTTTGCTTAGTAAAATGAGAAAGTGTCTCACTGCGGTAGAGAAAAGGAATGAGTTAAACTGCTGAACTCTTTCAGAAAAGGTTTATGCGACATTTTATTGTTAGCTTAAGCATACTTTAAAATACCTTCCTTTAGCTACCTGTAATTTGTAGCAGTTAATAGTCATGATGCCCTGAGCAGTACCATCTATTACAGGCCAGTTAGGCCTGAAGTGAAAGCATTAGCCAACGTACCACCGTGCCAAGTCCTCGTTGCCCAACAGCTGCAGAAAACTCACCTCTTTTTAAAACCAACTCAACTCCAGCCATCCGTTTCATGGTTTCTTTACCAATTAAGTGTTGTTTTGCATTTAAGACCTTACAAAAGTACATGTTCAGAAGCGTCTTTTCCCCCTTGTCAGGGTAATTTCTTTAGAACTTTCTCTAGCTGCCATTATTACGGAAGTAATACATTTATGAGTCTGTTACTGTTATTTAAAGACAGATGCCTGAAGGCTCAGCACATGCACCCTACGGAGAACCGCAATGCTATGTGTACAGAGAACCATAAACCATGGTGTACTTTCACACAAAAAAATGCAAATGTTTTACAAATCAAGTGATAGTTTTTTCCTCCTTATTTATTCCCTCTGCATAGACTGGCTTAGGTTAACAGTGTTACTATTGTTATATTTCTATATTGAACATGCAGTGTGACAGGGCTGCCCAGGGACTTTTTCAGGGGCGAGTTCTCATAGGTTAAAAAGGGCCACTCAGTGTCTTTTAAGCTCACAGAGAAGTTCAGATTAAAAATCGGGTAAAATGGGCAGCCCCCCCCCACCCCACATGTGCCTACAGTGCGTGTGTGTGTGTGTGTTTGTGTTTTCTGGTTCACACATGGCTACTGAATTTAAGGAGAGGGAACATATGACAGAAAGAGGGACAGGATAATTATGGGTAACCCGGGACTCTGGCCACCTCCACAAAGTTTTTGGGAGCATTGCTCACCCCCCCAGTCTCGTAGAGAGGGTTGTCAAACTCGGTTTCCACAGTGATCTGGCTGTAGGGATGGGGATACATCAGAGGAAGGCGCAGGTTGGAATGATAGCGACACCTAGGGGAAGGGGGAGAAAATTCACATCCTCAAGGGTTTATCATTAATCATCTGTCTAGTTTTGCTGCTGATTACAAAGAACAAAACTGGTTTTACTGGTATACACATTACTCCTTTCAGAATGTATAACATCAATAATAGTACATCAGCAAATGGGCTTCAATGATATACTGGGCATATACTAGTTAAAGGGGCCCAACTATGCTATTGCATTTTTTTCTTTTCCTTCAGTGTGTTACGTAGATTTCTGTACATGTACAAGTCTTAAGGCCTAAAATACACACCAAAGGGAGCAACTCTCACCACAGAAACTACTCTTATCTGCCTGAAAAGCCTCGTTGGAATTCCAGCCTTTACTTCTGTGACATGATGAGGTCATCTCATAACACAATCCTTATTGGCCACCTACCTGCAAGGATCTGTCTGCAGACTGCAAGACGGGGCAGATCGTGTAGGGCAAGCTCACCAATCAGAGCACACTGGACTGATTGGGTGTGGGGTTTAAAGCTCTAACAGCGTTTCAGACTGAGTTACAGACAGTGAATACGGTAGTATGAGAAAAATGTGTTTTTGGAACACTGAAGCATGTAAATCTATTGCAGCAGGATGCAAAAATAAAATTATCATAGTAAAAGAAAATGAGCATAGTAGGGCCCCCTTAAAGAATAAGAGCAATTCATGCAGATAAAACATTGGTTCAGAGCAAAGAATAACAAGGTGGACCCTTGATAAGGTACTGACAGTGTCAAACATGCCCCTGACCGCGTTACGGTTAAACTAGGAAAAACCTGAATAATATAAAAATGTATGCCTATTTAATTCTTTTTTTGGCTTATGTTACATCTTGAAAGATGACCATCAGGGGAAAACAACACGTTTAAAAACTGTGAAGCCGTCAGAGTGAATCTTAGCAGCATTTTATCTCCGGCTGGGGGCCTGGTGAGCCAGCAAGCTGCTCACTGCGCTCATGTGTGCTACAGCCCCATCAACTTGTGGCAGATAAAGGACTTCCACCTTCATTGTAGAGGTACACATCAGGCAAGTCTCGATTCATTGGCTAGAAGTTCACCATAATTTTCAAACCATCATGATAAATCTAGCCAGGCAGGCAGAAATACAGCCACAGTGTACTTGTTTTGCATTTTAGAGCTTGTTTTTAAAAGCAACTTGAAGTGTAGTATAACAATTGATATGGAGACCTGAATTAACATGAATATGATAAAATTAGATTGTGGTGTGGATGGATAAAGATCTGAGCTGCAGTGGTTAAGTGGTAATGACCTCTCAATCCTCCCAATAACTGTGGGTCCCCCCTGGACTGGAGCTGAGAACCACTGCTTTAGTACTGGCTGATTGAGAGGTCATCCCGAAAACCCGCAATTCATAGGCCAGGATCCCCAGCCCTGCATTAAGGTCATCCCGAAAACCCGCACTTCATAGGCCCGGATCCCCAGCCCTGCATTAAGGTCATCCTGAAAACCCGCACTTCATAGGCCCGGATCCCCAGCCCTGCATTAAGGTATGGGTCTCAGAGAGTGCTTCAGGTTACAGTCCTCAGTAGAAAGGGTTGCTTACTTTGTGATGTAGACGTAAGCGCCACCGAGGAGGACGGACAGAAGCAGGACCAGGATGAAAATGGCAAGAGCCATGTTTCCTCCGTCGAAAGAGGAATCCGCTGTTGCCTCGGCAACTTAGAGAAGGGAAGACAGATGGGATATGCAGGTGGAAGGGAGAGAGAATGCAGAGTAATTCCAGAAATTACCCTCAAATAATGTGGAGTTAAGCTAATTAAGCTAAATGGCTAACGGGAGCATCTCCAGCAGTACTTGAATTATGGCCCATCTGCATTGTTATTGTTTTGTATATCTACTGTTGTTGTAAGTACTGTTCTGCATATATTATATTCAGTGTATGCTTTGTCATTTTTGTTAGCTGTAACATTGTGATCCCATCTAAATGCCTTTGTATTGAATTGAGTCATATATGAATAAACCAAGGTCTGACTGCCATTTGTGTGGTGACTTGGAAATGCAGTAGATTCCCCATAGAATATTACCGTAATTAAACTGCAAGATATGCTAATGGTGGATTAGCAAAAGCTAAACTACCTAAACAGATATTTGGATGCCTCTGCAAGTCAGAGGAAATCTCTGAACAGAAAACTAAACGTCAGCTTTCCGTGCGATAAGTAGTGCATTTTGATATGAGTGGCAGACTCACCTTCTATGTCATGGTTACCAAAGCAGTCATGGTTAGCTGAAAGAGAACGCCAGGTTTTATCAACTGTTGTTGACTTGCATAAAATATCAATACCGATTAAAATACTGACATTACTGTCATGCTCACAGGCTTTTGGGTCATGACGTATTCTTGATTAACAACTTTTAAACCTTGAAAACACCCAATGACCAAAGACAAAGAGATTTGCTGTGGGTTTGAGATGAGACTTCAAACTAATTTTACATATAAAGCTCATCTCTCCTCCCTAGAAGGCATACCATGGCAGAGTGGAAGTGGGCCACTCCAAAAGGATGGATTTCCCAGAATGCACTTGATGGTGATCTCCCCAATCAGCTCATAGCCTTGGTAGCACATGAAGGTGAGAGACTCCCCAGGTAAGTATAGCCTCTTGTAGAGAATTTGGTATCCGTTCTCCGGGAGGCCTGGATTCTCACAGGAAACTGAGTCCTCAGCTGGTGCAGCAACAGAAGAAGAGGTGGGTAAGGTACAGAATGGAGGGTAGGGAGAAGATAAGAGACTGACATGTAGATAAAAGGCCTGAGGAAACAGGCAGGAGGAGCCATGAAAGACCACATGTCTGCTCTTGACCATATACCAAATAACCATGTATTCACAGAAGAATATCTTCTATGTCCAACCATTTTCTATAACTAAATTTTCTATAATTGCAGTGAGCTCGGACCACTGTGGACGAGGTATGGGGCACCCTGAACAGCATATCAGTGACAGGGCACACACAGACACACATTCATATTATGGGCTATATAGAAACACCAGTTCACCTGAAATGCATGCTTTTTAACTCAAGGAAGCACAGGGAGATTGTGTTTTTGCAGTTTGCACAGAGTCACAAATTCAACTCACAACTCCAAAGGAGTGAGGTAAGGCTTCTAACCGCTGAGACAGCATGTTGTCCTAACCTTCCAGCTCTGTAAATTAACCGGTGTTTATTTTTTAGCAAATGATTTATGCAATTCAACTGTCCATCTCCCCCCCCCCCCCGAGAGCAACATTAGGACATGTAACATGGGCTGGAGACTAAGATAATTCTACAGCAACCTGATCATTTTCATTTGCATGGTCGGCTTTTTTGAACAACACAAAATTGCGATTAGGGTAACTCACGGACACAATGGGGCAGACGAGACGTCCAGACTGGGGTCCCAGGCTCTCGTCCATAGCAAGTGATTATAGCACCTCCTTGTAGGACGTAGCCTGGATTGCAGGTGTACTGGATGGTGGTTCCAACCAGGAGCTTGGGATCGGAGAGTGAGCGAGTCGAGTGTTCCACGTGGCCTGGATCTGAGCAGTACATAACTGAAGCAGGGGAAAGCAGGGAGATGCAAGCCATCAAAGCACTGGTTTGTCACTATGTGGCAGACCACAGTCACTCAGATGGAATGTGTGGGGGAAACGGAGATGCAGTAATACTTTGTGGTGTCATCCGAATCTTGCTACTGACTTCTTATTGGTGCACATGCTCAGAGAGAGAACACACCTGTGCACACACACGACCAGCAACTACACTCACTCTTTTCGCAGAAGGGGGGCTGTGTGCTCCAGGTGAGGTCCACCTGACAGGTGAGGGTCTCCTTGCCCACCAGGTCATAGCCGGGGTCACACTGGTAGGTGATTCGGGAACCCCGGACCAGCGCCGCATGGGACGTAGTCTTCCAACCGTTCTGGATCTCTGGAAGGTCTGGGCACGAGTCGTTCCTGGAGACCTCTGGTACCAGAACACCAAAGACAGAACGCTATCAACTAGGGGAGCGAAACAGCATCGTCACGGTTCCAAATTAATGACGTGTCACGTGATGAATTTGAAATGCGTATAATATGACCACCATGAATGGTACAATAATGTCACAGCACATGGCTCTAGCTCCAACTAGCCAGCAGTTATTGGATAAGATGCATGTCATGACGTAGGCTGCAGCCCTGTCCGCTTTAACAAGGGCTGGACCACAAGTCAAAGTCACTTAAAAACATTCCTAGCGCCACGTCTCCACCGGTTAGGGATACTTCCTCAGCAGGAGATCTTTGACTCAAGTGTAAACAAGGGCATTGATTTTTCCTTAACCGACGTGTTAATTGACCCGACATGTAATTCCTCCTGTGGGCTCTTTAATTGACAATGATTTTAATCAATTATTCATGTCATATTGACACCGGTACCATCTGAGATGAAAATGGTGGGGAAAAAAGAAGTACGATTTACTGTAATTTTCTGCTTGTACCACTGGTCCAGGAGGATTTAATAAGCGTGCAGTTTGGCTAATTTCTGCTAATTTATCCGTTGCTTATTGATTGAATCACTATTCACCCATGGGCAATCTTATTATTAATGTATAGTCAGAATTGTGAGTGGGTGTTTGCATGTGTGTGTGTGTGTGTGTGAGTGTGTGAGAGAGAGAGAGAGAGAGAGAGAGAGAGAGAGAGAGAGAGTGTGAGATTGTGTCGGGCAGGATATAGGAGGAGAAGCCAGACAAACTGGAAGTGAGTGAATAAGGACAGAGAGATCTGGGAAGTGTGGAGCGTGAAAGGCTGGAAAGAGGGGTGGGGGGGCAGAAGGTAATGGGGGCAGACAGAGAGAAAGCCTGAAAGCAAAATGGACCTGAACTGCCTGCCAAATCACAACCAACCAATCAGCTACGTGAAGATCAAGCTGAACTGGCACATGTTTTCTTGGAAGGAATACAATTTTAAAAAGTGAATTATGACCCTATTTTTGTGTTACTTTGATTGTTCTGTTCGCACTTCTGTTTGTACTCTTCACTCTATTTTGACTATTTTTTTTGCTCGGAAGGATAAAAAAAAAAAAACAAGCACAGATTGACGCAAATGCTTATTGCGATTGCTGCCTCTCCATTCAGACATTTATTATTTGCTATTAATAACAAAAGACAGATAAGAGAACAAAGAAGCATCTCTTTCATCAGACACTTCTCATGGTCTCTGCGGCATCTGTTGTGGTCTCCGCCAGTCTGCGCTCCCACTCACCCATGTAGTTGATGATGAAGCCTTCGCCTTTGCCGAAGACCAGGCCGGCCGGGTCCGAGTGGAACGTGACCGTGAGGTCGGGGGAGGACGAGGACAGCTTGAAAGGGCTGGTCCCGCCAACATACTGGCCCAGAATGCGGGTGGTACCCTCGTCCCCATCCAAGATGGTCACCATATCACTGTCGCTCAGGTTCAGTCTGAAAGGTGGCAGGAATAGGAGGACGGGAGGGACAGATCAGTCTGCAGGTCCGCACGTGGGTCGCTTTGCCTGCCCGTAACTTCAAAGTTTTCACTCTAACACAACCTAAATCTGCCGAAGCAAAATATAGTTTTCTGTTCTATTTTTATTTCCGTTTGCTGCTAAACTGTGTGCGTCAGTGTTAGTTTTACATAATGAGCAGCCATGCGGCCAGCTGGGTCCTGCGTGGTGCGCGTTGCCATCAGTGATGCTTTCACAGTGTTCTTCACGGGTAGCATGGCTATCACTGTGTCTCAGGGATTTCACAGTACACAAGGCGGGGAGGGGGGGGAGCTGGCCCAGCAGGGAGGGGGTTACTCACAGCTGCACATCCAGCAGGATCCTCTTCTCCTCCCCAACGTGAATCCTCCAGCTGCAATCCTCACCTTCCCCGTACCACTCAGGCCAGTTTGGGGAGAGGATGACTCCACTGGGGCCAGACAGGTCCCCTCCACAGAGTGCTGGGGCGGGGGGGGGGGGGGAATGCACAAAAAAGAGAGAAGGAATGTAGAGAAATATTCAGTGAAAAAAATCACAGGCATCATGCAAATTGAAGGGTCATTCTCACTGCTGGAACATCGCAGCCAGCTTCACTACGAATCCCTGCTCGCGGCGAGAACGTGCATTTCTGCAGCCGGCCTGCGGGGTCCAGTGCCTCCTTTAGCTCTTTCGCAGCGAGACATAGCGGCCGCCCCGCTCGACAGCGAACACGCTGCGATTAATGCGGCCGCTCCGCGGCAGTGGGGCCTAAGTGCGGCCTCACTGACGGTAGTGGCTGCCACGGCGACCAGCGGCATGTAGCGCCCTCCCTAACTGGGCTCCTCTCACCCTCCCCTACCCTCCAAATTCCCCCATCTCCCCCTCTCTTCCGGGCCAGCAGATCTGCGCTCCATGCATGCCTTGCTTTTTTCCCCCATTCCTTCTTTCATGTCAAAACCTGTCAATGTCACACCAGTGAGATACCAGTCAGTGGGGATCAGGAAGAGGGGCAGGGAGCCGGACGTGTGATTGGCAGCCGAAACGCCTTCATCGCACGCTGAGTTAGCTAATGCCGTAATGCAATTGCACTTGCACAATTGCAAAACTCTTATTTCCATTCTCAGCACAGGATAAATCCGGTGAGTTATTAGACAGGAAAGAAACATTTCACTGACATCCCTGGTTCACCACAGGTCAGCTGAAGACCTGAGATTAACCCAGAATCTGGAGGTAGAAGATCCTAGCATTTACCACCACAAGTCCCTAAGGTTTGGGGCCCCCTGGTGGCTGCAACCAGTCACTACATTGGGTGCAGGCCCAAAGTGAACTTGAATGGGACCCCAGAAACAACATACCCTCTCCTGCCCGCGGGTTACCTTTGCACAGTGGCTCGGTGTCGTTCCAGTAGGGGTCACGGGCGTTGATGCACTCGATGACTGGGGGTCCCTGCTCCAGGGAGTGGCCTGGATCGCAGCTGAACTGGACCACAGCTCCCACCCCGTACGTGGGCTCCGAGCTGGTAAAGTTGCCGTTCTGGATGTAGGGCTCATAGCAGTGGCCCTTCTCAAAGGCTGTGGGTGTGTGGGGGGAGGAAGCAGGAGAAACATCTGTAACCCTGAACACGCTAATGTGGCTAAACACAGCGTGTCCAGACCGGGGCCTCTGAACTCCCAGGGATAATAATGTTAAATATGCAAATCTGTGCTCTAATGTTCACCCATTAATAATGCCAACATCGTAAAAAAAAAAAAAAAAAAAAACGGGCCAGCTTTATTAACAAGTTCTTCTCCAGTGCCGGTGATTAAAGGAGATAAATCAGATGGTGATTCTGAGCCTCTGCAGAGCCAGGTCCAGGCTCCAGGATCTAGCAGCAGACGCAAAGCCTTCATGGGGACCCCAGGGACACATAAAGCACATTTACAGTGTTCAATGCCCTCCCTATTAACCAAAGCTGCTTAAACGTTGTATTCCTTTCTACGGTGGAATATATTACTCAGGTAATTCAGGTTAAGTACCTTGCTTAAGGGTTTTACATTAGAGCAGCTCCTGGGATTCAGACTGACAGACTTCAGGGTCCATGTCCTTATCCAATATGACTGAATACATTCAATTAAGTGCTGCTGATTAAACCAGGGCCGGCAGAGGCTCGCCTCAGCGGGAAGCCCCACGCCTCCGAGGGGGGCTTTGAGTCCCGCCTCCGCGCCACGTGTGTGGAGTATGCACGGTCTTCCCGCACCAATGAGCTTCCTCCCGCCATCCAAAGGCGTGCACTTAGGCTAATCAGCATCACTAAATTGCCCTTTGCGTATGATAGTGTGCGAATGTATGAACCCTGTAATAAAGCGGCGTCCCGTCCTGGGCGTCCCCTGCCTTGCGCCCCTGTGCTTCCTAGAACTGGCTCCAGGCTCAGCATGACTTTGTACTGGATGAGCAGTTATAGAGAATGTGTGAAAGGATGGTTTAGCGCAGCGGTATCGAGCGCCTAGGGCGTTTGCCCGAGCAGCATCATTTATCTAGGCCTTCTGCAAGACCTACAACCAGTGTCTCGCGTACAGCGAGCCAAGGGCTTTAGAAGAAGCTGCAGGGATTAACAGCCCATATGTATGTCTGCCAAGCAGCCGACTCCCACAATGCAATGTGCAGACATTCCTCCACCCCTCCCCCGAAATGATTGGTTGTCCCTATAGTGGTCTCGACAGTGACTGAAGGACTCTAAAATCTCCTTAACTGTTGGCCCGCCTCTTAGATCTGTTTAACCTGATCGCGGTTGACAGGCCCAGGGAATTAACAGGAGTGGCATCCATCACTACCCAGCGTCTGCCTGCAGGAGGCTCTCTGTGCTCCTGAAACCAGGACGGGTGTCTGGCTTTCCTCTCATTACTAAAAAGTCTTCTTCTCAAAGATACTTATTTTACTTACTATTCCTGTTCTCCAGTGTTATTAGCACTGTTAGCTAACCGCCACATTGCCTGACATTGTTCATGTCCTTAGCAGATGCTTCTACCAACTTAATTTTCTGGTATTTAATTAATGCACTTTTTTATTTACATGCTTGAATAGTTCCTTAAAGACACTGAAGACCAAAGATACGGTGGCAAGGCATGCCGGCCCTGCCTGTGACATATGCGAGCATGTATGTGTGTGTACATATGCATGCATGTATGTAAGTATGTATGTATGCATGCATGCATGCATGTGTTCTAGTGCCTCACCCTCGTAGCGGATGTTGAAGCCTGTGGCGTGGCTAGGCATATCGGTGATGAACTGGACCCTCACGGACGGTCCCTCGCTGATCACACCCTCAAACGGGATGGGCGTGCCCCGGCCCGAATCGAACAGGACCACGGAGCCGGCGTCGAGCCCGCTCCACAGGACCAGCCTTGCGGGACAGACACACATAGACACACAGGAAGCCACAGACAGGAAGCCACACAGCCGGCCAGTCCTGCCATGTAAACACGCAAAGATGCAGAAGCGCGCAGCTGCTGGCGCACACTGACCTGTCTGTGGGCCCTAGGGCCATTCTCTCCAGATGCAGGTGGAGTCTCTGGCCCACCGGCGCCTCCAAGGACCAGGAGCAGCTGCGACTCTGCGTGCTGTTGCTGTTGGGAAGGGGCGAGGGGGACAGAACCCTCCCCACTGTGGCGTTCTTCACCGACCCCCCACAGAGAGCTGCAGTGGGAAGGGACCCCCAGACGTTACGGCGGGGGGCCACTTCCTGCTCTGATTTCTGGTCACATGCTGGACAGTGGGCCCAGGAAGCTTCTGCCAGGTGCCAGTCCCCATTTAATCTGCCTGACTTTGGCAGGAAATCTCCTTACCCCTTGCTTCAAGCATAAATCAGACACTATCTGAAAAGCTGACTGTAAAACCTGGAGAGAATATGGGGATTTTACACCCCCCCCACTCAGGACCATCCAGAACATAAGGAATTAGATCAATTTTTCCTGTTTGACTGTCTGCCAACATGGGTGGAACACATTTGAACGCTGAAATCAATGCCTAAGATGGTGAATGCAGTCTTTGCTCACAAATTACTGCTCTTAACATAAAATACCTTGAAGTAGTGTCAGTTTTAGCCTTTTATAAAGGTGTATATAATATGTTATGTCGAACACGAGGCTCAAAGATACAACATTAGCATCCCTCCTGAGATAAGAACCAGGACTCATCAGGTCTTGTGTCACCCCGCCCCTCCAAACCACACCATCTGCTCCTCACCTCGGCAGGTAGGCTCCCGAGCATTCCAGGTGGGCAGTGAGGCGTTGACGCAGGTCAGTGACTGCGCCCCCTGCAGGTGGTAGCCCATGTGGCAGTGGAAGCGGGCTGTGCCTCCGGGGTGCAGGTCCAGCACCGACACCTCGCCGAAATGGGGCCGCCGAGGAAGGGCGCAACTGAGGCGGAAAACTGAGGGGGGCGAGGGGGAGGGGGGTCAGGAATTAACAAGCCAGTGAAATCTAAGCTGGGGCTCCTGCGGGTACCAGTAACGTTAATAAACCCAGAGCCGATCTCGGCTAACGGGCCACTTCAAACGGCCCTTGGAAGCACAGACATGGACCGTCTAAGGGTCCAAAAGGACTGGCCCGAGAAACACTCATTTAGGCGGTGAAGCTTCTCCCTGTCGCCCAGCCACTGCGCCGGGTTGACGGGCAGCCCGAAAGCTCTGTAATTATCCCAGAACACAAGTTAATCGGAAGGCACCTGCCACCTTCAAACTGGCTCAAAGTCAAAGCACCTTCACAGGGGCGCAGGAACATGCCAGATGGGACAATAAAGGTAAAAAAAAGAGAGACGGAGAGAGAGAGAGAGAGAGAGAGAGAGGGATACTGCGGACGCCGTGGGGATCTGACGATGGGGAAGATTGAATGATAATTAACGCTGGGGTGTGGAGCACATGGAGGAGGGCAGCCGTGTGGGAAGCACCCGGAAAGCGTCGCCGTGACGACCGGAGCATGCGGATCTGTCGGCACGGTTACCGGTTAGAGGGTGAAGTGAAATCCTGACCGAATCTTATCTGCAAATGACAGGAGATCGCGAACCGCATCTGTTTAGGTGAGAGATTGATTTGGGCCGGTAATTAAGAGTTAAAGCTGGACCCATTAGCCCCCCAGGACTCCAGTGTAATTCATCAAAAAGCAGTGGGGTGTATCAGCATTACTGCATCAAATCAGCTCCCATCAAAGACCCCCCCGAATGTCAATAGACAAGTACACCACTGACTACATCTGTGGTGATTTCATTTTCTTTTTACATTTTTTGTGATGTGTTTCCCCTACTGGACTTTACAGACATATTACCCAGTATCCTTTGCTGTGGTAGGCCTATGTAATGTTTATGCCTTGTTGCTAATGTACCCATTGTCCCATGTAAGGAGCTGCAATGCTCTGGAATTGGAGCATCTCATCAGATGAGCATGTCTTCCAGGATCTGATCAGATTATGTAGCATGTGATCTACAGCAGTGAGAGCCTATTAGTATAAGTATAGTAATAATTATATCCGCTCTAATCAGATATTAATGCAATTTTGAAGTGTTCATATAGTCCAACAGGTTAGTGTTTATAGGCCTGGTAAGTGGTGTGTAAATTTAGAAAGTGATTTACATGAGTGGTCAATTTCACTCTGGTAGCATGACTGTGGAGAGGAACTTTATTCTGATTCAGAATCCAGAATGGGACTGCCTCCAGTTCTAAATCCAGAAGGTTACGCCCCCTGGTATTAAATCTAGTCCAAAATGGGACTCCATGGTACTGAATGGGTCAGTTGGGCAGGTCATTCAGGTATTTAATGTAGAAAAGGCCTCACTGCAGTTTAATACAAAAGGGGACACTGATTCTGAATTTGGAGATGTCACTCCACTGCTGAATATAGAAAGGGATGTCACTCTGGTGTTGGACAGAGATAGGGACTCACGCTGATTCTTAATTCCCAACTCTCATTCTGTTTAAGAAAGAAAGGGACTCACTCTGGTAGTGTAGCTGGAAGTTGCCCATCCCGCCCTCTGGAAAGGAGCGGAAGAAAACGGAGATGACATTGGTTGGGCTGCGGATCACTTGCCCCTCAACCAGCAGCGTCTCATTGGCCAGGACCAGCAGAGCTCCGCCCTCATCGGCCCCCCTGATCGACAACTGCTCGCCCTCTGACAGGTTGACGTTCTTTACCTGGCAATAAACCAGATGCAGAGTCATTTTAGTGGTTAAGATCCATTTCAGTTCCTCATATAGATGACAAACTCTTCGCGTTAATGGCATTTGGAACATGGGAGGTTGAGTATATTAGAATCATACAGCCTTGGCAGGACCTGCTAACGGGGCGGGACACTGACTCAGTGGGTTGTGCAGTCGGAGCCAGACTCTCTCCATGCTCTTATGGATCCCCTCAGTTCTTCTGAATCTCCCAAAAGCTGTGTGTGTATGTGTGTGTGTCTGGGCCCTGCGATGCTCAGGCATCCCGTCCTGGGTGTGCCTTCCCAGCATTAGTTCACGCCTGCCTGGTCAGACGAGAGACCATTAAAGATGGACGTGCGACATCTGTCACGGGCACATGGTCACATCTGGAGACGAGTCCCTGCCAGCGTCGTCTGGCTGCTCCCGAAGGGGCTCATTTATCATACTCAGACAGCAGGTGGGCGGTGGGTGGGGGGAGGTCGGTAATGAGGAGTGTGGGTGGCAGTCCACGACGAATAACACATAAACACATAAACAGGAAACGCATCACACTCCCTGGATAGGACACGCCCCCTAGCTGCTGCGTAAGCAGCCAGAGGAGCAGACCGGGGCTGCCGACCTTTGAGCTGAAGTGAGCAAGGACCATCAATCAGCCATGTCCATCACGGGCGCCCCCTGCTGTCCGCAAGGGGGAGACGCAAGAAATAGCACTGCCAAACAATTTTATTGTTATGTCACTATTACTAGGGAAGCACCAGGAATGGGGCGCTAAATGTATGATTATTTTGGGAAGCCACATGGGGTAAAAACATCCAAGATATACACATGTCAGACCCTGAGGATAGTCTGCCTTTATTGTCTCTAATCGTGCACCAAAAATGCACAGGCAAAAACATGGCCACTAGGGGGCGTGGTCTCTCCTACGATTATATTAAAGGCAATAAAGAAGACAATTCTGTTTTTTGAAGACATAATCTGCATGTTAATTCACATTAGCTCTGATATACACATTAACACCGTCAACAAGCCTGATATGTAGAAAGATAATGAATGAATGTATTTACTATATTCCGTATTTCAGAAATCCAGAAGAAATTGTAAAGGGGCAGCCATAATGTAGGAAAGTCAAGGTAAAGCTCTTTAGATAAATGACTCACATCCAAGAATACAAATATAATGTACATTACAATGCAATGTCAAAATGAATTGCTTTCAGCAAAAATACAAGAAGCACTTGTTTGTGGGTGGAGCCTATGTGAGGGTGGGGCTACCTGTAGCTCTACCCCATAGCCTGTGTAGACGGTCACGGTGTAGGTGCACTGCAGAAATGCACCATCTGGAAGGGGCGGGTCATCCGACGAGTCGATGTAGCCCTCTGGGTCGGTGAAGTTGACCACACAGCGCGGCGTTACTGAGAGGGAGAGGGAGGGAAGACACTCATGGGTCAGTGGCAGTGGGATAAGAACAGAGCCCCCAGACCGAGACCTATGACAGAGCCACCGGGAACACGGTGTTCAAAGACACGGACTGGCAATCTGAAGGGTAAACTCTCAGGAGGGGCCCTGCCGTCGTACCCTTGAGCGAGGCACTTCACCTGAACTGCTCCAGTAATAACAAAATAACAGCAATGACAAATAAAAAGATACAAACATATCATGGAATAGATAACACGATAAAGCCATAGTCCTCACGACTGATTAATGCTCAATACGAGATCCACGCTGTTAACAGGAATCTCACACTGGGAATGCTGGTTTCACACCACTCACCCGGAGCAGGTGAGTCTGGCTCGGTCTCCGTGTCGACGGTCGTCATGACGCTGGTGGTGAGGGAGGGGCCCTGGTCTAGTGGAGGGCTAGATGGAGCGCTTGTTGGGAATGAAGCAGGTGTCTGGGATTTTGGGGTCAGGGGGGTGTCAGTGGTAGGGGAGGAGGTGGGATGGGACCCCACACTTTGAGGGAGAGCGAGCCTCTTCCGGATCTCCTCCTGCTGGGAGAGAATGCCAGCCCCCGCCTCCTTGGGGAGAAAGGTCAGCAGGTCAGCTGGCAGGGCACTAGGGAAGATGGCCCCCTTCTGGGCAAGCTGACGATCCCCTTCAGCCAGCACGGACTCCAGAAGCTCCTGACCCCTGGAGAAGGCCGCTCGCATGTCCGGCTCCTTCCCTCCTCCGTCGGAGGGGAGTGGAGTGGTGGGGGAAACATCATCTGAAAAAAACGGGTGGTGGGTTGGGGGGGGGTTGCATTAACGCTAATGGACTATTGTTATTACAGGCACAAGGGGCCCACGTGCCCCATTAGGTTTTTATATAGGAACAAAGTGTGTGTGTGTGTGTGTGTGTGTGTGTGTGTAATGGAATGTGGATTACCACTGCATTTGTGTACTTAATGGCTGGGCGAATAATTGTAACAGAACAATAACTAGAGTCGGGGAAGACATTGACACAGGTTAAGGAGCCATTCTGATTTCCTGACCGTAAAAAAAAACGATTGTATCTTTGAAGTATTCAGTGAACAGACAATGCATTTTGTTTATGGTCTCTGTGAGGGTTATTCAGTATAAAGTAAATACTTTCCAGTACTTTCCTCAGCCTAGGCTTCATGACGCCCTGAGGGTCTGCAGAGCAGGTATGGGCAAGGGCGGGGGGGGGGGGGGGGGGGTGGAGGGGGGGTCACACAGGGACTCATCCATCTTATTTATTTATTTCTTTCTTTGCACAAATAACCAAAACGTCCTGCACTTTCATACCAGTCTGTGGCCTCCTCAAGAGGGACTCTCTACCGCTACGCCCCCTGCTGGCCATGGGGTTAGGGTTAGGGGTTAGGGGCTGGAACGTTGATGTGATTGGAGTGTTATCTGTGTCCCGTTTGCCTGGAATGCTCTGAGGAATGCCATTGTTTGGGATCCACGGGGTTTCCTGCATGGTCGAGTGAGTTTGGGGCATTGTGCCTTCGGGCCCGCCCCCCTGCGGTGTTACGCTTGGCTTTGTGTGTCACTTCCTGCTGTCCCTGAGTGTGGCGCTGGGGTCTGTCCTCTCTGGTCCCCCCCCCCTCCCCCGGAGGACTGAGGGAGCCTTCCTGCCTGGAATGTCGGCTCCTGCCAAACCTTGTTTTTTTTAATTGTTCTTTTGGCTTGTATGGTCTAATTAAGGCTACAGTCCGAGCTGGAAATATGCAGTAAAAGTCCTACTGTGAGGGAAATGAGTGGGAATGAAAAGAGTGGGAGTGTATGTGTGTGTGTGTGTGTGTGTGTGTGTGTGTGGGTGTGTGTGTGTGTGTGTGTCAGAGAGGTCTTCAGCATTTCCCATCATGCACTGCAGCCTTCCGCCAGGTGTTGAGAGTGCTGTGATTGTTTTGCGGCTTACGGTCTGTTTTGAGCCCAGGGTAAGCCGCTGTTATTGTTGTGTTACGTCGTCGCTGAAACCCCTTAATTTAGGCTTAAGCAGGCTGCATTTTGTGTAAAAGTAATGATGTCCTGCAGGCAGAAGGCTGGTGTTATCAGTGTCATTCATTTTTTAAATGCCCGATTCCTCATATTCAGGGAATTCCTCGTATCTGCAGGGAAGCGAGTAAAAAAAAATCAGTGCCTTACGTCCCCGTCGGCTGGGGGGGGCGGATGCAGCAGGTGGTGAGGCTGCCGTTGGGGATGTCAGCCCGCAAGGAGCTCGGGGGTGGCGTGCCAGTGCTGCGAGATCATGGCGTCCAGCCGCAGGGGTCTGTGTCCCGGTGAAAGGCAGCGGCACTCACACGGTGGCAGTGCCGCGAGATCATGGCGTCCGGCCGCGGGGGTCTGTGTCCCGGTGAAAGGCAGCGGCACTCACACGGTGGCAGTGCCGCGAGATCATGGCGTCCGGCCGCGGGGGTCTGTGTCCCGGTGAAAGGCAGCGGCACTCACACGGTGGCAGTGCTGCGAGATCGTGGCCACACCCGATAGTGAGTGTGGGCACCGTGCCGCTTGGGATCTGGGCCTGGCTGCTCACTACTCCGTTGCTGATTCAGCCTTTAAATCCCCCAGCTCATACGTAGAATAAACACAGTGATTGGATTAGGGTGGGGGGGGAAGCGCGGGAAAGCAGTGCGGCCAGTTCTTTGGCAGAAATGAATAAAGTCTGAGGCTGCCGGCTCATTTCTCCCTGTGTGCTCTCAGATTGTTTTAAAAGAAGCTTCTGGAAAGGGACGTTATTAAGCGTATCTTCCCGGTTTGTTTCATTAGCTGCGTGCCTTTCTGCCATGTGTGGGTGGGTGGAGCCAGACTGATCAGGCCGGCGTTGCCGTGATATGGGAGGTGGAAGAAGGCTCCTGCAACGGGCAGCCTCTCTTTGATAGCCGCGTGGCACACGCAGAGCCGCGGGCGGCCTCTCTCTGACGGCCGCGTGGCACACGCAGAGCCGCGGGCGGCCTCTCTCTGACGGCCGCGTGGCACACGCAGAACCGCGGGCGGCCTCTCTCTGCCGGCCGCGTGGCACACGCAGAGCCGCACACGTCATTCCAAAGAGTCCAGTTTTTATTTTTAAAACAATTTTATTATTATTATTATTGGTCAGTGGGGTCCTGGTACCATGTTCCATTTAGGCGGGAGACTGTTGTCCCCCAACACTCATTCCCATCGGGAGCAGCTGTACAGTTTGGACCACCCTCTGCCACACCTCTCCCAAAGGAGGGGTTTTAAACTTTAATGGTCCGGAAGCCAGGGCCATTGAAGGAACGGTGGGGGGGCAGTAACCCTGCTGAGAATGTATCGTCTTCCTGAGGTAAGGGGAGGTGCTGGCCCCGCCCCCGTCCCTGTCCCTGCACCCGGCTCTGCCCCCGTCCCTGCACCCGGCTCTGTCCCTACCCCTGGCCCCGCCCCCGTCCCTGTCCCTGTCCCCGTCCCTGCACCCGGCTCTGTCCCCACCCCCGTCCCTGCACCCGGCTCTGTCCCCATCCCTGTCCCTGCACCTGGCTCTGCCCCCGTCCCTGTCCCTGTCCCTACCCCCGTCCCTGCACCCGGCTCTGTCCCCATCCCTGTCCCTACCCTCGTCCCTGCCTGCCTCATGTCTCTTTGTGAAGAAGGGAACATGAAAATATAGGGATGAATGTGGACAAACAAAAAAGGAGAGTGACTTCTGGCTCAGCCTTCTCTCTCAGTAATGGGTGGGGGCTTTCTTCTTCCTCTCCCCTCTTCCCTCGCTCATACGTGCCTGTGCCACGGAGATCGCCCGTGGTTGTGAGTGTAATTGTGTAAGCTGGGAGCTGCTGGGTGTGTGTGAGCGTGCGTGAGCCAGCACTCCCGTCTCATGCTCCACTAGCCTCTAACAATGGCCCCTCCCTCGTGCCGGTGCCCCCACCCCCATGTTCTCCATCGGGCTTCCTGTGGAGGCCACGCCCCCTGCAGCAGTTGCCACGTGGGCTGCCACCTGCTGTGTGTGTGCACATGTGCATGCGTGTGGGTGTGTGTGTGCACATGTGCATGCGTGTGGGTGTGTGTGTGCACATGTGCAGGCGTGTGGGTGTGTGTGTGCACATGTGCATGCGTGTGGGTGTGTGTGTGCACATGTGCAGGCGTGTTGGTGTGTGTGTGCACATGTGCAGGCGTGTGGGTCTGTGTGCACGTGGCTACATGTGCTCATCCCTAGCCCCTCTTTACATGGGAATCGGGCTGTGACCCCGCCTGGGGTGTCTTGGTCCCCCGCATGCCATCCCGGTCGCACCTTGCCTGTGCCGCAGCTGGCCATCGCTAAGCGCTCCTGCTGCTAATGTTAGCTGGTGTCTCTGCTGCCCTGTCGCCATGCTGCCCCTCCCACCCCCTCCTTTGCAGGAAGCTGGATCTCATTGCGTGGAGAGATTACATGCAGGGCCCTCAAGAGAATCCCAAAATAACTGCGTGGGGGGCGGGGGTAGTAGTGTGTCATGCCGGTCTGGCTTCCACGTCACATCCATGCTACACACACAGATACACGCCATCCCCCGGTCCTTCTGGCTGGGGGC
This sequence comes from Petrocephalus sullivani, assembly GCA_026780845.1. Lineage (NCBI taxonomy): Eukaryota > Metazoa > Chordata > Actinopteri > Osteoglossiformes > Mormyridae > Petrocephalus > Petrocephalus sullivani. Next base: position 28,797,719 of record JAODKM010000108.1, read on the forward strand.
CCTTCCCCACTCCAGCCACACCTTCATACCTCCTGGCGTACGTTCTGTCTGCCGTCTGGCTCTTGTTGGATCGTCATGGCGAACAGCCCCTGGGGTGTCATTTAAACCACCCCCGCCTGCCCCAC
>JAODKM010000108.1:28805749-28833238 GCA_026780845.1 Petrocephalus sullivani
GACCAGCGAACGGCTTCTTTCTGTTTCCCCTCCCGCCCCCATAAAGCCCCCCCCCCCCCCCCCCCCAGCCACTCCAGCTCCCATCCATGACACCCCCACATCCCTTCCAACACCCTCATTAGAAGTCTGTGGTTGACCCTGCGAGGTCACCTCGCCCACTTGCCCTTTGCTCTGCAGCCCTACGTGACGTCTCGCCCTCCCCAGGGCCAGTGCGGCTGCCTTCAGCCCACCCTTCCATGGCAGCACGCCGCTGCAAGTAAACGTCACTTTCGCTGAGACAGTCAAGGGACAAAAACTTATAAGCCAAATAAAATGCGTTTCTAGAAGTGACAGTCAGTGGCCATTTCATATTAGAAATAATTTGACACAGATGAGGCAATAACATATTAAACTTATAAGTATTTGCATTCATTTATAACCGCTGGGACCCAAAGCTTCCAGCTGCTAATCCCGGTCGGGGTCATGGGGCTGAATATATATTCCTACCTAATATCGTCACAGCTGTGCCTTCCTGCAGCATTTAGGAGAGACACGTGTGAGTACTGAGGAGCATTAACTCCCAAAAAGGCATAAACAAACTCAAATATAAACAGTGCTTTTATTACTATGTTTGGGTGGATAGCTGTGAGTGAAAGGGGAGCTGGAGAGCCAGACAAATCATCAAATCAGTATTAATAAGAACTGACGAGAGCTTCTAAACCCCCCTGGGGGTGGGTATTATTGTGTCACAAGCTATAGTTTAATCTACTTCTCACTGGTTACTTTTCTGGTTCACACAGGGTTAATCGAGTCAGTGACTGACAGTGTGGGATAACCCAAAGGGCGTTGTGTTCAAAGCCTCGTCTCCTCTGAAGTCAAAAAAGTGAGTGGGACACTGAATCTGCTGAATCTGACCATCAGATGGCTTCCATGAGAAAGCAGAACAGCAGAAACCTGCTATGGATGCACACTCCAACACGCAAGCAGCAGCATTAATCCAGGGACCGCTGCAACTAGAATTATGATGGAAGACAGTGTAGCATAAGTTCTACCAAAAAAAGCAGCTTGGGTACGAAAGAGGGTGTAATAGACACTGCTCCATGGGCACAGGGTTGAATCTGAAGCCCAGTATCCCATCTATAAAGATGACAGAGGTCAAGGGTCAACCTCTGGATCCAATCAGCCAATCTGATGAAGAAATATGAGCAGTGAACAGTAAATGACCTAGTTTTCCCATCACTCTGTCATCCTTCCTGTCTACTTCAGTAATACCCCCAGGAGGTTTGCCTGATGTTCGCGATGAGGTAATTGAACGGCGATATGAGAAGACCATCTCAATGATCTGAAACTCTGCTCAGTAACGCAGAAATCAGCACATGACCCATGCTGCGAGTCATCTTTAATGCAGTCTTTCTTACATGTCACAAAAAAAAATAAAGGATGCCATGCTCTTGAGCCTCCGAGCCCAAAAACAAAATGCATCATGTTTCTTTGCTATCTATTGCAAACAGGGGAAGCACGTTTACTCAGAAAACCATTAAGAGGGGATGATACTGACAGGACGAACATCACACTTTTAGAAACACAAAACGTTCTTCAGCTGAAGGGAGGTATTATTTGCATACATCTAACGATATGCTGTTGCATACTTACTACACATTCCAGCTGCCAGAGATGTCCCTATACCCCCTGTTTACATATACATATATACATATATCCTGATCCATATTTATTATGGAAAAAAAAAATCTATATGGTGTATATTTATTGCATTGCATCACTTGTCGCGTGTACAGCCTGCCCTAGAAGAGGGTCGTGTAGTTCCTCCATATACTGTACTTTTATACGGATGGAATAAGAATAAAGTTAATTTCACGTCCCAGATAATTAGCGAGGGGATAAGGAATGAACCTCCTCTGGATTATCATTGTGTGCCGCCACCATCGGACTGGTTTAATTAACCTCCAGCTGCATTAAACCCTGGAGTTACAGACAGTAGGCAGAAGCCCCCCCCCCCCAACACTATGGCTTCTGAAATGTCACTTCTGTTACAACCATCACTAATGACAACTGCCACATCTTTTGGGCTCACCTAGCTGTCCAGGTGATAATGTTCCAGCGAAACACTCCCTGCTAAATTCACGTCCCTTACAACCCAAGACATTTACATTGGTTTCAAGCAATAATATACAGGTGAGAATACCTTTGTGTATTCAGCGATATGCCTTGACTTAATATTACTGTTACACAATTATTTATTGCAAATGACAAGTACCTCTCTATACCAGCAGTGTAAACAGTGTATCATTCGTTTTATATATATATATATATATATATGCTTGTGGATGCCAATGAAACACAACTATACAATTATGCTGATTCTGTCATAAGATAGGAGTTGTGGTTAGATGTGAGGCATATGTTGTTCAAACACAAGCTCCGAATTGTTAGTCTCAGATGGTGTAACATGCATGTTAATTTTTTTTTGGACTTAGAACCGTGTTGTGGGAATATTTCATAACAGCATTACACAAGGCTTTCTTTGCATGGCTTCCGGCCGGTGACACCTGGTATACTGTCTATCGGAGATAAATGAGAAACGAAACTTCCTCGGCTGCAATTATCCGGCCAAAAATAGCCCCCATGTACGAAGCCAATACTTCCAAAACGACAGGAGTATAAACAGACGCCGGTAATGTTTATGGCGAGAAAGGGAGACACGGATGAGAGCCGTACATCACTCCGGGTAAGCCGGAGTCAAGGCAAAACGGAAGGGGGGAAGTTAGACATCGCTTATAAAAAGGGGGTTTGTGATTAAAGTGGACAGCTGAATCGCAGGGAGCGTATTTTAACGTGCACCGACATATACGTCTGCCACTTGAGCGATACCAGATCCTGTTAAAATCACTGCGACATGACTTTGAGGGTAAAAAGAAAAACATTGCAGACATTTACAGTAAAGCCCCGTTATGCTGTTATTTCTGACTTGTGATCTCAGCAAAGTAAACACTGCATAACAAGAGAAGAGTGCCGTTTACGGCTTTCAAGTGATGACAGCTATCCATCTGGAATGGTTTTTATTGATCACCATTAAGACGCCAGTGCAGCTTGTTTTATTCCCCTGCGCGTGCGACTTAATCTAAAGCAATAAACCTTAAACTAATAAACCTTAAAATTCTTCATAAATAGATATGACTAATTCTCATCAGTTCGCCCATTAGGAGTACAAGCAGGACCCCCCACTTCCCAGCACAAATGTGTCACAGGCAGGCCGGCCGGCTGCGCCGCGCTCAGACACAATAGGGGCGCGGTAATTAGGGAGCCGAGCGGCGTGCGGGCGGAGCGGACGCCCGGCCGGACCCCATGCGACCGCCGCGGGCTACGGTACTGTCTCCGCTGCGCGCAGCGGGCGATCCGCGCACTGCTTAATGGTGCCACGTCTGTAGTGCGTTCGTGTCCCCCCCCCCAAAAAAACAGTTTGATAAACTGCATGGGATTAATAAGCGGTGTGGTACTGTGCCCTGCCTGGCTGCGCGTCGCCGGCTCCGCGTTTACGCTGCCTTCTCCTCCATCCAAACGCCAGACGGGGCAGGTTTTACAAGGCGGCAGCGGACCGGGGAGGGACGCGTTTAACCACGAGGACGGCGATGGGGGCGCTTCTGCTTAAAGGGCTAGTCGGAAGGGGGAAAAAAAACAACATTTATATTTTGCAAGACAACGCGATCGCAACGCACAACCGCGCATCCCAATACAGCGCATTCCCACGGCCAAGTTTAGCCTACGTTTGACAAAGGTTATTATGGAAGCGGCCGATCGGCATTCCCCACCTCTAAAGGAAATGTATGTATCGGAACGATTTCTGTAATAATAAAAAAACGACATGCAACTCTCACTCAAATCTTGCCGCTTTCGTACACTGATTAAAAAAGAATGCAAAGAACATCTCATGTGTACCGGCCGAAAAACAAAACATCCTCTTCCAAAGTAAAAGAGTTACATGTAGGTCATTCGTGTAATGCCATAACACTGTCTTACTGCACGGATCGTGTTTTTAACATATAATATTAGCGCCGTCAAAGGTCGGGAGAAATAGCCGGGTCCAGCCTTTCGCCGGCGGTGGGTCCCCGCGGGTCAGTCTGTGATTTATAATGCAGTTTGTAGCGCCGCTCGCATTACAGCACGCACGGCTGTGGGGATGCGGAGCCCGCAGTGCCCGCTGTTGTTCCTGCGCGCACGGCGCTGCAGATCGACGCCGGAGCTCCGCTTTGCAGCACCACGCCGCACACATGCACGCCTCCGAAACGCAAGACGCGATTTTTATTACGAGCATACATTTCTGGGTCAGCGTGTTATCCTCCGCATTTTTTGGACTTGAGTGCATTTCCCTGCACCCCCCCCCCCCCCCACCCCACGCAGAACGGCAACCATAGGCACTTCAATGCAGAATGCGAAAATGCCTGCGCTTCGGAACGTCCCCATCACTTTCTTATTCCGCTTTATGAGAGTTGAGGCTTAATTAGAATTACTTCGTAAAGTCGCAACGTGTCACAAATAAAGCGAAGCCAAGGTGAACTCGGGCGCACAGAGCTGCCACCGGACGTGGGGCCAGTTTGCCGTTTAATTAAGATCAGCCCGTCGAAAGCGCGTTAAGCTTACCTTGTGCAAAGCCGGGACCCCACAGAATCCCGACTGTAAGTGCGACTCTTAGGACCGAGAGTACAGCCCGCATGGTCCCTCGCAGTCCAGTGTATGACCAAGTTGCGACGCAGCCGGATGAGAGCGGATAGATCCCCCGGTATATGCGCCGGGAGCACCGTGCCGGTGACTGTGGTGCGGCGGTGCGCTCCGTCTCACTAGCCTCCGTGCCCCTCTCCTCGCCTGAACTCCGCAGTGTGCGCGTCTCCTTCGCACACCCCTCCCCGCGCGCTCCCGCCCCCCTCTCCGGCTCCCTCCCTCCATATCATTAGATTGCTCCTGCCATACAGCCATCCGCGCCTGTGAGTGAGAGCGTCTAACAGCTAGCCTATTCGATGTATTACTTTTGTCCAGAATTTTGCATATATTAACAGTTAAGGTATTCGGTTTAGGTCTATTTAAATACTATAACAGTTTCGCCGCTATGTATAGCCTAAAATATTAATACAAGTTTTCCCTTTGTGTTTAAAGTCACATTTCATAAACTGTAACGATAACGGACGCCTCGCTATCGGACACTTAGATTCGCCTTTAGTAGGCTGCTTCTGAAGCATTTAATACCTGCCGTGGCACACCACGACGATTTCCCGGAATTATTTCTTATTAGGCAATTACTAAGTCCACATAACGTCGAGCTTCCAAATGCTTTAACATGGTTCATTCTTTCCTCTTTTCCTCCGACTCCCCTAACGCGATCTGTGCCCGAGTTGCTGACAAGCCGAGCTGTCAGACTGGAAAGTTATTTAGGAGGCTCGGCGAAATATACGCTGCGTGCGGAGATTTCTATGTCGGGACGAACGAGCTGCCTCAGTGGATGAATTAACTGCATTTCAACTGGGGAGATGGGGGGGTCAGAGGGAAGGGTGTTTGCATGCTTGTATTGTGCCGGCGTTTGTCAGGGAATCAGCAGCGCTGCAGTCTCATTCACACGTAAAGTAATGCAAGATGCCGCAACGTGTCGACATGAAACATTCCTGTGTGCAGGGTCGTTAAATAGGTTATCAAGCTTTTGACGGTTGCTATTAATTCTATGTTCGCTTGGTTTCTTTCCATCTCAAAAGGAAATAAGCAAGAATGTGTATAGGTGTCCGACTTATAGGTGCACATGTATAGGTGTCCGACCTATAGGTGCACATGTATAGGTGTCCGACTTATAGGTGCACATGTATTGGTGTCCGAGGGAAGCGCGGCCAGCACCCCCCTTGCTGTTGTAGGCGCTTGTTTTCGGGGGCTTTTTTCTTCCTACAACCATTCTCGTTCCTCCGGGGTTTCGGCTCGAATTCCGTACCAGCCCGTGTGGAGTTTGCATTTTACTCTAGTGTTCCACGGGTTTCCTCCGGCTAATTGGCGTTTTTTAATTGTCCGTAGTTTGTAGCCTATGGTGGACTGCAATCCCGTCCAGGGAGTATCCCGGCTTCGTGGCTAACACTGTCCGAGATAAGGTGCATCCCGCTGCGACCCTATTTTAAACAGCTGGAAGACTGATTCATCTATTTATTATTAATTATTATTATCATTATTTATTATTAACACAATCAATAGCCTGTTATCATTCTATCTGATTCCTCGCGTTTTTAAAGGATTAATCTCAGGACATGTTCATTTATTACAGTGATTAGTAACGATTTATTTTAAAAGACAATGACTATAGGGTTGTAAAATGACCTCGGTTTTATTATGGACTGGGTAAAAGACTGCACGGGAATCGAACTGACCTGATTTCGTGCAGTGGATATTAAACCCTGCAAGTGTGCCAAACTGTCAAGGCGTCCGGGACGGCAGGAAGCGGACATGCAGTACATGGGGGATCTCACTTCGGGCTCTATACCTGCGTTATCCTAACAAACGATTCATTTTCTGTAAATCGTTAAAGCACCAGACTAGACGTTTTTTTCTCCTTCTCCGTATAATTGTGCTGTTTTAGACGATTTTTTAAACTGGTGCAGGTAGTTAGGCTAATCAGAAGTGATTTTAACTATTCGTCCAAATATTTCTGGTCTCTTTTTTTGAAAGCCAGGCAGTGCAGGGTGCACGCTGGCATTTTCCCAGGGAACCTCCATTTTGCTCGGATCATCTAAACGCTCAGAAGTCAAGACAGATACTTAAATGAACCTCTAGAGATATAAAACAATATTATTCGATCGTCTAAGGCTTTAATAGACCCTGTATAATGGAAATAGAAGAACTTAAAGTGATTCACTTCGGTGCACGTAGTCAGAGATTTCTGTAGCTCTGTCCATGGTGCTGAAGGCCAGGGGGCGGTCCTTGTACTGACGTACGGCGCTAGTACACAGTGCATCTGTCAGATTTTTACAAGGTTAATTCTACTGAATAAAATAATACGACACTGATTACCATTGAAAAATAGCGAATAATATTTTAATCGGCAATTGATTTATATTTGACGGTCACGTTCTCAAAACAGTAAATAATTAGCCGTCACAAGGTCGTGTGGAACTGGCTGCTTTTAATTCCACTGAATGATGATTTACGACTCAAAATAGCTCCTTATAAATGATTCCCTTTAACCTGTCGCGCTGGCCAACTGCACGTGACTGTCTGACAGAGTGCATTCATTTGACTTTGCAACGGTTGCATTAATACGTTTATGAAAGCTCCAAGCCAGAGAAACACAGCTGGCATTACAAATATTTCTTCAGCTAAAGTTAATAGGGGTTTATACTGGCTGCCCTGTAGCCATACCTAATTACCGAGTCTTGCATTGATGCATTTAGCATGGATCGTGAGTTTGAAAGGCATTTTTCTGAAATAAGGATCCTTTGAATGACAGGTAGGCACATAGCTGGTGAACACACAAAGGCAGTTATGACAGCCCCCACCCCCCCCATTAGACAGAAAATACAAAAAACACACAGAAATACCCAATAAGGGGGACATTCTCAGGGCCCGCAGAGCCACCGGATTCCATTAGAAAGCAGCCAGTACATCACAGCCTACTCGCAGTGTAGAGGGCATTTGAGTATGCGTAGGATGAGCTAGAGAGATCCCTGCTTACGCTTCCACAGATAGAGCAGCGGACTCCCTCTCTCTGGCTCACACAGAGCTGGGTTATAAATATAGATTTACTGTGTGTGTGTTGCCATCCGATATACAGCGATTGATCTATGACTTCGCTGGCAGGCTGGAGGTGGTGGGGTGGGCAGGGCCTGTCGACGGGGCTCTACAAAAGGAACAGGTGAGAGGCGACCACCCTCCCCCCTATACCACCAGGCCCTGGCAAGCATACAGGCTAAGCTGCAGTTCCACACATTAAAGTGAAGGCACTGCAGGGATGGGGGGGTGGGGGGGTGATGGCACTCAAAGTGGAGGAAAAAAGGTTTACAAGCTCTACAAAGTAATGAAGCCAAATCAAAGCATGAGGGAGACTAGCTGGGTCAGGACCAATCTGGAAACATCCATGAACCTGTGATGTGTGGATCTGAACAGGTCAATGGCACATCAGAAGTACAGAAAAGAGGGAGGGAGGGAAGAAGGGAGTGGCGAAAGAGATAGAGAGGGCGATAGGTAGGGAATTTGGAGGGGCAGGCAGCTGAACGAGGCGAGAGAAGAGAGACAGACAGACAGACAGACAAACTCCATCTCAGGCTGCATTCTTAGACACAGTCTAATCTGGTACGGCCTCTCATTGCGGGGGAGAGCAGTGTGATCTGCCTTTCGGCAAACATGTCAGGGGTAAAAAAGGATTGTTCAAAGGTGCTCCCCGTGTCTGTGAGTGGGGGCATTAGAATTTCATCAGCACCTCCACTACAAAGGTAATAATCCCACCTGAGGCACAGTCTACAGCAGTGTGAGGATTCCAAGGCAACAAGTCACGTGCACTTCCATCAAGATCTATATATAGGCACATAGAGGCAGCAGGTGGTGTGGTACTTAAAGGCCCCTGACGAATGTCAGGTCACGTCCCGGGAATGGGCAAGGAATGCATCTAGGACCATGTGCTAGAGTGCGTAGCCTACAATGGATTGGCTATCAAACTGTTGTGCAGACTGACAGCGTTTGTGCATCCTTGGGCTAAGAGCTTTCCTCTCTCCACCTATGCATACAGGTTTTTTCCCCTTCCTGATCTTTTTTGATTACATGGAGAGTGTGGGCTATGCCGAGGTGCTTAGGGGGGCAATGGTCACACCCACCAACCACCTTTCTACAGCTTGTGTCTCTGAGGCCAGAGGGCATCATTCATTATACATCACACAGTGGTATGCCACGCAGACACAACCCCCGGCCAACAACAAGCAGATGCGGACATTTTTATCGACTCACGCATTCGTATTCACCAACAGCCGCATCCCATCGCACACAGCTAGTCAGACAATCAGACATAGCAGGCGCACACTTAATACTCAGTGTCACATACAAACTTATTCAGCGATACGCTTCAGTGAACTCATGCAAAAATTCGGGCTGCCACGTAATGACAATTCATCCAGAAGGAGCTGTTGCTGGGGAGGTCAGCCACATAAAGGCAGCTCCCTACGGGAAACGCAGCACTGACTCAGACCTTAGAGGGACTCTCTCTCTCTCTCTCTCTCTCTCACACACACACACAATGTGGATGCTCACACTCACCAAAAAGCACGATGCCCTTATCTCCCATTCGGCGAAAGACGTAGGACGAGCCTCGTACTATCAGTGTATCTTCTCATTGCTCCGTCCGTGTACCCACGTCTCTGTTTCAGATTAAATTATGAGTAAGGGGGTCATTTACACACACTACCACTCATGAGCTGACGTGTACACCAGTATTATTAGCAACTGATGAAGCCTGTTTAATCAAGAAACAGCTTTACACACGAGTTCCCCATGAATCGACAATTACAAAATATACTAAATTGCGACGTTTAACTGTTTTACCGCCGTAACAACCGAGTGTGTTGTTAGTCTGACAAAACTGCGTAAAATTACTTATCCAACTATTGTTAGAAAACTTCGAGTAAGTCGATCTTTAAAAGTATAGTTTATATGCAGTCTGAGTCGTGCGAATTGGGAAGTTTTAAATAAGGCAGAATAAGCGTGTGGATAACAAAAGTTTGTGGCTTTTCATTAAACGGGACCCGTAATGAGGAAACCACAGAGGAACGTCCGGAGTGACAAGCTGTGACTTGGGCAAGCAGACGAGAACATGCAGCATAAAATCGGCTTCGCTGCGCCTCGATACGGCCCCAGTGTCCGCGGTAACACTCACAATACAGACATCCAGGCGTCTCCTTCCTGCCGCACAGGCTGCATTCGGCCAAAGCCCGGCTTGATTGTGACCTGGTTTGCAGCCCAGTGCTCATTGGCCCTCAGTTTAATTTAAGCCACCTGCCCAAACGCAGCCGCCGCTTCTTAAAAACCATTTTATAGTATAAGTAATCTTATTTTCTAGTGTTGCCATAGGGTGTTCGGAAGGGAAGTGGTTTAAACTGCAACGGGAAAGGACGTCACGCCGTGTGGCTTTATAAGCCACGTTTACGTCTAAATTGTGTCTGGGGTGCCCAAGAACATGGCTTTAAACGACTCCAGTAAAGCCGAAAAACCTATTTCAACTCTATGGGGTAGATCACTCTTTTGAAATCCACAGCCGTAGACCATTTCCCCCCCGAAATCTAGCTAATTTAACTGGGAGGATCTTGAATCATTTTGAGGATTGTTAATTTTAATTGCGGACAACCATTTACTGTCATCAGCTATAACCTGGTGTTTACCCCCTCTTTGTCCAACGAAATCTGTTAAGGTTGTGAACTAAACGAGAAAAGCAAGACCGGCACCTTTAGGACGGATGACACGGAACACCAGCACCAGCTTTCACTGAGAACCGTAAGCTTAAAACGCTTTAAGCAAGCGGCTCAGCCGATACGACAAACTTAATTCCTAATCTCTCCCTAGATGTGCTTAGGTGCCGACGCCAAAATCGACGAGTTCAATGTAGTCGAACTGGTTACAGAACAAGGGCAGGATGAGATAAAGGCTTTTCCGATGGCAACATTACGAGCGCCCGGCATGCCCACGGTGAGCAGAGCCGTTTTTGGAAATAAACCTGCTGACCTGGGTTCTGATTTAAAGTCAATGAGCTTCGTATTTTAACAGGTAAACCTTTGTGGCATAGAGCTGCACCCTCCAGTAACTTTCAGACTGAAAAATGGCTCTGGACCCGTTTATATATGTGGGGAACACGTTGCATGTAAGTCTGCAAGCGTCACGCGGTCCGAACCGGTTATTCCGTGTAACGTGGCTCTTCAGCTTGTCCTAGAAAACACAAATTTTAATCCCCTGCGGGGTTCCATGCAGTGGAAGATTACTCTGATGAGGAGCTCGAGGAGGTTGGCGAAGAAATGAGTGAAGAGGAGGAGGAGGAGATTGAGGAATCTCCCCCTAAGCCTGTAAAGAAGCCGGCGGCTAAGAGGGAAGCCTCGGTAAAGGTGAGCCGCTCGTGGGCGGCGCTATGCTCACGAAGTAATCGAGGGCTTTAGCAACCGAGTATGTTGAAGTGAGAGATTTTTATCATGGGGATTTTTGCTTTTAATAAGGTAAATTTTTAACAAGTAGAATTAACACTGTAATATTGGATCTCCTCCCTGTCAGAGAAAGAAACCAGAAGAGCCAGATTATGGGTAGGTGGCTGCTTAAGTGGATTGGGGGGGTCGGTGCTGTTTACTATCCTGTACTAAATGTTGGTGTTTGCAACTTTTAGTGGAGCTCCTGTATGGCTGTGAATTGAAATGGGCAAAATGGCATGTCTGGTTTATAACTTGTTGGAGAATTTTGAGTATACTGTAATCATTAACCAACCTGCTGTCCCCCTTCCCCCCTCAAAGCGAAGGCTCTGATGATGAGAACAACCCCCCCAAAAAGGTCCGTATAAACTAAATGACTGCAAGATCCTCCATAGGTCCAGTGTTTAGAATATAAAGTGCCTGCGTCTGTATGTGAGGCTTATGTTCTTTGGTGGGGGGGTGGGGGGTTTAATTGGGCTGCCAAGGGTGAATGTCTGCTCTGTAATTGAAATGTGGCATTAGCTGGATGAGTTGTGAAAATAATACTATTTCTAGGGCAAGGGAAGAGGACGAAAACAGGAGGCTAAGAAAGTCTGAGGTAACGAGATGTGCAGAAATGGTCTCAACACTGACAGTGTCGCCAACTGCTGATGGCTTTCATGAAGATGACATGAATAAAACTCAAATATTCATAGCAGTCTTCTACCATTTTTAATTGTAGGTCATGAAAATGGAGCTGCTTCTTGGAAAATGACTATCAAAAAGAACTTCTGCCTGCCAGAATAAAGGAAGATGTGCACTGGGCTTTGTAGATGGAGGGACTTGATCTGTTATGTCACTTGTAAATAAAGATGCTTAATGATTTCAGTTCTGAGTTTCTGGGAAGTGTCCTCCGTGTATGTGTCACTTGACTTTGACTCTGCTCCAAGCTAGCTACCATCCAGGTCAGAAGTACCATTCCTCCTGTTTTGAAGCCACCTATTCTCAGCTGAAGGAGCAGTCCAATTTACAAATGGATAAAACAACCTATGGACCTCAGCCATAAATGGACACAACCTCACAGATCAATTACTGCTTTTAAATGACTCTGGGCCTGAACAGGAAATTCCTTTCTCATCATACTCTTCTCATGGGTTTGATTGTTGCTGGTCATATCTTTTGCTCAATGGAAGAAATGGGTTTTTTTATTAAATGCAAAGCTGCTTTCTAAATCTTGATCCATAATTTCAGTGCTCCTCTGGAAAGGTCTCATGAGAAGGTTTGCTTATTAATTTTAGGCTACCCACAGTTGGCAGGGAAAGTCTGTACATTGTACAGGTGCCAAGTAAAACAATGAGAATCTTTACACATCTTACGACACATACGGGTGTGAGAAAATCTTTGGGTTGGAGCACAGGGTCAGGTATTCAAACAGCACCCCCTAGATCGCCTGGGGTTAAGGGTCTTGCTGAAGGTGTGCTTACTCTTCCTGGGGTGGGATTTGGCCAGTGACCTGCCAGATGTCATGGTCTCTTGCCACTGCCCTTGCTGGCCCAGCCCCCCCTGTGAAGACTGAAAAGTTTTTATTTTAAAGTACCTGAACTTGACAGTGTTTGACCTTAACGTTTTGTGCATATGCTGAGTCATGGGGCAAAACTCCAGGTACAGGCACTTCAGCGTTTTTCCAGCTGATGCTATTACGGTGAAGTAAATACTTTTGGCTCCTAGTACAGTGAAGGGCAGGGGAATGGTAAGGGTGAAAATAGCTTTAGGTCTAGATTCTAATCATTTACAGACTCATGTCAAAGGCATCAAGTAGTTCCTGAACTTTTTTTTGGGGGGGGGGGGGCAGTTCATTAAATGGACTATTGGGTGGCAGGCACAATATCCGGGGCTTCATCTGGAGACTGCATGAAAGACGAGTCTGGTTTTATGTGATCTTTATTGAGTATAAACAAGTTTTAAAATATCTTCTGTGTCCGCTTCCAGCATGCCTCCGCACACAGCTCACAGGCCGACAGGGTGGCTCAGTGGTTCCTCTCCAAGTGTGGAATTGCTCACTGAGGCCCGTGGTACAGTCAGACTCTGAGGAGGAGGAGGAGGGGGGAGGATGTGGGTGAGAGGAGGCTGGGATGACTCGGGTCGGCATGACTCACTCGTACGAGAGCCAGGTGCAGGGCGATGAGGAGCCACCTCACCTTAGTCTGCCTCAGCCTTGCGCAGGTACTTCTTCATCACGGCCTTGACATCTCCCTCGCTCCCTTCCGCTTCTAGACGCTCTCCCCGGCGCTGAGACCCCCCCGAGCCGGAGTCGTCAGAGTCGGAGCCACGACGGGAGGCTGCCCGGGAGGGGGGCAGCTCCCCAAAGTGTACGCTGAGGGCGCGCCGGCCTCCGCCCCGGACGGAGCTGGCCCCGGACAGGCTGCTGGCCCCGGACAGGCTGCTGGCGGAGCGGGCGCGGCGGACGGCGGGCAGGATGTCTGAGGCAGCGTCTCCCGCTGCCTCCTCCAGCTGCTCCTCCTTCCCCAGGTGTGCGAGGAGGCGCCGGTTCTGGAAGACCAGTGGCTCGGCGCCCAGTTCCGACTCGTCGGCCTCGGACGCCGCCAGGCTGCCTAGGATGCGCCGGTGGATTAGCTGCGGCGAGCGGGTGGCAGGGGGGCCCTGGGCGCGCTGCTCCTCCTCCTCCTCGGGGATGGAGGGGTTAGAGCGGTGGCGGCGGTTCGGGGTGGAGGTCACGGACGACGCTAGGGACTCGCAGGAGCCGTAGCGGCCCAGTTTAGTGCTCCCGGTGCCGGTCGCCTCGTCGGGCAGCGAGCGCAGGCTGGAGGCCCGGGGCACCAGGGGGCTGACGGGCTTCAGGATTCCGGGCCGGGCTCCCTCAGCGCCCTCCTCATCCTGCAGGGACAAGGTGGAGGACCTCCGGCGCAGAATGGAGGCTGCGGTAGTCTGGTAGATGGGCAGCGACACGGCGCTGTCCTCCCCTGGGTCAGCCACCCGCTGCCACCCCCCCCTCTTCTTACGCAGCCCCTCCAGCAGCTCGGACAGAGCGGACGAGGATGACGCCCGCCCCCCCTGCCCTACTGATGTCTGATCCTCCTCCCGCTCCGAAGCGAAAGACCTATGGAGAGTAAGACAGAGAAAAAGGGATGGGGGGTGGGTAAGAAATGAAGGGCAGGTGAGAAATGAGCCGATAAAATGCCCCCATCCCTCCACAGGGCCAATTCAGGTGAAGTGGGTTATTTTCTTTATGTGTTTATGCTCTCAGGCGTTTAAACGACTAGCAGAGGGGTCAGGCTGAGTTTCATGGGCGGGAGGCGCGCGCCAAGTAACAGGCAGAATAATGGCAGCAGGCGCGCGCAGAGTAACGACGGCAGGCGCGCGCAGAGTAATGCGCAGAGTAACGGTGGCAGGCATGGCGTTGGGCTATCTCGGCGCAAACTTAAACTCCGTTTCCCGTGGCTGCACATCAATCATGGTGCGGGGGCAGCAACTGCGTAAAAGCAGCGGGTCCGAGCTCTGTCAACAGCAGCCAGCTAACAGCTGTCAGTGCCAATATCCCTGTCTGTCAGCAGATACATACATACATACATACATACACACACACACGCCCCCCCCACCCCGGCTTCCTCCCGACAGGTGAGGCTGGAGAAAGCCCTCCCCCCTCCCAGCGGCGCACGTTTGGCCCATGGGTGCATTTTCGTGTATGTGTGACATGAAAATGGCCGCCGCCGCGCCTCTCCGTCCTCAGTGACGTGTTCCTGTGGGAAATCAGTGCCTTCCCGGGGCCAAAGCGCAGCCGGCGGCCGTCACGTCACGCCGAGAGGAGGCGCCATGCCGTTTGTTCAGGGACTGTGAACATCGCTAGTCGGCACAGTGACTAAGCAGAGACTCCTGCCTCCTCACACCTCCAAGCTTTGCAGGGTACGAATCTGGCCTCAGATATGCGTGGGCGGGGGGGGATTTCCACCCACAGTCCAAAGACAGACAGCTCAGGTGAAGATGGCCTTGACGTCCCCTTGTCTGTGTGTGGGTGTGTGTGTGAGAGAGACATCTCCTACCCAGAATGCATCCTGCATTCGCAGCCAGTGTCTCTGGCTGAAAACTGATGGAGTGGAGCACGATTTGTCATTTGGGGAGGAAAGGGCCCTCTGAATACCTGAGCAGCTCTTTCTAAAGAACAAATTGACTATAACATTATAGTAGTCCTGTTCCATTTTGCCTGAGATTTCAGAGAAGGTCAACAGACATGACTTCAATACTGTTAAGCACAATAAAGGGATTGTCATTCAAGGTGGCTTTTATAACGAACATATGGTAGTGACTTTTACCGCAGAGTTCTTTTTCTTAATAATGGGGTGCAGAATGCATACTATTAATGGCTCAAGAAAAGGCAGCAGTGTGATATTTGCTGAGAATGCCCGAAGTAGCACTTAAGTGCACAGTAGGGTCTTATATTTTATTAGTACATTCGTGGAAAACGGAAGCTCGCCTCCTGCCCCCCATGAAGCCGACACGTGGTTCAAACTCACCGGAGGCTGTAGGTACTCATGGTGTCTGTGACAGACTGGCGCCCCCCCAGGCTGCCAGTGGTACTGCTGCCTCCGTACGGCGAAGAACCCCTGGCATGGGGCACGCCCAGCCAAGTGCGGATCCCCTCGCCCACGTCCTCCATTCCCAGGGAGCCCACGCTGGACGCCGTCTCGCTACAGCGACAGTGGCACGTGTCAAACTCTCGCCGGACTGCAGAAGCGAGGCTGGTAGTATGCAGGCGGCCGACGTACGTGCAAGCCAAGCTTCCAGCCAAAATGCGTCTTCATCATCGCCTCTAAGGAATCCGCAACCTCACTGACAGCCTCCTGGATTAAAGTAACTATGCTGGTGCAGGGCTTCAACCCCATAAGGGATACTACAGTCGTAACCATAAATAGCATTTGCGCCAAGACTAAGGAGAGAGCCAATTCAGGAGGTCTGCTTAATTACAGAGCAGGCAGGACGTAAGTGATAAGGCCTATCACAGCTGGCTAAGCAGCACTCTTTCTCCTATCCTCCTTGTAGCTAATGCAGGCCGCCTCCATCCATTCTGAAATTCACTTATGCAAGCAGCCATGCTGGAGCCTGTGAGCCATGCTACATGATGCTCGGCACTCGCCAAAGCCTGCTTTCAGCCAGGCACAAAGGGAGTCCATCCGGGATTAAGGTGCTCATCAAATCCAACCACTGCTCCATTAAATCCTGACGGCTGGCTGGGAGAAGGCTCTTTGCTGCAATAGTTCACTTCACACTCCTGGATAAGTTTTTGTAAATGAAAAATGTATCGCAGATTTTCAGATTAGCGGGCGCTAATTCAGTTTTCTGCTAGGCCAGGGGTGCTCAAATTCCAGTCCGGGAGGGCCAGAATCCAACAGAGTTTGCAGATTTCCCTGCTGAAGCAGATCTTCATCGGCTAACTACCGATATAAGATATACAGTATTAGGTTTAAAAGGAATGTTTCAGCAGGGAAATCTGCAAACTGTGTTGGATTCTGGAGTGCTAGGCTAGCCACCATAATTCCCCTCTAAAAATGGGGGGCAGTAGGTGTCATCCCATGATAGAGACCCCACCCATCTGCTTCTCTCTCGCACTGAGAGCCAATCATTGGCAGGAAGTGGCGGCCTCCCTGACACACAGACGTCCCCTTTGCCGGTGCTTTGGGTACTGGGGTGGAACAATATCTCAACCAAACCAAAACAGCTCAAGTTTCTGAGACCAGGAATAAGGGAATGGAAGCATTATGCTGTCGTCACACACAGTGCATCTCAACAGGAAGTTACAGCCCTTTTTGCCCTGATAATGCACTGCGTTTGACCTTTGAAAATCTCTTCTTGTAATAAATGGATGTTTTTTTTTTTCTTTTTATGGAAAAAACTGGTTTCCAGTTTTCTGCATCTGGCATGGGATGGTCATGCTGTGCCGGGGGTCCAACCAAAGGCTGTCTGTGGCACTGCAGTGGAAGAGGACGGCCAATGGGAAACAGCATTGGTATTCCTCTCACTAAAAGCTGCTTCCTGATGCACACTGGCCTGCCTCACCACTGCTTTTCGGGGGGGCGGCTTCACCATCTAGGACATTAACTATGTGTTTACCAGAGCAGGATACATAAAATGGGGGGTGGGGGGGGGTCAGTTTTTGCTTAAGTTTGCTTCTCAGCAAGAGGGACACAAGTAAAATAGTCATGTCCCAGTTGCATTAATTTCTTCTGTGTGAAGCCAAGGCTGTTACAGGGCAGTTAGCACACTGACAGTGGGCAGCAGCAAGACCAAGCAGGGGGGGAGGGCACAGAGGGCGGAGTCAGGAAGGTGTGGCGGTGGGCGGAGTCAGGCCCGAAATAGGACGCTTACAGGTCTTTCATTCTATCGGTGGCCTGGACAGCTGTCTGTACACTGGAAGCACAGAGAAGATGAAACAGAACAAGGTGGGTGGGTGTCTGGGGGGGGGGTTAGAAGGACAAGCTGGAGGAAGAAGGCAGCTGTGATTGCATCAGTCCACGTTGCTGTGGCAGCCTGAGGGTGGAGAGGGGGGGTTGCCATGGTGGCCTGAGTCATGCCAGAAGATTCTGGAATGAGCACTGGCCAGCTTGTCGGAGCTGAGACGGTGAATAGGGGGACAATGATCTATTCAGCTTGGAAACAGGGACAGCTGTCGCTGCTCAAAGGATTCCTTTAACAGGCTAATAGTGGCTGCTGCTGGCCCACGGTATAAGCAGAGGTGCAAAACAGCATCTCGTCAGTCAGATAAACGAGGGAAGAAAGTTCCTTTCATTCTTACTACTGCGCGCCTCTGACTGTCGCTGTCTAAGGGGCGGCTAAGCAGCAGATCTATCGATGTGACAGCAACAGATGATGGCGCGTGCCATCCAGTTACCCCCTAGCAGGAAGAAGCATTTGATTGGACTGTACATTTCTGGTGACAGTGCTCTGGCTTCTGCCGAAGGCCCGGAGCCGCAGACCAGTCTGGCCGGCAGATTGTGGCCCCACCTCTCTCCATCACTCCCCTCGCTGGTCTCCACCTCGTCCAGGGCGGCTTGCAGCTGGGCGACACGCCGGGCCGACGTCTCCACCTCTGCCTGCAGCACCTGCCGTGCAGAGCTCACGTCCTCCAGCTGCAGCTCCTGCCCACACAGATGTGGGGGGGGGGGGGGGGGGGTACCAGGACCGAGAAAAACATCACAGGATATCTGAGAATCTCACTAAGCAGACAAAATCGATGAGGAGCCTTATGTTTAGACAGATCACATGAAACGCCCGCGCTGATAAACTCGAGCTTAGGATGAAAAGGCCATTCGAGGTTTCGAACCCCCCTTATACTGTACACTGGTTAGAAAGGGCCCCCGCCAGGGGGATTAATCAATGGTTATAATGGCACGCAGCAGGTCGGCACCCGCAGGCTGTTAATCAATGGGCTGATGTATTAATGAAGGCCCGGCTGTGCCTGCCGCCGCCGCCGTCACCCCCAAAGCGCGCGCCGCCTGTCCCCGCGTGATTAATTCTCATTGTCTCCTCAAGGTTATTGATACAACAAATCCCATTTTGCTCGCCCCCCCCCCATCGCCATGGCAACCACCCCTCCTCTGCCTCGCAGCCTCTAACCTGAGACGTTCCTTCTGTGCAGTGCCGTGCACACGAGTGCGCATGTGTGAGGAGACTTGTGAGTGTGTACCTGTCGGGTGTCTGCAGGAAACGGGCTAGTTCCCCCACTAACTGTGCCGTCTCTCCCCGTTTGCAGCCATCGTGCCTCCCCCTTGTGTCGGCTACTGCGGTGCTGACACAGGGTAATGTCCTTCTCTCTGTGCATCGAGCATGCGGCACAAACATTCTGTGGCATCAGAGGAACTTTATTTGGCCGGATGCTTTCTGCAGTAAGGAGCCGCACACTGCAGAAAGCGAGCGGTAATGACTCGCTGTGGACAAACACGTAATTTAGCTGCAAAAATAAGGAAATTTAAGTTGATGACTTGATGAATATGCATAAATGCTAATTGGACTTTTTTTTTTGTTAAAAATTAGAAGCTTGGGGAAAGACGGGAGAATAAACAGGACAGAATAACCTTCCTCCTCTAATAACAAGCCACATGTCTGCCCCCGCCCCCCCTTCCCGAGGATGGTGACCTTGTTGTGGTGGATGTGCTATGTGTCTATGTGCTTTAGTGATCCAAAAAGCTGTGTCTTCAGAAATTTGATCTCCTGCAAGGACCTCCCTTGGCAAATAGGCCACCCCTAACCCTAAATCTGATAACGGTCCAAGGCTCCCAGGTTATCGGTCAGTCTATGTTTCTATAGAAGTGATGCTTCTCCACAGGGCTGCTGGACTCTCTACAACAGGGTAAGGAGATCCAGAGAACTTGGGTACAGAGTCGCTTTTCCTATGGTTGGAGAAGAGTCAGCTGATATAGTTTGGGCACCTTATAAGGATGTCAAATGGTCAGACCCCTAGAGAGCTCTTGCAGGCCTCAGTGGGATGTGCCCTGGGGCAGACCCAGGACCTCCTGGAAGGACGGTGTCTCCCAGCTGGCTAGGAATTGTCTGGGGATCCCCCAGAACAAGCTTGAGTGTGCAACTTTGTCAAGGGAGGCATGATCTGACCTGCTTGGCATGGTGCCACCACAATCCTCACCAGGAGCGGTATGAAGAAGATAAAGATGTATGTCTGGCTCAGACACCTTCTCTAAATTGCTATGCAGACAGATTATACTGCCAGGCTGCTGCTGCAGTAGATTTGCGGCTCCTTCAGCTGCTATCAAGCAGCATCACTCTGTAATCATTTCCATCCTAAATTAGTGCCCCAGTAGTGATCTTTCACCAAGTTATGCTGCACTTAAATGTTCGCATTACTCTTAGCCTTGAGGACCTTGTATAGCGTCCAATCTATGGTGTCTCCCCCTACTGGTTGTTACAGTGTAACATCTCTCCCTTACCCCTCCTCTTCAGCCAGTCATAAACTAATTTTCAGAATGCTTCTAATCCCCATCCTCCTAGCTTACGGGATGTCACACAAATAATTTCCCTCACTTCCTGGGGTATATACTAGTATACTGCTACCAGCTCAACTCCTGGTCCTAAGGGTGCCACACTCTGGCGCCCCCTAGTGTCCACACTCACCAGCTCCATGCGCCGGCGGCCGCTTTCCTGCTCTCGCAGGTTCAGCTCCTCCACCTCCAGGCGCATGTCGGCCAGGCGCTGCTGGTAGTAGTGGGCGTTCTCCCGCTCGCGGGCCTCCGTTTGGGCCGCCTGCTCCAGCTCCTCACCTAGCCGCACCACGCTGTCCCGAAGACGCAGGACCAGCACCTGGGGGGCAGACAGAGTGGCCAAGCTACAGGAAACCGGAAAATGATGCGTGAAAACCTCATTAAGCGTGGGCAGGATCAACCCCCAGCAGACAGCGAGGGAAGACCAGGCACGGAAGCCGCTCCTCCCGATGGGATGTAAACATACCACACAGAAACACACATACACAGCTTAGGCCAAAAATAGGAGACATCCAGGCACTTTGGCCGGTGATCTCACTATTTTAATTCAGGCAATGTCTAATTCATTCGCCAAAAGCTAGATATATTTAGCCTCAGCCGTCATGTAAAAAAAAGACATCCTTTGAGTGAGCTGACACCTGTTTTCCCCAAAGCCACTGAAGCACTGCAGACTCTCATGCGGAAAACATGCACATATCCAGGTGAAGGTTCGGCCTCCCTGCCAAGTGGACTGCTGTCCTTACACACTGCAGGTCACATGACGCCACGCAGGGAAGCTGGCACCAATCAGAGCAGAGATGAGTCCGACTGGCTAACCTGAAATATGCCAGCTAGCTGTGCAAATCCGCAGTGGAGCTCCAGCCAATGCTAGCCAAACCCACTCTTAGTCCCTCTACTCTACTATACTCATTTCATTCCAAGCAGCTTAATTAACTAGACTTGATTTAGAAGATTAATTAAATTCTCTCTGCATTTTGGATGTAATGAATGTTCAGAATTTTTGCAAAAATATTTTTAAAGTTTGTAATGATTACCTGTTACTTGCAACTTAATTTCAGCTTAATTAGTTTCTCTTCTCAGCCATAGACAGATAAAATAAATGAGTCATTAGGATGTATTTTAATTCAAAATAGTTTGTAATGTCTGATGGCACAAATGAATCATTAAGTTCCTTACAGTTGACACACATTTGACTTCACATTATCACAGTTAATTTTTAAAAAGCCTGAAGGCTTGCAATAATTAATAGATCAGTATTTTAAGCTGACTGGCAAAAAATTCAGCATTGTATCAGCACTGTATCAGCTGGGAGGTCGCGTTGTTATGGCCGTCACTGTTTTCAGCCCAAACCTGTGGCAAAATTCAGAAATCTCCTTGGCAAGTTGAAAACAACTTCCCCGGAGTGGAAAGAGGAATACACGGTCTTGAAATTAATGGTTTTTATAACCTGCACTTAACAATAATGTTCTTTGTTGTCAAATATTGTTGATGGGGCAATAATCTGCACCATATGCTAAGCAATTAATATGGAGGAATTGTTTCAAGATTGAACACAGAGCTGAATATTTATCTACCTCATTCGTTTGGCTTGACAGCAAATATTTACAATCCTGTAAAAATTCGTGTCCTGCTGATTTTTACAAAAGCAAGCAAAAAGAGCAAGACTGAGCAAGAAAAAAGAGCTACAGAAAGGAATAGATGGTGTGATCAGCTCAGAGCCGCCTATTTGTTCCCAGGTTCCTCCAGGTGTTACTCAGTTGCTAATTGAATCCGGTCCTGATGGACTCCTGCCTTAAAGGGGCAGTGCTACGTCAGCCCCCCCCCGACCCGCTCCAGCGAGCGAGCAAAGGCTATGTGGTCGGGATATTAAATCGGGGTTCACCAAAGCTTGGGGGAAAACAGGCACTTAAAGACACAGTGAGGGGGTGAGCTGTGGGGGGTGCAGACAGAGAGAAGGGGCCTAAGAGAGACTGACACGACGATCGAGATCAAGGTCAGTGAGACATGAAGCCTTGCAGAATGACAAATCACAAGGACACCAATTAAATGGGGAAGGAGTCAGGAGCCCAGGCAGCCGTTCCTGTGACCCCCAGCCCTCCGTTCAGCTTCATGATCCCACGAACACGGAGCTCATGTAACGTTTGCTGCTTTGACACTTCACCACATTTACATTTTATTTAGCAGGTACTTTTATCCAAAGTGACCCTGATCACATCCTTCTGACCAGGAGATTTGAACCAATGACCTTCTGAGTCCAAAAGCACGGAGCCACACACCGCCGACCTCACTGACACAGACATGATGTAAACCCCAGTCCACCCCCCCTACATTACGTACAGCCTGGCTGCTGCGGGGTTCTGACCTCAAACCTCTTGATCTGGCCCCTCTGATACTCCAGCTTGTTCTCCAGGTCGCAAACACGCGCCTCCTGCAAACTCACGATGCTCCTTGCCACCGTGGAGGCCTCCAAGTGCTGCAGGCGTGTGACGCTCTGCTGGAGCTGCCACCCCCCCAACCCCCGGTGGGAGAGGAGGAGGGGAGGAGGAGGAGGAGAAGGAGGAGAGACGAAAGGTGAGCGGCAAAGGCAAAGCTTGAACAAGCTGTCAGGAGGGAGAAGAAATAAATATTTTGAAGATAAGGCCTGATGTGGTCTGATTTAGGGCTAATTTAGGAGTGCTGCATCTATCCAGGGATTGTTCAGTGCTCCATGGTAACCTTGGCGAGCAGATGTAAGCATAGCATGCAGCTAAGGGTATAAATTCATAACCAAAAGGTTACCGGTCCAAGGTCACTGAGCGAACGACTTAACCTGAATTGCTCTGGTAGCATGCCTGCGTAACCACCAAATTAATGGACAGCCACTACTTCCGTGGATACAGGCACCAGCTAACAAAGTACACGTGATGTTACTGCAAATATCTTTCAGCCCTTAACTGCGTTGTCATGTACCCCCATGCCCTATGCTTACTCTAATGAGATGAGAGCTTCTTTGAAAACAGATGGATAGAGGTTTAAGCCTGTGTTTGAAATGTACCTGTGTTTTAGTGACAATTTATGGGATATTGCCGGACCACTCAGGATGCACATCGTGAGGGAGCTCCACACTAAAGGGTATTTATATGCTGGTCTTTACCGTTTCGTAACAAGCTGTGAATCCGCCCCCGGATTTGAGGCTGCTGTATTGCAAGTCAGTACCAGCAGGGGGTAGTATTTACCCATGTTTTATTTTTGACACTGACTGCTCTTAGCTGTGGGCCTGCTGCCATCGGAAAGTGCGTGTGTCAGTGCCATGCAGTAGATGTTCCCTCCATCTCCTGACATTCTTTGGAATTGCTTTGTTTATGCTGAGATGAAGTTTCCCGATATCCATGTAAGTGGAATGGAAGGCGAGAGACAGCATGCCTGTAAGGGCTGTGTGCTGCTCAGGGCTTCTCTTTGGGTCCCTTTAGTTATGTTGTGGCCCATATCTGTCAACAAGCTTGCAGGATAGAAATGTCGCATTCACAGCACCCCAGCTGGTAGGATGTCCTGGGGGCCGGGTAAGAGCCCCCCCCCCCCCCATACCTCATCCTGCAGTCTTTGCTTCTCTCTCTTGGCCTCCTCCAGCTCGGCCTGCAGCTCCCGTATCTGAGCTATGTCACTGGAGGACTAACGTACAGACAGATGAGTTAGCAGATACATAGCAGGAGGGACATGCAGGCCAGCCTTTGAATAAACATTTACATATACAGGATACAGCCAGGCATACACGCACGCATGCACGCAGACACATAGGAACAGGCACGCAGACATGTGCAAAGGCGCACACACACACACACACACACACAAGCATGCGAACACGTACACACAGACAAGCACGTCACAGGCACGCAAACACGTACACAGAGACATGCACAGGCACACACAGGCATGAGTACATACAGGCACGCACATATTCACATGCACAGACACGCACACAGACACACACCAGCCCACACACAGACACGCATGCACACACACACATGCACAGGCACACACACAGCCTACCTGGGCGATGAGAGCCTTGTGCTTCTTCATCAGCTCATTGAGGTCTTCCTGGTCCTCCTCCAGTCTTTTCAGAAGGTCTGCATTCTCATGCTGCAGGTGGGACAGCTGTTCATCCACCTGCAGGGGACAGTACCATGAGGATGAAATAAAACAGCCACCTGTCTTGAGATCCACCCTGCATCACCTGCACTGTCCTCACTCTCTCTGCTTGTCCTCCATGTCTGTTAACCACCCCCGTCATCTTCTTCCCCATCATAATTTCTCCTCTCTTTGTCCCTCCTGCACCTCCACTCACTGGCCTCCTCTTTCCCCACAGTGCCCTAGGCTAGTCCATAAGACCATCATAAAAATTCAACTTTATCAGAACCTGCCTCCAAGAGTCAGAAAATGTTCTGCCTCATATAGATAAGATATGGTTAAAATATGAAGCAGTTTGGGACAAATTTAGCAGGACTTTAGAGTGACCACTAAGTCCAACGATAACCCTCGTAATGTGGCTGGCTCTTCACGACATTCACCATTAGGTTAACATTGCCCCGATCAAGACATTGTGGTATTGTGGTTAGAAATTGTTGCTTAACACTAAATATTGGTTGGGTGCTAGTGATGTATATAAATGTCACAATACAATAGCTATTCTTTGCAATAACTGTTGTTGTTGACAACAAAATGTTTATCATGTCATGCAAAGAGGGATGAGGAAGCAGAAGATGATAACAAATAACCAGGGTTTAATTCAACCAAAAGACCTAACAGAAAGGAACAGGATCACAGGGGATCAAAGCTGGGAGTGCAGAACACAGCTAACGGGACAGGCCGCAAACAGGATTAATGTTAATGTCAGGACTGGGGAGCATAGGACTGGGAAGCACTTTAATACAAAGGCTAACAAGGGAGAAAATGAGAGGCAGCCGGAATGAATCACACAAGGGCAGGAATGAGAAGACAGACATACACATAACAGCCGTGGCTTGTCAGACTCCACTAATGCAGCAGTATAATTCTTACAAAGAGTGAGGATTTTTTGGACCACCCTACTGTGCCCCCTCCATTCCACACATCAAAGTTCAAGTTCATATTCAAAATGTAATTTAAAAGAGGGTTAATTTTATAAGTAAATAACCAGAAAACAAAACACTAGCAACAACAGGCAAAAACCTCAGACAAAACACTGAACCGAGTCAGACGATAACAGGACCTGACCAACTCTCCCGAACGCTGAGCCGTTTGTCCGACTCTCCTGCCCGCTTGGGTCACGCACACCACTATAACCTGTTAGCCTAGCTGCCTGCTGCTTCTCCCCTGCGGGGCACATCCTGTCACTTTGTCAGTGAGTTTGCCAGACGTCTGTCCATCTGTCCATCCGTCTCCCTGATGCGTCTCTGTCTTTCGTTTGCTGGGGCTGGAAAACTTATCACTGTGGGTTTTTTGTGCCAGACTGACTGGCCAGACTGGTGATAATTAGATAAGGATTCACCAGTATTGGTATTTTGGACCCCAATGAGATTTGGTTCTGAATCTGTTGGGCCTTGGATCCAATCTAACCTTCTGGTACACTCCATGGAGGTTTTTCAGACTAATGATTGGCATTTGCTGACAGCTTTTTTCCCCTTAAAGGTGTCATTAAGCTCAGAGCTGTTAAGTCATCTCTGGCTGGTATGACCAGGGTCATGCTGCCCCCCCCCCCTTCCTCACCAGGCTCTTATGCTTGCAGATGGTCTCCAGCTCTAACTGGGCATTCTCCAGTTCCATGGACAGCGTCTTCTGGATGCTCTCGGCCTCCGCACGCCGAGTCTCACTCTCCTCAAGCTGTCCGTGGAGGAAGAGCATAACAGTAGGAGAGAAGGTGGCCATCATCAACATGGCCATCGTCAACATCTTCATCATGACTGATCATTAATACCACTACACTGTAGATTGGTGCACATATTCACTGTTAGCAGTTATGTAACGGAAATGCTTCAATGAGTCATATGTGTTGCTGTCTGTCTTAATGGTATGTGGATGATGGTTAGGTCAGGTGGCTCAGAATGGTTCTTTGGGCCCTCATGGGCATGCCCAGGTGGTGGGCAGCTGCACAGCACCCTGCACTGCCCAGAGAGGTGCCCTCTACTTTCACAGGTACTAGTTAGCAGGAGGGGATGGGGGGCGAGGAAATGGGAGATTCTGTCCAGGAGGTGTGACAGTGTGTGATATCCAGGAAGGGAAATGAGGCAGGACGTCCCTGCCAGGGGGTGAGGGTGCTGTGCTGGCAGGTGATATGGCAGTGGGCACAGGGGGGAGCGAGCAGGTACCTGGATCTTGAGGCGATCCAGCTGTTCGCGGCTGGCAAGCCCCTGGCCTGGGGTGTCCACGGTGGACAGCAGCAGCTGGGCGTCGCTCAGCAGGGCATGGGTGCGTTTCAGGTCCCTCCTCAGCCGTTTCTCCACGTCAAAATCTCTGTGGCCCACCTGGGAATTGGGGGGCATTTCAGGAGACACGTAAACCTTATGGCATGAAACTGCTTCAGTCTGCATGCAAATTCCATTAGTCTGTAGTGGGCGTGCAGGAATAGGTGGAATCCACTGTCACACCACCTTCTGGTGACACACCATCAGGGATCACAGTGCAGAATCCTGAGGCTGGTAGATCCCAGTGTCAGGATCCCCCTGAGGCCCCGCCCCCGTACCTGCTCACACAGCGTGGCGATCAGCCCCTCCAGGTCGTGCTTCTCGTGGACCACCCTCTGCTTCTCCTCGTACTCCTGCTCTAGCTGCATCTCCAGCTGCCTCAGCTGCGCAGGCGTTACACAGGGTTATTGCATTTGGATAATGAGAGGAGACGTGAATGCTCAGCTTTAAATAAAAGCAGGGCTAAGGGCAACAAAAAGAAAAGAGAAGTTTACGACGTGTGTTTACGAGAGTGTTCTGTGTTTGGTGGGTTACTGGACATCCCCCCCCCCCCCCAGTCACCCGTCTCTGTGAGGACTTCTGGACGTCTTCCAGCTCCTCTTCCTTGTCCTCCAGCTCCTTCTGGTGAATCTGCTTCATCCTCTCCATCTCCATCTCACAGCGCAGATGCATCTACGAGATGGCATTTCGTCAGCTTCCCCCTCACGGCGTCAGCACTGCATTAGCGTGTCCCTGTCAGCGCCGCACCCACCAGCACTGCATTAACGTGTCCCTGTCAGCACCGCACCCACCAGCACTGCATTAGCATGTCCCTGTCAGCGCCGCACCCACCAGCACTGCATTAACGTGTCCCTGTCAGCGCCGCACCCACCAGCACTGCATTAACGTGTCCCTGTCAGCGCCGCACCCACCAGCACTGCATTA
>JAODKM010000108.1:28842520-28862735 GCA_026780845.1 Petrocephalus sullivani
ACATACACAGACATAACAGAGACACTCACAGACATAACAGAGACACTCGCAAACATACACAGACATAACAGAGACACACAGAGATTCATAGACAGATATTTGTTTCTTACATCGAAGAGTTTTGAAGAAGCGATGCAGCGCTAAGCACAGATGGGTTGTTCTGGACCATACCGAACCAGCCAGTCACGTCATAACGGATCGGATCAGAACCCAGCTGGTGTGCAATCTCGCACTGAAGGGGCTGCTCACACTGTCGGACTGAGCAGCAGACGGGCGGTGAGTCAGGGACACCCGGCATTAGCAGCTGCACCTAAACGCTGGCGCCAGAGCCTCTGGCCCTTTGGCGCTGGTGATGCAGCATCATCTTAACAGCATGCGAGCCCAGAGGACCCGAACGGACCAAGGGTCAGAGCGCTCAACATCCACACACACAGATTGGAGGCTGAATCATGTCACACACAACACGTCAGGGATGCTAGCAGCATGTCAGTAACAAGACAGCCTGGGGTGAGACTGGGATCCTGGCCTGCATATAATTTGACAGTGATGTGGATAAGTACTGACACACTCGTACCCAGAGAACAGGAAGGAGAGATACACCCTTACCTGCGTCACTGAAATACTGACACACCCTCTGCAGAACGCTGGATTCCGTGGAGCCCGGGGTGATCGTCTCTTCATCTAGTACCCAAAGCAGCCCGCGAGGGTCGTCTTCTGCCGCACGCAGCTGACGAGCAACAGGTACGGGGGAAGGGAGGTGATGTTTCCGAGGCCGTCATCCGTCCCCTCATCAAATTTACCGACATAACGAGCCGCCTAGCAGCTTTTCTCCCCAGGGGAGGCAGCAGTAACTGAGCTTGCTGAGCAACATCAGCAGCACGGGGTCTGTGGGCCCTTCGAGGCCTCGGATGCTTCAGCAATGGCGCTGTGGAGGAAGCCGGCACTTGGGGTCACATGACCTGGCGTTACCTGGAGGACTGGCTGATCGATAGCAGAGATGACCGGGGCAGGGCTGGACTCAGGGGCTGCAAAATCCACCAGCACTTTCTCCTGAAGGAAATAAGGCAGATGTGCTACAGGACATCGGACCAGTTATGGCAACCTGTGAATGATTAATGCGACATCTGTAATATGTCATGATTAAATATATGAATGTTGCCTAGCAGTCAACAGATCCAATGGCAAATTCCCATTATTGTATTGCTACAGCTCTAATTCAGATATGCAAATGGTAGGGAGCAGTTTTGCTCTAGATCAGGGCTCCTGATTCTGATTGGCCAGAAGGCTTCACACCTGGCTTGCAGGTAAAGGAAGGCTGGACAATCTGTGGGGCTCAGACCTCGAGGACCGTGATTTGAATACCCCTGGCTTAGATCTACTCTAAGATCAAGAGGGTTGCAGACATTCTTTAGTTGCTGAGGTTCATTCACTCAGACATGGGATCTGACGTGTCCATCAACTTGGGCACCCGCTGGCATTCCTGCATCTTACTTAATATGTCATTGCAGAAGCTGGGGCAGAGCCAGACAGGTTGTGCCTTAGGTGCCCCTCCCTTCAGCGGGTCTGAGTGATGCCAAATTATAGAACAGTTCCCCTTAACGCACGTATCCATCAATCCATCCATGCATCCATTTCTTCGTCTAGCCATATGTGTGAGCGTGTGCATGTCTGTGAGTTGCCGGTACACACACACAGTTAGCCCCCCCATACCTGCACATACTGCTCCAACGTGTGGGTGAACGTGTGGTTGTACTGATACTCGAGGAGCCTCTCTTGAAGGTAATTGTGGCAGAGCTCCGCGAAGCCTGCCGCCCTCTCCTCGCCCCCGTGCCGGGGGTTACGCAGGCCGGGAGCATCCACTACCATCACAGAGGCCAGCGTCAGCTGCTGGGAACAAAGTGACCTGTATGGACATGCAAGGAAAGACCCAGGCTTCAAAGACACAGCCAGGCCTGCGACTTTGCTCTAGAAACACAAAGGTTTAAGAGGACAACAGTATATATAGTATATAACAGTATACAGTATGAATGTAGATATATAGATCAGAGGTGTAAATTTCAGGTCCAGAAAGTACAAATTCAGACCAAGATTTTGTTTCAACTGTCTCCACAGGGACAGCATCACACGCAGCGAGCCACCACACTGCCAACAAACTAGCCACACTGGTCTCTCTGACATGCACAGTGGCTTTCAAACCCCCCAGCAATACCTGTTGATGAGGGAGACGATGGTTGAGAAGAGCTCTTCATACAGGCCGATGGCCATGCCTTCTACGCACTGAGAGGCACTCAGCCTGGGGCCACCTAAAACACACCGTGCCAGGTGAGGGCGCTTCTACAGACGTGCACAAACACATGTATGCAGAAGTGCACAGTGAACATAACGGCGCACATGGACAACCACACATATCCCCTTAGAGATCATGCAAATACAATATGTCCCTCTCAAAGACATACATACATGCTTATGTTAATTAATATTCCTAGGCAGGACAGCCAAGGATACAGATGAGATGCAGTACATGTGAAAATACATAAATAAGCCTAGTCACAGAGTCATTGCTGTAATTTCCATAGCAAACAGTGACTTCCTCTCACATGCCGACTGACTTACTCTCCTCTGTGCCCTCAGGGATGTGCCTCCCTCTGCTGCCCCCGGTGGCCTTCTGCAATAACTGACGCAGGTGATGCTTGAAGACTGCAGTTTGGAGCTCCTCCCCCTCACAGCCGATGACGCTGCTGGCCAGCTGGGCACTGTCAAAGTTCACAAATTGCCGGCGACCGACTGCACAAAAACAGCAGTCGAGGTGAGATAATAGGCCAGAGACAAAACATATCCACCCATAGTTTTTTTAAAATACAGAATTCACTTTAAGAGCACAGTCTTACCTTTGCAGGCCCCTGCTACCCCCAAATGGTATATTCCGGCCAACACGTGCCAAATCGCTTGCTGATCATTGGCTGAGAAGTCCAGTGACTCCATGGCAGTCACCAGCTTTGTGAAGGCAGCTGATGCCTTCTGCCTCTCCTCTACCTGCAACAGGGAGCAACGAGGTTAATGTGAGCAGAGAGAGAGGCTACAGACAGAACAGAGTACTCAATGGGGGGCATGGAGAGGAAGGGGAGGGCTGTCCCACTGCTGCATACCTTCGTCAGGGCGACAATGCCGAACGAATTGCTCTCACTCAGCTGGTGCAGGTGAAGCTCTGTCCTAATGGGACAAGGAAAATGTGACAGGTACTTATGGGCCCACGTTCAACCCAAATTCTACAGCCAAAAAGGTCACCGTAGCATAAAAAAAAAGAAAAAACACAAAACTACTGGCTATAAGCTTTTTAAACCCAATTCAGAGGTTCAAAAATAAGGCTGTTCCTCCCTTAGGGGCAACATAAATTTTAGGGGCCTTCTAGCGTCGGCTGGCACTGACCTCATTTCCGGACTGAGCCCTGCCAGCATCTGGGAGAAGACCAGGAAGTTACTCTCGCCCTCCGGTCGCTGGCACACCCTCCACTTCTCCAGCAGCATGGTCTGGTCCGAAGATGGACGCGGACACAGAGACAGGTAAAGGGGTCAACGACAAATGGGCTGCACAGGACGGCGAAAGCAGCTAGCCATTTAAGGGGCCACAGCCTTGTGCCAGTCAATAAATAGAGTCGGGAGAGTCAGATAAGGACAGAGTCACATTTATATATTTAGTAGACGCTTTTGTCCAGAGTGATGGCCAAGTGGGGGAAGCTTAGCGTCAGACAGCAGAGTCAGCCGGGGTCTGAGGAGCAGGAGGGTTTAAGGGCTTTGCTGAAGGACCCAGGGGCAAAATGAATACTCTGCTGGCTTGAATTGAACAGGATTTGAACCCATGACCTTCCAGACAGGGGTGCACGCCCTTACCTGCTGGGTAACCAGCAGAGGAATGAAGGCTTGCTGTGGCAGGTGTGTACCTGTAGGTGTCCTCCCGCTGCCAGGCCAGCGTGGTTGAAGTCGATGGAGAGCACGGTGGCCACGCGGGATGAGGCCTCGCAGTGCTGGGAGCTGACGCAGCCGAAGGAGCGCAGCACGGTGAATACGGACTGCAGCTTCTCGGCTGCAAGCAGACAGGGGGCAGGCGGTCACATGACATGAGTTACCACACACACACACACACACACACACCACTTAGCTGGGCTGTACTGCGTGTGCTAAAGCAGGATATTATATCACATTGCATTTCTCTGCATCACTTTTTAGATGCTGTACTGTACCTCATATTTAAATAGTTTTTTTTGTATGTTTTTGGCCTCATGTCAGGCATTATATGTCAGGAATGATTTTTTTTGGTGCTGAGGCACACAGGGCACCTGGAGCAGTGCATTGTGGGTATACTCACAGGTCACATTGCCCCCTGCAGTGCCGGCCTGCTTCAGCAGCTCCTGCACAAAGGATGCGCAGGTGGTGGTCTTGCCCGTACCACTCCTGCCCAATGCCACCACGCACTGGTCCCGCCGCTGGCGCACCATGGAAACGTAGGTACGACGCACCAGGGCCTGGAGCATGGAGGGGGCCTCCAATGGCCCATCGCTACGGCGACTCCGTGGGCCCTAGCAGGGTCAAGCAGAGGGACACGGAATATCGTACCATAACATCTACACCTGTAATATTTGGTTCCTTTTTTGGATTTGCATTCCTCTGAGTCACTCACTGAACTGATCCGGATGTGCGATTCACTTGAGTCAGTATTACCAAAATCCGTAACATTTGTTTTTCATAGAAAGTATACATGGGTTGTGATGAGAATAATTTATTTCAAAAAGCATTAAATTAAACAAAGCATTACAAATCACCCTGTTACAAATCTCACTGTTAACCAAGGCTAATCAGTGACCAGTGTGTAAACAAGTCTGTCTTGCACTACGCCAGTAAAAAAATCCCTTTCTTCATGTGTGCGATTCCGATTGGGCTGTATGATTCTGGCTGTAGAGGGGGCACATTCGCTCATGACTGTGTGTGATCCGGGTGCACCAACCTGCCTGTGTGAGCGATTCAGATTCGGCTGAATGTTTCTGGCTGTAGAGAAAGTTAACCGGTGGATTCACTCATGACCGTGTGCTTTGGGCCGCTTAGGATCCCTCATTAGTTAATGCAAACGAACTGTAAGTTAGGCAATTTTTATCAGCTATACTTGCTACTATGGCTCTATTGATCTTGTAATGAGGTATGTACGTGATGGGGTTTATAGTTTTAGTCATGGTGTATTTTGGACTTGATGGATTCGGGTTAATGGAGACCTCAGTTGCAACTCGCAAGTTATTTAATGGATCCGGGTGATTCACCCAGGTGAGTCACAAATTGCCCAGTTCTAATATCGACCAAGCACAGCAAGGGCTGCCAAAGCAGTTAGGACCCTCCAAAACACAAACACAAACTCTGCTTAGTGTGATTACAAATGAGCCTCAGTGAACTTTTTGGATTTCAGATCATTATTTAATCAAGGGTAATTAATTAAAAGCTGGAGGAAACAGTAAATAAGAGCCAATCAGGACTCAGGCCTAGACAAGACATGCTATGCAAATGGAATTGATATGAATAACAAGTGTTTTAGACTAGGGACACTTGACCAGCGGCATGAGACTAAGCTCATAAGACTTTTTCAGTCCTCATGCCATTTCATTCATCTGTGCATGTGTGCCATCCACTATGGTTGAAGTCATTTACCCCGTTAGAGTCATGTACACACCTCTTTTAACCAGACCCTGCAAACCCTCCAATGCATGTGTGTATTAACTGTTCAACTAATTTTGAAAGGACTGCTGCATACTAATACGCAGGAGAGACAAGCAGGGCTGTAGCAGGGGCATGGAGACCTGATTCGGGGGGTGATGAGCAGTGATGTGTGGCACACTTACCTTGCTCTGAGGGCCTGAAGGTGGCCACAGCACCAGCACGTTGGGCCCAGCGCGGGTGAGTGGCAGCTGGGCACGGGCGCGGCTGCTTAGTACGTGCAGGACGCTGGGCTCGTTGATACTCTGCAGGTCACTCACGTCCTCCACCAGGTCCAGCTCGGAAGGGTTCAACTGCATGGGGGGGTGGAGCAAAGTAAGAGAAGGGTCAGGGGCTGGAGAACCAAGCGGGATGCTAGAAAATGGTAATGGTGTAATGGAAGGATCCCCGTATTTGGCCAAGAGGACACCAGAAAAAAAAGGATGAATGAATTTAATCAAAACAAGTTTTGGGTTAGTGTAAAACTCAGTACTGACACTGGGGACACTCACTTTCTCAATCTCATACTCTGTAACATCATGGACAGATCCATCCGTCTCCAGCCGGACTCGCACCCTGCCCGAGGGCAGCTCCGGCGTTCCCTCGTCAGGCTTAAGCTGCGTGGCTTTAACAAAAAAAAAACAAAAGTCTCATTTTTTTTTATTAATTTCACACACTGGATGTTTGCCTACCACCACCCCTGAGAGGTAACGGTAGATTCTGATGAGCAGCACAGGTAGACCTACCTTACATGTTAAAAACATATTTGCCTGATAATAATTATGCTGCAGGCGAGGTCGCGCCCCACTCAGACCCCTTGAGGTTTTAATCAGAGATATAAATCGAAGAAAGGAGTGCTGGGCTGCAGAAATGGAATGGCTACATGTCCTCACGCACGCTTCAGAGCAGGCCTGATGCCCCGGGGCTGTGACTGCGTAAGTCCCTGCATGTTATTTCCCCGATTTTGGATGGTTCCTCCATCAGGCGCACTAGTACCTCCCGCAGTGTGACTGCGTGTGCATCAGTGTCCCGGGGGAGAGTGCCATCCTGTCCAGTGTGCCCCCAGCCTTGTGCCATGTATTTGCAGGCATAGGTTTCAGGCTAAGTGACACCCTGCACTACCTAAGGCTGCATGGTAGACTAGTAGACTAGTAGAATGCATGACTTGAACTTCACAGGCATTTCTAAAGGAACAGGGGAGACTTATCACTCCTTTGTGTGTGGGGTGGGGGGGGGGGTTGCATAGATCACAATTGAGGACCAAAATCTGTGAATGCAATAAAAAAAAAACTAGAAATGCCAAGTCTTGTATTTGGGTTGGTTACTTATGGTAAAGGTTAGGGCTGGGTTGGGGCTAAGGGTGTCGTGATTGGGATTAGGGTTTTTCCCATAGAAATGAATGGAAGGTCCCTTTACATAGGTACGCCGAGGCTCTGTGTGTGTGTGTGTGTGTGTGTGTGTGTGCGCGTGTGCGTGAGAGAAAAAGAGAGAGAGAGACCATGCTTCTCCAGCCAGGGGATTTGCAGTCGTTGTCAGATGACATTTACTAAACAACCACAATCCTCCCCATGCTAATTAACGACAGGATTAGTCACGGCTCGGGTTCTTTCCCTGTGAGCCCTTTGTGAGTAATCCTGAGCTTTTCATCCCCCGCCCCCTTTTGGAGAAGGATAACCA
The DNA here is from genome assembly GCA_026780845.1 of Petrocephalus sullivani. NCBI lineage: Eukaryota > Metazoa > Chordata > Actinopteri > Osteoglossiformes > Mormyridae > Petrocephalus > Petrocephalus sullivani. Next base: position 28,849,930 of record JAODKM010000108.1, read on the forward strand.
TTTGAGCACAGTGCCATGTGCTGTATTAAAGAGGGAGGTGGCATTAAACTGGGGAGGTCCACGTCGGCCAGAAATGGTGCAAAGAGCTGCCATTGCGGGTTAGGACGACAGCACCCACAGCAGAACTATCGAGCGAGAAAGTCGGCAAGGATAAAACAACGATCCAACCATCTCACCATAAAATCCATAAAATATCTTACTACAAAAGAAATCTATTTCAGTTTCATTTTAAGAGTGCTGTGGACAGCAGATCAGACATCTGAAATACTATAGTTGTGTGGCACCCTGGATACATTTAACCTTGAAGAGAAGCTAAGACCTGAAGGTCACCGGTTACAATTATGCAGCCAGCAGAGTGATTTCACGGTTGGGCTCTTGTGCAAGGCCCTTCACCCCCATTGCTGCTGACCCAGCTCTCTCAATTACATGTGGCATTGGATACATGCATCCGCTAAATTAACAGATGTAAAGGCAGAATTGGAATAATTACTAATCATATACTTGTAGGTAGGTAGGTAGGTATTATTAATCCTCAAGGAAAATCAAGAACAATAATAACGATACATGATACTAAAAGACAGGGCGGGCGTTCATCAGTTATATATAACCTAAGGTCAACGAACACACATAACAGTAACTCACTAACCACACCGCAGTAATGTGAGTAACTTGCAGACGAGTGTAAACCTGACCTCATGTTACCAGTTGAAAATAAAGAGCACTCATCTTCCTCCCCCCCACCCCCCCCAAACTCGCTTTCTCACACACGCAGTCGCTCGCTGATGCAGGCGCAGGCCCGTCTCTCGGATCTCGCACGCCAGCTCACCGAGGGTAAAGCCATCTTTGTGCAAAAACCACACCTTCCCGGCCTCGTACCACACGTCCCTCTGCTGAAGAAGGGAAACGAAAGTGTGAGAACAGCAGAATGATGCAGAGCGAGAGAAATAAGTGCGCAACGTGCAGATTTGGGTTTGCATGGGGGTCAGGCCTAACTGGCAGAAATAAGCAGGATAGTCCGCTCTAGAGTGACCTGATAAATCGTCTGGGCGTGGGTAAAACAGAGCTAGGGAGAATAGTCAAGGTGCGCAGAGGAATGTTACTGCGTAAGAGGCAGGTTTGGAACCTGCAGCAGATTGGTGACAGGTCACATGATGCTTTTGAACTCACAGGCTCCGCCCTCTCATGCTCAGCTGTGTCGCCGTTAGTGAGCCTTCCCTCCGGATCCTCTCGCTCACTTGCGCCTCCTTTCACCCTCTCGGCCTCTGTCGTCTCCTCCTCCTCACGTTCCTCCTTGGTCCCCTCTGAGCAGACCCTGGGGCACGTCTCTGCCCTGGAGGGGACTCTCTTTTCTCCTGCCAGCCGGTCCCGCTCGCCGTTTAGGAGCTGCTCTGCCCGCAGCGCCATCTCCGCCTCCAGGATGGGTGGAGTCTCGTCAGGTTGCAGGAACTGCTGAACCAGGTCGTTGCTCAGCTTACTGGGCTACCAGGGCAGAACAGAGTGCCGCAGATCCTTCAACAGGCCATCGCCTCCGACGGCGGAGATCATCGCCATTTCCCATGATGCCCCTGCGCTAGGCGACCTTACCACCCGCTCCTCTTTGATTTCTGGCTCTTTCAGACGCGTCTCCTTCTCCGTCTCCCTCACCAGCTGCTTGAGGAAGCCCCCTGGCACGGCCGACAGGGGAGGGGGAGGGGGCTGTGCTGGCAGAGCTGGGGGCTTCTTCTCCTCCTTGATCTGCATGGAGCAGACAGGATGGGGAGGGTCACTCCGAGCAGGCAGAGTGACTGGGGGAACCCGAATGACAGGCTGCCAGCCATGCTGTGACAAACGGGTGCAAACACACACTTACTAGACAAAGGCAGGCAGGCACCAGGCCAGAGCCTCAGTCCGCAGGGGAGCCCATTCATACCAGGGATCACATTATTCATCCTGAGCAGTGGTGTTGCACAGCGTCCCGGGGGACTTGTCTGCTGGTTTCCATTCCAACCCGTTCCCTAACTGTGCCAAAGACTGCTGTCTAAGCTCATATTTTTTATAGGTGTTTCCTGAATATGGATTTTACCCTCAAGATGTCTGGGAAACCCTGCTCTACGGAGAATCCACCTTCTGCACGTTCAAATGGCAAACTGGTCATATCACCCAAGTTATATTTTCTGTGTTGGTAGATGACTCCGAAAAAGTCTGTATTTCTGATATGGAGATAGACAGCGTGTTGCCCTACAAATGGTAAAACACAGTAGCTACATATTTTATTAAGAGTTTATTAAGTTATGATCAAAATTCTTATTATTATCATCATCATCATCATTATTATTATTATCTGGTGACAAAATATATCTTTGCTCAACTGCACTTGGTTTTGAATAAATATACTCATTTATATAAATATACTCATTATACTGCATATAGATAGATATTCAAAAAAAACTCAGAGGCCCTAGTCTCAGTTTCACTGTTGGCGTAGTTACTGCGCTTTGCCTTTTTTGGGCAGCATGGCTTGATGATCACCATGACATCACCCTGGGAAAGACCCAGGTTCGATCGCCCTCCACCCGGCAGCGTGTCAGGCTTAAGCTCCATTGAAAAAAAAAAACCCACTCCCTGCAAGCAAACACTTAATTGGTCCAATATTTCCGCGTGACCTAAACCTATTTATTAGAACTGAATGTACAATTCCTGAAAACACACCCAAAGCCTTTATATTAAGGCTTTTACAAGTATTGTATGAAAAAAAGTCGTGACAAATTTTTAAGGTGCTGACTACAGCCACATTTAACATGAAGTTAATCTAAATTTAGAAGGGATGTCAAACTGACCGACTTATTTAAATTCACCTATCAGGGAGCTGCGATCCTCTTTGTCCCAGCTTCTGCTCTCTCTACACGCACCACCTTACAAGATATCCCGTACCTAGAGCCCGCTCCCGGGGTCTGCGTTACGTCACATGCTCCCTGTGGGGGCATGCACAGGTGTATGTCAGCGACACACACAGGCCCCACCAGGGCGACCCTAATGTGACACCACGTGCAGACAGCATGGCAGCTGCTCTCAACAGAAGGCAGCTGTGATTTGCCGACTGGCTCCTGAAGTCCTGTGTGATTGGGTATAAGTCAGGCAGAGTACTCGTCTCTTTGTACTTACGTTGCACAGGTACGTTGGTACTACAGATAAGCACAAAGTTTAAATGCCCTCAAACGTACTTTTACGGTTTGTTGATATTTAGTTGGCCCAAAGTAAACTGAGACAGAGCCGCTTCTGGGCCAGGCCGCCACCCACATGCCAGGCCCAGGTAATCATGGGAAACAGTCAGGTGGTGGAACAGACCACAAAACTGGGGGTGGTGTGGGGGGGCTGAGGACGAGCTGAGAACTTGTATCCAACCGCGTCACAAATGGAAGCAACAAATGGCAACAGAGGTTAACAGGTCGTCAGTTTTGGGGTGTACAGAGACCCCCCCCCCCAACACACAGACACACAGACACGACTCGGCACCTCCCTTCTGCTCCCAGAGCTTTAACCGCGAGGAGAGCGCCATGACTGCCTGGTGTAGGGGATGCGGCTGGAGGGAGGGGTGCGGGGCCAATCAGATTTAGCGGAGTATGATTAATGGGGGGTGAGCAGAGACACGGTGAACCTGAGGATGGGGAGAGAGAGGAAGAGAGACAGCACAAAGTGAACAAGATCAGAGGAGAGAAACAATGATGTCAGCTACAGAGAAAGCGAGAGAGAGTTCCCAGTAGCTTACATGATATGAGAATACTTATTATTGTCAAAGAGATTCTCAGAAAGCAAGTCACCCATTATTAACGCAAAATGTTTGATCAGCCAGACAGTGGTGTTTCTGCATACAGGTGTATTAAGGTGTATTATAGTGGGTTCCACTTCTTTGTTGTATTGAAAAGTATAATAAACCCTTTAGTCTTAAAAACTATTCACTGGAGTACTTTTAAGAACACAAAATTGTACCAAGCGTGACATTCCGTGCATGCAAATGCAGATGAGAGGTCCCTTGCTTTCTGAATGGCCTACTGATAGATTCTGCATTGTCATTGATGGTTTGAAGGTGAGAACGATCTGTAGGAAGACAGGACCCTGAGGGCGCCACTAAAGCATAAGTGCGTGATGCGATCGCTTCGTTCCCACCCCTATAACAGGCCCAGGGCTGTGGCGGCGGTGATGAAGCGCTGTCACCTTTAGAACACCCTGTGTCACAGCATGGCGCTAGGGGACAGCTGCCCGGGGGGAAAACGGTACAGGTACATACGGCAGCCACTGAAGGGCGCCGGAGAGGCTGCCACAAGGCGCCCCAGCTCCTGTCATCCCTAAGCGAGTTCACACATGCTGCACGATGTTGTCAAGTTTGCAGGCCTGCTGGGACAGGGCCTGGAATGTTTTAATGCTGGAAGCAGAGCAGCGGGGACATTTAAGCTATTAGTCCATGAATCTATTGTGCATCTTGCAGTTTAAGCAGCATTTTCCACAAGCACCTTTTTCCTGTTCTCGTCTTCCCGGCAGACTTATTCTGTGTCTGTCGTCTCGCTCAGAGAGATTACGGAACCTCCATCAATCACGGAGCACGTTTCATGCTGCAAATGAAGTGGCATGACGAGCAAAACACGACGAGCACGAGGCAGAACAGCACGGCACGTTGGCGTCAGGACCTCAGAACAGTGCAGAATTGCTGTGACACGGGCAGCGGGACATATGAAAGTATCCACAAGGTCATTTGAAACCACCGAGACGTATCAGAAGCTCTGCTCTCTATCCAAATGACACCATACCAGTAGCAGAGGGAGTTACGGGGCCCTCGACATAGCACCAAGGGAATGGGGTGGGGCCAATTGGTTGCTGCAGCTGCGTCTTAGCAGATGCCTTTCCACGGCTGATGTGAAAAGGGGTTATTCAAGCATTATCTACAAAAACGGTGCATTCAGTTAATGGGGAGAGCAAGGCACTTTCATGGGAGATGTCAGTCACCCACAAGGTCGACTCTCTATATCAGGGGTGACAAACTCCAGTCCTGGAGGGCCGGTTCTTTCCCTGACCCACCACAAATGATTGAGCTGAAGAGCTGTGTGGTAATTAGCACAAGGAGCTGTGAGGCGTTGAGTTAGGTGTGTTTAACGAGGGTAAACCCCAAAATGTGCTGGGCTCCGGCCCTCCATGACTGGAGTTTGACACCCCTGCTCTATATAAAACACACAAAACCACAGCAGCATCTATTGTGGGGCTTGAGCGGAACCTAGGGTAAAAAATGACCACATCCGGGGACGAGCTGATAACAAGCAAAACGAGTTAAAAAGTTCTTCTCTTCTACACTGGTGTCACCATCTTGGAAGCTCCATGCCCCATACCTGGGGAAAGCCAGGAACAGTTCCTGGCAATTTGTAACCAAAGACCATGAAGGTAACTGTGGCTACAGCTGAGAGGCAGGGATGCGGTCTTCTTGTGTTATATGCTGGAACAAAAAGCCAGTTATTGTTTGAGACTGAGGGATGAAAATCAATTTTGGTTCATAGGTATTATGATGGTAATATTAAAGTGAAAAATATTCCTTTCAGCAGCCAACAGCGTGGGATTGAACAATTATCTCAAGAAATACATACATAAAACAAAATTACAATGGGCAATGCCTGCATTGAAAGATACATGCAAAAACACTTTTTGCAAATTAATGCCTTCTGCCCGTATAATTTCCGCTCCCTACCAGGAGAGCACTTGCTTATGCGTACAGAAACACCTAAAACGCTCAGAGCTGAATCACATTTGGTTGTTTTGTCGTTTGCGTTGTACCATTTGTCTCATTTGTATGTTGCATGGAGACGGACAAAAGCATCTGCTAAACCAAACCAATGCAAATAAACGTAACTTGGATCTCCATTCCAAAGCACAGCTAACACTCTAACGGGAGCACCATACTGAAAGGTAATGTGGCAGTCAAACCGGAAACTAAAAACCGGGCTGTCCGCGCGTGTCCAGCGAAACCTGCTGACAGAATCACGCAGACTGAGCCCCTGAATTGTTCGCTCAGACTTATTGTGCCACAAACCATTAGCCAAAGTCATTAGCATCTCCATTTACCCGTAGCTTGACGATTAGCCAACCACTTAATGCTGTTTATTGTAGTTCCAGGCACCTCCCCCAAAACAAACAACTCCACAGTAAGGTTCAAAAACTAGTTTGCCTACAGAATGGTATGGCCCGGTTTGGTTAACCCCTCGAGGCCTGTCCCTCAGGCCCGAATGGGATGGGCACAGGTTGACTTCTTACTGCCAATTTGGCACAGTGCAATACTTCTTAAGTCTTGGAGTTTGAATAAGAGTTTGAATTGGAGTTTCAGCTCATCGGCGCATTTTGACACAAATGTAAAGTTGTTTTTAATTGTACCCATTTATGAAGCTGGACATTTTGCTATAACACAATGGATATAAGCGGAAGGCTCTGAATTTCAGGTTAATGCTCAATGGCCAAATTTCATATGCAGTACATTTGTCACCCATTGGGAAGATATTAATGAATTAGAAACAGAGCACTATTAGTACAAGTGAAACAGCAATACAAGTGTCTCTCTTATGATCTACACTCAAGCAAATTCCCATGTTGCGTGGCTACAGTGACAGAGGCCTGGATTGGACGTTTTTGTATAAACCAGCTTATTTTATTTTTATATATATATAAAAAAAATATATGACCAATAAATGAATGTACGGCTAATTAGCCACTGACACAGAAATCAGTGCTTTCAGGAAGCCGATGTTTTTTACCTCTATGCTTGAAGCCAGACAGAAACTTCCCAACAAAACAGGACCTGTATACTGCCGGCAGCTGGCCATGTTCCTTGCCTGGGGAGCTGTCTTGAGCCCATTCCTCTCCGCTTATGGCCAGGGCCCGCTGCAGCATGACTTGTCTAATCACACCAGGAAGGCCAGCAGACTGGAAATGACAACTTATAATCCAAATGTCCTCGCCTGAGACCGGCGGCTTCATTTAAGGTCCACAAGGCCCAATCATCTGCCCATATTGGTAGCCAATCTAGAAAAGTGGCCACCTAAAAATAAACCATTGCAGCCTCTCCATTTACGATGGCGATGAACTCCTTAAAAACTTACGGGACCAACCACCTACCTGTGATTTTGTTTGGAGGGGTGAGGGGGGAGGAAAAATCCAAACTTTTCTTGTTCTCTGCCTCTCCACCTAGATCCCAAGACCCAAGCACAGAACACACGTTCACACACAGACACACAGACACACACACACAGGAAAGGCGCAAATGACGAGGAGTCAGGAATAGAGTGACATCCCCACACACACATAAGATAAGCAAGGCAGCTGAGTTAACACAAGACTCCACTATAAATATCCAGAGCTGGGGGGGGGGGTTGCTGTTGCATTTTGGGAAATGGTCTGGGAACAGATGACAGGGACGTAGGAAAGTGGAACAGAACACAGGGATAGGTGGAGAGACATATTGGATCTGACAGCAGTTGCCATGCCAATAAAACCATGAGCGTCTCTGGCAGGGCAGGCCTGAGTCAGGGCTCTGAAAAGGCTGTGTTATAAAAGTGGAGTTTCTACTTAACACAGACAAAGCAGAGAAACAGGAAGAACAGGACCAAACTATAAATAAATATGAAGTACATTATAAACCACCCTGTCCACCAAACAATCTGCTGTTTAATTCCATGGCAACACCCCCCACTCTAAACCCCCTGCCACCACCACAGGCTGCAGGCTGTCAGTCGCTTGTCACCTTTTCAACTGATAGGAACAGCTGGGAAAGTGGGAGGAGCCACTGGGCACCGAAGGGTAAGGAGAGGAAGGCATAGGTCAGTGGGCGGGGAGAGAGAGAGAGCGAGAGAGAGAGCGAGAGAGAGCGAGAGAGAGAGAGAGAGAGAGAGAGAGAGAGAGAGAGCACTCAGGTCCTGACAGCAGCTGGGAGAACAGGCTCGGCATCTTTGCTGCACGCAGCCTTGCCAGAGCTCGCAGAGGGATGCATCGAGGCAGGAAGTGCGCCGCACAGAAGGCCAGTGGCTCCCAAAGATCTCATGTGAGGAAGTTAGTTGCAACTGTAACACGCTGGACAGTATGACACCAAAATAAACCTCATACACAAATAGATCTACGGACCAACTGTACGCAAGGGTGCAAATACAGTGAGGGCTCTCCAGAAGGCCCTCTGGAGCCCATAAAACCACACACACAGTGATCATAGTTACACGAAAAAAAGGGCCTTTTATTTTTGAACTGTTTGTTTATATAAGCAGTCCAACACTTACATTTCCTAGCAGTTTCAAAACAATATTAAAATAAAATTTCAATTAATAACAATAATCATTAATAGAATAATATCATCAATAATCATTTCACCGTAATAGTAATAACCCCACGAACAGTAGTATTTGCGTTCTGGCACATCACAAAGAATTTCTCTGCAGACTGTAAACCGGTATATCTATAGCACAGTGCCCTTGGGTAACTCCTGACAATCGTGCATCAGCTCTTAGAAACAGGGGCCCTGTTCCCCAAACAGACAATAAATATGACAGAGAGCCCAAAAACTGTATTAAAACAAAACATTATAATCTCTAACATGTTGGTACAATATCTAAACATGTGCAAGATGTGAGCAGACTCCCCGCCAAAGGCCGCGGAGCCCGGCCTGCCCCCTCACATCGCGCTTCTGTCGATATCGAGCGCTTCTGACACAAACCCAACTCGTCTCATCCTCCCTCTCACGTTCCCTCTCTCTCTCTCACACACACACACACACACACACACACACACTTTCCTGCACACTTAATGTTTCCTCGGCCACCTTTCTGCAGCTCAGAATTCGTCAGACAAACACTTTAAACGGACAGATGCGCAGAAGACTACAGAAAGCCAGCCTCAGAAAAGAACTCACAAAGGAAATGGCATTAAATTGGGGAGAAATGACCCTGAAATATTGTTTTAGGAATAATAGAGGGGCTGCCACCTTGGAGAATGCGAGGGTGCTAAGGAGGTCTGGGGGGGCTGCACAGGGTGCAGTGGTTTGCAAGGTCACTGGCAGCTCTAAGGACTGCTGATGCCACTGCCCGCCCGCCCCCCCCCCCCAAAAAAAAACAACAAAAACAAATTCCAAAGAGAGACAGCAGCCCCGTATCAATCATGCAACATTTTCCATAAAAGAGGAATTAAAAAACACCACCAGAAATGCACTGATTCACCTGCTGGTGATGGATGGCTGGGAGGAGATCTGTCTGGCACATTGACATGTTGAGGCAGGTCTAGGATGCATGAAAGGTGACAGCTCTGATCTGTCAGGGAACTATTGATCGGCAAAGTAACTTTTTTTTTTTTTTTAATAAACCGTGCAGAGTCTTTTAAATGTGGTCGGTCAGCAGCCAACTCCACACATTCATTTGGCACATCAAAAGGCAAAAGGGCAGAGGGGTAAGGAGGGCACTAACAAACTTTCCAGGAACAGCCTCATCTTGGGCTGAAGCGGCACTTTAACGGTGGGGGGGGGGGGGGCTCTCTCAAAGATGGCAGCATCCTCTGTTAAGGGGCGACTCAGGGTGACCTCACACCCGCCAGTTGCAAGACCTGCCCCAAAATGCACGCCTCTCAAGAAGCCGAAAAGCAGAAACGTAACTGCAGGAAACTAAAACCTGAAAGACTGAAATATCGCCTGGCCTTCAGCACTACCTTGGCAATTAAAAAAAAAAAAAAAGCTTCTTTAAGCTGTAGATGTGCTTCTTCGAACATTTTACAAAATCAAGGAAATTTAAAAGCACAAGAGAATACATCCCTACGGTAAAACATCAACAGACATTCGTGCCACATTCAAATAAGCCGTCACAAAAAGAAAACGCGCACAAAAAAAAAAAAAAACTAAATTGAGCCTTGTAACAAAAGGGTTAAAGTTGTCTCCGTAGCAACTGTGGTCCTCATCTCTGCTCAGACCTGCTCGCCGCTGACATTCGAAGGTTAATCCAAGCATGTGCACGTGGCTCTCTGTGTAAGTGTCCATCTGTCTAATTTATGCTGGAGGTGTGGCTGAGGAAGTCCATTTCCCTGACTGGCCGGGCTTACCCGTCTGTGAGAGATGCAGCTCTCAAACAAGGCTTAAGAGTGTCTGTGTGTCTCTCCCTGCTTAATGACCCATCTATTCCCGCAGGCCAGGAGAACCCCCACGTTAAGGTAAGGTGAGACTTGTTTGGCGAGTTTGGGTCACACGCAGCCCCGTCCTGAGGTACATGCTGACACACGCGCACTGCCATTTCACAGCTGGGTAGGTGAGGGCAGAATCGATCATTTTTAAAACAGAATTAAACAGCTGAGCTCCCATCCCCCCCACAGAATCCCAGTCAAGACACGGGGACAGAAACACAGACAGGCAGACAGATAGTTCCCCATATATACAAACATTGTCTAGCATATACTGAAGATGCACAGAGAAAGGGTTGCTTTTCTATATACAGTCAGACCAAAGCTCTGTCCAGACAGCACTCCGAGTTCCCATCATCCATCAAATAGTGGCACTGCCCCCACGGGCAGCCCTCAGTTTGGTCCTCGCAGGCGTCCCGGGGCCGCGGTGGCGAGTCACATCACTCTCCATGTCCTTGTTTCCTTTCTGCTTTTTCCCCGGACGGCAGTTAGAAGCGTGTTGATATCTGGGGATGTCTGGGACTGGAGCACGTCCTGAATTTGAGACACCTTCAAGTGTCTCAAGTAAAACGTTTATATTGGCACTTTATGCACTTCATTTATCTCTGACACTGGGGAGGAAGAGGGTAGGAGTGTGTGGGGGGGCAGATCATAGGGGAAGGAAGAGTAGTCAGCTGTCCTGGGGGGGGGGGGGGTTCCCCCTGTTCAATATCCAACAGACGTTTCTTTCAAATTTAAATCACAAAACATTCTATCCAAAAGAATATCGTTCCCATGACAACAAAACATTCCACCTCCTTCTAGGATAACCACCCCCCCCAAACAAACACACACACACAGTCCATGTTCACTATGATATGTCCCAGCAGTGGAAAAAACAACTCCCTGTCCCCACTTTGCCCTTTCTGACCCTTGCATAAAACACCCCCCCAAAAGTTTCCTCCTTGGTACGGTCCATTACATATTGGCCTGCTGCGACATCCCAGGCAAGCGAAGACCAGACCAAGAGGCGGGCAGGCTGAGAGGTGGGAAGGCGGTTCAGCATAGGAGGTGGAGGTGCTGGTGCTGGACCTGCAGGAAAGAAGCAGGGCCTGAGGCCAAGGCCCGAGTGAGCCGATGGAACCAGGAAGCGCCTTGTCCCACGATGCTACTTCAGTGCCCCTCCTGCATCGCCCGGCGCTCCTGAAATGCCACTGACCACATTTCTTTGGTCGACTCACTTCCTTCACAAGCTAAGACTAGCGAGTGCTTGGCCCAAAGCTGCTGCTGGAAGGGAAATTCAGACTCCGGAACCAAAGCCGAATCTGTCCCATTCATACATCTTAAACAGTGGGGTCTCTGCGCGTTTCAGCTGACTGGAGGATCTCCTTCATTAAACCTCACCGGGAGTACAGTCCCCACTCTAGGCACGGATAAGCACAGTGCTCTGAGAGGCCACCAGAGGGTGCCAGAGGCACAGTGGCTGCATCCTTTGGTCCACCTGAAGTGCAGGAAGAGTGAGAGCGCAAAGTGACAAGGAAGAAGGGGGCGGGACTGTAAAGTCACCCTCGCTGAATCCCCCCCTTCCAGGTGGAGTGGTGTCCTCTCCTTCAGCCAGGAACACAGGCTCTGCAGGGCGGAGGGGGTACATTAGGACCGTCCTGGGAAAGCCTCTCGCCTTCTGCTTCACTCTTTCAGCGTGCGTATGCGGGATTCTGACAGCAGCACACTCCGCCGTCTCACACAAGGGTTTTGCTTTTTTTAATTCACTTTTTTGAGGCAGGCTGTGGGCTAGAAGGGTAACTAGGTGCTGGGGCAGATCTAAGCTAGGGCTGGGGGGGGGGCATGGGCAAGCAGGTGGGCGGCGGGGGGGCTCAGAGGCCGTTGCTGTTGCGGTGCGCGAGCGGGGGCTTGGACAGCTCCACCACAGGGCCGCGGGTCTTCCCAATGACCTTGGGCGCCCGACGAAGCAGCTTCTGTGCCTCAGTGAAGGTCTCAGTCAGCTCCTTCTTCCATTGGATGAACTCTGGGTCACTCTGCGGGAGTCAGGGGGGAGAGAGACAGGGTTCTGTACAGAGCTGATGGAGGGAGGTAAAGTGAGAGAGAGAGAGAGAGAGAGAGAGAGAGACAGACAGACAGACGAACCCACACACACACACACAGCAAATGGGAGGGAGGGAGATGAAAGGGTAACAAAAGGCAGAGAGATATGACAGCGAGAGATGAAAGAGACAGGAAGAAGGGATGGGAGAAAAGGGCAGGGATGGAACTACAGAGAGCCTGACAGACGGACAGGGGGACAGAGTGGCCGTACCTCGCACTGCAGGACAAACTGCTTCCCGCCCTTCATCTTCAGCAAAATGCATTTTTTATCCTTGATCTGCGTTTCCTCCACTGTCAGGATCTGCTCCATGGTCAGCAGGTTTTGCTGGGGGGGTGAGAGAGGAATCGGCGGGTAAGAGAGGCAGACCCCATCCCCACCCAGCCGACTGTACGAGTGAGGGGCTTGGCCTGGGGATTCACTGCCCCTAGCCTGCCGGACATGAGGGGCTGGGCCAGGGGATTCACTGCCCCTAGCCTGCCGGACATGAGGGGCTCGGCCTGGGGATTCACTGCCCCTAGCCTGCCGGACATGAGGGGCTGGGCCAGGGGATTCACTGCCCCTAGCCTGCCGG
>JAODKM010000108.1:28865533-28885985 GCA_026780845.1 Petrocephalus sullivani
AAAAAAAGACAAAAACAAAAAACGAAAAGCAAGAGGGGCGAGGGGGGGGGGGGAGGGGCGGGGGGGGGGGGGGGGGGGGGGGGGGGGGGGGGGGGGGGGGGGGAGATGGAATTCTTCCAGCAGCTAAAACAAAACCTTTTCTGTTGAATCAGCTTGAGCACGGACCTCAGTTATTAATTTCACAATAAGTGAGTGACATTCACTTTTTAAGTAAATATTTTAGCAGACGCCTTTATCCAAAATGACCGTCAATTGAGAGAGCAGGATTAGCCAGTCCCTGGAGCCTTGCTCGGGGGCCGAATGGAGGGTGGTAGTAAGCTCCCTGCTTCTCGGAGCCATTGAGAAGATTCAGCTGAACCACCTAAGTTCTGATTGACAGCATTGCCCGGGAGTCGCGATTTGATGTTCGCAAACTGCTGCGGAAAAGCGGATGCTGAGGCTACAGACGTGGTAAGGAGCCTTGTCTCTGCTGAGCGACACCTGGTACGGTGTGATTGAGGGCGTCTCGGATCGAACCTAAACGCACCGAATCAGACAAGCTTCATCATGAGATGCAAGAATAAGAGCCGCTCCTCTCCTCGCACTCCGTACCGGGGAAGATGCAAGCTGACCCCCAAACAATGCAGCTACTTACTGCTGCCTCTTACCTTCTGGAGATAGACCTGCTGCCAGTCGATGCCTTTGAAGAAAACATGCTCCTTCACCTCTGAAGCCCTGCGAACAGAAAAGAATTTGCCGTTGTTTCACTCAAAACCATAATTTCACACCCCCCTTCAGATGAAGCCCTGACCTTTCAAAGGTGCAGTTCTGCGTCTGACCACCGGGTGACTGGAGAGCATGTTCTCTCAGTGTAAAGCATCAAACACCAAAGCAGCACACCCCAGAATACCTTTCTCCAAAAGCCGTAAAGCCGATAAGACATCAGCTCTTGCTCAACACATCCATCTGTATTTGCTGCTTCAAACATACGGCAATGGTAAAAAATGCAGCACTGAACTAGAGCCCTGGAGTGCTAAGCATTGCTTCATCAGACCACAATTCAACTGTCTGAAAACAAATAGAATTTTTCTACTGAGCCAAGAAGGACACATTTTGGATGGATAGACACCTTAAGAGGCAGCAGCAAACAGGAGTGCCATTTTCTACAGCGACGGCCTACAAAAGGTATCAGGTAACAGAGCTGGGGTGGAGGGTGGGGGGCTGCCAAAGCAAGCCGCTCACAGAGCCCACGTCTGGTGCGAGGTGCAGGGTGCCCCGGCATGTCAATAAACCCTCCCACGGTGCCACCACGGTGCAAAGGAGTGTGAGACAGGCACGAGGCAAGCCAGACGGGCCGCTTTGCATTCTCTCATTGGTATTTTATGGTGACTTGCAAAGCCAGAGCAGGGCCGCATTTGAGTCATGGGGACATAAACCCGTGGAGGCCTTGGTGGTGGAATATCCGGGTGGGGTTAAAGGGCTAGCCGACATGCAGAAAGGGCAGCGCCCCCCCACCCCAAGCGATGGGCATGAGACATTTAACAGTCACAGGTGCGTGATGCCCTGCTACTGCGACCTGGTCATACATCCGCACCAGAAAACATCTGATGATCTATTCACAGGTGCCACAACCTTCTGCAGGTATCTGGAGATATACGGAAAGTAGCAGGCCGGCTGGCGCAGACATCAAGGAAATCAATCCCGATGTGAACATCAGGTTCAGAGGAGAACATCAGGATCAGCATGGGGCGGCAGGCTCTTACCCTCTCCCCTGGCATCCCAGCCGCTTGGCCACGTCTCTCTGCAGCAGCCCCTCCAGCAACGACTTCAGCTCCGGGGAGAAGGAGTCCGGCAACTCCACGTTCTGGAAGAGAGGGATGAGCGGCAAGGGAGTGAAAGCTGAGAATCAGAACCAGCAGCAACCGCAAGGGCCAGCTAATACCACAGGGGAGAATGAGCGGAGCGGTGCGGTGCGAGGAGGCCGGCCCCCATGCCCTCTGAGCACGGAGCCGGTGCGGCTCTCTGAAAGGTCTCTGTGTCAGCAGGTACAGCGCGTCGGTTATGGTCTGTAAGAAGTGCTCAGCGTCTGCGGGGGGTCTGTAATGGCTGTAATCAAATATCCAATATAACTGCCTCACTTTAATCTCCTTTATTACAAAGGATGCTTCTCCTTCGACGGACTGCGCTGCAAAGTCATAATCACATACGAGGAGAAGCAGAAGAGTCAGATGTTGGTTGAGAAGCGGATCCCGCGTTTCTTAGAGCTCAGAGCTACATCCGTGATAGGCCAGGGAAAAAAGAAAAAAAAACAAATTACGCTCAAGGAGGAGGGGGATTGAAGACCGCAATTTTCAGGAGAGCCGTTTAAATCAATTCTATATGAACTAAACATTGTAATTGAAAGCTTTATCTATCGAGCTCTGCGCAGAAAGATGGGCTTTGTTTTTATATAAACATGGCGTTTCAGACTGGGACAAAGCGTTTAACATAATTACGCTGACCTACTTCCCGTGTACACTCTCAGCATGATCGTTCTTCTTCCTGCATCCTCTGCAATTCAAAAAAATCACTCTGATCTTAACCCCTAAAAAAACAACAGCCTGGGGGACACAGGTCCTGCAGTTTAGACTTAAAGGAGCTGGATATGCATCCGGCTTCCAGCTATACCTTTTTAAGGTCAGCCTCAGCAGCTCAGGGCCAGTGAGGGCTGACAGGCTTAAGTGACCACGGGCACGGCACCATGTCCCCTGCGCTCTCCGGGAATGCTGCTATGAGACTTGGAACCAGAGCGGCTGCTTCGCACTGCCTTCCCTCTGCTGTAACTTAAAGCAGAATTGGTGCAAAAATCTGTGAAGGCCTGGCATTCTGCCATGGGTGTCCCCGAGCCCGGTAAGCCTTTTGTGATCCTGACTAGGATAAGAGGCTGGAAGAGGGATGGATGGATGGATGGATGGATGCCGTAAAAAGAAAAATTCTGAGTGAGCCGAGAGTGAGCCCGGAACAGGCCCCTTACCATGGTCAGTGTCATACGGTCGATCTCGTGCTTGTCTTTGGTCTTGTGCTGCCGAAATGGGCTGTGCCTACAGAGGGGGGCGTGGCACCAGGGTCCAAGCCCAACAAAGATGGGGTGCAGGAGACAGGGAGGGACAGACCAGAGATGAGATGTTCAACCTGTGGACAGCTGTAGCCTTGCAAGGTCGCAAGCAGTGTCATTTTCACCTGCGTTCAGCAGGTATTTTAAAAAGCTAAGAAAGCCCTTTAGGAGGAGGACACACACTTCCTGTGCAAGTGACTGAGCCGCATAACAGGGCAGCCTGAGCGGAGCTGTGCTGCAGGCCTGTCTGCCCACGCTGACCCCCACCTAACAGTGCAGCCTGAGCGGAGCAGTGCTGCAGGCCTGTCTGCCCACACTGACCCCCACCTAACAGTGCAGCCTGAGCGGAGCAGTGCTGCAGGCCTGTCTGCTCATGCTGACCCCCGCCTAACAGGGCAGCCTGAGCGGAGCTGTGCTACAGGCCTGTCTGCTCACACTGACCCCTGCCCTAGTCCACTTTGAAGTGCCCAAATACACAGACACACCATCAATGGAGCTGACCTCCCCCCCCATATTTGACTCTCACTGCCCAGTTCCTCTTTCAACCCGCCCCCCCAACCCCACCAGCTGCCTTCCTCTGAAGCCTGTGAGGTGGGCAGGCCCCCCATTCTGGGCTCAGGCCTCTGACATTTAAACTTTACTCTTCACATCAAAGGGTGGGGTGCTAGAGGGATCCACACACACACACACACACACACACACACACAGCTCACCCTCGCAGCAGCTTGAACAGCATGCAGCCCAAGGAGAACCAGTCAGCACTGCTGTCATAGGCCGTCCCTTTCTGTAGGACCTCTGGTGCCATGTACCCATGAGTTCCCCTGTAGGGAGAAGAGAGGGAAAACCCCTCAGACAGGCGCGAGTGGCCCAGACAGCACAGATAGCCGCTGCACACAAATTCCTGCTTGGAAAGGGAAAAGCGGCACAATGTGGTCGCCATGGTTACAGGCGGGGGGGGGGAGTTGGAGCTACTCACACACTGGCGTGGGGTTTCTTCTTAGAGAAGTCACAGGCCAGGCCCAGGTCAGAGATTCGCACGTGTCCATGTTCGTCCAGGAGGATGTTGGCGGGCTGTGGTGGGGGGGAAGGGGGGGGGGGGGGGGGCAGAGCAGGATCAGGACGACGCAACCTGAGCAAACCAGAGCGCTCTGACCAGAAGCCAGCGGGGTACGAGGAAGCCGACACCAGGAACGATGCCCCCTCCCCCCCGCCTCTCCAATAAGGACGGAAAACCTCCTGGCAATCAGCCCACCCCCTAAGGTTGGAGGGGATGCCCATCAGCCATCCAGGCCTGACCTTGTTGACGGTCCACAGGGTGCATTTGTCTGAGCCCGTTACCAGGGAGACCGTGTGCTAATTTACTGACCCCGCCTTGTACACACGCCCAGTAAATAAGCCTGCCACCAAGGCGTGGAAAACAAACTCTTCCTGAGCAAGACAACTTCTGCTCCACATGTGATCATGTGCGTTTGTCACACATCTTCTGACAGGGTTTATAATACATATGGTTACAGACCAAGCCCCAACATACTGTGCTTGGCTACAGGCCTAAGCAGCCTTTACGGCATAAAGGTGACAAACCCCGTCCGGAAAGCAGGTGGCACTGTGCCCTGGCTCCCTGGCCTCGCCTTTATTCTGTGCCCCAGTTAATTTCCCCCCACTTTCACGCTCCACTGTCTCCGGTGGGGGTCTGGGATTGGCACCAGCCATGGAGACGGCCCAGAATTAGCATCATCTGCTAACCGAATCTGCACATTTCCCCAGGGCTCAGGGGGCTCAGACAGGGCGTGTAGGTAATACAAACACCCTGGCTGAACCCGAGAGGCACTCCAGAGCGCGCCGCTAAGCCTCTTTGTCTGTCACGAGAGCGGCTTCTGGATGCAGATCACATGAAGTTAGGGAGATGATGACCGGACGGTGTGAGTAGAGATGCTGCCAGGGGTTGAAAATCCTTCCTTCTTAAATCAGTAAATAAACAAACAGAGCAGTTCCTTCCCTGCCTGAGCGATGGAGCATATCAGCTCCTAGTGATTCCAGATACCTGCCTTTATCATCATCATTTGGACCCTTTCCAGGAACTAGACCCCTTCTCTTTTGACACACAATCACCCCAAGTATCCTGCTCCCAGCTACTCTACATTTTTTTGAAGGTCTACCAATGTTCATTGACAAACATTATAAATGAAAAGCATTCAAATTTTAGCCTTTGTATCGGGTCGGGCCATAAGCTTGACTGCACCAACCTGAAAATGTATCTTAAAATTGCAGGCAGTAAAACAGCCAAGGGCTGGCGGGCATCTTATACGGGCCTTTTATATGGTTTAATATTGCGGGGGTGTAAACGAGGGATGAGATGGGGCCTGTGTCGCTTGCCTTGAGGTCCCTGTAGACGACAAAGCGGTTATGCATGTGCTCCAGGCCCAGGATGATCTCGGCAGCATAGAAACGCATCTCCTTTTCGCTGAAGACGCCGTGCTGGGACAGGTGATAGTGCAGGTCGCCACCTGGGCAGACGGAGGGCAGAGAAGTGGGAGGAGGGAGGGTCCATGAGCACAGCAGAGGCAGATGGAAAGGAGAGGGAGGGAACAAATAAATCAATGTTTATCGCGAAGTGGGGCTGGTGGCCCTGAATGGTTTCCTAGAATGTTCAGGCTAAAGAACCTTTAAATACCATGCAAGAGGAGCGGGAAGCTAAAATAGCAACCCTATGAATGTAATAAACACTGGATGGGTGAAATAGCTGGGGATTAGCTTTATGCGAGCACACAGAAACACAGCAATCATTTAATCCAAAATATCTTCTAAGCCTCAAGTAAAGCAGTAAAGCATGTTTCAATAAACTGTTGAGCAGCAGGCTAGTTCAGCACATCCGGCCTGTTAAGGGCTGTTCTCAGACAGACACAAGGCTCTGTTACGCAAGAGCTGTATTCTAAGGGAAAGACCGCTGTACTGTAACCTGGAAACCCATTTAGTCGTAATACAATTAGTAGTGTCAACTGTATTTATAACACAGAAGCATTTAAAAAAAAAAAAAAATGTCTGTGACAGGCGGGAACGCTTAGGGGGGCTGAGGCCTCCTGCTGGTAATAACTGAAGGACCGGGCAAACTCGGCTTGGGACGTGTTGCTATGGCAATGGATGAGCGTCTGGGAGCTGTTTATGCTGGGGGCCCTTTGAGAAAGGCAGGCCACATGGCAGAGCAGTTATCAGCTCCATGGGGGGAGCCCCTCTGCGTACTGTCCGCCCAAGCACACACAGCCAAACAGGCTGCCGAATGTTATGGGGGGGATGAAGAACTGGGGGCCGCCTCTTACCGTTCATCAGGTCCAAGATAAAGCAGAGCTTGTCAGGAGTGTGGAAGGCGTATGTCATACACACGATGAAGGGGCAATCCTGCAGGGGGCGGTAGAGTGTCCCACTCAGGAATCAACATGCATGTGTCCATCAACCGCGTTTCGATCGTTAGGACTACAGGCCCGAGGTCAGCCATGATGAAACACCCACCAGGAAGCCAAACAAATCAAATCAAATCAATGACAGAAACACTCCCTCTTGCTACCAATGCTCTTTCCGAAATGGGGGGAAAAAAACACGATATAGTCGTGTGTAGGTATATAAAACGTGTGCCTGATTAGGACAAATGAGTGCAGCACGGTGACTGGTGAATAAGCAGAAGGGCCAGACGTGTGCGAGTGTGCGTGAGAGGATGCAGAAGGCGGAGACACTGACCCCGGTGCTGACCAGCGACAGCATGATCCTCTCGTTAAGCGCCAAGGTCTCTCCCTGCTTCATCTTGATCCTCTTTTTGTCCAGACACTTCATTGCATACCTGGGGAGCACACCACACACAGACTGCCATCTCCAGCTTGTTCGGAAACACCCTGACCCGGTCTCCCCCTAAACCAGTCTTCCCAAATGGCAGAATCCCAACGCTCACATCTTGCCCGTGTCTGCCTTCCGGCAGCCGTAGACCTCGCCGAAGCCGCCTCTGCCGATGATCCGGTGGACGCTGAAGTCGTTCATCGTCAGCTGTGAATGATCAGAAAGGAATTGGTTTGATGGTTAATGACAGAGAAGGCGGAGAATGTGGATCCACATCAAGCGCACGGGCCAATCCACGGACATCTGCATGCTCAGTGGGAGCCAAAGGTAACATGCTCGCAGACACAGAGACATCTCGCTCCATGCTGCGAGGCTGCAGACATACCCGGACCTCTCATAGGTCTCATAGGTGTAAACGTGCAAAAAAACTCTCTCCTCAGATGGAGACATCCTCATTCCAAAAACAGACTCACATGGATGTTGAGCTCGACATTCTTCCACTGGCAAAAGCGAGTGAACTTGTCACTGGGGAGGGAGATACGGAAAAGAAAACAGGGTGTTATCGATCGCTCCCGAGACATAGGCCAGTGCAGATGACACTAGATGACCTACTCAGAGAGATAAACCGAGTCGCACGACAAGAAATCTGACGGCACAAAGAAGGGGCGAAAACGAGATGAGTGAGCAATGAGTCGGACAAACACTCGCACGACCAATTCTCAAGACAGACAAAAGGGCGGCGCACTCAAGGTGGAGGTCATCCTAATCACAATGCCTGCTCACCTTTCAATGAACTTCTGAAAGATCTTGCCCCGTAGACTGTCGCAGATCTCCACGATGTAGGGCTGGCAAAAAAAAGGATGAGAGAGGAGGGGAACTCAAAATCACACCGAAAGTCAGAAAGTCATCCAGTCCTGCTTTACCTATCAGCCTTTAACGGAGCCAGAGTAGCTAGTGCTAACTGCTAAAAGGTGGCTAAAATGCTGAGTGCTGGGAGGGAGGCCTTACCTGGAAGAGGCTTGGGGGCACTTGCTTCTTGGCCAGGTGAGACTGAACATGGTCCACTGCAGTCTTAGAGAAGGGCTGCATGGGACAGACGTGCACACACAGATAGCAGTGAGCCAGGCCCTGGATCAGAGGCACAAGGCTCCAACCCACAGGAGGGGACGCTAATCTCTCCTGAGCCTTTTCCGCGAGACTGAGCATCCCAACAGTAGAATAAGGCCTGTTCTGACAGACAGGATCCATCGTGCCCATTCCCTGCAGAGCCACCGAGACCCAAAACATCTATGCACATGCACAAAAGACTTTACTTGATCAAGCTGTTTAATTTCTTACACACTGCCACACACATTGTTGGGCAGGGTGCCTTTTCTGAAGGATCTGCATCTTGTCAGAATTCAAAATCCCAGGAGGACTTCTTTTCCTAACAAAAGGCCCTTTTACAAATTTCAAAAGTACATTTCCTGCCATAATGCTGATTATATGCCCCCCCATAAGAGATCTGAAGACTTAACCTTGGAAAATATGTAGGGAGATAGTTGGGAAATAGGTATTGGGTATAAGCAATACTGATATCTAGTGGCAATTAGATGCCAAGCGCATGAAGGTGACGGCACTTCTCACACGCACGTTATGGTGAGGAGGGCTGCTTGCACACAGGTCACTTTAACGCGGCCCAGGACCACACACAGGAGAAGTGGCACGCACAGCCAGGCAAGGGGAAGCCTGGTGCACGACTACAGAGCAGGCTGCATTTGCCAAGCGTTTGTCTGATATTCAGTATGCCTGAATGCCAGCTGGGAGGAGCTAAGCGGCCAGAATAATGTGTCCTGTTCAAAGCGAGACGCACAACCCAATCACAGCTGTATCAAAGGAGCACCCGGATACGCGGCGGTGCCCGGCCGTCTCTCAGCTGCTGTAATACGGCCATTCAAACAGCCTCATCAGCTCTAATCTCTCAGTGGAGTGACGGTAAATTCGAGCCTTCACTGATCCACACATTATTGCAATCTTCTGCCCGCCAGGAGAAAAATGAATGCCAGCCCCCAAGAGGGCGTCCATCTTAAAATGCATGTTACGTTGATGTGCCACGGCATTTCTGTTGGCTAAAATGTCACAGAGAATATTCCTCCTTTTGGATAAAAAGAGAGCAACTTTAGCTAGCTAAATCTTTTCACTGATTATCTATAACTAGGAAACCTTGCAGGGGGAAATAGGGAAATAACTTGTGGATGCATAACACAGAAGAGCTTATTACTCTGCAAATGATAAGCAGTGTCCATATTAGCATTTTCAGAAACCACACAATTAAAACATGCTGAAGGCTACAGACAGCACAGGCTAACTAACTTTCTGTTTACTCCCTTCCCACGTCCCACTCGTTTGGAGCCTGTTTATTAATTACATTTATACATAATTTTCATAATTTTTTTAAATATTACTACAAAGGCGTAGGGGCAGCAGCATCCGACGGAAAAGTCCAAGTGTCTGCAGTAACTTGGCACATCTCAAGATATTGGCAAGAAACATCAAGGATCAGTCCTTTTCAAAGTGAAACCCTATACACTAAAACCATATCAATGAAAAATTCATAAACTGGTGAAATAAACCCAATTGCCCTGGAGTGGATTCAGAAACCCAATCTGGGTGGCATGCCTAGAGAGTGTTGCTCTACCAGGACCTTCTGCGATGGAGAGCTGTAAAGCCTGTGTGTGTGTGTGTGTGTGTGTGTGTGTGTGTGTGTCAGTGGGAATGTCTCCCGCTTACGTGAGAGCAGGATAGCAGCTCCTTCATTATGTAGACGTCATAGATCTGTCGGCTACGACACAGACGGTCCTCTTCAGAGTCCAGCTTCTCGTACTCCTTAATCTGCAACAAACATGCGAGATGACTGTAATGCACGGGCTTATCAGTGCAGACCTGCATGTGGCCCTCAATCCAACACGCTGCACTGAGGTCAAAGCAGCCCCTTCAGGGTCGGCTCCCGCTTAATCCCCATCAAAGAGAAAACAAGACGGATTAAAATGCTGCTGATGAGGGCATCACTCGGTCACTTTCAAATTTATTTGGTCAGCAGAAACAAAAACTAATGTAATGGTCAAAAATAGTACACAATTAATTATTAAGCCTCAACAACAATGTAGGGGGTTCACCCCATATCTGTGAAAAGGGAGAGGTTTTTCTAAGGAAGCATTATTTAGGTCGCTTTCATCGTGTAGATTTTTTGAGAAGCCCCTGTCCCACTATCTGGGCCCTTAACACAGCTGCACTGTTAAGGCAGGAGTGGGATTCTAGTCGGAGACCCAAGCTAAGGGAAGGTTTGGCAGACCAGTGCCATTCTGGATCAACATATCAACAGACTATCTTGCACAGAACTCGGGACAACCCAAACACGCTGTGCTATCAAACACTAAGTTATCCTTACACCACCCTCCCACAGTTCATCCCATTTGCACCCCTACAGAATTTAACTGGAACAGCTCCAAGGAAGTACTCTCCTTTGGCTGACAAGTGCATGTCCTTGACATGGCTACCTACTACACAGTAGGCCATAATTCGCAAAGACAGTGGCTTAGATTAAGCTATAAAATATCAAATGTTAAGTGGATGGTACTTGCATTAATACAGCTTCATGAGACATCCTTGCAACCTTTTACTTGCCTGGTCTTTCCCTCATGTTGGATCCATTCATGAGCAGACCACCTGGCAAACAAACATCTCCCTTCTCTCCACACTGTTCTGGGGAGGTTTTCCCCCTCTCTAACATATGACACCTGTTTGGAAACTCTCATCTTACAAAGACCATGTTCTGTAGCTGAGATCTCCTACCTCTTCGTAGAATTTGAGCTGTGGGACAGCCTCGTCGATCTCGTTCATACAGAAATCTTTGAATAACAGGAACCCTGAAAAATAGAGAGACAGAAGAAAAACACTTATTTTAAAGGCCTGATTTAGACCTGAGATTTCTAATGGTTCCCAAAAGGAGTCATCATAAGTTTCAACAGGATGTTCTTGGAATTTTTTAAGGAATTATAGGGACAAGAGAGGCTAATTCACATTAAACATTTTTTTAAAAGACAACATTAAGGAGGACACTGACAGGCAGAGCGTCTTGCCGACGCAACTCTGAAAGGCTGCTGCTGTTTCACAGTCTGTCTCCCGGTCAAACTCTTTGACCTTTGGCTCAACGATTCCTGCCTAAGGGGCTACTGAGACAGAAAATGTAATAACCCCACACCTTCCGCAACTGGCTGGAGCAATCATTACCTCATTTGTGTCCCCTGGGAAGTGCCACAGTAATTGTGTGGCTATAGTGTTTTCCCAGAGCATCAAACCAAGTCATCCAGGCCATTGGTCAAGCAATGCTTGTTGGAGAATAACACGCGCACACACACACAAAAAGCAAGACCATCTCCATTTCACTCTGAGGGAGCACTGGCAGGCTTGCAAAGTGCAGCAGCCTAGGATGAGCTCTGCAGCTGTCGCTATAGCAACCTAAAAACAGCGGTGGCAAGTATTGGGGAAGGAGGGGGTACTGCAGTTAACCAGCCCGCCACTTAAAATTGTAACAGATGCAATTATATTTAAATGGCAGCTAGTTAGTCAAGTAAGGACAATAAAAATAAGAAGAAAAAAAAAAGACAGACAGACATAACCGTTTCAATTACACAGAAGCTACTGTCAATCCTCAACTGGGCCGTCATCTTCCCACAAGCCACCAGCCCTGGCAGTGAAATGGAGAGATCCAGCAGCACGGAGATAAAGGAGGGGGAAAAAAAGAGGCCAAGATCATGAGGGTCTTATGCCAGTCTGCCGTTGCTGAGCAACAGACGAAGAGGCGTTGGGGGTCAAAGGTCAAATGGACATCCACAAGTGCGGCAGCTTCAGCATTAGCACAAGCTGATTAAAAAGGCAGCTAATTTGCGTGGTAATTGGATCGGGTTGGAATAATCGTGCTGTAGAAAAAGGAGACCACTCAGATCCTACAAGTGCCCGAAGATCTCCTTCAGGTGATGACACCCCCCCCACCTCCCCAAATCACATGCTCGTTTGGGTCTCCCGTTTACATCCGCGCCAGGACATCGGAAATCCAAAACCGGTTCAGAATGCTAGCAGAAACAAATAAGTCACTGTTTAAATAAATAATTGTGCTCGTTTTATCTGGAATAAAAAAGCTTTTGATTACGAAATTAATCACTCAAGAGTTTTTATTTTTAAAGCGAAATCTCAGAACATTAGCCTGTCCAGCCTGTGGACACAGGTCTCCACTGGGTCCCAGCCCCCCCCCGCCCCAAGCCTCTCTGCTGTGCTGAGAGCTGGGAGCGCTAGTATCTGCGTGCCAACCAAAATAAAAAAACCTGCCCATATTCCACTTGCTCAGGCTCTATCTTTCTCCATTCTGCTCTTCCCCTTTGCCTTTATCTGCCCTCCACTTCTTGCACCATCCCACCCCCCTGTTTCACAAAGCAGCCATCGGCTATAAGTGAGGCCTCTGCCGCGTACAGATGGGAGGCCCGGCATGCGCACAGGCAGTGTGTGCATCATTAATGGTTTGACTCTGCCAAGCAAAACACTGCAAAACACCCCCCTTTCATTTTAACATGGCGAATCAGGCACACCAGCACTTAGCTGCTCTCTCACTTTTCATTTCCTACTCGGGTAGTTAGCACAGCTCTAATAAAGAGTTAGTGCTGGTCAAAGGCAACAGTTTCTTCAAAGCTACACTGGCCACATCCCACAGTTATCAACATGAATTTTTGCTAACAAACAAGCCCCCTTCCCGAGTTCCTCAGCCCAAGGTGTGACCAATAAGAATTTTCAAGCCATAAATGGCTAAAGTATTAATACCCCTGACAATAAATCTACTCTTACGTGCCAATCAACAGAATGTGAATCAATTAACTTATTTAACATTTTCAGAAATGTACAAACACAGTGTTTTCTCCTTCCATAAAAAAATTAATCTGAGGTAGCGTCTGTGCAAACATAACTAGCAGCCAATAACTCGCACTGCAGATTTGTTACAGCATAACCTGAATCTGACCTCCTCTTCCATCAATACGGAGGTGGGGAAGTTTTGAATAGATACCCAAAGGCATGCATCTCCATGCGGCATGCACAGCTAGCCCTGGGCGCTCCTGCGCAGGACAACGCGGCTATGTGGTGGCCTAAGGGCTGAGAGTGGCACGCTAACAAAGCCCGCGCTGTCCCTTCCTGCTCACTCATTTGCTATCAGTGAGGAAGTGCGCAGAAGAAACAAGCACCGGGCCCAGTGCACACTACAGAGCCCCCCCCCAAGCCACCCACACACACACACACACACACACACACACACACACACGAGTTTGCTGTGTAGTCAATGGGCTGCCACAAGTAACTGCATATGAAAGTTAGGGTGCGCACACACATGCGCACATGCGCACCCACACACAAAGCAGACTGTAACAGTCTATTTTGGGTTCAGCCATGATCCCTCTGCCTCACAAGGCTTCTCACTTCCTCTGGGCACTGGTTTCGATCCAGTCCACCACGAAACAAACACACACACACACACACACACACACACAGCAGGTCACGTCATACTGGACCCAGTAAGAGGAACTCAGTGGGAACTGAGAGCTGTAGGTTTCAACACAACACCCCACCCCCAACACAGTTTCCTGGTTCTTGCAAACTAGCTAGCATAACAACTTTAGACATGAAACCACACGAAAGTCTGTAAGCAGACATAAAAATATTCAGAGAGACAGAAGTTCCTAATCTTAGTCTACGTAATGCATTACAGTTAATCAAAACATAAGCAAATAAATAATTAAGACCTCAAGTAAAAGAAATTTTTATATTGGTCTGCGTGCTGTAGCTTTACTATTTTTGACAGTGTAGCATAAGAGCAGCTGGATCCAGATCAGCCAAGACTAATGATGTTTAATCAACACTGAATACAAATGAATTTAACGGGCAGGTCTCAGTTTGCCCCAGTACGGAGTACAAACAAATTTTCAGTGACCAGATGAAAACCAGTTAAAAATGGGTATTTTAAGAGAAGGTGCAGTGGAATGACAGTGTGCCAGGGGGCAGGGCATAGTGAAAACACTGGAAAGAAGCAAATCTGAGCAGACGTCACATGTGTCCAATCACACATGAACACTACACGCATTCCAAGCATCTTAATGTGACAACCCTCAATTTCTGTTTAATCTGGCTCAAAACAGTACACCTTAAATATTATTACTGGAAGTACTGGATATGAAGCAAATTAAATAATAATTACTTATTAAAAACAATTTTAGGTGCTGTCAGTTTATATGGATATTTAGGTATCCGTGACCCAAAAATTACTTGCCTGATTAAATTTTTAAAGATAAATGTTATATTTTATGCACAGCACGACCATATAAACACAAACTATTAGTATTACTAGCGTTAGTATAATAGTATAATAATATTAGTATAGTATAATTAGTATTTTTCCAGCACTCAGGAAACCTGGGATACTTAATGCACTGGGCAGATGTTACACAGAGGTTCCTACAGGAGTGATGTTTCAGATGTTACACTGAGAGGTTCCTACAGGAGTGATGTTTCAGATGTTACACTGAGAGGTTCCTACAGGAGTGATGGTTTCACACTGCAGTACTAAACCCAACCACATATGGAAAGAGAGTAGCCGCTGCTGTCCATCTGGGCCACGGGCATGGTGAGAAAATGATTCTGAAGCTGGGCCCCCCTGGCAGAAAACACACACGGAGATGCTCAGACAGACAGACAAATGCAGACTCCAGTCCTCCATGTCTGCCTGGGGAAGGAAAAAAATTGCACAACGGAGGACAGAGTTTATAAACAGGGCTGGGCCTCACGCCAAGTGCTGGACACAGAGCAAGAGAGAGGGAGAGAGGGCGAATGAGTGAGAGAGAGAGGGAGAGAGGGAGGGAGAGCGAGACAGAAATAGAGGGTATGTGAGAAAGAAAAGGGAAGCGGGTTTGATGGGAAAGAAGCAGCCGAGGCAGAGAGACCTACGCGGTGTGACCAGGGCCCCCCTGAGTCACACTGATCAGCACACGCAGCCGAGGCAGAGAGACCTACGCGGTGTGACCAGGGCCCCGAGTCACACTGATCAGCACACGCAGCTTCCAAGCAATGCGACTGGCCCTGGGCTCGGACTGGAACTCCCAAGCCAAACACACACTCTGCTTCCCCGGAGGACGACTCACTGATTGATGATCCCATTTGCTGGTTCAGTGAAACACACTCCAGGGTGGGAGGGGGCCAACAGAATGTGACGTCCTTTCCAAATATCGTTTATATAACTTGTTTGCCTCTGCGTGGAGGTGGAGGGATAGAGGGAGGGGAAGAGCACAGGGCCAGCAGGGCAATTAACTCACCCAATCCCACAGCAATTAACACTGCCTGGTGGGAGGGGCTAGCAATTAACGCATTCGCACGTGAACCTCAAAAACACGCCTGACAAACAGTAGGAGAAACATAACCGTCGATGCCACACTTTTCTGCAGGCAGGTACATAAACAAATCCTGCAGCTGCCGTGCATAATAATTCAGACTCTACACTTTCATCATTCAGTCTTTTCCAAGCCCATTACACAACCTACTCCATCCTCCGAAAGCAGCCACGTGGGGAAAATATACGCTGAAACGCTGCACTTAAGCCTGCCCTGCGTACAACACCTCACTGCAACATTCACAGCACTTGTTAAACTCCCCGGTCCAATGGGCTCCCATTTCTTCCTTACTTTACATCATTTTAATTAATTCCATTTTCCCAGCCAGCAAGCAAACATGGGATTTCTGTAGGGTTCCCATAGCAACCACAGTTGCTAGGCAACACAAACTCCCCATCTTCCATTCCAGAACTCTGACAGACAAAGAGAGGGAGAGACGTGACTCAAAGGGAAGGGAGGATGGAAACATGAAGGTGGGGTAATGACCACGGGGAGCAGGCTGAAGGTAGAGGGGTGGGGATCCTTGCACTCTCCCTTTGCCTTCATCTTATTACACCCACTTTGTCAGAGCTCCCTTTCTGCATACTGTGATTAAAGTAAAGCTCCAGTGAATTATTGCACCATGGACCAGAATGTCAGATGGCCAGGAGGAGGCAGGGAAGAAAGGGAGAGACTGAAAGGAGCAATAAAATGGCCCAGTCCTCTGCTTTTGCTCAAACAGCCGTGAGGAAGAGGCAAAGGAAAAGAAGGGAGGAAGCTCAACACAAAGGCTGAGGAAGAAAAGAGCAGAAGGACGCGCAGTTCCCACTGTGGGCTGGCTGCAGCTGCGCACGGCAGCCAGCATAAACATGGCCGCCGCTGCATGGTTCATAAAGAAACTCTGAAAATTAACAGGCTGCAAGATGGAACAGTGTCAGTGGCGTATTAAGAGCTCAAATAATGACAGCATCAGCGCCTCCTCATCTAGACTGGGGGGGTAGGCCACAGAAAACTGAGAAACAAGCCTTGCGTCTCTTGAAAAGACCACAGCGACCAACCCGCATGGCCCACCAGGAAATGAGAGCGGCAGCCTTCTTATCCTCTACTATCACATTTGAACTGTATTCTGTTCCTCAGAAACGCTAAAGCTTTAGCAAGAACTCCAATTACTGCAAGACCCTCGAGACTCATTGTCGCGTGTCCTCCGTGTTGCCATACTAGCGACAATCACAGTCCCTTTACCGCTCTGACACGTCGCACCGCCAAAATGTGCCTTGCATATGGGCGTCCAGTTGACGTGAATTCACACATTTGAGAAACGCAAAAAGGTTGTCCTCCACACGACCAGCGGCGATCTCGCTCTCTGAAGAGGTGATATTTGCGTTCCAGGGTTCAACAGGCAGTAGCGCAAAGGGAAGTAGCCAGATGTCGACGTAAAAACTGGAAGACATTTCCTTCACGTAAGAAGAGGATGGCTCTGAATATCGGAATAATTCACGCTAAATGAACGTTTCAAGACAAAAGTGGCAGAAAGGAAAATGGGTGGTCTGTGCACTGATACGTAATGAAGCCAGTTAGCCCACATGAAACCAGGCGTTGCATAGCCGAGGGGACCATTTCGGCTAGCTGAACACTCGCGCAGCTTTGTTTCTAGCTAATGAAAGGGCATTTCCACTTTTTAAATGTAGCTGTACCCTTTGCCTCCCCACTGCTTCAAACTCCTGGTCAATCAACACACAAGGCGGCTACCTCAAGCTTCCTAGAGATTGTGGGTTTCTAAAATTCTTACCAATGCTTAGGTTTTTTTCCCCTTAGTCTTTAAGAACTAGAATACAATTTGCAGAAATATTTTAAATTTTAAATATTTTAAAAGAAAATGTGAATTGAGTAACCAATGTTAAGAGATGCTTTTTAAAACAAGACACCAAATAAAAATGTACAAAGGTAAACATAAGGTGTGTGGTCAGGCGCTATTCGATCAGTGCATCCGTCCCTGCATAGGTGATACGTCAAGCTGCTTTGCGAGCGTTTCCCACTGAAATCCAGGAACCTAGTTCCTGGTTCTGAATTCCTGGGCTGTCTGGACCAAGAACCTTAGGAAGTGGAACAGGAACTGTGACCTTTATGCTAAACAAGCATGGGAGATGGAAAAAGCTGGTAGCTTAAACTTCCCACATAATTTCATACGAAAGTACACTGGCATGCCAAAACAATGGAGCAGTTTTGTTAATTACTTGGGGGATGGATATTCCGATAATAAACGCTGGGAAATTGCACCGAAGGCACCAGTTATTTCTTTTCCCTTCACTTCTGCGTGACTTAAAAGTTAGCGCCGGTGCTTGTGGGCAACCAATCAGCAAGCCTTCCGCTGTAAGCACCCCCAAAGTACAGTCTCCGAAGAGTTCCTGCGGGGGAAACAACAGAAGTTCCTGGTTTTGGGGGAAAAAAAAAAGCCGGTCGTGGGAAAGCGCCTTCGCACTCACTCGCACTCACGCACACACCTCACAAATTCTCGTTATCTCCCGCCGTTTCTCGTGGGAAAAAAAAATATATACAGGGTCATTTTTACAAGTCGCACTGGTGCACCTAGCTATAAAATTTAGTCATGCCGTCTCCAAAAATGTGAGTAAATGGTCACAATCCTGACTTAAGTTTGATGTTTTTGGAGAGTATAAGAAAAAAAGCATGAAAAAGCATGCCCCCACACACAGGGTGAACATGCAAACTGCACACACACAAAGCAGCAGTTTGGCGGCAGCCCTACCCACTGTGACACTGCACCGCTAGGCTTGTACAATGTGCGATGTTGATATCAACATGGCATTTCATGCACATGTAGTTGTCACATTGCAAGGACCGTGATAGTCTGCTGGGTTAATTCAAACCACGAATAAGTCAAGCCAAAGCATTTCTACTTAATTAGTCATAGGAAACAAAACTTAAAAAGCTGAGCAATTTTAATGATGGTTCCGTTTAGCATATTCTACTACAGGTTTAAAAAAAAAAAAATCTATCTAAAGTTTACCCTGCTGCTTTCGCATGTGCATTGCATGCGATCTCCGAGACAACCATGCATATCAACATTTTCATCCTTGCTGTCGAACTGATTCATAGATTGTGGTGTGAGGTGAAAAGCGAACAAGAACTGGTCACGAAAAGACATTCGTATTCCGCTGTATAGAAGTATTTTTTATTCCATAAGACTAGATGTAGAACTTATTTACCCATATAGTTAATTTGCAACCCCTAAACATCCCAATGTGATTTTTCTACTATTGTTCAGCCCTACTCAAAACACACAATATATTAACAAAAAAAGTAATACTAAGGTTATTATGTACGGTATTAAAATGAAGCAGCTATGTGATGGAGCTAACTTTCGTTTTTGCAGCGATTATTTTGACAAATTAAAATAAAGTAAATCAATTTCAACCAAAGTGATGACAAAAGACAGGCTAGGTTACTTTGAGGCTAAATGGTACATATTCATGGCTAACTTGGCATTGTCGGGCGAGTCTGTCAAACCTGAAAGTCTTCTTTTAAGATGTATTTGCATTGCAGTCGTGCTGTGGCGATATTTAAGTTCTGTTTCGCAATACTGACAGATGACCGTATAGGAAGTCATTTTTAATGTGAAGCGCTTTTATGCAAATGATTAATCTGCTGTTTATGTGCACCCTCATCCTACATGCGCCATCTCCTTCCTCCATACTGCTGAGTAAATCAAGAAGAAAAATTTCAATTTATGTTTTTTCATAAATCGAGTAATCGAGTTTTGAAATCCAAGTGATCATGACGACTCTAATCAGTGCGAGTGCAAAAATTAACCACAAGATCAATCATTTCGGTTAACGACAAAAACAGAAGGGGGCAGAAATACTTCCACACCAAACTAGCCAATTTGTGACGTCACAGGTGTGTGAAAGTACTTCAAATTGATCCCAGGACAAGAGAGATACTCCATGGCAGAGCTATTCAAATCACAGTCCTCAAGGGCCGAGCCCTGCTGACTTTCCAGCTTTCCCTTACCCCTCAGCCAGGTGTGAAGCCTCCAGCCAATCAGAATCAGTCATTATTAAACAAACTACCTGGAAGAACTAAAACAAGGCCTGGATTTGGAATCGAGGTCCAGATTTGGAGAGCCCTGCTCTATGGTGTCCAAAAGCCCTGGACCACATCCAAGGATCTTAGAACCTCTCGTTCTGCAGCTTGTCCCCACACTTACACCACAGTAACACCATGTAAAGTACAACAGCTAAGGCACAGGAACAAAACAAAAAAAACATTTTCCCTCAACCAAAAAGAAATTGCTGCTCTTCTTCAATTTGCAAGTAACACCATGTATGACACCATTTAAAAAAAAATCACTAGAGAAAAACACCTAACATGCCCCCCCCCCACCCCGCCACACGCACACACACACACACACACATACAAATTTAATGTCCCAAACCCAACTGTCAAGCAGAAAGGTTGGAGCTTAGGGAATTTAGAATTACACCCAGAAAAGCCTGGTACATCACAACTACAAACAAACATTTCAGAAAATCTACTAATGGACTAACCAGAGGAAAACGCCAAGATTAGGAAAGGCCAGAAAGTTGATTGATTCAAAATGTTGCAGCGAGACCTGGAGCTGGAGATCCACCCAGCCTGGACTGGCTGAAGTGGCTGTGTGAGCAAGAATGAATGAAAATTCTTTAAAGATGCGTGAGGGATTAATACAGGAGATGCCTGGCGTGCTCTTATGGCTGCTACAGCATGTCCATCAATTAATCCACCTTCCACACCAGTGACATGTACCATACCTTATGTGGATACAAAATTTTGACATACATATAATAAGGCCTCCAGCAAGATACTGGTTGGCTGATAATGGAATGTGATAGTAATCAGCTAATTTTAATTATTCAGCATCGATATAGCACCGCAAATGCCTCTCTTGACATTTATGATAAGAAAAAGCGCTCTCTCACTCAGAGGCTATGCATTAAAACTTCAATACCAAAGCAACCAAAATGCAGAATGTGCTAAAACTTGAGTAATTAAATAAATACAACCCCAAATACATGTAAAGTTTAATATATTCTTTCAAATAATAATATGTGAAGTAAAAACA
>JAODKM010000108.1:28889809-28911118 GCA_026780845.1 Petrocephalus sullivani
ACGATTATTCGACTAATCGCTAAAATGCAGGAGTGTTAGTCGACTAGGAATATCTTTAGTCGGGGGCAGCCCTACTAGATTTTTTGTTTTATTTATTTATTTTTCACAATTTATTTATGTTTCCCAACCTGGTCCTCAGGGACCCCCAGACAGTTCACGTTTTTGCTCCCTCCCAGCTCTGGGGAGGTTGGGAATCAGGGAAAAATGTAATGATAGAATTTCAGTTTGCAACTGCACTATGATTTTTTACTCCACTTAGCAACCAGCATGCCTTCATCAGCGTGGAATCATCATCCACTGCAATCCTACAATATTAACCTTAAAGTTTGATGGCAGTTCCATTCCTCATTAATTCTGCAGTCTTTATGAATTATAGTAACTAACAAATCACCAATACAAGTTATCTGTGTAGGTAATTTCAGAAGGTTGCCCAAGGTTTTTTTTTTTAGATAGTTTCTCCACAGGAATCAATAAAGTGTCTTCTCACCTCCCCCAACCTTGCTCTCCATGAGAGTAAGCTTGGCCATGGAGGGCAGCCACCTCATGCAGCGCCCAGGGAGCTGGAGGGTAAGGGCCTTGCTCAAGGCCCCACAGACGTTAAGTGTTGCATGACTTAAGATTATTAAAAAGTCGAGAATTACATCATGTCGAGGTGATGTCAACTAATCGCTGATGATGTCATAAGTAAATCTTCAGGAGAAGGGAATGCTTTGCGACAAGTGATAATCTGTCCTTGCATATCTACAAATCTTTTACACAGAAAAAAAAACAACAGGTTGCAACTCAGTGGCAACAATATATGAAAATAAAACTGTGCAAAGTGCAAAGAGATTGAAGTGATTCTTCTTAGGGAGGAAAACAAAATTCTCGCAAGATGCTGCACCTCACTGCTGTAAGGTTCTTTCTCAGAGATATTCAGGCACGTAGATCCTGGGCTATCTCGACTGGACACTTTTGTGTGTCGCTTTCCCCACAACACGACAGTGACCTTCATGCTAAATAAGCACTTATTTCATGAGAAACTATAGCGTCACCCCAAAACAATGGAGGATAAACAAGTCGTTTTGTTAATTTGTTATTGGGGGATCGACTACAATCAAAAAGGAACACAGCCTTTTATTTATATGGCCGACAACTTTTATATAAACGACATTTATAATTCATTATTGAATCTGGCCTGCAAATTAATCTCTTTTTCCGCAGAACAAAGAAATGATGTAATATTATTCCACTAAGAAGAGCTGGCAAGTTTCACAGCTAAAACTAGTGATATTAGGCGAAAGTATATCAGCTGCCAGATGAGATGAGTACATTTTTTTTTATTATTTATGCATTAAATGTATTTCAGGTAAAAAAATAAAATTCCATTTGCTCAGATTTTGCTCCACTGCTTTAAATCGCTTTTCCCCCTGCTTCCACATAACTGGTATTCTCTGAGGAACCCGTGTTGTTAGTATCATAATCACGTGATCAGAGTAGCTGACGTCAAGCTTTAAGCGTCATTGCAGAGCAGTAAGTCGACTTGCCTGTGCAGCCCCTACGGAGTACAGGTGCTACCTCTTCCTGGTGCACACCAATCCACATATGGTGGAACTCTCCTGCATAAAACGTTTTCATTCTTCTTTGTCCAAAGAAGCACCACACATGATTCGAACCACAAAGAAAAAAAATCCTAGTAATTCACGCTTTTCCCGGGATACCAAAAAATAAAAAATACCGAAGCCCTGCTTCTTCAGGGTTCAGGAATCAGGAAGTCGTATAACAGCTACATAAATGTGCAAAGTTATGTGATTCTCACTCACACGCAACACGCCCAAAAGGCGGTGAATTTGTCATTCAAATGCAGCTTGGCCGGGCCTCTCTACTGCAGCTCGGGATGAAAGCTGCATGAACGCCTGGAGGAGGAGAAGAGAAGGCAGAGCACAGCATCCCGCAAGGAAGGAGAACAATAATTGACTGCAATGAGGCTGCGAGGGACTTCCTGCGGTTGTTTCTGACTGAAATTCCACTGGCTGCAGTGGCCAAAGAGGAATGAAGTCCCACCCCATCCCACTGGACTTTTCTTTTCCCACCAAGTATGACAGGTTGGATCCCCACATGTTGTGGAGAAAGGGCATGGGCTTCCACCTGATTGGTCCATCTGAGAATGTGGGAAATGAGCTCAGCTAACCTTTGTTACATCAAGTTTTTTGTGGCGATTTTCACAGCTTGTGCCTTCCTGGGACTGGCAAGCGACTTGGCTACCTGCTGCCCTCATGTGTGCTACAAAAGGTCTGAAATGCTCTTCGTGCTTCAAACAAAGCAAACCCCCAGAGTGACTGTTGGGAAGTCACAGAACAGTTCCGTTTGGGCTCAGTTCTCTCAAGGACCTGATCAGCGAACTACAACAAAGAGCACGCCTGTTCACGCCTCCTTAAGTACCCGTTTCCTCTTGGTAGACACACTCAAAATATTTTTGCTCTGGTACAGTCTGATACTACTTGCTCCAGGGTATCCCTACAACCCAAAATTACATTATTGGTAATGGAAAGCTTGACCATGGTGGGGTCACCTCCAGCAACGCCAGCAAGCGACTTCCTGAGCCCACCCGCATCATAAAACAGGGAAGAACGAGCACAGCCTCTCTCTATACAGATAACCCCATCATGACCTGAGGGGGCATGTTTCAATAAACCTATTGTAAGGTGAAAATGCATTTTAATATAGTACACCTAGCCTATTTCAGAGTAAAGTAATGGATATCATGTAAATTTGAACAAAAATATGATGGGAATACCCATTGTAAAGTCAAAATATTGTAACGGTGACCACCATAGCCTGGGGAGCGGCTATACTCCACATGGACCCATGAACCACAAACTGAAGCAATATATTTATCCCAAAAATAGCCAACCGTTGACTTAAACCAAATTTATATCACAAAAAAATAGACAAAATGGACCCAGTATCACTATTTAACTAACAAAATGATTCAACTATATGAAAAACTAACCACCCCCCATGCATTTAATGCTCTGCTCTTGCTAGCTGCTTGCAAACAATTTATGCAGATTTGGTATCTGCACATAACTGGTTCCGTAAGAACTCCTATCGGCTTTCGAGCTTCCCCGTTTCTACCACAGTAATAAAGCAAAATGTACAGTAACAGTGCACTTTCAAAACTGGAAATGAATGCTTCTGCGCCTTGTATTATCATCGCGGCTTCCGAGAACATGCCACTTTGCCAGCCAGCTGTACGTCACGGGCACTAACAGCAGACACTCAGCACTGGGCACGTTGGTCCGCAGGGTGCCAAGGATAAAGAAAGCCCAAAATATTCGTAGTACACGTAACAATAACCCTGTAGAACTCTTCTGTGCTAAGGGCATTAACTGGCTTATCATTGTTATGCTATGTCTATTGATGTAAACACTGAATTTCCATAATATATCATTCACTTTTCCAGGGAAGAGTAAACAGACTACATTACCCACACTTCTAAGAAAGGCACATGACACCTGCAAAATAAGGCTTAATTATATACTAGCTATTGTGATTCTGTCTAGCTTGTAGTACGAGCACAGAGTGCTAGGAATGAGAAAAGAAAAGCAAAAGAAAATTAAAATAAAAAAAAAAAAAAAAAACATTGAAATGCTTTCCAATACATTTAAAGGCAACAGTTAATACATGCTGGAGACTTTTACGAGAAAGACAGCAAAACAAATTCATACAGCTGTAACACCATGAGGACAGATCAGAACACCTGGGGAATATTACTCTCCAACACCGGCTGCAGGAAAGAGATTTAACACTTCAGCTCTATGAGATACGGGGGAATATATATGTAGCAGACCAAGATGAATGTACGGAATAATCAGACACCTTCAAAATGACTGATATAAAACAGGACTCAGAGGAGAATGTCCCAGTGTATAGGAACTTACTAACTCGTCTTCCTGAAAGAACATTATTTTACCCAGCATTTGAGTACTATTACCCACAGCAACAGAACACGTTTCGGTATTTATACGGCCGAGTATTTGACGGGGGCTCCTTGTCACATCCCGGCCCTCCCAGGATTTGAACCTGCTGCCTGCCTAGGGACTGGCTGGTGAACGATGACATAGCCGCAAGTTCTTGAGGGACAATAAGTCACGACATCCTATTTTAAGAATGAGTTTTTTTTTTTTTAAAATAAGAGCTTCATGACTGTCACATCTGCAAACCGGGCCTGTCGCAACAGAGACCCTGAAGGAACTATGGGAATGAGCCAGATGTTGTAAACTGAATTTCCCGTTACACACACCAGATCCCCAGAGACCGACCATTTCATGCCCTTAAAGAGAGGTTTATTTCACATTGGGAAGGCGGCGGGTTGAGTCTACTATTATATAGGCCAGGCTTAAATGCTCTCATCAGGCATGTTCTAAATGCATAAATTCAAAAGCAACTGCATAATGAGGAATATAGTCATATCTGCGAATTAAGACTGAGTACATAGTGCAAATGCATTAAAAACATGTAATGAGTCAGTATGTATAGTGCCCTTACTGGAAAAGGGACAGGGTCATGCATAAGCTTTGCTCTGAAGGATGGTGCCCTCAGTGATGCAATGGATAAGACACTTCCTAACAAGAAGTTACATTGTCCTGGGTTTTAAATCTTGACTCTCCTTCAACAAGCTACCAGTGCTTCATATGGCAGCTCTTGGTTCATTTTCAGTCCGACACATGAGAGAAAAATCAGAGAAAATCCATCCTAAGCTGGGAATGTGGTCATTGGTACAAGACAGAGCAAGAAAGGGAGACAAGCGGAGGGAGAGTAACGGAGAGCCGCACTCCCCAACGTCACGTGTCGGGGACCTGTGAAGGAGGTGCTGAAACCCTGCCCTAACGGACTATCCTGGGGCAAGAGCGAGAGACGTGCACTCTGTTCCACCAGGAAACGAGAGCCAGGTCCCCAATCGGGGATCTCGCTGGCGCTGCCGATTCTGAAGTTAATTACGGCAGGTGGGGGAGTGTTGAGGCAAATTACCGCAGGCTGGTGTCACTGGGGACGAGCAGCGCGCAGTAAGTAAAGCCTTCCCGGCCACCAAGGACTTACCCGTCTCTTGAGGAAGTAGGCATGAATGACTCGCCACCGCTGAGAGACACCGGGGTGATCAGAAGAGATTAAGGATCACATGGTCCTACTTTCTGAACCGGATCATAAAATGTAACTTAGCGCTGATAGTTGAATCCGCTGTTAATTATCAGCATAACAGAGCAGTATCATATCCTTAAGATGACCTACAGCACCAAGAACTATGGGCAAAAAAAGAAGAAGGCCACCTGAGCAGGGAAGGGCATGGACTGTCGAGGGGCAGGTGCTCGAATGGGGGCGGGTGGCCAATTGGAGAGGGACCCCTGTTGGGAGATTGTGTGTGGTCACAGAATTATTTTGAATGACCCTCAGTTATCGAAAAGGGGCATGGGGGGGTGTTCATTCGTTTAGATAAAAGGGGCAGGTGCTAAGGCAGCCCCAAGCCTCCCCGGCATGTGAGGGCTGCTTGAGATTACTCCTGGAAATCCCCAAACTGCGCTGCAACTCAGCTCCAGATGTGTAGAAGACCACAGACACACGTTTGGGGACACTCCATTCATTTCTATGGGGAAAACCCTAATCCCGACATGACGGCCTTAACCACTACCCAGGCCTAACTTTAACCATAAGTAACCAAACAAAATAAGACTTCAGGCATTTCATTTTTAGTTGTGTGATTGCATGTGATTTTTGGACCTGAAGAAATGCCCTCACAAGCTAAAAAGTGACATAGGGGGAACATTTGGCCCTCACAATGTGGTAAACAGACACCCCCCCCCCCCATACACTCACAGTAGTAGGGCATTTGATAGAGCTGTCTGTCCCTTCAGGCAGCCTACACAGAGAGGTAATTAAACCATTCCTGATGGGTCTGGTGCAAATCATTTAAAACCACTGCAGACATGATCACAACCCTCAAAACAGTCCATCGGCTGTTTTGAGGCGCCGAGGTTTCTCCACGGCCAGGTTTTAGCACCCCACCACACATAGGCATCCAAGAGCTATGGCACAGGATGAGACTCACCTATCTTCTGGTTAAAGATTTTGTCAAATGTCAGCTCGTCCCTCTCTTCCAGGTACTTCTGCATGACGCTCCGAATACTGAAACAAGGAGGAAATAAAGCAGGTGAAAATTAAAAACGAAAAGGAATAAAAAGAATGCCAAACTCCGGAGACATACACAGGGTATGTCAAAATGACTATATTACAAAAATGACAACAACAACCAGAGAACAAATAAAGAACCATGGCTTAACAGAAGGATTTAATGTAAGTAAAAAAAAATAAAAAGTCCTGCATCCAAAACCCAGGATGCCACTTCAGTCACTACAGCCTTGCCAACCTAACTCAGTCCTCGTTCTCTCCTTCCCTGACCAGAAAAAAAAAAAGACAGCTGGGACACCCTGAGATGCAGTGTTAATGAGGACTTCGTTGGGGAGAATGATTCAATTAGCAGGCTCCTCTGTGGGCCCATTATCACGCGGGCGCCATCCCGTTGAGGGTGGGGAGGACTGGCCACAAGTGAGATCATCGGAGTATGCATGCAGGAGAATGCTGTGAAGGAGGGGGGGGGGGGGCAGGGGTCACTGCGGCCCACCACACGCGACCACCGTGCAGACCTGCCCCAGTTTACCAGCACAACATATCCTCAGTTTCTGCATCACAATGAATATTGAAGACCCCCCACTGCACAAACAGCTTGAAAAATGAAAGTGAAAGGTGTTTCATATCACAGCAGCGATAATCCAAAGCGGGAGACTGACCCCAAAACACCCACCCAGAAGAAACCTGTTCAGCCAGTTGAGATTACATTTTTTTTTTGAATAAGAGACGAATAAAGTTTGAAAGTAAGCCATCTTAAATTCTAAGATACACCGATACAATAAAAAAAAATCAGAATTGCATCAGCACATTAAAAGTTATTCAATTAAGAAAAGCTATTGCTTCAAGAAAGCAAAAAAGACCAGATAATCCTGTATGATGCTATGCGGCATATTACTACCGCAGTCTAAATTTGCACATTTTAGGCTTTTAAAGCAGCCTTGCACCGCGAGTGAAGCACCATGCTAACTAAATGTAACTGACAAAGACCCAAATGAATCAAGGTGTTTCGCAGCAGGCCACAGAATTGCAAAATACTTCCTGTTCCCCGCCCCGCCTGCAACAACAAAATGCTGATGAACGCCAAACAGGACAGGCAACAGAAGCACGTGTAGAAAAACCTGAACATGCCTGTCACATGCGAACAGGACTGCAACTCCCATGAAGCCTTGCCAACAAGGGGATAGACAAAGGTCAGTCCTCTGAAAATATCCAAAATAATTGCATGGACATCAGATGATTATGACTGTAATAAAACTTGTCCTGGTGTGAAAGTTAGAAGTTGTGGTGGCACAGGATAGACAGCAGTTTGGCATATAGAAGTCACTGTGAGAATGTGAGAACGAGCATTTCCTTCAGTAAAAGCTCAAAGCTTTTTTTTGTCCAGCTGCAACAATGGTATAAAAAAAAAACAATGTTCCCATATACGGAATTGTATCTGGCCACTTCAAACTTCTGACAACTTTAGCTATTTAAATACAATCCATCATCAAACTGTATAAAATAAGCATAAACCAAAAGGCATGTAAGCAATTTTACATTGCATCTGATCTCACTTTTTCCTATTGTTTAGTATGGTGTTCTCACAAGTTCTGCTTCGTGTCTTCTTGTGGCCTCCACTATCTGAGCACAAGGACGTCCTGAAGATGTGCTGGTCTGAAAAATGCTTTAAAATGTCGAAGGCTGCAACCTTAACGACATTAACCACAGAAAGAAGGACCATCTTGCATTTATTCAAACATCTAAAAGGTCTACCATTTCCCAGTAGTGGGGCCCATCTCAAAAAAAGTGTGCAGGAGACATTACTTCCAGGGCTATGCAAGTGTACAGTCAGGGAAGGCTGCCCAATCTACAGACCCTGCAGAACTGGCATCACTGGAAGTGACACATACATACATACATATATATATATACATACATACATACACACACACACACACATATACATACATACATACATACACACACATATACATATATACACATACATACATACGTGTGTGTGTATATACACATACACACACACACACATATACATACATGTATATGTACACATATATACACACATTATATATACACATATATACATACACACACATATACATACATAAATATATATATACACATATACACACACATATATACACATACATACACACACACACACATATATATATACACACACACACACATATATACACACACAAACAGACAGACAGACAATCCACTATATATTCTGAGCCATATCCGACATTACCTGCTGTGAGACGAGCATTTTCCTGCTTATCTACAATAGATGGTTAAGCCACAAAATTGCCAGACTGCGAGCCCAGAGAAAAGCAGTAATAAGGAAGACATGGTTTGGTAACTTCCCGATATGCCTGGAGGTGATTCAGTGCAACTATTTAAAATTGGCGAAAATGAGAAGCTGAAAACTGCGTGTCACAAATATAGTCACCAAAAGTGTCTGCGCGTTGACACATACTGACTGAAGAACTCTACTCTGAATAAAACACGTTCCTACGTGAATATATGCATCGTACTCCCTTTCCAGAGACCACAACACTGCCCTGATTCGCGCATCATTCTCTCATATCTCACTAATAAAGAGAACAAAGCAAGAGCTTGTTTACTTGAAAAAGGAGCACGTGGCCACAACAAAAAAATGCAGGCAAAATGGTCAAATTTCAGGTAACAATGATTACAGGGGTCATTCACAGCAATCAAAGCACATGGCACCATGCCAGGCTTGATACTGACACCCTGTGCCACATGGGTCTATTATCAAGTGGCATTTGGTTTGGTACTAAAACAACAGGGGGGAAAAACAGCAAGTTCAGGTGAATCATACCTATGCATTGGTGCCACAACTAACAAGATGTTAGGGCAAAGCTCTAATCCGGCATTGACAGAAGACAGTGGGTCTGTTCGTTATACTATAAATGCGTTTCCCATGCTTGTAAAACGGTGCTCTGACCGGGTACAGTACATCGAGGAAACTGGCCAAAAAGATGGTCAGATAAGGTCAATGCAGGTGAAGCAAAGTCTAGCCATTTTTCAGACTGTGAAATGAGGCACGCAACACCAGTGTGTCTATGCATGTGCAGGATGCTTCGTGGGCCTTGTAACCCCACGCTGCAGAAACTTCCTGGTGTCTCTGCTTTGCCTGCATGATCTGGAAAAAATGTTGAAGAAAAAAAAAAAAGTGTCCTTCCTTCCTCATGGTATAAGATACTCAAAATTTCCCACAATTATTATTATTATTATTATAATTTTTTACTAAATCAGTCATTCCAAAATCAGTTAAAAGATTTTTTTTTTTAAATATATGTTTAACCAGATGTAATAGTGGTTGACACTCACACATTGATGTGTTTTCTTTTTAATAAAGAAAGCAGCATAACTAAATATGTTCTCTTTTTCTTAACAGTTTTCTTAAACAGTTTTCTTTTTCCCCTACAGATCCTCACGAGTCAGTTAACACAAGTAATAGTCCTGGAAAACGAACACATAATTCCTAAACTTGCGCAACATTCTTCTAAGACTTTGCTGGCTGTGATGGGCCAAAACCAATGTCTTCTTGTGATGATTCATCACTACAAATACGGGTGCTTAACAGACCTGAATTACAGCCCCCAGAACTCACCTGAACAAACCTACAGGGCTGACCCTACTTTTGCGGCCTCATGACCCTACATAGTTATGATTGGACTTCACAATTTAAATGGTTTTGTACACGATAAGTGCCTATAGAAAGGATCCTTTAAATTGTGTAAATTGCATTATATTGGTTTAAAATCAATTCTAGCCAGGGTATGCTGGAGCTCATAATTTTTTAGTGTTTGTGATCCTCTCCTTTACATGCCAAACACAAATGTACATTTGATGTTATTCCATCAATGGCTCGGATGGTCAGAGATCAAATAACCTCTCAAATTTGCCCTCAGTTCTTCCTCATACTCCCCCAATACCTTCCCCTCCTGCTACTGGACATTGGCCACCCCACCATCAACCGTCATTATCTTTCCTCCCTCTTCTCCCACCTCAAGATACCCACCATCTCCCCTTATGATGAAACGCTCTTCTCTCTCGCAGATAATACCGGGAGGCCACCTGACCAACCTTCTCAGCTATGTCGCCAAAGTCTCACCTAACTGCTAGTAGCCTCAAGCTTGGCCTGATGGGAATCTAACAGCGCTTTGCGATCTCAACAGCACTGCATTTGCTCAGGACTGCCATCTGACAACAAACGGATTCTATTTATTTCACTCTCTCATATTTAAAAAAAAAACAAAAATGTTACGGGACTTTTTAAGGCCTCTATTTATAATACTACTCACCCTGCACTACCCTCTCGCCCAGCATCACAGCGGATTATTATCTTAGCCAATTCGGAAGCTCGTGCACATATTTCACAATTGTCATTTATATCCTTATTAAATTAACACAGATTATTCTTATTATGTCATTCCAGATTGGCACCGAAATGCCAGCGTTAGTGATTTGCAAGCACAGTAATGGTGCTACTGCTGATATTCCTGTGCAAATCTCAGGGCTAATAGTGCCTTTGCTGCGGTATGGCATTGTAATCCCCTGTAACACTGGTGCCGCAAAGCATGATACTCACAAGGGGGGGGAAAAGGAGTGGCTAAATTGTTGTAGAGCAAAGGTAAATTGTGTGCATGACTCCTTTATAGCAGTGTGAGTCTAATAAACAAGGCTCTGTGGTTTTTAAAGCAAATCACAGCACTACAGTGCAGAGATCATGTCCCTTATTCACCTATCTCTTAGTTCAGGCTAAATTAGCATAGCCCTCTTTTACTCAAACATTCCCTAAGCTGTTTATGGTACCTTCACCACCTGTTTGCTCAAACAAGTGAGTCAAAAGCTGTCGCTCTTTGAATAAGCAAACAAAGTGGCTGATGGATAAAATGGCCTGAAAAGGGACTCGGAAGCACAATCACCCCAATACTCAAGCAACACTATTTCACGTTTTCACCAGCATCCGCTAAACCTGAGCTTGCCACGTGTAAGTGTTTATTTTTGGACCAGCTTTTAAATTTGGTAAGTTCATGAACTGAAGAGAACAGTCCACCTGAGAGTCTCAAATTGAACTTTTATGGAATAAAACCAGGGAAAGACAGCTATCGACCAAATAAACAAGGAACACACTTAGGTATCTTGCAACCAACTAGACATATATACACATAATACATAGGTTAATATGCCATAAAAATGTTAATAGATTACAGCCAATTGACATTTGAGCAATGCAATCATTGATTTTCACCACCACACATTGCATAAGACATAAAAATGACATTTGTATGCAATGTTGTTATTTTCCAAAGTCACGCCTTCAACTGCATTTTACCTTAACTTACAATGTTTCCTAAGGCAGTGATACTATGATGCATGATCATTATCTTGGCC
Organism: Petrocephalus sullivani; assembly: GCA_026780845.1. Taxonomy (NCBI): domain Eukaryota; kingdom Metazoa; phylum Chordata; class Actinopteri; order Osteoglossiformes; family Mormyridae; genus Petrocephalus; species Petrocephalus sullivani. The sequence goes on from JAODKM010000108.1 coordinate 28,901,405, forward strand.
CATGTGCCTTCCTCTTTTTGCTTGAGCATACGCAACACTGACTCAGGATCCAAGATCTAATTCAGCCAGTGCTGAATAGTTCAAAACTCAAAAGTTACCAAAGACGCAATGGAAACCTGAGACCACTGCGTGTTATTCTAGTTCATCCCTTGGGTTTTATTAATACTTATAGAAGCATGTTCACTGTGCACATCCAGCCCAATGAAGGCTAGGCCAGGGCATTCATTGTAACTACAATACAAGATACCAATGTTAACAAAAAGAGCATCAGAGGAACCACCACAATGGCACAGGTAATTTCACTTAGTTTTTCCTTTTGCAGAAATATGTAATTTTTTTACCACTAATATTATGTTTATTACTTCCTGATATACTTTTCCAAGAACAACAGCTGAGTGCAGAGTGTTATGATCAATAAGATTTTAAAGGTAATCGACATAGCCCAAGGTCTGCTAACAACTTAAGGCATTTCTGATCACTTTAATTTAAGAACTGGTTAATTACAGGCTTCTCTTTTAACACCAGTGATACGGTACATATGGTCAGTTTCTACATTGTTCAAAACAAGGAAGCACAATGAATCAGCCTTGCATCAAATGGCTGAAGCGATCAGTGGAGTAGTGCTGTTTAGGCAAAATCCAGAGCTGTCATACCCAGTGACTAGAGGCATGGAAACCCCTAGCTGCCTTGGGGGTCAGTCGCTAGGTGCCATGTGCCTGCTGGTTGGTGATCCACCTATACCTGCCAAGTTGTCCTTAGTAACTGGATGACAGGTTAAACTAAACTGATAACGATCATCTATACACGCACGGCCTCCTACCCCACCCCAAAACATGAACTGCAATAAAGACTCATTGGGAACATGGGCAGAAAGGCAATGCGGCGGGTACCTGGGTTCGGGAAGGACGATTTTCTTGCTAGCCCGGGCCGCTGGAGTAGATTTGCTCTTCTCCATGGCCATCAGGTAGCTGACATCGGCGAGAACTGCTTCGAGGTCCGCCATCTTCAGCCCCCGGGGTTAGCCCGAATCGATGCGAGGCTGCCCGGGGAAAGTCGTGGAGACGCGGAGGCGAAGCCGCCCCGACAAAGATGCCCGTATCTCGGGATCAAAACCCAAACGCCGCGGGGTCTGGGGATCCAGGAGGGGCGGAGAGGAGGGCAGCAAACGCCGGGGGTCGCGCAGCGCTTAATCACCTCGCCTCTGAGGTGCCGCTTATTCCTCGCCTGCGTGCAATGCTCAGAGTCTCTTCCAGGAAGGCATAGTGACCGTGCCGGCCGAGGTGAAGATGTGTATTCGGAGATGCTGCGATCTCAGACGCCGATCGGCTGTTATGGTTCACGGCGGATCTCGCAAAAGCACAGAGACGGGGCAGCGCTCTCATCAACGCCTTATCGGATTCACCAAAGCTGGCAGAATATGTCACCAGCTCAGCGAGTTAATTCCAACAGCACTGACAGTAGTCTAAGAAATGTCCTTTTCAATTTTTTAAATGTGATGTCTCCCCACCCCCTCCCCAACACTCGGTGTGAAGGAGCCACAACGTTGCTGATTGAAACACACAGTCGGGTAATTGCAGAAATTTACCACCACTTAACCAAGTGACCCAACTGGGCGTAATGTTAGTGCTGCGGTGTAATACGGCAGCTATAGATCACCAAGTGTGCATGCGGAAAAAAAATGGCAGATGTGTTTTTTTTATGATGCATCCACATTTAAAATACAAGTAGCTCATTTATATAAATACATATTTTAAAACGGTACCGAACTCTCCAATGTACATCAACCCCAGCGAGCTGCTGATGAAGTACAGTCAAAATACGATCTCCATAGTGAGCGACGGTATTAAAATCGCGACCATGTAATGATTAAAAAAGCAGCCAGAAAGTGCACGCGGTGTAAAAGAGGAACGACTCGTGCGCCGCAGTAAATCCGCATCCCAAGGACCACCTCGTACCCCCCAAGGGAGACGCTCGTGCACCGGGGGAGGGAAAAAAGGAGGCAGAAAATGTCCAATTCTGCTGCCAAATTCACGCCACGTTTGTTTACGGCGGCGCGCGTCGCGTCGCCCCGCTTCCTGCTGCCCGAACCTCCGCCGACGCCGCGAGAGGAAGCGCCGGCCGCCGGCTAGTCAGCGCTAACTGGGCGACTAGTTAACCGTCCGAGCGCGCCGGTGAACACGGGTGACGCGCGTACAGCCCCGGGGCGCCGAAACATGGCTAGCTATCGGGAGCGCCGAATTACCAGGCGTGCGGCGCCCGAGGATGACAAGCCGAAAAGCGAAACCAACTCGACGGCTTCTCCATTTTCCTGGCTGGGGAGGAGGAAGGGGGGGCGGGGGGGTGCGACCGACTCCGTCCCCCCCCCGGTTACCGACCCGCTCCCGCGTTAGCAGCCCCCGTTAACCATACGCCTTATTAATGAGCGAGTCGGTTAGCGAGCCCCCTAATTATCCCTCTCTAGCGCGATACTGCCCGGTTAACCCCGGCCAGCCTTCCCCGGTAACTAGCAGGCAACTCCGATTAATCGCCGCGGCCGAATAATCGGCCCTCGCGGCAACTCCCCGAAATTCGCCGAGTGCAGCCCGGAGCCGGCCGCTCTCGCCCGCCACTTAGCCTGCCCAGTTCCTCTATCTTTTTCTCCCTTTCTGTCTTGCGGGTATTTTTCGAGCGTCTGTCCCCCCCCTCTTGTGGCGGAGCGGGGGGGGGAGGGGACGACGGAAAAGGAAATTAGCCGAACGCTAGCAAGCCGGCTAACCACTGGGACGGCGCGCTCCCTGCCCCGACTTAAAAGTCGTGCCGCTCCTTGGGTTCGCCGACGGCCCCCCGCCGCGGTCCCGGGCCGGCTAGCAGGACGACAGGGCTTCCTTAGAGGCTCCGAGGGGAGCTAAGGCTCGCTAGCTCTCGCCAAACTTCATTACCCTCCTTTCTGCTCCTTTTATCCCCCCTTCGGGCGCCGGCGACAGCCGTCACGGGACGCCGCCTGTCGCCGTTCGCTGTGACAGCGGCCACCTAGCTACCGTGTGGCCCGCCTTCCTCAGTCGCCCCGCCGAGCCGGCGTCGCTTCCCCTCCCCGCTTAAGGCGACCTCCTCCCGCCCGAGCATCCGCGGCCGGGGCTCCGGTGCGAGTCGCGATCACCGCTCGTATGTCGCCGGCGGACCGGCGCTCTCGCTGCCCGACGATCGGCTCCGAGGCTCGAAGCCGCGATACGCGTCGCTCCCTTCGCGTCCGCTCGCTCTTCCCCCGGCGTTCTGCCGGCATGAAACCGCCGTCCGGCTTCCGCGGCGCGCAGCGTGCTCCGGCGTGTGTGTCGCTGCGAGCGGGGCCAGTGTGCTTCTCACACTGCGAGAAGCCCCCACTTCCTCCAGCGTCGGCTGTCGGCGAAACACGGAAGCGGAGTCCGCGGATCGGCCTCGACCCGGGCGCACTGCGCGTACCCCGGCGGAGCCGGCGCGCCGCGGCCGAGCGTTAAAACGCCATGTCATCGGCAGCGCGACAAACCGCGCCAGACTGCCACATGCTGCATGCATGTCCCCGGGACACCTATGCCACCGGGCCGCCTCGCATTCCCCAAAGCGCGGCCGCGTCCTGTCGGTACATGCGGCAGCAAACGCCTTCTCCGGGGTTGCAAACTTGCTGGCCGGCGTGAGATCCCTGATCCGGGACAAGTCTGCACACACATTCACGTACATGCATGCACCACTTTTATTACCTTGCAAATAATCTATATGTTTTGCAAGCTACCCCAACGCTTTTGATGCAGCCAATTTTGGGTTTATAAATGATAATGAACTAATATTTGCCGTAAGATCTCTTTCCAGAGCGTCTCGCCAGACGCGCGAGAGCTGACAGCCCTGATTCTCTCGGTGCCCTGTTTTATAACGAGCGCCCTTATTACACCTTAAAAAATAGTTTTAAGAAGACACCAACGTGGCACAATGGATTTTGTTTTTGTCACGTGTGAAATTGTGTTACAGTTACGTATGAGGAAGTTTAATTTTCCTTATTCTGCCTTTAAACTGTAAAACAGACATATTTGATAGTTACGCAAATGAAATTCTTTAAATGGCATATGGACTGGGTCACCTATCCTTGGACTAATTTATCGCAAACTCTGCAAAATAGTAGGAGCCTCCTCTTTCTGTGTTCTGGGACAAAAGCGGCTATTTTTGTCGCGCACAACGCGATCCCCTTTCTCTAAGTCACAGTGCTGACAGAAAGTCTTGGGGCGCTTGTTTAACTCTGTAAAAAAAAATGCAATTTTATTGGTTTCATAACAAAAATTATTAATATTAACACTATTAACAAGCAATGTTTAACATGTCCGCACATCTTACAGACATTTTTAAGTGTCATTTTTTTTGACTGACTCATTCATTTCGGTTCTTGCCATTTTGTCTTAAGTGCAGTTGTAGTCATTGGCTCCCAAAGGGTTAAAAAGCACTCAACGATGATTTTTGTGGTAAAACCAATACATTTACAATATTTTTGCCAAATTAAGCAAAAGTCCCAAGCGTCTGTGAGCACTGCGTGTATATATAGCAAGCCATTTATCTCTGAACACTATATCAAAGTACAGCCTACAGCTTCAGTAAACGAGAGTATAATGGCATGCTTACAGGTTTCTTTCCAGCAAGATACGCATGAATGGCTTTTGAGAGTTTGGCTCCTTCTAGTGGCCACAAAATGTAATTTCATGCCTTTTTACTGCCGTGTGTGAAGTGAGTTTGACTTTTTTTTCCTCGCATGTCATTTGCAATTTGCTGGTCATTACCGCATCCGGAAACAAATAGACGAGACACTGCGGCTTGAATTAAAATGTCGATTCCGACAAAACACAAAATCGGGCTTTTTGTTCCACATGTTAGGCTCGATTAAGTAGACAATTAGGTTGTTTAGACAGATACTATGCACTTGATGGTTCACAATGTATTTTGTTCCTTTGCTGCTGTATATAAACTAATTTCCCTAGGCGATCAATAAATTATATGTTTAAAATAATGAACAAACAAACAAAAACCAATGCAGTCTCTTGTGGGCCCACCACCAGCAGGAGGAACCATTTCCTTCAGGGCATTGGGTGGTAGGTGGTGGTACTGAAAGCAACTTTAGGGACATGGTACATAACCTCTCTGGTGAGAAAGGAGCCTGAGTTGGTGTGGCAGGAGCAGAGATACTGTCTAGACATAGTCCAGGTCACTTCAACTCACAGCACAGGCTCTGGAACCAAGGTCCCGGAGAGGAGCTGGACCCTATTCCACTTTGGAGTTGCCCTGGTTGAGAGGTGTTGGACAGGTGTGGGTTTAGTCGTAGCCCCCTGTTCAGCACTTGGAGTTTATTTTGGTTAATGAGAGGGTTGTCTCCCTTTGACTCGAGGGATGAGCTGTGACTGTTGTCTGTGCTTATGTACTTAACATCAGTTCAGAGTATCCAGTCTTCTCGGATACCTTGGGTGGGGTGCTGCAAAGTGGAATGGCCAGCTTGGAGGACCTCGTGAATCCCACTGACACACCTTCCTTGGAAGAAGTTCAGTCGGAGGAGTTGGAGGCTCCCGGGTTGGATGAGATTTGCTCAGACTTCCTGAAGGCTCTGGATGTTGTTGTGCTGTCTTGGCAACATTGCATGGAGATCAGGGACAGAACCTCTTGACTGGCAGACTGGGGTGGTGGTCCCAGTCTTTAAGAAAGGGGATGGGAGGGTGTGTTCTAACTTTAGGGGGATCACACTCCTCAGTCTCCCTGGGAAGGTCTCTGCCAGGGTTGGTTGAACTTTGGATCCAGGAGGAGCAATGCAGATTTTGTCCTAGTCATAGAATGCTGGACCAGCTCTTAACCCTTATAAGGATACTAGAAGGTTCATGTGACTTTTCCCAACCAATCTAACTGTGTTTTGTGGACTTGGAAAAGGCATACAGCTGTGTCCTTCGGGGGTCCTGTGGGGGGTGCTTCAGGAGTGTGGGGTGCATAGGCCATTTGGTCCCTGTATAACCGGAACACAAGTTTGGTTTGCATTGCCAGCAGTAAGTCAGACTCGTTCCTGGTGGCTGCCCTTTGTTACCAATTCTTTAGGCAAAGCCAAGGGTGGAGGGGGTCTAATTTGATGACTTCAGGATCACATCTTTACTTTTGGCAGCTGATGTGGTCCTGTTGGCTTCATTGGGCTGTGACCTGCAGCATGCACTGTAGCAGTTTTCTGCTGAGTGTGAGACGGCTGGGATGATAATTAGCATCTCCATGTCTGAGGCCATGGTTCTTAAGATGGAAAAGGGTGGATTGCCTCCAGGAGATGGACAGGCAGATCAATGAAGTGTTAGCAGTTATGCGGACGTTGTAGCAGTCGGTCACATGTGAAGAGAGTGCTAAGCCAAAAGGGGAATCTGGTCTATCTACATTCCAACCCTCACCTAAGTTCACAAGCTTTAGGTAGTGACCAGAAGAATGAGATTGCGGACACGAGCAGCAGAAATGAGCTTCCTTTGCAGGGTGTCTGGGCTCAGCCTTAGAGAAAGGGTGAGGAGCTCAGGCATTCAGGAGAGGCTCATAGTGGAGCCACCGCTCCTCCGAGTCAAAAGGAGTCAGTTACCACCCTGGAGCTCTCTCAGGCATGTCTAATCCAGTGGAGGCCCCAGGGCAGGTGCAAGACAGGCTGAAGAGATTATATCTCTTGGCTGACCTGGGAACACCTTGGTACCCCAACATTTTAATGTCCTATCTCACCACAGGTAAAATACATAATTTTTTTACTGTTTGCCAAAATCATGTGTGTGCTTACATTTTACCTATAATTCTTAATCTTTATCAGTGCCATGATTAGTGTTAGTAATAATGTTAGCATAGTTGTTATGTTGTTTTAGTAATACTTTGGATATATGCTTTGTTTTATCATATACACAATACCAGGCTTTAAACATTGTTTAAAAATGGGGTTGATTTATGGTATAATGTCAACAAAAAAACGTTTAATTTATATTATATATTTATATATTAATTTTTATTATACATTTAATTTATATATTCACCAGCCCAAGGACACTTAAAGAAGAGGAATAGCTATAGTGACATAGAAATCTAGAGGTGCACAGCAGAAAGTAGGTGTTGTGTGTGAAAGACCGTTTATTCTCTTCTAGTTGGCAGTGGAGCTATGGGAATGCTTCCTTTGGGCAGTACAGGCTGATGTTGGTACTTCACTGGATGGGTGTGACAAAGGGAGTGGATCTGGGGGGGTCTGTAGGTGGTAGCCAAGTTCCCTAAAGTGCTTATACTCCCCACAGCGGAGGTAATGTTCCACAATGTATTGGCAGCACACACACCTGGCGAAAGAGATGTAGATGGGATTGGACCATTATTATTATCGCTAATTAAACTAGGAATGTAGCCATTTACTATCTCATCTGTGATGATTAATGTTTCACATCCTTGATAATGGGCCTAGCACTTGGTATACTTGGGCGAGTTAACCTTGCCTCAGTAAGAACACAAACGGTTAAGCTGTAACATTGTAAGGTGAGTTATTTGCTTTGAATTAAAGTGTCCAGTACCACCATTAGACAGAAAGAACACAGTGACGTAGACGGCGATTTACCGATTATTTTTCACCGTACAGTAAGCACTTTAAGTTAAAGGGTAGCGGCAGTGGTTTTAATCGGCGTTGTCCAGCTTTATGGCAACAAGAGTAAGTGTAGCTACATAACCATCAAATGGGGTGGGGGAGTGGCTTCTGGGCACACTTGTGCTTCAGGATGAGTGCTAATGGAGTGAGTGGTGGATGTCTCTCTCCCCTCCATTTGGCATCCTTGTGGTTATGGGCAGCATCACTAAACAATGACGTTATGGCAGCTTTTATATTGCTGCTCAGTCTGCTGTAAGATCCTTGGCATTTTGCTCAGGGTGCTCAGGCCTTCAGATGTGTCTCAGGCCTCCGTACCTCCTTACCAAATGGTGTGTGGCACTGCAGAGACCTCCTAGAGACTTCAACTAATAACTGTCAAGGATAAAGTGCATCTTTTACTATGCTGGTCATGACCTGTTCACTCTCTGCCGTGAGGAAAAGCTTGTAATGAAATGTTTTGTCTGATCAGGCCTCATCGGGAGGGAAGCCACAGTGTTATGGGCCGGGGAGTGGGGGTTAGGGTTAGGGTTAGGGTTAGGTTGAACAAGCTGAAATACATGAGACAAGCCTATAGGAGATTTTTCTCTCAATACATAATGCATTGGTACCCCTGAAGGCATCACACCAGGGGTACCCCCTCTCCAGCACAAACGGGTGCCCGTAACACACCCAGCAAAGGGGGGGGGGGGCTGGGGTGATGGACACAGCAAGGTGAATAAGGGCTAAGTTTGAGAGCCATAAGTAATTGCGCCTCAGAGTGCATCGACATCTCATGGGCAGTAAAATCTACTCTTAAATGCATCATCACCAATCAATATTAGCTATTTATTCCCACAGTAATGTAACCCCATTTTCCAAGCTTACTCACTTCAGGAGTAATGTTCTCTAAATCAGGAAAGCAGACATCTCCAGCTTCTGTAGGTACTTCTGCCAGCATAGACAACCTGACAAAGGAATATTCCTTCAATACACCCCTCTACGGAACTGTCCGCCTCAGTTGATTGGCATTTTTCTGAAGGGGATCTCCACATTAATCAAGTTAGACTTGGTTAAATTCAGTATTATTGCAATTTGCATTTGCATTGCTATTTGCATTGAAGGAGAGTCTTCAGAATGTCAAATAAATCTGTGTCATGTTCAGAGGTATGGAATAGGCTACAATGGAGTCCCCTCTAGTTTAGCACTACATAGAAAGTGGCTTAGCTTCTCCCATGGAGAAGGGAAAGGTTTGTAGAAGCAGCTATGGTGGAGGCCACGTGGAAGTGGATAGTGGTGAGCTCAGGGAATTGGTCCAGGGAAGGAGCAGATAATCAAGTGAGTGACACTTTGACAATGGAGACACTTAGACAGCTGTGTGGCTGGAAAGCCCACCCCCTGATGGAGAGTGTAGCACACGCACACTCCAGTGTCCACCCTCAGTGAGTGCGTGGTCTCGAAGCCTAAGCCCTTCACACTGGAACACTCAGTGGTTAGTGCATGGTGACCAGCCTGGAAGCAGTCCTCGTTAAAAATGCTAATCTGGAAAAGAGTGATGGTAGAGGGCCCGGGGTGGAGGGGCGGGTTGTTAGATATGACAAATGGGGCCTAAAAATGTCCTTTCATTTCAGAGCCTAATTGGGCAATGGGTGAGTGCTACACACAGGGATGTAATAACATCTTTTTTGGCTACTTTAAATCTAGAGCAGTGTTGGCATGTGATGGGGTGAAGGCTTGGGGGGGGTTGCAATTGCTTCTCCTGAATAATCAAGTTGCAGGTTTAAAACACCTATAACGCAATACATGTCATCTGAACGTAATAATGAAATGGACAAAGGAAATAGCGCCGTGCGTGCCACATGGTCCCGTGGCCAGAGCACCGTGCCACATGGTCCCGTGGCCAGAGCGCCGTGCTGCATGGTCCCCTGGCCAGAGCGCGGTGCCGCATGGTCCCCTGGCCAGAGCGCGGTGCCGCATGGTCCCCTGGCCAGAGCGCGGTGCCGCATGGTCCCGTGGCCAGAGCGCCTTGCCGCATGGTCCCGTGGCCAGAGCGCCGTGCCGCATGGTCCCCTGGCCAGAGTGCCGTGCCGCATGGTTCCGTCGCCAGAGCGCCGTGCCGCATGGTCCCGTCG
>JAODKM010000108.1:28920046-28932233 GCA_026780845.1 Petrocephalus sullivani
GGTCACACGATGTAACACAGGAGGCCTGCTAACGGGGTGGGACGGGTCACACGATGTAACACAGGAGGCCTGCTAACTGTTACAATAAAGATCGAGATGAATGAAAGGCCAGTGCAAAATTACAGATGGGACGTGTCTCCTAGGGTGTGACGCTGCTGTTCCTCTGCCCTCTTACAGATAAGGCTGTACGAGCAGGAGAACTTCCAGGGCAGGATGGTGGAGGTGCAGAACGAGTGTGTCAACCTGATGGACCACGGCTTCGAGAGGGTGCGGAGTCTGCGTGTGGAGTGCGGCCCGTAAGCTCCCCATCGCCAAGGCGGCACTCACGAGTACAATCACAGTCATAATTAGCTAGCCACCAAATAGATACATAAATGCTCATCACCAGTGTAACTGTACGCTAAGTTATGTTGACTTTTAATGCCATGGCTACAACGAGGGCTATATTCATGGCAAGAGTATATGGATATTAAAACAGACTGACTACCCGAAAAGTCAAAACTTCATATATAACTATAAAATATTACAAACATTTAAAACAATCCAAATAAGATGCTTAAGATTAGCGCACAAATTAGATATGGTAAGTATTCATGGCCAGTGTAATGATCATTTACGTCGATTACTTATATAATTACTGTGTAATAATGACACTTTATAGATCCCAGAGGGTAAATTCTTACCTGCATATCCCATTTTGTTCTTCATGACACACAGACACAAATGTAGTTGAGCTCAAACTCGGTAGCGAAGGGCAGCCGCCTGCAGCAGTGCCCACGCGGGATAAGGGTCTAAGTCAAGGGCCCGGAGACGCGCGACAATTCTCCCGAAGCCGGACGCTGTAATGGCTCTCAGTAAGGGCAGGTCAGATTACAATTACGCCAGTAATACACAATGACAATTTTGTGTCACTGAATGCAGGGTAAAGCGGGAAATTCTGATGATACTACAACCAGACTGGTGACCCTGTACTCCAGGGGTGCCCAACCTCATCCTCACAGGGCCGCTGTGTATGCAGGTTTCCGCTGCAACTCCCTAATTAGATCACTAATTAGAGGACTGATTGGCCGAAGAGTCCTCACACGTGATCTAAAGGTTGTTCCGAAAACCTGCATACAAACCGGCCCTTCGCGGGTAAGATTGGGCACCCCTGCTGTACTCATCTGTGAGATGAATGGATAGATGGTACAACAAGATATTCACAAGGACTGATTTACACTCAAAAGGATTCAGAACGAATCAAGGACAGACATGGCAGCTGTGACCTTCCTGCAATTCGGTCTGTTGCAAATATATGTTCTTGAACGGAACAAAAAAACAGAACTGAATAGAACAGTGATGCTTTATTCATTCAACATTCCTACCAGAAATGCCCCATCTCTACATATCTGCTGCTGGCAAAGGATGTCTCCTGACACCTCGATTGTGCAGCCTCTCCCTCTCAGTACAGGCAGCGGGGCAGGACCATGCTGTAGATGACACACCTGTAACGTGACCCTCTCACTCAGTCTGCATCTCTCTGCATGAACGCGGCCCTCATGCTCACACGGCCGTTAGCACTGTGCTGTCTGCTTGCTCACTGCTCTTGCTTCCCTCCCCAGCTGGGTGGCTTTCGAGCAGCCTAACTTCCATGGTGAGATGTTCATTCTGGATAAGGGGGAGTACCCTCGCTGGGACACCTGGTCCAACAGCTACCGCAGCGACTGCCTCATGTCTTTCAGGCCCATCCGCATGGTAATGATTTCCATGGGCGATGTCACCAGGGCGCAACCGCGCCCCCTATGGGTCCGACGAAAATTATATTTGAACGAATTAAGTTAAATAAGATTAAATTACTTTGTAAAGTTATATTTAAAAATGTGGCTTGTGTTAGACATATCTGTGTGTAATTTATTGTGAATGTGATTCGTATTTTTTATGTATAGCTCAGTTTGGCATAACCTGTAATGAATGACTGGTTGGGCTCTCTCACTTTGCAGCCCCTGGTGACTCCCACTCTGAGTCACTCACTGACCCTGACTCCCACTCATGCAGTGTCACGGTCTCCCTAAAGGGGCCTTCACCTGAAAGTGACTCCCTCACAGCGAATCTCACCTAAAGCGTTCAGCAGAGAAAGGCTGCCTATTTCGGGCTGATCTCACTTGTTTTTTTTCTGGATCGGACATTTAGGACACCCAGGAGCACAGGATCTGTCTGTACGAGATGTCTGACTTCCAGGGCAACAAGATGGAGATCAGAGAGGACGACGTGCCCACACTCTGGGCCCACGGCTTCTGCGACAGAGTGGGCAGCGTGAGGGTCCCTGGCGGAGCGTGAGTAGCAGGAGAGACGCGCATGACCAGACAGGCAGGCGGAACAGGGCTATTTTTAACCCAAGGCCAAAAATAGCACCATCGATACAGCAGCCAGACTCAATAGCACTGGACGGGGTCAGTTCCGAAATTAAACAGGCCACCTCCAGGCTCTGTGCTGCCAAAAAAGTGTGTAATTATAATTCACCTCAGCTGGAATTTAACACAGAAGATAGCATACACATTATGGACATGCCCAGTACTTCATGTGCCTGAGGTGCATTTAAACCAGAAGTTAATTTATTGTATGTTACAGCAAACACAGCTGGATGGGACTTAATACACACAGGTTAAATAAACAGCAAAAGGGGTACTTGAGGAATATGGTGCAGTTTTGATGGATTGGCAAAAAGAACTGTAATTTAAAAAGGTAGTTCTTGTGTCCGGCATAGAAATTAGTTTACAAAGTGTCAAATTTATTTTCCTATACTTATTTTCACAATTTTCCTGATGTTATATTTCATGTTCTTACACAGCTGGGTTGGCTACCAGTATCCTGGTTACAGGGGCTATCAGTACCTCTTCGAGTGCGGTGATTACCGGCACTACAATGAGTTCTGCGCCTTCCAGCCTCAGATCCAGTCCATCCGCCGAATCAGGGACATGCAGTTCCACCAACGCGGCTATTTCAACTTTTCCAGTCCCAGCAGCACTGCCAGCAATTGAGCTCCCCCTGCTGGAATAATATGGCGTTGCATCGAGCCCAAAGTCGGCTCTTTTAATGAACCTCAAACCTACTATTTGAAATGGCCTGAAAAATGAAAAGCACTGGATGTAGGTTTCATGACATACCTCTGACTATGTATGATGCATATAATAAATGTTTTTGAAATTAGAGAAAACTGGGTTTTATGTTTTGTCTTTGTATGTGCCACACTTGCCTTACATTTTCATGCTGGATACACCCCTCCAATTTACATAATCACTTAAAAGTTAAAAATGCTACTCCCCCCGTTAGACTAAATATAAGATCTGTGTATAATTTTTGCTTAAATCAGATCGTCATCCTACTAAAAGCATACACTGCTTTGCCCTGGCGCAGCGGATGCAGTACGATAGTGCTACTAAAACGGTCCGGTTGTATAATCAGTTCTATTTACCTTTTAAACCAAGTTAACGCCAGAAGCCACTAATACACTGTATGGAAGGAATTAATGGGACACACTCGGTCTTAATCACTTAATTCAGGTGCTTCATTCAGACCCATTGGCACAGGAACGTAAATTCAAGCACGTAGCCATGCAGTGAGTTTTACAGACATTTGTGAAAGAACGGGTCATTCTGAAGAGCTCAGTGAATTCTAGTGTGGTACTGTAATAATGGGGAAATTTCTTCCATACTACGCTATATATTCCACGGTCAGCTGTAAAGGGTGTTATTAAACCTATTATTAAATATGGGTTTATTTAATTTGAAAATCATTGCATTTATATTTTACACTGCATCCCAACTTTTCTGAAAACGGGACAGTTACACGAAATACCTAAATCTGAAGTCCTGTACGTCTGAGGCATTTCTCGTTGCAGAAGAAATGAAATGGCACTGGTCGGGGCAAACCGTTTCTGCAGCTTGGAGCATGCTTGTCGCACAAACTCATCATCAGAAGGCGGTTTACGCCTGCCAGCCTTTACAGCTGCATCACCGCTCTCCCGACTGAGACGCTAAGAAACTTCCGTCTCGCCAGCTATTATTTTCCTGGTGCTCAGTTGCCCTTGCAAGCAGTAGTAGTTGTAAAAAGAGAAACAGCAGGTTCTGCTATCTTAAAAGGGTACCGCTGGATTTTTCAAATCGGTGTGCCCGGAATGTAAAGCCATCTTGCGGGCCTTTAACAATATTACTTATTGCAAGCATACAGAGTACGAAACCATCGCGATTAGGATAAGGATGAATTCGGAGCCGGTGTCGCACGCGGGTACAATCTGGCACCACGTGATCGGTGACGTCACGTACATAATCCAAGATGGCAGCGCTTGTGACGGCACGGAGAGGTCAGTACGCGACAGTAATTTAAACTTAATCCGACTGAACTGCAGTTTTTCTCCATTTAATGAGAGGGTTAAAATAATTTCATTAAAGGTGCTCTTGATGAATGACATTCCGAATACATTAATTGTCTGTGGTATTTGCCTAGCTGTTTTCTAAAGCAGGCTTTAAACAATACTGAGCTGGATGACATATCGTAGTAAGTTTATAGTCGTAAGTTTTGCAGACATAACTGAAACAGTGCATTTTGAAGAGTATAACTGGAAAAGTATCTTTAGTGAGTCAGTTGTCGTGAGAAAGCTATCAAGCTAGCTTTCTGCAAGAAGAAGTTAAACAGAACTGCTTAAATCTTTTTACTTTTTTCACACTTATCTTGCAATTTGATTGCCGATAATTAAATATATGTTTTTTAGAACATGTAAGTCTGCGAATTATACACACTGGCGTAACAAGAATTTAATAGTTTTTTGGCCGTCGGCACTGGGGGAAAGGTCAGCATGTCATCGTCCATAAGTACCTTTGACCCACATTACGGCTCCGTGTTTTTGTTGCTTATTACATAAGATCCTGAGTTAGAGGCATGTTCCGTGTCCAAAAATCCGTTCAACTAAGGCAGTAGGTACCTGCCGTGGTTGTGTTTGCTAAAAGGGGTGGCTGGAAGCAGGCCCTGGACAACCAGTCCCTGGTTGATCCTGCTGTACTACTGATGAAAGTACTTGCTGCAGGACACTATTCAGTCATATAAAAGGATTGAAAACTGTAGCTGGCCTTGCCGGCTTTGTCCCTTCTTGGTACCAGTACTCTGTGGAGCAGTGGGGCGAGGGGCGCGGGGTCTCTCCCAGCTGGCGGATCTCCCGGAAGTCCATCAGATGCTGAGGCAGACGTGCCGGGACTTTGCTGACCGGGAACTGGCTCCCATTGCTGGAAAGCTGGACAAGGAACACAAGTTCCCAGCAGAGCAGGTGTGGAGGCTCGGGGATAGGGAACTGGCTGTATACTGCAGTCTTTGCACATCTGTATCCGACGTCTCTTTGCAGGATATAATTATCGCATCCATTTGTCAACATCTGGCCCTACAGTCATGGTGAAGCAATTGATTTAATTGCTGGAGCGAGCTTATTTCATCCTCACTTAGTCCTAAATATTTCATAAAAATCTTCTGTTAAAAGGGCTGTTTTAAAGTCGGTCTGTTTCCCCCGCCAGGTGCGAGGTCTGGGGAAACTGGGCGTTATGGCGGTGGAGGTGCCGGAAATCCTGGGGGGCGCGGGCCTGGACTACCTGGCCTACAGTCTGGCGGTGGAGGAGCTGAGCAGGGGCTGTGCCTCCACCGGGGTCATTGTCAGCGTCAACAACGTCAGTCTGCTTCTGCTCCCTGTGCCTTTCTGCTCTTTTTTTCTCCTTATGTGTGTGTGGCCATATGTGGCTTCAACCATCTTACCATCTAAGTATCAGTTATCATTCAGCTTTATTCCCCCCATGCCTCTGACTACCCCTCCTGACGTCTGTTTTTCTCGCTCACAGACATTGTACAGCTGTCCTTCTATTTCAGTCTCTCTACCTGGGCCCAGTGTTGAAGTTTGGTTCGGAAGAGCAGCAGAAAGAGTGGATCACGCCATTCACCACAGGGGAGAAAGTGGGCTGCTTTGCGCTGAGCGAGCCAGGTACGAGCTGCTCGCAATTTAGGCTGGCCTCCCGTCCGGGTTTCGCCCCTGCTGAAGAGTGGACCGGTCCGGTGGCCTGCCTGGCGTGAACGACACCCCGATTCATGGTGGCGTTGACCTGAAGCTGCGTATGACCCCGTCTGTAGGGAATGGCAGTGACGCGGGGGCGGCATCCACCACGGCCCGGCTGGAGGGTGACCAGTGGGTCCTGAATGGCACCAAGGCCTGGATCACCAACTGCTGGGACGCCTCAGCTGCTGTCGTTTTTGCCACCACTGACAAAAACCTCAAACATAAGGTAGGTTCCAGGCCTCTGCGATACATTTTCACCTGCTTCAATGCCGGGATCTCGATCTGATCTCAAACAGCATGTAAGCCTGAAGCCTAAAGATCACTTTAATCTTGAATTATCATGGTGTAGAATAAAATTGGCTGCCATGTTTTTTCCAACCGAAGTGGATATTTATATAATAAGTCACACCTGTTTTATAGTTTCATAGTATAAATCTTGTGCTAATTGTACTAATAATGCCAGTGTAAGGCACAAATTAAGCTCCAAGCACGGAGGACAGATGTGGACCCCACAGCACAATTCTTTATGGACTGCAAAAGGATTTTGTTATTCTATTAAAAATGGGTCGGCAATGGGGGTGTAGTGTTACAGAAGATCCTCGGTACAAGCCTCAGTTTTTGGTTCACAGATTGGTGCATTTTCTGTACAGCTGGGAAAACTGAATTTGCTTTGAAATTATTAATAAAACTACAAACACAATTAGGCACAATTGCATAATGATATAATTTCTAATTATACTGCTTGTCTGTCTGCCTGTCTCTCTGTTTGACACGCACTCACTCAGTGCCTTTTCAGGGCATCAGTGCCTTCCTGATACCCATGCCCCACCCGGGACTGTCTTTGGGCAAGAAGGAGGACAAACTGGGCATTCGTGCATCTTCCACTGCTAACATCATTCTGGAGGACTGCCGAATACCGAGGGCCAATCTGCTGGGAGAGCCGGGAATGGGCTTCAGAATCGCCATGGTAGGGTCATGGGGCGACTGCAAGCCGGCCATCGCTAAACCTACAGCGGTGATGTGGTAGGGTGCTCAGGAGTGCCACTGGCAGGGGTGGAGAGGTCGTCGTGAGCACTGGGGGGGTTCCCCGCCCAGGGCTCTGCTGACGTTTCCTGGCCAGTTGAGCTGCCATGCGCACCCCCTTCAAATTCTCATAAATCAAAGAAAAGGCGGCCCTTGATGGTATCAGATGAAAGCATTGTAGCCCGCCCTCCTCTTCTTCGGCCTGGTCTGTGTCATGTGGTGCCCGCAGGGATAAAAGACAGTCGCACTCTGCCCCAGGGTGCTGGCTAGCAGGTGCTCAGCATCAATGAGCCCCCCACCTCACATGGTCTTCCTTTTCAGCAAACCTTGGACAGTGGGCGCATTGGCATCGCTTCCCAGGCTCTTGGCATCGGCCAGGCGGCACTGGACTGCGCTGCTGACTATGCTCACAAGAGGGTGGCTTTCGGGGCGCCCATCGCGAAGATGCAGGCCATACAGGTATGGTTCCCCCGGGCCGCCCCGGGCCACTCTTTAGGCCAGTCCACCCAGTGGTGAGTAAGTGGTGACCCGTTTCTTCCAGTTCAAGCTGGCTGACATGGCACTGGCGCTGGAGAGCGCACGGCTGCTCACCTGGAAGGCGGCCCTCGTGAGAGACGCTAAGAAGAACTTCTCGAAGGTTAGGGTTAGGGTCCGCTGCACACTTACCCTGCGCACTTCTCTGACGACCCCTTCCGGTTTCTTATGATGACTCGGAGAGCTTTTACACTATTGCACGCGTTCGGTTAGCTGTCCCATTTCCAAAATCGGCCCCCACACTCACACACACGCTCACACAGCCCAATGAACGGCTCCTGGCAGGTGTGACCCCAGTGCTGTTCTGTCCTCCACAGGAAGCAGCCATGGCCAAACTGGCAGCATCAGAAGCTGCTACTTTCATCTCTCACCAGGTAAGGCCTTGTCGCCTGGATTTATCCGTCTTCCGTGTTCATCTGTCAGCATTATTGGTGGCTCATTATGCATCGAGCCGCACCGTGTGACCTGTGGATCCCCCGCCTCTGCAGGCCATCCAGGTGCTGGGGGGCATGGGATACGTGACAGACATGCCCGCCGAGAGGCATTACCGCGACGCCCGCATCACAGAGATCTACGAGGGCACCAGCGAGATCCAGAGACTGGTCATAGCCAACCATGTACTGAAGGAGTACCAGGTCTGACAGGGGAGTAGTGGGTCCGCTGGTGCCCCCTGCAGGAAAACACTGAGTATTTCGCAGTGCCTGTTAATGTTTGGTCAGGTTTGTGGACAGAAGGAACGACTGAATAAAGGAAGGACTCGGATTTCCTTCCTTGTAGTACCTGCCATAGCCACACTATTTTATTTTTTTCATATTTACATAAATCTGGAGGTCAAGCTTCAGTCAGCTGTCAGCTTCACCTGTTGCCTGAAGAGGACTTGGAGCCAAACGCTACTATGCTGGGGGACGCAAGACCACCTCTTCATATACCTTTTCTTTGCAAGACATGAGTCACAGTCCAGCCACTCTTGATTAAGGGTTTTTTGGAGCACTATCAATGAATGGAACCTTCTAACTGATGTTTGAAAGGCTTGAATATCTGAAAGGTTTACATTACCCCATGATACTCAGATATACAGGCCTTTTTAGTTGTCTTTTGTAAATTTTACATCAGTCTTTAAAATCTGTATGGGAATTAACCACGGTTATCTGAGTCTTTGGGGAGGTTCCTGTTATATTATGGCTTAGACCTTGGGGTAATTCTGTCAGATGATAATAAAGAAAATTAATTAATGCAATTACT
This sequence comes from Petrocephalus sullivani, assembly GCA_026780845.1. NCBI lineage: Eukaryota > Metazoa > Chordata > Actinopteri > Osteoglossiformes > Mormyridae > Petrocephalus > Petrocephalus sullivani. The sequence goes on from JAODKM010000108.1 coordinate 28,928,913, forward strand.
TTTGTCCCACCTGTTAATGTAATTTGGTAAGATGACTGTAAGGAAATTTTAATTGCACTAATTGGGAATGGGAAACCCTCTGGGTATCATGCTAATTGAAATAAAATATAAAAGATATTTTGTTAGCACTCTGACTCTGTAAGAGCCCAAGCTTAAGGACGGGGAAATCCTATGGTTTTGGGTGCAGTCCGCTGTTTCCGCCACAGATGCTCCCTCATTAGCTTGATAACTCGAGTATTAGAGCAATCTTCTTCAAACTTTACAGAGGAATTATATGGGTAAAGTACTAGAAGTAGTAAGATTTTGAGGCCAATCGCACCCAAACTGAAGCAGCGCTGCACAGTAATGGAATACGGTGGTCTCAGACACTTGTTGAAGGTGAAGAACATTTCCGCTAGTCACTTCCGATGGAGGATACGCTGCACATTTTGGCTGCTGCTTCTCATCGGCATTTGTCCTTATGTTTGTCGTATGTTCTTCAGACCTACGCTACTTTAATTATTTACGCTTAATCTGCTGGATTATTCCCTGGAGCATTTTTACACTCCACCTACTTCCAAATGCCTTCTCCTTCAGTGTCTTCCCATGCCAGGATAGCTGCTTCACTTCTTTGCTAACTGTGTTGATTGAGTTGCTGAGTTGGGTACAGATTGTGCATGGAGCTTCACATTGCTCTTCACCCACAATATGTTCATCCCTCCTCAGGATGTGAATTCAGTATTAATTACACTACCCCCTTAAGGATGGGACTGCATGCTTTTTTTTATCAGTCTGACTCGATACACAATATGGCGTTCACAATACATAAAAATAATGTCATTATATCAAAGCATGACTATGGAGGACAAGTATGCCTTTATTTCTTCAAATATAGTACACGGTATACAACAACATAAAAATACTCAGAAATGTAAATAATTTTAAATACATAAACAACTTTACATGTAAACAATGTCTCATTAAAAACAAAAAACAAAACTGTCCTCCATCATTTATGGGAAAAGACACTGTTTTCATTTAAAACTGCGGTATGCATACAGCAACCTTTCCCTGTCCGCCTACCACTCATTTTTATTTTTTTAAGAAAAACTATATTTATATCAATATTTTTTGGCAGTAGCAGAGGGGTTGTTAGCCGTTGTGTAGAGCATTTGTGTCTCGTGTGTCTTACTGATGATCTTTGTCCTGTCAACAGTCCTCTCATTATTTTCCCCATTTTTCCTACTGGAAAGCCAAGGTGCTGCCACATTTGTGAATTCAGTGCTGCTTAGGCATTTTCTATTTTTGTCTCTCCAGAAGTTAGGCTATCAGATGCTGTTTCTGAAGTAGGGGCATTTCGCCCTCTGCTGCACTGGGGAGGTAATACTGGTTAAGCAGTTGCTCTAATCGCAACGTCATGCCTCTGATTTTATAAATAAAAGAATAAGTGTAGCTGTTGTTGCAGTTCTGACAGCATCTTTTCTAGTTTTGTATTGTTTTTACGCCAGAGAAGTAACATCTCTGTATTCTGCATGTGGATGATACTAATTCAGTTTATACTGACCCTGACCACAAGGTGGCACAACTCTTCAGTGCTCTCACTGGTGAAACTTTCGTTAGCACAAACTATATAATAGATCTGTCCCAGATAGAATCATCTTAATAAATATCAAAAAAGAAAATACCAGTTGAACAATGTGTGCTTTAGGATATCTGTAGCCAAAATTGTTCATGGCCATTATCATTTACAGAGGCGTAAAAATCCAGACCAAAACTTTGTGTCAACTAGTTGAGCATTCTGTAACTGTGACTCTTTATGCTTAAATGGTTGGTTGAAAAAAAGACGATGATTGTATCTTAATGAAACGGGTCAAAGGAAGGCTAAGTTAACTAAAGGTGGCCGTATACTTCAAACGACACCTGGACAAAACTAAATAAAACACTTTGACCCAAACAATCTATCACATACTTAAAACAAATCCTCCACCTTGTTCGTTCTATGTCACATCACAACCCTAGAGGGCACAGAATGATTTTGATACAGCAGACCTACATACAGAGCACAAATAAACGGATTGTGACAAGTGTGTGAGCCATTTTAATAGACCAATCTTGAGGTCCTGGAACAGGTCAGTAGTTGAGATGATCTGTTCATGATTCATGTTGCTGTCAGTTCTTAACACTCCCATTTTCCCAGCATATCATTCCTTCTCTACACCAACCGGCTTACAGGAAAGTAACCTCTCTGCTTCATTAAGGGTCATTCACTTTGTTTGCCAGAGGGAAGAAAGGTTATGATTAACTGACCCCCCGACATCAAGCAGAAACACAGAATTGGGGTAGAGGTCAACACATCAGCTGTAGCCTAGATATCAGACGCAGAACAGACTTCCTGATGCTGATTGAAGCACTTTAGGTGCTCTGTTTTAGGTGTTCTTCCTCAAAACTCACGTACAGCTGTGCTCGCACACAGAAACTCTTACAATTAGATATCACAGAAACACCTTTCTGAATTTTACATATGTTTATATATCATGCATCATTGAGCTGAGACAACAGTGAAGTTACTTAGACTTTGAAATCCAAAGTCAGTTCTTAACGTAATACTGGGAAAGACGGATGTGAAGATACTAACTGAGTTAAATAAGCATTGTTTGCTCCTGGCTTGAGCACCACAGCAAATCGGAAATGTGACCCACATTGCTAATTGAAATCTCAGGGTCATGATACACCCTTCTGCCTTCAATGGACAGGAACCTCCCCGAGAGATGCATCTGAGGTGCTCTGGCTGAACAATCTGGACTTTACTCCTCTTGAATACATATAGAATGATGACAGATTTTTATTGATCCCCATGGGAAAATTCTCTTTTCACCTCCCCCAATCTTGCTCTGCATGAGATTTCCATGGTAGAAGCTTGGCAGTGAAGGGCAGCCACCTCTTGCAGCATCCAGGGGGTGACAGGCCTCTCTCAATGGCCCAAAGATGGCCAGGCTTGAACCAGCAACCTTCCGATCACAGGCACAGCTACCAGTTTTTGCACTAAACCACACACTGCCCCCAAATGTCTGTATATGTGTGTCTGTGAATATACGGTATAGACTGTGCGTAATGTGAGTATATACATTATACACACTATATGTATATGGTATAGACTGTGTGTAATGTGAGTATATACAGTATACACACTATGTATATGGTATAGACTGTGCATAATGTGAGTATATACAGTATACACACTATATGTATATGGTATAGACTGTGTGTAATGTGAGTATATACATTATACACACTATATGTATATGGTATAGACTGTGTGTAATGTGAGTATATACAGTATAC
>JAODKM010000108.1:28968911-28981859 GCA_026780845.1 Petrocephalus sullivani
TTCACAGTGCTACCCACGTGACACACATGGTCACCATGATTCACAGTGCTACCCACGTGACACACATGGTCACCATGATTCACAGTGCTACCCACGTGACACACATGGTCACCATGATTCACAGTGCTACCCACGTGACACACATGGTCACCATGGTTCACAGTGCTACCCACGTGACACACATGGTCACCATGGTTCACAGTGCTACCCACGTGACACACATGGTCACCAGGAGAAGCCCCTTTTAGTTTATGCTTAATTATGGTGTTTTGACAAAAAAAAACAAGAGTAAACTGTTTATTTGACAATTACCCCTCGTCCACTCTGTATGGCAAGAGCTAAAGAGATAAAAGTCCCAAACCCACAATAGGAAGGAAAATGTTGTGGCTTTGTCAAGAATGTGACATGTCACAGCGTGCTGTCCCATGCCTATTAACACCATTTTGAGCGCCTGTAGCCTCTCACACTCAACCACTTATCGGGTGACGTCACTTAAGTCTATATGGGTTCACAGCTTAGGCCTTGGGGGGACATTGGGATTGGGCCTGAATGTCTCTCAATGGCCCAAACCTGCGACTGATGAGACTGCAAGAGAAATGTAACCACATCTGACACGCTTGGGTTGCTATTTTATTATTAGGCATCACACAACAGGAACCTAGACCTATATGCTAAATAAGCTCACAGGTTAAACCTCACACATAATTTCACGTCATTCATATCAAGTCATTTTGTTAGTTAAAAGTTAGTTATTGTGTCCCATATTAGTTAAAAACAGGACACAGCATTTTATTTATACAGCCCACGATATGTTTCTAAATTATTACTAAATCTGGCCAGCAGATCAGTCTTCCACACCATAACAGACGATGTTATACTGCTAATTAGTGCTGGCAAGTTTCACCGCAGGTACCGGTGATATTAAACAGAAATATATTGGTTACCGATCAAAATTTCCAATGCAGAAATATGGAGACGCAAGTAAAATGGTATTAATAAATTTAATGTGACGGAGATACAAAAAAAATTGTCTTTTTTACTGCAATACTATCTCTTTTGCCTGCACTTCTGCTGATTTAGCGCTAGTGCTTGTGGACAACCAAACAGCATCAGTTATTACTATAAGGCCCACGTAATAGTTTCGGGTACCTACATAATCTACATTTTTATCAGGAAACAACGTTGCAATGACAAAATCTAGCATTCATTCATTTGGGTTGCAAACATCATAACACAATACAGATCAGTGCTCTGTTGCTTTAGACACACACACACACACACATATACATACACACACGCGCGCACACACACTCACATTCTTTACGAGGACACTCCATTCATTCCTATGGGCATAACCCTGATCCCAACTATGACACCCTTAACCCCTACCCAGCCCTAGCCTTAACCATAAGTAACCAAACAAAATATGATACTTTCGGCATTTTCAGTTTTTTGATTGCAGACAAAGATTTTTATAAAATTGAGGTTATCCTTATGGGGACCAAAAAAAATGTCCCCACAAGGTAGAAAATAACAGGTTTTCATCACACTGTGGGGACATTGGGTCCCCACAACGTAATATAAACATGACCACACACACACACAGTGATGCGATGTAGCTGATAGAGCAGGATCTGATATTATAGGGCTGTGTAGACTCACCATAGCCGGGGGTTGGCGAGTGTTGGTGGGGGGGCCTTGGCGATCTTTAGCAGAACCCTCATGGGGTTGAGGGAGTGGTGTGGGGGCTCCATCTCAGCGGCCTCAATGAGTGTGATGCCCAGGGACCAGATGTCTGCCTTGGTGCTGTAGGGGTTATCCTTGGAGGTCTCACACTGCACCACTTCTGGGGCCATCCTAGAACAGAAAGACGGATAAGACGAGTCACAGAGCAACATCATACAACGAACGACATTTATAGATACATGAAGCCTATTTTCTCAGTCTACATATCTGCGAACCACAGTGGATTGTCAAGCAACATTGGGACACAAGGCTCCATGAACTGAATCTTAAAGGAATGTATAGTCTAGGTTTCCTCACACACAAGCACACAAGAAATAATAGTAAGCACAGCAAAAAAAAATACTACTCAAGCCCCTGCCGGACCGGGAACTTTAGCCCCTACGCCCCCCCCATATCGAAAATAAATTAATAAAATAACTGATTACTATATGTGCATAAGATGATCGTATAACTGATTATCATAGATGATTATATGCAATGGTGAAAAGATGCGTTGCCGTGACACGGCTGTTGGAGCACTGAGCATTTCCCCTCAACATTCCCTTTTAAGACAGTTTCTGACTGTAGTCACGGCAACAGGAAATTGTAAGAGTAAAGTCACAGCTCACGTGTACTGTAAGTCCCCTCTTAGGTCTAATGTGGCTTTGAAGTACACACTCACACCCGAGATACTGACCAGTAAGGGGTCCCAATAAAGGTTGCTCTCCTCTGGAGTGTGTTGGAATTTTTGGCAGACACTCCGAAGTCAGCTATGGGAAATCGAAAAAAAGAAAGCAAGGGTAAAGGCTAAGCAGTCCAAACAGACAGGGGGATAAGAATTAAATTTTTTTTTATGATAAGGTGTTTAGGGAAGGTCTGTTGTTTTTCATATATTAATTTTATTGGTACCACTTTACTTGACGGGGCACAAATACTTAGTGATAACTGCATTTCTACTGAAGTACAAATCACAAACAAATATAGTCACTACTAAAGATAAATGATGTGCCATGGTTCATTAATGATGAACAAAAATGAGATCAGTATTTCACTTATGTTATTCATGACTTGTTACTTCAGTAGTTTACAAAGGCTAACAGAATTCACAGATATAGTAACAAATATAGTAACTGCTAGAGATAAAACATGAGTCACAATACATTAATGATGAATGAACATGAGATCAATATGTAAAAAAAAACACTTAGTTTGTGGTTAATTAATACATAAGTAATAGTCAATTTGTAATCTATGAAGTAACATGAACCAATTGATTTTTAGGTGAGGCTTTTACCCAGCTTGACGTGACCCTCTGTGGTGAGCAGGATGTTACCGGCCTTCAGGTCCCTGTGGATGATATGGTGCTGGTGCAGGTAGGAGAGAGCCTGCAGCGTCTGGCAGCAAACCTCGCTGATCTGCTGCTCCGACAGGCCACGTTCCAGCTCTGCAGAGCACCCATCCATATCAAGGTGTACCCAGTCACACAGCCGCCCACACCAGGGTTGCACTTTCAATATGGTGCTGCTTTGCAAAGCTCGCCTACTTCAGCAGGCTACCATTAAAAATTTGAGTCAGCAAGTGATGTCACATCCTGTCATTAAAGCACCCTCTTGGTTGGTTTCTCAAAGAATGTTTGGGAGTGCTTCTTTTGCTGATACGTTTGCACTCAAGTGTGTAAGGAGCATGTAGACTACATGAGTGTAAATTCTGAGGCCAATGTAAACATGTTGCTCCCCGGAAGCATGATCTTGAGGATCATGTACACGTGTTTCTAGGCGGCAGTGTGGAGCTCAAGAGGATAGGACTCTGCGCCAACGATCGGAACAGTGCCAGTTCAAATCTCAGGGTTGGGCCCTTGAGCAAGGCCTTTAGCCCTCAGCTCCAGGGATGCTACACACTGATAGAAATGTTCCAGCAATCAAGAGCAATTAAGTCAACCACAGGTTTGTGACAGCTTACCTAACATTATGTCATCAAGGGCACCCCCGGGACAAAACTCAATAAGGATCTGCGTGGGTGAAACAGAGAGAAATAACATTCTTTCATGGGAGTCTCTGGGCAAATTCCCATGCACAAGACCACAGGATGCCAGACACTTCACACTCGAAAGATCTGTTTCTGTGTGATGGACCTCGTGGGAAGACAGATATCGGCCATTAACCCTACCTAAACCTTTAGTGAGAAGAAATAGTCATGTTATGAGCTGTAATACAGTCAATATTGGCCAAAAAATAGAAGACATATTTCAGCAGTGTCTTTAGGAAGGTGTAGGCATGTTATCTGATCATCTCAAAGCCATGGGTCACGAGTTCCTGATTTCAATCCATTCTTCTACCAACTACGTTTCCTGGCCATGGAAGTATGGGGGCCTGGAAACTATCACAGGCAGCACAGGGCATAAGATGGGAACTTCTTGATGGGATGCCGGTCCATCACAGTACACTTACACACATGATGGCATGCTCTGGGCAATTCAGAGACCCCAGGATTTCTCAATACATTTTTTTAGGGAAAAAAAAACATAATACCAGAAAGACCACCACAGTGTTACCATCATAATACGTTAATTGTAACAACAACAAATAAAGTGTAAGATTTGAATTTTGCCATTTGCCGCATGTGTGATGGGGCGGAGTCGGCATCTCACCCATAGCCACCCCTCAAAGAAAATGGCATCCAGAAGAGCAACAACGTGACTGTGGCGACAGGATGCCAGAATGTCAATTTCCACGATGTAGTCTTCCAGCTGTTCCTCGCTGCGCACCTCTATGACCTTAGCTGCTGCTAGAGCCTTAGTCGTCTTGTTGCATGCCTGAAGACAAATAAGGAGACAAATTGGCAGGATTAATAAAGTGATTTTCATTAAGCTTTCTGTTCTGGCTGGAGTGGATTGGGGAATTTGTGATTAATAAATTCTTGTATTCTTGTTTGTCCACAATAAATGTCAACGGCAATACGAAAGTCTAATGAAGTCATGGAACTGGGCAAGAAATTGACAACCAAGTTTCTTGATGTAAACATCAAAAAACGTGCTAGTAGTCAGGCAATAAGATTTTACTATCCTCGAAAGATTACCGGTTCGAGTCCCTGACCTGATCATGGTACCGTCCCCAAGCACTGCTCCCCGGGCGCTCACGTAGCTGCCCCCTGCTGTGTCATGATGTCACATGGGTTAAAAGCAGAGGACACATTTCGTTGTTGTGTGCTGTGGTGCGTCGATAACTAATCACCTTCACATAATACTGAAAACATCCTAAAGTTATTTGTTTATTTTTTTTGTGTAAAGTGGAAACATTGGCGAGTAGGAGAGGTTAGTGCATGATGAGACGGAGGTAAAGGAGAGAAATGTGGGTCAGAATGTCAGACAGGAAGTTATTTTCAGCATGCATGCCTTACAGGAAGTCACTGAAACCACAGCATGCTGTCAAAGGCCTTTCATATTTGGTTACCTAGGTAATTCTTAAACATGTTTATCACCATTTTAGTCAAAATCTTTATAGGACATACAACAAGTATATGCCAGCAATTTTTAGGAATACAAATGTAATTTTTTTTGAGTGAGAGAATTTTATTAAGTTTTACTGAGGCTCTTCAAAGACTCAGCCACCTACTGCTTGGGTGCAATTGTGGATTTGTTCAGGGGTCGGTCCCTTGGCCGCCTGTTTGGAGAGTTTGTACATTTTTTATAATAGACTGCAGGATACAGGATAGCGATAAAGTTGCGAGGGTATTCCAGCTAAAGTCTGCCATCTCACACAACTCAAAATTTCAGCGCAGATCCTGAAGTCTGATGTTTGTTAGCACTAAGCGATGCTAATATTGCAGGATTATAGTCAGATGTTCATGTTCATAAACACACACACGGTTCTATTCCTGTCTTAGTGAGGACTGTGCATTCATTTCTGTGGGAAAAACCCTAATCCCAGGCATGGGTATCCCCTACCCAGCCCTAACCTAAATCAGAAGTAACCAACCCAAATTCAAGACGTTTGGCAATTTTATTTTTTGACTGCAATGAAATGAAGTCTGAAGTTGTGAGGACCGGAAAAAAATGACCTCGCTAGTCACTATTTTTTTGTGGATTTGCTGTACTTGTGAGGACCTTTGGTTCTGAAAAGCATAGCAAAACAAGGACACACATGCACTCACACACACAGACCTGCGTGCCTATCGAAATGGGGACTGACCATTCATTTCTATGGGGGAAAACCCTAATCCCAATCACGACACCCTTGACCCCAAACCTTAACCATGAGTAACCAAACAAAATACTGGACCTTCCTCATTTTTTCTGTTTTGATTGCATTCACAGATTTGTATAAATTTTAGATTATCCAAATTGGGATCTGGGAAAAAATGTCCCCAAAAGTAAGGAAGTTTCTGGTTTTACCACACTTTGGAAACATTTTGGTCCCCAAATGTGATCTATGCAACCCCCCCCCCCCACAGAGCCAATCCTACAATTGACTTGGAAGGCTAAGGCATCCAGCTTAGCAGTTCCAAGGTGAATCTGCTTTGGTGTGATTCCTGCTGACTGTCATCATTCCCATTTAATGTTCACGTCCGTGGTTAACAGCCACAGTTTGTGGCTCAAAACCTTGAACCACCCCAGCCTGTAGCCACTCAGAGGCAGCACAGACAGCGAATCGCCCCCTGGGTCCGGCTTACCTTGTACACCTTCCCGAAGGCCCCATCCCCCAGCTCGTGCAGTGTGTCCCAGCTCTCATGGGGATCTACATCCCTCTTGAGATTGTCATACTGCTTCACCCGCTTCTTCTCAGTCCCCATGCGGAAGATGCGCATGAGGAGGGACGCCATGGCAACCAGCCGCGACCTCTCGACCCGGTGTTCACGTTCCCCCTCGGTCGTGCAGACGGGTCTAATGAGAATTACGATCTTCCCCGAAACGAATAAACCCTCCCACGCCGGCACACTCCTCCTCTCCACATCCAGCGAATCCCACAGACGTCGCTCCGGGCTGGCCTGTTCGTGCACACACGCTCGTCTTGCGGAGAGCTGTGAAGGGGGCTCGTGTCTCTGTACACCTCTGTCATTCAGGAAGCGCCTGCGATAACCACATCCTTGCCGGGGGAAGAAAAAGAAACAGCGGCAGTTTCTGTCGCTGGTATGAAGGTGACGGCCCAACCAGGCAGCCTCTTTGGGTTACTTTCGATTCGACGCAAAATTGTTTTGTGTCACGAGTGACACAAAAGGCAGACTGTGATCCTAGAATTGTGTGTGCTCCTAACATCCAAAAGAAATGGATTTTCAAATGGATGGAAAACCGGAATTAAAGTTATCACAGCAATTTTAATCAGTTATTAAAAAAAACAGCAACAAGCAAGCAGCCCAGCCACTTGTTTCTTGTTTTCCATTGTCCCTGAACTTCCTACCGAAGCCATGAGGCACAGGTGAGCAAAACAACCACCTTTTACATGAATCTCATTTTACCCGAAATTCACATTTATCTTCCTACACCTCCAGTAGAAGGACATGGTGAGCCAGGAGCTTATCCGAGGACACAGGACACCTTGGGTGGGATGCCAATCTAAATATAGACCTACCATCCATCCATCTTCCAAGCACTAACCCTGGTCTCGATTGCGGGTGAACTAGGAGCCTATCGCCAGCAGCACAGGGCACAAGGCTAACGTACAGCCCAGACGGGATGCCAGTCAACGGCAGGACACATGCAATAATATAAACTTATGACCTGTGCAATTTAAAGGCTAAAGGCTGATGGAAAGTAGAGGGCCGTGATTTCATCAGCACCACCACCCCACAAGGTTATCCCAGTAAAATACTAAAAGCGCCTGGCAAAAAATATGGAATCACTACTCTTGGCGGATGTCCAGTCAGTTGTTTTACTTTGTAGTGCATAAAACAAATCACAGATATGACACTATGTTACCTAACAGATGGACATTCTGGCTATGTAAAACATACCTCAATAAAATGGCATTGTTGCAATTAATGGCACATCTTTTTCCAGATCAAGTTGAGGAAAAAATTATGGAATCAAGAACAAAAATAGAACACAATTAGTATTAGTACTTTGTTGCACCTCCTCTGGCTTTTATGACAGCTTGAATTCTTTGAGGTATGGACTTCACTAATGAAGCACAATATTCTTCATCAATCAGGTTCCAACATTCTCAAATAGCAGTTGACAGGATGGAGCCTTGTCATGTACCTTTTTTTTTTCCCTTCAATTTCCACCATAAACTTTCAATTGGATTAAGATCCGAACTGTGTGCTGGCCATCAGAGGTGGCAATTTCAGGTCCAGAAAGTAAAAATTCAGACCAGGATTTTGTTTCAACCAATCAGTTGAGCATAAAGAGTCATGGTCACAGAGTGCTCAACTAGTCGGTTGAAACAAAATCTTGGTCTGGATTTGTACTTTCTGGACCTGAAATTGACACCTCTGCTGGCCATGTCATTGAGTTGATATGCCTTTCTTGAAGAAAAGTTTTAATGTTCTTTGCTCGGTGGCAAGATGCATTATAATCCTGAAAAATGACTTCATCATCACCAAAGCGACTTTCGACTGATGGAATGAGAAAAGTGGTAAAAATTTCAATGTACACCTGTGCATTTACTGTAGAGGTAAATTGCCCGGGTCCTTTAACTGACAAACAGCCCCTTATCATCAATGACTGGGGTTGCTTGTGCTTGTTTTCTTTGGTCATCTTGCTACGTTTCATTGGGGTGGCACCAAACTAACGTTCCACCGCTCCTTTGCCAGGGGTTGTCTTAATGCTATTGCTACATTCCTGGTACCGTTCATGTATGTAAAATCATTTCTGTACCAAACATGGAACATGGCTGCAGGAGCACAGATGGCTGGAAGTCACGGCACTCACAGGAAGTCTTTGGACGCCTGCCAGTAAATTTGCAATATTTCACTGGCAAATGTCCCAAGACTTCCTTAAAAACTGGGTCCTGAACATCTGTAAGATATCCTCTGTCCCTCACACAAATATTAATAAGCAAAACACCTAGAAGTAACCAGAGGTGATAAAGAATTTTTTGGTGAGATGCTGCTCTTATGTAAAGGACACCAACCTAACAGCTAACAGGGAAGTTCCCAGAACTTTAGACGACATTATATAAAGGGCGAAGCTGGAAGAGAATGTTCTTACATTTTAACAATGTTACCCCAATAAAAGCAGGTTCAGATAGTAATGTTAATGTAATTAATGCTGGAAATTTGTTTCATAATATAATTTATAAATGAACCATTTGTGTATGCTGTGAATGAGTCGTCTAACCTTGAACTCATGACCATTAAGAGGTATAAACAAAACTGGTTTCTCATAATTCTTAGTGGCAGTAGTGGTATAATGTTCTGGGAACATCAGGAAAACTGAACACTGTTTGTATAACTTAAATCATAACTTCCAGTAGACATTCCTACAAAGAAAAATTGTTACCTGGGATAATACTTCATGAAATGTAGGAGAAGTAATTTGTTTGTTCTTTTTTATTGCATGTTCCACTTTAACCCCCCAAATCTCTTGCTCACTCTATACAAAATAAAAAAAAAATAATAATATTCTCAATGCACACAGCAGAGGTGGAATTACAAAACTGTTCCACAGAACCAGAGAGCAGTTTTATCGGGGATGCAACAGACCGAAAAATGGCAGAGAATGGCCTTGCGAGTATTGAGAGGGGACACAGTCCATACAGGGACTTGCCCCCCATGAGATCAGTCGGTCAGCTACTAACGGGACACTCAAATCACATAAAGCAGTGCTTCTCAACCCAATCCTCGGGGTCCACATTTTTGCTCACTCCCAGTTCCCACCACCTAAACCAAACAACAAAGGGTACGGAATCTCTTGTACAGGAATGCTGGGATTTGGGAGGGAGAAAAAAAAAACGGGAATGCCTGGGGATTCCCCCGAGGACTGGGCTGGGGATTCCCCCAAGGACTGGGCTGGGGATTCCCCCGAGGACTGGGCTGGGAAACACTGGCTTAAAGTCATATAAAGGGCAGAAGTAAGAGCAGCATGCAAACCAAAGAACAGCCGCTCCTGACACCTCTCCTCTGCATTCGGGAGCATCACATTGTGTTTATTGCTCAGGGAGGAAGGGACATTACGAAACCGATAAAATATACAATTTGATGGCAGGAAGCAAAATCATCCATCCATCCATCCATCCATCCCAAGCCACACAGGGCACAAGGCCAGAGTACAGTATGGGATGCCAGTACACTTTCCAGCCAGGGTTTGAACACCACCCCACATTGAGTATTGAGTACACATCTGAAAAGCACAGTTATGCAGGTGGCATGGCTGGGATTGACCAATGAAGATGGGCTGTGACCTTGATGCTAGGCACATAGGGGAAAAGATGGGACTACATAATGCATAAAAGAGGAGAACGATAAACCATCCACTGAGAATGTGGAGATTCAAGCATAAGGAGTGTACTTGTTTCACACCAACAGCAGCTTTTAAATACTGAAAAACGTAAGTTTCTAAAAACCTAACAGCATATGAATGTCCTATTATACACATGCAGATTATGTTGGCTGATTGCACTGCATGAATACAGCTACACACACACACACACACACACACACACACACACAGCAAGGAGCTCAAACAGCTTCTGGGCTGAGCCTGACATGTTCTGGCATTTGTAAATATAAAAGTTGACCAGAAGCTGCCGTTTTTATAGCCGAGGGACATAAAACAATACAGGAGGAAACGGGTGAGTGGTTCGAAACCTTGACATGTTTGGGTAAACTCCGCACCTGTGTACGTCTTTGAAGTTTTCCGGAAATCTAACCTAATTAATTATTAATAATTATCATTTACAAGCAGGAATAACGGCCTGTACATATACAGGTGAATAGGCATTTTCAAACCAGTGTAGTTTTATATGGCGAAATAATTTGCCTTGGTTTTATATAAAACTGCCTCCGGAATATGTAACAAAATCCAGTCCATGTCATACTCAGAGCTCCTTGTCCAACTACTGATCTGTAACATTTCAGGAACAGACAGCAGAAGAAAACGATTCTGAAAATGACCGCTACACCGAGGTGCTTTGCGGGGTGTGACAACTACACCTGACACTCAACCACAAAGTCACTCATTCAAGTTTAGTGCCGCAGGGCACAGCTGGTACCCCATACTAGGAACTCTCGAGGGAGTGTGACTTTTACATATCAGTGAATGTAAGCAAATACATGTTTAAGCTGTATTAAACACTACATTTAATGTTTTACATCATATTAAAAATAGTTTGACGTTTGAAGAGGTCCTTACTGTTGGCCAAATATGGCATGGACTGCTTTGAATATAATACAAAGATGGACGAAGGAGTCTTCATTTACAAATTATTTACAAATATACAATTTAGGGCTCAGTGGCCAGGAGTCAACCCGAATTTTGTTAAAAAGGGGTTTCAGAGTTTTGTGATGCGACCAGATATTTGCCTTTGGTCACCAAGGGTGCCTGCGCTTTCATCCTATCTTGGTGGAGCGCATACGGTGACAGAGGTCAGAGGTCAGTGGCCTTGCATTTCAAGTGTCCCCAGTGAGTCCACTCTGCCAGGACAGAGGGGTGAGGCAGGAGCCCTGGGGAATGCCCCGCCTCCTCGCCGCTTTCGGGCCGTCTGGTGCGGTGCCACGAGGTGTCGGTGGGTGTCTGAGAATGGGCTGGCAAGGGAGCCCCATCGCGCCGGGCGGCAAGCCCACCGCGAATGTGCCCTAGCAGCGTACAGAGTGGGCAGAGGGCGACTTGTGAAGGGAACCTGACACCAGTGCTGCTCAGACCCCGTTGGCACTCATCTTGGACTTCTGGGATACTTCTGCATTTTTCACCTGAAAACGCACAAGAGGGATGGATAATGTCAAGAGTGGAACCTAGAGCGCCCGCTCACTGTCAGCTGGAGACGACGCCGAGCTCAGGTGCGGATTCCCAATTACACAGTTACTCAGCTGATCTCAGCTGTCAAATCAGAGCCGACAAAAACGGAGCAATTGCACCGAAGCACCTCTTCACTCATTTCTCGACTGTTAAAGTTTAATTAAGTTTGGACACTCCTGCCTGTGCCAGTATGTGAGGGCAATCCAGAGTTAGCATGCCCTTGTTTGGATGTCAGTTTTAATGACTTTTCAGTAAATAAATTTTCATTTATAAAGCACACTTAAAAACAACCGAAGAAAAACCAAAATGGTCAAAACTGCACAATAACAGTGTCAGACCAAACCATAAGAGTGAGAGGTAAGAGATAAACCATTTTACGCGATGTCCATTTATCATTTCTCTTAACTTATACAGATAAACCAAAAGTCTTGGCATCTTCAGTTAAACAACAATAATCCGGCTAGTGGAAGCGCTGAGCTCGGCCAGCCGTCACCAGTACTACCTGTATGACTTGTGCAGCTGTCACTGCAGCATCTGAACTGGATTTGTCCTGGACCTCCTCTGCCTGGGGAAGGGAATATGAAACGCTTGAATAAAACCTTAAAAAAGAGGCTGTGATATAAAAGGCTTTGGTCCGACGCGATCCAGCGTGTCGGAGCACCAGGAGGAGATCCTGAGCCGCGAATCAGCTCCACCTTGTCCTTGACGGCCGGAGCGGGGTCCACCAGCATGTCCAGTTTGGCCGCCAAGGGCTCTGCTTGCAACGGGGGTTCTGATTTCGGGGCAGCTGTGGTAACCTTTGGCAGGACAGAGGTGGACAAGGCTAACCCATAAAACTTTTCTTGGTAATGCTCCTTAAAAATCAGCACAAACAGGATGTGATTTTGTTTTTTTTTTTTTTTTAGCTATACTGCCCTACAACAGGCAAACCACAGTGCCTATATACCGATACTGAAACCGAGAGAAACGTCTGCCAGTTCATTTGTACTGTCCACCAGTATGTGCAGTAGGTAGATGAATGAGCACAGCTTTTTGTCATGAGACAAAACCCCATTTTGGTCATAACTCATTCTGGATGAGATGCAGCACTTTGCACTTTGTATGTGGGAAGCACAGTAGCTCAGGGGATAGTAAATGCATGTATGCCCCTACCCAGGGGATAGTAGATGCGTGCATGCATGCATGCAGCCTGCCATAGAGCGGGGCCCCAGAGCCTCCTGTGCCCCTACCCAGGGGATAGGTGTGTACATGCATGCAGCCTGCCATAGATCGGGGCCCCAGAGCCTCCTGTGCCCCTACCCAGGGGATAGTAGGTGCGTGCGTGCATGGGGCCT
>JAODKM010000108.1:29004494-29016141 GCA_026780845.1 Petrocephalus sullivani
AAACCTATGGAGAGAACTGAAGATCAAAGTTCATAAGAGGCCCAAGGAACCTTCAAGATTTAAAGACTGTTTGTGTGGAAGAATGGGCCCGAATCACTCCTGAGCGATGCGGACGACTGGTCTCGCCATACAAGAGGCGTCTAGAAGCTGTAATCACCAACTAAGGCTTTTCTACAAAGTATTAAATAAAGTGTGTTCAATACTTATCCCCAGTGTCATTTCACTTTATTTATTATGACTCAACTTAAATGTTCTGATTTCTTTGTATGAATTCAATAGTTGGAAACATTTGGTGGACATTTTGTGTCAATAGCCCACTTAGAAATCCCCTTAATGATAAAAATGCTGATGTGTCAAATGCTTATTTTCCCCACTGTATTTGTCATAATAACATTTCTCAATTTCAACATTTGTTCCATTTTCAATTGCATATGGGTTTATATGATTTGCAAATCATTGCAAATGTTTTTTTACATTTTACACAGCTTCCCAACTATTTTGGAAACCAGGTTGTACAAATGTGCACATTATATCAGAGGTACTCGCATATAATATTGAAAGGTCTACTTACCAAATTTCCAATCAGTTAAAGGTCCTTAAAAATGACCATGCATTTTAACATTTAGCCGCAAATGAAGTACGAATTAGCATATAAAGGTTAACATGCACAAAATCAGCGCAAGTGCGCACACAGTAAGTACACATTTGCTGCACGCATTGCTTTTAAAGGTGAATGCGTATTTGCGTACCAGTTAGGTGCATCCTTGTACAATCCCACCTGACTAGAGAGCCACAGCCAGTAGATAAGCTACCTGGCTTGAGTGAGACTGACGTTGCCATAGCGACGCTGTTACAGCTACAGTCCGCATGTTGAGTATCCCACACTTAAAGAAGATGAGTAGCGCTGCCTCTCGTAAAAAACAAAAAAAAAACAGTACGGAATCTTTGAATGTGTGTTCTACTGCAAACTCACTTAGATGATACATACCGAAACAGCATACCAATTTAGGTGATGGTCCGGATTAAATTGTTTGGGTGAGACCGCCTATGCTTGCGTCAGAGTCTGTGTAAGGATAACGGTATATGTATGTGAGTATGGTAGTATATGCAAATTAATAGTGTACATGAAACAAAGGTCTAATACAAGTATGAGAGAATAATATTATATTTAACACAGAGTAACAGCATATGTCAAAGAAATAAATAGTATAAGTGAATGCAAATGTTGTGCGAAGCACAAAATTAAGGATGGATGGATCGTGCTGCTTGTATTTTCATAATATCTGCAGTGCCTTTAGCATTTGAAGCCACCTAGCCTGCAGCTAACCCGGCCTGCCCGTGTGCTTCCCTTTCTGGTGGCACTGCAGGACGCTGGGAGTGTCCCTGGCACCAGTGCAGCGTGTGCAGGAGCCCCGCCACCTCGTCCTGCCACTACTGCCCCAACTCCTTCTGCCCGGAGCACGAGAGAGGCGCTCTTGTGCCCTCCGCGCCTGGCGGCAGGCCCTGCTGCTCGAAACACGACCCAGAGATGCCCCCCGCACACGTGTCCCACCTCGACGAGATCCAGGTGAAAGATGAGCCGCTGGAGCCTGGTGAAGACGCCCCCTACTGATGTCCTGGAGTAAGAACGAGAGAGGGATACATGGAGACAGAGCAGATAAGAAGTGGGCCTAAAGAAGCATCTCCAGTTAATCAGCAGTCAGGAGTTCCAGCACAAGCCTCTTTTTTCCGGCCCATCACATAAAAAGCCTGTCACATTTCTCAAGCAGCCAGCCACGCAGTCCTCACTGAGTATCATAAAGGCAGAATCTTCTAGAACCATAGCTTTCAAGACACCTATTGCTCCTTGTTTTTCTATTATTTGATAGTGTGTTCTCTATAGCGGTGGCTATTTCAAATGGAACTTATTCACTTTCATGTGGAAAGTGCTTTTGCTGTCATATAGGTTTCGCTGCTGTTATACTGATACAGCCTGTCGACAAAGCCGCTCCCTCCTCCTATTCCCCTCCACGGTCCCATCAAGGTCCATTAATCTATCCAGAAATACTGGGTTTTGTACCTCATATATATATATGTGTGTGTGTGTGTATATATATATGTGTGTGTGTGTATATATACACACACACACATATATGTATGTGTATGTATATATATATGTGTCTATATATATATATTAATATATATATATATATAATGTGATATTTGTGCAATTTTAACTGGACTGCATCACATTTCAGAGCATTAAACCAAGAGCCCATCTAAATCCTCATCGTGGGACTGTTGCTTAACAGATGAAAATTAAGCCGATGAAACCCATCTTTATTTTGGGTCAAATTTTTTAACACATATTTATTAAATATATTTATCTGTGTATGTTTACAGCAACACTCTGTGATAAAAAAAAGAAAATTCAGATGAGGTGTATGTGTGTGTGTCCTGTTTTAAATGTTCTGTTGGTGTTCAGATCCTCTATTCTGATGTTCAGTTTTTTTGACATCTGAATATGGTCAAGTAGCCTTGCCAATTCTGAATACTTCCTTGCATTTGTGAAGTGTGTTAATGTGTAATGATCGATCAGTGAATGTGATTTCGGAATGTTGGAAGACTATTTTTTTTATTATTATTATTATTAGGAAACTTCAAGACAATATCTTGGTAAAAATGCATTTGGCTTCCTGTTTTGGACAAATTGTTTGTTTATACTCCAAAATCTAGGTAATGGCAAATGTTATTCATATTTTGAATTATAAGACTCATGACTTTGTCATGTGACATTTTTATGTGTCAGTCAATACCAGGAAGTATCCTTATGATAAACTGTGTACCGCATTACAGTAAGACTACCCTTATAAAGGGTATAGGAATGGTCTGTATTCAGATTATTAATTAGGCTGTAACAATTTGTAAATCATTAAGATACTATTATGAAGAAGTTATAACAGCTGTCTTTTTATTACTAGTTACTACCATTTATAAGTGGGAAAGGGGAGCCTTATTGTAAAGTGGTACCACAAATTTTAATGATGAAAACACATTTCTCTGTATGTGTTATGAAACAGACTTCATCTTTGCACTTCAGTTTATTTGTTTGTTTAAACAAGTGGTTTGAATGTCTGCTCTACCCACGAGATCTTAATCCAAATGAATAAATCTTAATACTGCACCTGTCGACAGCTGATACAGTTCACACCAAAACCAGTTCATGTGTACTGCTGATACTAATCTGAAATAGAACGTTTTGGACTCTTTTTGCTAAAATGTTTCTATTTTCACATTATTTTAATGTAGGCAGATTTTAGTGTTTTCCCATTTGTATTTTTTGTTTTTTTTTTTGTGACTTCTATTTTTTACTATGCCTTTCAGCATTTTTATTAGTCCTGTATTACATTCAGCAATAACAATATAACATACCATTTCATTATTATGGATATTTTAAAACATTGTAATTGTTCGATCAGTGGAATATATATCATGTAAAAAATGTTGCTCAGTGATGTGATCATTTGCATCCTTTCATGGGTTTATGTGACATTTACTGTGATGAACACTAGCAAGAACTTTCACTTCATAAAATATAGTGAATCCGACCTAGAATATGAGTCTTGATCACATGGGCCTTTAAAATAACATCAGATCCTTTTCCAACTATGTAACCTGTCCTAGCTACAGTAGTCAAGATTATTTCACCTGTGTCGTGACAAAAACAGTAATGAATTTTAAATGGCAAGTAGCTGTTGTGGTGTGAAGTACTTTTTGAAGATTTATACTCATGTAGTTACTGTGTACTTGCCAAAAATCACATTACATGTTTATACCTCAGTATTTTTGTTTTTTTTTCACCACACGTTTGTGTGTGAAAAGGGAGGCTGTTCACAAAGACCAGTGCTTTTGATCATGAGGGAACTGAATTAGTCAACGCTTACTTAATTACACCGTTATCCCTCTACTTCCAGTTAGTATCAGTTATTGTCACGTTCTGCACGTCAGGTCACTTTATTCACTGGAAGAATCAGATGCCTCTTTGGAAATTCCTCGAAGTTTACTTGAAATGTCGATGCCCATTGTCTGTAGGTGTTGTTTTTATTTTTGAGTAAGAGTGCAGTATTGGTACTGGATACTCTTGTTATGTGTTCCCATTAAGAGCTGAGGGCGCCGTTCCGGAACTACCCCAGCACAAGCCCTGGCTTCCCCTCTTTCTGCTGAGATGCTCCGCAGCCGTCCTTCCCTCATGTGTGCTTCCTTTACCTCGGTGTTGCGTCACGCTCATTGTGCCTCTGCTGCTCGCTTGTGTGCCAGGGCCGAGTCTCCCGGGCTGCTTCGCTTTTCGTTGCTCCTTCCCAGATAGTCCCAAATACAGCTGGGCAGGTTTCGGTGGCTCGGTGTCTCCAAATGGCCCTGTGATGCACCGGCAGCTCTCTCACGGAGCTTCCTGGGATAGGTCCCAGGGTCACCACAAACCCTGTAAGAGATATGTGGTTTCGGCTGGGTGGATGGAGGCGGGGATGGTTTACACATACCTCAGGATTAACCGTTTCAGTTCCTGACAAGCATTTCCCACCATATTAATCCTGAAATATTTATTTAAACCAACTCATACTGTACAGGAAGATCGTTTTCATACGTCATGACATGTCTTAATGATTGACAGGACAGTTATCGTTAAACCACGAAATATATTTTCTTTGAATATTTATGTATTATGTTTATATGCCGTATGTATTGACCTCACCTTGGGATTTAACTTTCGATTTTTAAAAAATTATATATCTGCTTTAAATGTGATTATGTCCTGGATCATTATGGGCATGTCTGATTCATTCATTGTTGTATAAATTTCCATGATTGTTGACTTTTATCGCCAAACTATACACTCAGATGTAATAAAACAATCCAAAATTATATTGTCTTAGACTGAATAAATATCACCTTCAAGACACATTGTAGTGTGGACCTTCCCTAGGATTTCCACTAGGGTTATATGTGTATTGATGTTGAAATTTAAAAAAAAAAAAAAAAAAAGAAACAGAGTGACTACAAATATTTGTTTTCTTGTTCAGCCTATGTTACTGCTGATGTAAAAGAATTATGCTTGTAGAGTTGTATATAAGAAATAGAAGAAAAATCAACAGTCATTTTGATGTAGTGTCTTTAGAATGCCTGTAATATTTAGCTTATTACCGTGTTTAGGGACGTATATTTTTTGTACGTATATTAACTGTCTTTTTTTAATTTCAGATTATGACCTCAAAATGTTTTCCTCTGTCAGAGTATATTCTGAAGGGTTTTTAAGTAACATTCCACAGATTTGATCATTTTCAGAATTTGCTTGAGGTTTGACTTCAATAAAACAATGCATTATGTTTAAAAAAAAGAAAAGAGTCTGATATTTTTACTATTTTATCTATATATATATTTTTTTTTCCATATCTGACATTGCAAGGCTTCCATGTGAAACTGCAGATTTTAATGATTCTCTTCTAAATACACATATTAAGTATAGGCTTTTTAAAATAGTTTCCCAATAATTTTCAGTAAATGTAAAAAATAAAAATAGACTTGCACTGCAAGTTAAAAAATATTAAATATCTAAGACCAGAGCTGTGCAGAGACTTCCAGTACCAAGGCCATATGTTTTAGCTAGCTTGCTTTATTTGAAAAGTTACCAAGTAACCTGGAAAGGGTAAACAGCTCCCTCTAGCCATCGCTGCCACTGCTCCAGATTTCCCATTTCGGGGTTTACGCTCCACTGGGATGAGCTTCTTGGAGTAAAAGGTGTGGGGATGTGTCTTACCGGTGTCAGGCTGGTGGTGAGAGGGGACGTCCCGCACGCCTACCTCAGGAACATCAACCTCAGCGATACAGGGAGGTGGCGGTCAGGGCCGTCGGAGGCTATAAGTTATTCCTACCCCCCTTCTCCACCTGTATATGATGCCTGCAAGTGTGATCACATGACGACAACCAATGTGCTTGTGGACCATGTTCCCAGATGGATTTGAAGGCAAAAACAGCTTTGGGCCAGGTAGGTAAAAAGTTATATGACTTGCAGACATCATATACTGTCATTCTAAAGTGAAGGTTTCACTGCCCAAAGCATTTAATTAGTTAATAAGAATCAAAAGCCAAATGAAGTTCTGAGCGCATCAACACGTTAATGCGTTAACTTTTCCCACATCAACAACATGTAGACAACATGCTAACACACAAGCAACACAGACAACATGTTAACAACCTATGATGTCAGTTTCACATACTTCGTCTGCCACTATTCTTTTATCACTATAAAATCGCCATAATTTGCTCCGCTACTGTGTTTTTAGTAGACACATTAGTAGACATTTTAGTTTTTTATCATTAAAAACATTAACTATTGTGTGGGGGAAAGCTGCAGCAGTGGCATACACTCTGGTGAAGGATACAGCCCGTGGTCACGATTACCTGCCTATGGGTAACTATGCCAATTTTTTTGTTAGTGTTTTCATTTAATTTAGGGCTATGACCAGCAGGGGCGCATTATCACTGATAATGGCGCTTGTTAAAACCGAAACACACTTCTTTTTGTTCAGAGATTAGGCACTCAGACATAATTGAGCACACGGATGATTTTACCTATTTTGATGGAATTCATAGCCTTTCAGGCTTTCAGGCTAAGACTTTCAGGTTTAGAGTGAAAGTTTTTAATTAGGTCAGACAGCAATTTGATCTGGCTTTCTTGACAGCAGATGTAGGCTATGCTAAGGTGCAAAAATCCTAGGCTACCCTGAAATTTCCCATTAAAGCCATTTACCTGAGAATTAACCATTTAACTAGTTAAATAAACACAAAGCTAAGAAAATGAGCCTATTCTCGGTTATTTATTGGTTATATCTGCAATACCTGGATGCAATCGTGCAAAGATAGGATCCATGAGGATAATAATCACGCCAACAAGCGGAGGAGATGCTCCGGCCAGCCTGTTTTTGTTTCAGCCCCCTGAAAAATAATTTATTTAAACCTCTTTAG
Organism: Petrocephalus sullivani; assembly: GCA_026780845.1. Lineage (NCBI taxonomy): Eukaryota > Metazoa > Chordata > Actinopteri > Osteoglossiformes > Mormyridae > Petrocephalus > Petrocephalus sullivani. The sequence continues at coordinate 29,011,494 of JAODKM010000108.1, forward strand.
AGATTTGTCCCATATTTTCACATTTATGGGACCCCCTCCTTTCCGCTCAGCTAATTTAATTGCAAAAGAGGCACCCTTACGGGAGACTGAACCCCCATAACAGTCAGATACTAGATACTAGAACAGCCTCTGCCAACAAGTAACCAGGATGGTTACTGAGTAACCTAGTTTACGCTTCATAACAGCCACTATTAATTTTATGACTGAATTTGTGACAGTTTTTATGCTAGTTTAGCAATGTGGCAGGATGCTAATGGCTTACTGACAGCATGAAAAGGCAAGGATTGAAGCTGGCACTGATGTGATCCTACTGCAAAGTACTCAAGACTCCAAAGCTGGAAACAAATCAGCTGAATATTATAAATGAAAGAATCAATGAATAAGTAATTATACTGTATTCTGCAACAACAATAACAGTAATAACATCTAGTTAAAGGCTCAGTTGAGGTGCTGGATTATTACAAACTTGAAAAAGTCTACGCAGATTATGTATGAGTAATTTTCATTCGTTAGGTCTATTTTGTATTTGATGCACATATCGGATACAGTGTGTTGGGATTGTACCTTGGCCCAAGATCATGAACTGATGGCTCCTTGCTAATTAACCCAAGGTTAACAACTCGCTGTAAGGGACTGCTGACATAGATTTCAAACCTCCTTGGTTAAAATAAAAATAAGTCAAGAATATCTGCAGGGAGCTTTTTGTATTTGTTTTACCAAAGAACCACACAGCCGAGGTACGAGCATTGAAAGGGCATGTAAGCCACTCTGAGTCTGCTGTCTAATCACTGACGGATTTGCGTCTCTGGTGGAGACGCCAACCAGATATTGCTTTTTGCTTCAGTATCTCCTTTGGTTTGAACTTGAAGTTGCTTTTTTTAATGTTAGCCGTTAGATGCATGCATCATCTTATTTTTTTGATAGTTGACATGTGCCTGTACAGTTGCATGTACATGCACGTTCACACGTTCCTATTAGTGAGAAGCTGTAAGACATAAACTATACAGTGTGTTAAACGTGTTTAAAATAAGTCCATCTTATCCCCCAATCCTTGCCAATAGCCATCCAATCCATATGCTGTCAATCATAACTATATAGATACAAAATACAAAATGGAAGTTTTAATTGTACTTTAATATATTAATTTATGGGTTTTAAGTAATTTTATTTTCTTTTCCAAGACAGAAACACAAAAGATGAAGAAGGAATAGTGATTTGTTCTTCATTTTAAAATCCAAAAATTTACTTGACAGAAAAAAGTAGGACCTGGATGTTTTCATGGAGCAATGTATCAGACATGCCTAGTGCACTGCTGGGCACCGCAACTTGTCAGATATTTGTCCAAGGAGGCAAACACAACTACTCACTGCCATGGCAGAGATTTTTGGGTCCAACACTGCTCCACAAGGTGCAAGTACTGCAATTCCTGCCCTGGACTGGAACCCTAACCCTAACCCTAACGGTTCCTGTGAACCAATTCAGCCCAAGCCAGGCACAGATGCAACATGTGGAATCTCTGGAAGCACCTAATGCTAGTGTGGCCGTAATGCACTCCAAAGTCTAATGGACATTTTGCAACAGAAATTTCCTGTCCATGGATTCCATTGTAGGTTCGACTAACTATCCCTTTTTATGTTCTACTAACTTGTAGTAGCAATAAAAAGCTTATCCATGGGAGGTAAATGTGATGCAGGGCCCACGTGTGTAGCTCATTGGTACAGTCAATGATTCCATAATTTTCAAAGAAGGAGAAAAGCTGGTGGTACATATTAGTTACACCCTGCCAAAGATCTCCCCAGAGCTTTTCTACCCACTGGTAATGGACACTTCTGCTCTGGATGGCATTTCCTCATTCTGATCCACAATGCACGATCATGAACAAGCAAACGCCATTATTTTCCCCTCCATGGTCATACCTTACTCAAGACAGTGCCCCATACCTAGCAGTGGCTTGAGCAAACTGGTCAAACACTACACTGCTGCTGTTGTTGTCTGAAGTATGCAGAAACACAAGCAAACTTGGCAAACTGTGCATAAGTGTCATGGATATGTAGTTTCAAATATACAACAGATTCAAGGCTCAGGGTACTTCCGCCCCTGTCTCATGAATGACTCAATGAATGAATTCAATGTTAGCCAAGGGGACAAACCAAGTGCTGGTATTTAGTTAGCTCCAAAAATTTGTTCCAGTGTAATCTCAAACACATCACCTGTAAAATACTAAGGTAATAAAATGATTAACATCTGTGATGATATCCTGGACTGTTAGTGAAAGTCAAGTAACTCAAGTGAAATATCAAAGTATGCATGACTGTTATAGAGCGAATCGTTCATTTACCTTCAATATCTAAAAGGAAGTCTCTCTCCACTCTATGTAACAGGCAGAACTATACATCTATAGTAGTACCTTTAGAATAACTCACACTAGGGCATGTCTCAAACATAATCTTCTTGACATAAACAGGCATGAAGGGGTTTGTGTGGCTTGATATCCATGTGAACTTACCCTTAATGCACTCAAATGAAACGGTCAAGGGAATAATACAAGGGAAAAGTAAAAAGCTGACTTCAAAGGAAATCTCAAAGATTTAACCTTTGTTCCTTTAACTGAAATACGTGAAAGTTAAACCCTCTCCACATCAGAACATTTCATAAGGTGCATCGTTAACATGGGTGACTCTACGCGAATATCAGTGTCCTTTTCTGTACCAAACCAGTTAATCTCCCAAATAGCTACACACCAGTGATTTTGTGCAGTTCGGCAAAATAGTTTATGAGTGGTGTTCAGCGAGTTTAACTGAAATAAATGAGAGTGCAAAGCAGTTCAACTCTTGCCATTATTGTTGTTTCCCTGTGTGCTTAGATAACCCCAAATAGGTGACAAGGTATGTTTGGTTTGTGGATACATTTGTGCTGATGGCGGGAAAAGTCAGGGGACTGATGGCTGTAGTGGCTGTAATTTCAGTAAAAGGAGGTGGCGAAGGAGAGAGGAAACACTGGAGTTTATTGTAGACTTCTCCTGTCCGTCCGCTAAAACACCGCACATGATGCTAAAGTCATGGTTTCAGTCTCTTTAAGCTGAATCAAGATGGTTGATCGAGATCTACCCTGTTTATGTTCGCTTCACCTTAACTGTCTAGTGGGGTTGTTTACAATGTTTACACACTGACCACAGCAATGGAGGTGGCAGCATTGTGCTTTGGGGCTGTTATTCTTCATCGGGAACTGGGGCTTTAGGTAAGGTGGAGGGAATTATGAGCAGTTCCAAATACCAGTCAATTTTGGCCCGAAACCTTCAGGAAACTGAAGGTAAGAGACATTTCACATTACAGCGTGACAATGACCCCAAGCATACACCCAAGTCAACAAAAGAGTGGCTTCACCAGAAGAAAATTAAAGTTTTGGAATGGCCCAGCCAGAGCCAAGACCTAAATCCAATAGAAAATCTGTGAGGTGACCGGAAGAACCAGCCTATTGTATGTTAATTTCTCAATTGAATTTTACAGGTTATAGGTCACATTAATGGTGGAAAAAGTTTTGAAATGATTTATTGTGGTCTCATATTTTTACATCACAAAAACCTGCCATTTCAACAGGGCGTGTATACTTTTTATAAGCACTGTACATGTTGGGTTCCTTCCACAATGAAAAAATGTGATCGTTTTGAAACATTATTATATAGGTGCAGTTCCGCACATTACAAATGGCAAAGCATGCAGGACAATGAGGGAAACTCATTCACTCATTCAACTGGTGTTGTGCTGGTCACTTGTGCTATGCTCTGTTCCACCCTGTCAGATAAGTAATTTTTAAGTAATAATGATAGCAATGTTAAATGTCAGGCATATTTGTGTTATTTTGGGAGGTGAGGAGCATTAACATATATACATACATATTTTTTTGTGCTATATTATGGTGAACAACTATATGTTCCTAACGGTTAGCGTGTGATTATTCTGCCAAAACGCTAAAAACGTGAAATCTAACAGTAATTAACAGCAGAGACTCATATACTAAAATAAAACTGAAGCACACAAAACAGACAAGCAATACATAAACATATTAATATTAAAAAAAGAAACAGCTGCACTATTGTTACCCCAAACTGTATATCAGGTAATTTCATTGACTGATTGACTGCTAAGCGCTTTGAGGCGATCGCTTGTCATACTCAAGGTCTCGGGGGTCCGGAGCCTATCGATGTTACGCCATAAGACCATCGTAGGTGTGATATACAAATATTTAAGAATTTAAACCATATAAGTATATTAGAAAAGTTACATGAAACAAATGTAGATGTAAAGGTACGACGACAAACTGTTCATTAATTCTTACTTGAAGTAAAGAGTAAGTTTCGGTTTTAAGTGCTTTTATAGAACATTAACCGAGAAGCTTCTCTGATATTTAATAATTTAGTCCAGATCTATGTGGTTAAAATTCGCTTCGACATGCAGTTTTTACAGCAGATTAAGGAGACTCGAGTCTCTGAGTGCCACCAGAATGTCACAGGACAACCTGCGAGCAGAGATTACACGCGGGATCGGAGCCGTGGTGCGGCTATTACGCTTACAATCAGAGGTGTCAATTTCAGGTCCAGAAAGTAAAAATCCAGACCAGGATTTTGTTTCAACCAATCAGTTGAGCATAA
>JAODKM010000108.1:29018108-29035161 GCA_026780845.1 Petrocephalus sullivani
GGACATTATGATTGGGAGTCGGGGTCAGTCCTGGAAGGCTGGACAGTATGATTGAGAGTCGGGGTCAGTCCTGGAAGATTGGACAGTATGATTGTTAGTCAGGGTCAGTACTGGAAGGCTGGACACTATGATTGTGAGTCAGGGTCTGTATAGGAAGCTGGACACTATGATTGGGAATCAGGGTCAGTACAGGAAGGCTGGACACTATGATTGGGAATCAGGGTCAGTACAGGAAGGCTGGACACTATGATTGTGAGTTGGGGGGGTGGTATAGGAAGGCTGAACACTGTGAGAATTGGTCAGGATCCTTATAGGAAGGCTGGGCACTATGATTGTGAGTCAGGGTCTGTATAGGAAGGCTGGACACTATAATTGGTTAGCTAGCTGGTTACTTGTTCAATTAGGTTATTAATGCAGGCAAGTAATGCAGTATACATTAGAATAAAAATACATACAGGTGTATTTTGGGTATTACTTAAGTGCTTCTTAAAATGGATGTGAATACAGTTAAGAGGATGTTTTCTCTGCATGTATATTTTGAGGTTGGGTATGACTTCAGCACATAGTGTGTTATACTCTTAACACTGGCTGTATTTTTAATGTCTGTTAAATGTGCAAGCTAATTTCCCATCACTAGCTTAAGTCTACTGTGCTGTAGTTGTATGAACTTGTCATTAGTCAACTTTGTGTTGGCAGGTTTTTGGGTTTAGTGAGTCATCATATGGGTTGTTGTCAAAGAATAGCATCATGCTAACTTTTGGTCTATTTAGGAAGCGTTAAAATTTATATTCAACATTTTATATTGAATTTTAAATTTTGTCATTAGGGGTTGCCTGAGGACGATTTTGGTTGCTGTGCGTGTAGCCCAGATTTTTACATATAGCGGAAACCTTATGCATCCCTGCTCATGTGCAAGGTAATTGATTGGGTATTCCCAGTAGGTGCCAGCATGGACTTTCACAGATTAGCGGTCAACTACGAAAGTGTAGAGAGAGGATAGTTGTTGTAGTAGTCATGGTGAACAGCTGTATGAGGAGGATTTGGAGGTACCCACATATCTAATTTTTGATACTGTCCAGACTAGAGATGCACCGACCTGATATTCGGGATCTTTATCGGTACCGATCCATACCTATTAGGTCGTGTATTGGCCATGTGACGGCACAACAGCTCTTTCCCATTTTGGATGTGTTTTTTGAGGCATTGAAGCTGGAGGCTAATGCCGCTGCTCAGTGGGTGTGAGTGCAGTGGCTTCCGCCTGCTGTGACGTCAAGTGCATACCCTCTGCAGTAGGAGGAGCGTAAGAACATCACATAAGAGGGTGACGATCTGGAAGTATTTTACTTGAAACGACAACGAGTAGCGCAGCAATTTGTAATCACTGTAAAAGTGAAGTTTTTAGAAGTTGAAGTAGCATTTAGTGGACAGTCCCACTAAACATGGCACATGCAATTGAGTGTCGTCTCAGCACTTATTTAACGATAGATATAAATAACGCTTCCGTTTCAATCGCCAATATAAGTACACCTGATGTAAATAATTGAATTGAAAAAAAGAACTCGGGTTTCAAGTAAGGTTAATATATACATACACTACTGCATATCAATTAAGCACTGATATAAGATTGGTACTCTGTATCAGCTGATACCCAAAGCCCAGGTATCGGTAGTGAATCCTTAATCCAGACATTATACCAGAATATACAGTGTTTCAAAAAGCAGCACTATTCCCGCAGTTTAAAATCTTGGCGACAGAATTTGCCAAGCAGTTGGGCGTCCCAGCTAATTTCGTCATAAGAATTTAAATACTGTAATATGCCTTATTACCATAATACTGCCCAAGCCTTGACTAATAACTTAAACTAAAAGTTTATCCATTTCACTACACTGTTTGTATTTGTTTGTTGCAATAGATTTGCCCTCTCCTGTCTGGTGGAATGTTACTTCTATACGCATGATGCACCAACCGCAACCATTCGCACCCGCTTCCAAATGTAATATGAACACAAGCTGCTGCACGGACAACCGTCCCCAGCCCGACAGTACACGTGAAAAAGTGAAGGGCGAACTAGGCTTTAACAACCCCACAGAGAATGTTTTATGCACCTTCAACATTACTGTTGCTAGGAGTGTCTGTAGCACTATTTTTCACAGAGGGCAGTATGCTAACGGGCTAAAGGTCCAGATATTCATGTGAGAGTAATGTTTGTTCGCAATTAGTCACTCTAGTATGTCTGCGTTTGTCTTCATTAAAAACAAATGATTGTTGCTGTCATCCATTTGCCAACAAGGCTAGTATTCTTCTATCTCTTTGTATGATGTGATGTTCAGACAACAAATGACAAGTTTAAATCCTTCAATTCCTATCTGACATGTTGTGGTTGCTTCTCACACTATATAAAATTAAACGAATGGATGTCTGATGGTAACATTATAATTAATTTGCTGTTAGGGTACTGTCAGGTTATTTTAATGGTTGAAATGATTTTTGCAGACCATGAGGACTTGGTTATGCATTTCAGTGAGTTCCTTTCATTCTGATTGGCTTGGGCACATGGCCTTCTCTAATGTTCAGAGTAAAGGTTTTTTCCTCACTCTGGAGTTTCATCAGCTGAGCCTGAAGAAGCTCTTGATTCTTGGTATCAGCACTCAGCAAAATATCCCACCTGGTTTACGCCACTAGTCTCATTAGCACAGAAACATGTTTATTTAAAAAAAAAAATCACCCTACAGTTATTGTGCTATGACATATAATGTGAACATTTATGTATGGTGCTGTTTTACTTTAATTTCTGTGAAGCCATTATAAATATCTTTAAGTCATGTTTTTGGAATTTTTAAGCAGTTGATTTTCCATGGAGTGTTCAAAAAAACCCTGAGTTGATATGTTTTTGTCTTACTAACCAAAAAACATGCAGTTTGGGTCATTGTGTGACTCAGTTGCGTCCCTTCAGGGTTAGGTTTGAGTTGGCTAAATATGGGAGTGCTTTTCCTTAGGTCATCTGTCTTTTGAATACAAAGGAAATCATAGAAGGTCACTGTATCAATGTAAAATAAGCACATTTTGACTACAATACCTTTCTCTTTCAGGGGTCAGCTGTGATGCATGTTTAAAAGGAAACTTCAGAGGCCGCAGATATAAGTGTTTAATTTGCTACGACTACGACTTGTGTGCATCGTGCTATGAGAGCGGAGCCACGACCACCCGACACACTACGGAGCATCCCATGCAGTGTATACTGACCAGGGTAGATTTCGGTAAGTGCCCTGGCAGTGTATACTGGCCCGGGTAGCTTTTGGTAAGGGTTTGTGCAGTGTATTCTGACCCTGGTAGATTTTGGTAAGTGCCCTGGCAGTGTAAACTGACCCAGGTAGATTTCGGTAAGTGCCCTGGCAGTATATACTGACCCGGGTAGATTTCGGTAAGTGCCCTGGCAGTGTATACTGACCAGGGTAGATTTCGGTAAGTGCCCTGGCAGTGTATACTGACCAGGGTTGATTTCGGTAAGGGCCTGAGCAGTGTATACTGACCCAGGTAGATTTCGGTAAGTGCTCTGGCAGTATATACTGACCCGGGCAGATTTCGGTAAGTGCCCTGGCAGTGTATACTGACCAGGGTAGATTTCAGTAAGGGCCTGTCCGGTGTGTGCTGACCTGGGTAGGTTTCGGTAAGGGTCTGTGCGGTGTGTGCTGACCTGGGTAGATTTTAGCAAGGGCCTGTGCAGTATATACTGATCCAGGTAGGTTTCGGTAAGGGCCTGTGCAGTGTGTGCTGACCTGGGTAGATTTCAGCAAGGGTCTGTGCAGTATATACTGACCTGGGTAGATTTCAGCAAGGGCCCATGCGGTGTGTGCTGACCTGGGTAGATTTCGGTAAGGCCCCGTGCGGTTCATACTGACCTGGGTAGATTTCAGTAAGGGCCCATGCAGGGTATACTGACCTAGATTTAGGTAGGTGTCTACTTGGGGTACATTACTGGTGTTTCATTAAGGGTAGATTTAGGTAGGTGCTAATGCAGTATCTTGTTTATTGCTTTTTATTGCTTTAATTTTGGATCTTAACATTGTAAAACAATTCTTGAGAATACACTGCAGATTAGCCCTAAATCAGGGGTGCCCAATCTTACCCGGAAAGGGCCGGTGTGTATGCAGGTTTTTGGGATAACCTTTAGATCAGCTGTTCAAACTCTTCGGCAATTCAGTCCTCTAATTAGTAACCTAATTGGGGTGTTGCAGCGAAAACCTGCACACACACACCCTTTGTGGATAAGATTGGCCACCCCTGCCCTAAATAAACCTACGGACAGTTGGCATACTGCTGGAGCCCTTGTTTCATGCAATATTGTCATCAAAACCTTGTCTGGTGCTTTTGTTTGGTTTCCTGCAGACCTGTATTATGGTGGGGAGGCCTTCTCAGTGGAGCAGCCGCAGTCTTTCACGTGTCCTTACTGTGGAAAAATGGGCTATACAGAAACATCTCTACAGGAACATGTCACATCTGAGCATGCAGAGACCTCCACAGAGGTGGTGAGTGTGTTTGCTACATGCCAGCACGTTACTGACTGTCACACTGCCTGCATGATCTGTTCACAGCTCTGTTCTTCTGGATCTTATTTGCTCTTTTTTCTTCTGGCAGATTTGTCCGATTTGTGCCGCACTCCCAGGCGGGGACCCTAATCATGTGACCGATGACTTTGCTGCCCACCTCACACTTGAACACAGAGCACCCAGAGATTTGATATCCTTTAAAATCCTTTAAACTGTTGCTGGGACTCATTTGACCGGTGTGTCAGCTTGCTGTTTCAGAAAGTCTCCGCCTCTCGGTGCCGCTTGGTTTCCTTAACTCGCGCTCACGACGAATCGAGCGGTGTTCGGCATGTGCGGAGGATGTTCCACCCGGGGCGGGGGCTGGGAGGTCCTCGTGCCCGCAGGTCCAACATGCACTTTACAAGCAGCTCCACTGGGGGGCTCTCTTCCTCTCAGAGCGCTTCCTATTCTCCAAGCAACAGGGAAGCCATGGATCCCATTGCAGGTGGGCTTTGCTGTGCCAGCTAGAAGCAGATTATTCGTCATGCTCTCCTTACCTGTGCGTCTCTGACCTGTATTAGCTGTCCTCTCCCTGCAGAGCTGTTGTCACAGCTGTCTGGCGTCCGGCGCTCCGCGGGGGGGCAGCTGAACTCGGGCCCGTCTGCCTCGCAGCTGCAGCAGTTGCAGATGCAGCTCCAGCTGGAGCGCCAGCAGGCGCAGGCGGCCCGGCAGCAGCTGGAGACGGCCCGAAATGCCTCTCGCCGCTCCAATGCAAGCAACATGAGCACCTCCATCCCCCAGCCCAGTGCTGCCCCCAATGCTGTACCCGACAGCAACCCCCCTTCCTCCCACAGCTCCCAGTTCCTCCTTACAAGGTGAGCTATATCTCCCAGTTCCTACTAACTAGATAAGCTTCTTTTGTTCCTGCTTATTGTAGAGTAGTATCTAGCCATACGAATATCTGAAACATATTTTTTGCTCTTGATACATTATATGTATCAGAGGTGGAAAGTTCAGGTCCAGAAAGTAAAAATCCAAACTGGGATTTAGTTTCAACCGACCAGTAGAGTATAAAGCAGGCCTGGGCAATGTTATCTGCAAACAGCCGGTGTGTATGCAGTTTTTGGGATAACCTTTAGGTCAGCTGTGCAAACCCCACTGTGAGGACTTTTTGGCCGATCAGTCCCCTAATTAGTAATCTAATTAGGGAGTTGTGGCGAAAACCCAGACAATGGGCCTCTCTGGATGAGATTGCCCAACCCTGGTATAAAGACTCACAGTCCCAACTGATTGGTTGAAACAGGATCTAGGTCTGGATTTTTAATTTCTGGACCTGAAATTTCCACCTCTGATATGTATTATATGTTAACCAGAGGTGTCAATTTCAGGTTCAGAAAGTACAAATCCGGACCAGCATAAAGAGTCACAGTCACAGAGTAGCTCAACTAGTTGGTTGAAACAAAATCCTGGTCTGGATTTTTACTTTCTGGACTTGAAATTGACACCTCTGGTGTTAACAGGCTGCAGGCTGGAGGTTCAGTGGTACTGAAGTGTTCTTGCTCCTTTTCCTATAGCCCTGTTGGTTAATTTCTGTAAATAACATCTGAGTGATGCCCCCCTTCTTGTGACAGGTTGAATGAGCCAAAGATGTCGGAGGCTGAGCGACAGGTTGTAGAAAGCGAGCGCGCCGACCGCGGCCTGTTTGTACAGGAGCTGCTGCTGTCCACGCTCATGTGCGAGGAGAGCTCCTCCTCCGACGAGGACGAGCGCAGAGATTTTGCCGACTTTGGAGCCATGGGCTGTGTAGATATTATGCCTTTAGATGTTGCTTTGGAAAACCTAAACCTGAAAGAGAGAAACACGGGGAAGGAGCCTCCACCACCTCCTCTTTGATGTCGTCCTTTCACGCAGACAATGTCCTCTGTGCTGTAACTGCCAATGAGAGTGGACAACACCTGTTTTTGGGTTTGTTTTTCGGTGATTGTAATCGCAGGCCTGTCACCCATGTTACATTGTGTACATTCATAAAAAAATGAGAGAGCACGTGAGAGGAAAAAATATATATTAAATATATGAAAGCTGATAATCAGTTCCACATAACTAATTTTTACTTCAGAAGGTTAACAAAGGTAGCAGTGCTTCTGCTACCTATTTGAAAGGCTCTCCAGACAATACTCCACATTCAACACTGCAGAGGACACAAACCCTTCTCTAAGAAGCTGCTGTGTGTATTTATGAATATTAATGAATAAAAAGTGCTTGGATGGTTTACCGTAACTACTGCATGATGTCATTTGCAGCGTGCATGAGTTTTAATGACATTGTCATTAAAATAGGAAAAAAAAATCCCAAAGCTTTCTTTAAACATTTAAGGGTTACTTGAACAAGATTTCTAATCAAATATAGCAAAAACAAGAAACTGAGGGACTTGTACTTCAATGTTTTTTTTGTGTTAAAACTATTATAGAAGCTGCAGTAGTTACTAAAACAGTGCAATGTCTGTCACAGCTTGACTGTCCCTCCTTCAGTGTGACATCACCATGTGTGATTTGCCCGTGTGGCCTCTTGTATCACCCAATCACAGTCACAGGACTGGTACCCAGGGTGTGATGGTGAATTTTAGAACGTGCAAAACGGCATGAAGAAAACAATACTGAGATCCCATAGAAAGTATTTTGTTTTGGAGGAAAACCTGATCAACAGAAGAAAAATCTTGCTTCTAATATTTTTCTCATATATTGTGATGTTTAGTGGTCAGCTGTCTAAGCACCAGATGTAGATTCTCATTTATGCACTTGTACAGACGACCTGCTTGGTCCTGCTTATCATGTTCACTTTATAATTTTTTTTAAAAAATCTTTTCCCTTCCCTCTCTCCTTAGTCTGCCTTTCTCCCAAACCACAAGTTTTAGATCTTTTCGTTTGTGGATGAGGAGCGAGGACCCTTGCAGCCACTATTTTTGTTCTTTTAAAGAAAGACATTATAATTTCCTCTGCTAAAAATAGCACCTTCTATTTATTCCTTTTTTAAGCCTTGTGATGACTCATGCCACCTCCATGCCTATACTCTTATCCTCTATGTAAAATACAATGAGATGTATATTGAATTTGTGCGTTAACTTTCGTAATGGTTCTAGGACATGGGCAAACTTTCATTTTTTTAATGTAAATTTAGAATACAACAATAAAACTTGCGCACAGCTTTTGATGAAAATTGAGTCACGTCCCTGTCCTACTCTGTTTTTAAAATGTTAGGTTTATGGATCGGATCTCGTTCCATCCCAGGACCCAGGTGTTTGACTCTAAGGAAAAGTTCACGGTCAAATTCATCTCGGACTTAGGAATTAGAAAGCTTGTACACCCCTAAGTTCCTCAGATCCAAGCTTTACCACAAATGGAGAGTTGTCCATCTATCCACAAAAAAAGACCTTTCTTACTTGTGCCGTGAATAAATGAGAGGTGGTGATGTTTGCCCGGGATAAAATCGATGGGATGGTTCATCCTTCTGTGGGATGCTGCTTGATATAATGTCTTGCTTCAGTGGCAGTAGAAAGATCAAAAACTCAGACTTCACTGATGCAGTATATTTCTTTCCTGACTGAATATTTTGAATTATATTGGTTTGGTTATGATAAATTCGGTCTGCTGTTTTAGTGGAATATTCAAAATTAATATTTTCATGATTTGTTTAATATCTCCCACTTTAACACATTACAATGAAGCAGTTGTACAGTTCATTCAATATAGTATATGAATTCCATAACATTGTATCTCCATTGTACAGCTAACAGATAGAAGGCAGAGTCGCTGACATTAAGCATTGTACTAGCGTGTTTGAGTTACCAGCTGCAGTGCACCTAGACATTAGTTCTACACGTGTCTGCATTCTTCTATGAGATCTTTGCTGTTGATGGTGTTGAAAAGCTACTTGATTTGTTTGAGTTCTTGTACACTGTTTATTTTCCAATCATTCAATGACCGTGGAATACCTGGGATGTCCCTTTCCCACCGGCGGAGGATGAAGGCAATCACTCACAATGCTTTTCTCCACCGTGTGCGGGAATTCTACAAGTACAAGGTGTTTGTTTTTGTAACAGCACATGCATACAATCTAAAGATATCGTCAAGATAAAGATACAAGGATACACAATGAGCAGAATAAAGATAAAGAGACATAGGACATAAGAAAATGAGCTATTAGTAAATAAACATTTTCAGGCATTTTCATTCTATTGAGTGGTGAGGCCTAACCCTACACCAGGAAACCTGGTGTGAATCACACCAGGGACGTGCCGTGACATTTTGGGTGTCAGGTGCTCAACAGAAAGAATTTGCATGATTGCACGCGATGCAAGACAAGACGTATGTTTTTTATATCTGTACACAAAGCTTATTCTATGCACTGAAACACAGGCATATGTTCTCAACAGAATAGATTTCAGGAAAGTGCCTGATTTACATTGTCTGTATTGCACCTCATATTCCTGAATGTTGTGGTCGAGGACATTTTTTGTTTGTGTTTGTCATTGTTGACAAATCACATCACAACAAAATGTATCCTCTGTATTTAACCCATGTGACATCATGACACAGCAGTGGGCAGCTACTTCAGCACTCAGGGAGTAGTACTTTGCTCAAGGTGCTGGCAGGTCAGGGCCTCAAACCAGCAACCTTTACATTACACGGTCACATCCCTAACCATCACACCACCATCTGCCCCACATCAATCATTCAACCATGGTTGGCTCAAGTTGTGGGAATGTGGCCCTTAAATTCCATCACCATGGCGATGTCAGGTTTCCTGCTGAAATATCATGTTCTGCAGTATTTATCAAAGATTTTTGAATAATCATAATGCGATTCACTACTTCATTAACTGATAAGTCTCACCTGTGTGGAAGCAACTGTTTTCAATACGCTTTGTGTCCTGTATAAGTTGTCCCTTTATTTTGGTAGTTACTTCTATGCTCTGAACGAAAACATACCATGGGTATGTATGTTCAGATTCCTGTGTTTACCTTTAACGAGGGCATTTATCACTTTAAATTCACAATGAAAACCAAACAAGAACAAACCATTTTTCTTGATGGATTTCTGCAACTGAGGGTGCACACAGAATACAGTACATTTACAGCACTTTGAAAGACAACACATTTATTAAAATGTACTGTATTGTAAGAGATTTTAGTTTTTTTATTTAGATAAGCATCATTTGTGATGCACAGAAATTCTGGGCTAACCTGTAGCAAAGCCTGTCACACACCACAAGGACACACTGTAACGCCCCGACTGAAATACAAACAAAGGGAATCCAAAGGTACACATACATTCAGTTAATACCATTGTTTAGTTACATTCATAAGAAGTGTTCTGTTTATGTATTCACAGTTTTTATTCAAAATATTAACAAAACCTTATTTTCATCAGTGCAAAGAACATTATTTTATCCCGCATAGTCACAATTATCAAAATTAGGCGTAGCAGGCAATGCTAACTGAATGTATCCCATAAATACAGCTTTTTTTGTAACATGTAGCATTTGAAATTAATGTTGCGTTGACATCTGATTTGCAAGTTGGCTGCTAGTGTGACAAGAGGATGACATGCAGTATTAATGGCAAATCACCACATATGCTGCATTAAGACTCAACAGTATAACACTGTACACTCCTCTGCTTTAATACTCAGCTGTAAAGTAGTGTTACTCCTGCATTAATACTGAATGGTGCAGAAGAGTATACATCTGCAGTGTAAAATATGCTGTTGTATTACTTGTATAGGCTACTATACAATACAGTGATGTACTATCATACTAATATGGTAAACACTTCGGAGTGACTGTGGCTACTACAACTACTACTACATTTTATACAGTTTCCCCACAAAACCAGTCTTTTACAAAGTTAAAAAGACATAAAAATACGATAAAATAAAATGGCCAATAGGCTGTTTTCTGTACAATTGATGGTCAAAAATAAGATCATATTAATTTATAAAGTATAGTACAAAAATTAAATAAATGAATACATAAATTAAAAACTAGACAAAAAAGTATTCAAACATAAAACAGCTTTGTAGATTATATCACTTTTTTTTTATCATTCAAGGTTTTCAAACAGGACTTTTGGACAGGTTTTTTGACAGCGATGAAGGCAGTAGGATAAGGCAGTGTTTCCCAAACCGGTCTTTGGGAATCACCAGACAGTCCACATTTTTTCCTATCAGTTCCCTGCCAGTCCACATTTTTGCTTCCTCCCAGCTCCCTGCCAGACAGTGCATATTTTTTCTCCTCAGTAGACTGTTTGGGTGTCTCCGAGGACCGGGCTGGGAAACGCTTGGAATAGGTCCTCACTGATCAGATCTTTTTTGGGGATGACTGGCTTTAGCAGCATTTCTACTGGTATACTGGTATTTCACTGGTAACACTGGTATAAACAGCTTCTAAAGTACAGTGCTGCATGGCATACAATCCTGTGTTAAGTGTAAACGTCTGCTCAACCTGCTAAAAATGAGACAATTCAATCTCAGCGAAGCCTTCTTACTATGTATTTGCAGTAAACACAATGTGAAATGTCAATAGAACAATATTGAAAATAGGTTCATATTTACACAAAGCCTCCATCTAACAGATGCTTATTCAGGAGACAATTGTGCTGTAGCAAATGAAAGACCTATTCATTGCTTAGAGAAAACTCCTGGGAGTGAATGACGTATTATGGTCCTGAGGGTCTACACTTAATCCCACTAACAGAGCAATACTAATAATGTGGCTGCTTCTCCTTCGTTATATTTCATATTCTTATTGCAAAAATCAGAGTAGAGAACCAATAATATAGAAAACAAAGAAATGGTAAATATCCAGTCATACCTGCCTTCACTGGAGAAGTACACACGGAAAGTACCTAAAATATCATTTAAAATCAATTTATATGTTACCGATGGAGCTGGTGGATACTGAGATTAATCAGTTCATAAGGTTTTTCTCGTGGAGAAATTTGTTACTTCATATATATAATAAATATTTTAATTAAATTACTGTTATCTAAATAACAGATTTTTAATCAAGACAATTTTATCATCCTACAACACTGTACAATGACATTTCCATGTCTTTAGCATAAACCATGAACCATGATGCACTACATAGATTTTATGGGTGTGTCGTTTTTGCACTCAAACTATAACTGGTCCCGGGTTATTAAATTATTTTATACTATATTTTCAGGTAAAATACAGAATCACACAAATATTTTCTATTTCTTTTTTTAACCCTTTTCAGTCAAATGTTTGTGTGTATTTCCACTGTGCTTTGGGAACAAAAATTTTTTTTTAGGTTTAATAAAGTGTTTTTCACTTTATTTTTATTGTATTTATTTATTTATTGATTCCCATCAGAAAATATTTTGTATATCTGAATAGGAAGAAGCAGGAATTAACTGAACAAACACAGACACATACATCCTGTACACGTGCATCTTATCTCTCATCACACAAAAACAGCCTTCCACTTTCACACATGCAAGTATCAATGTCTCAGCCCAGGATGTCCAGATAGACCGGTGAGGTTTTGGCCAAGTTAAGCAGCGAGTTATGAATCTCCTTGATGTTAACCCTAAGGTGTGGTTCTCGCTGCCAGCAGCCTAGCATCAGGTCATAAACCTCCTTGGAGCAGGTGCGAGGCCTCTGAAGGACACGGCCTTGTGTGATGCATTCAATCACCTGTAAGGAGAAAGCAAATGCTTTAGCTCAGTGTTTCCCAATCTGGTCCTTGGGAACCTCCAGACAGTCCATGTTTTCGCTCCCTCCCAGAAAGCAAAAATGTGGATTGTCTGGGTGAGAGCAAGAACGTCATCTGTCCAAGGGTCCCTGAGGACTGGGTTGTTTAGATGGTATAACGAAGTTGCAGGGTATGAAATACCACTCATTTTAGGTGTAGATATGCATGGACAGAAACAACACGTTATGACAGTCACCACCAAAGTCTGGGCTTGTAATGGGCTAGATAAAAGTTGTGTTATGACTCATTAATGATGAACAAACATGAGATCAGTATTTCACTACTACATTATTTGTGTCCCATCACGTGGAGTGTGACCAAATATTTAAAGTACAGGTTGCAGCTATAGCTTATATTACTTGGTGGTATTAATGATTCCTGGGTGTAAAAGCTTCTCCTCTGCCCCTCAGTCTTGGCCATAAAGATCTAGAAGCACCTACCTGAGAGCAGCCATTAGAGCAGTCTATGGCATGGGTGGTGAGTGTCCCTGCTAATACTTAATGCCCTGGACCTACATCGCTGGATGTAGCTATCCTGCAGGGGGCGCACTGTATCACCCTCTGCAGGGCCTTTTGGTCCTTTGAGCTACAGCTGCCATACCAGTCAGTGATTTTGTGGTGATACTGAATTTCCTCAGCTGCCTAGCTTTCTGCATCATGTCTACCCATCTGTCTGTCACACCTTAGTAACCCAGTGTTTCAGTAACCCTTGGTAACATTTGTACTTCAGCATCAACATCAAGTGAAAGCAAGTCGCACGCTCTGGAACTCCCATCCACATCACAGCTAGAAATCACAAAAAAAAACACCATTATGTACACCATCTTGTACACCATTATGTACACCATTGTGTACACCATCTTGTACACCATCTTGTACACCATTATGTACACCATTGTGTACACCATCTTGTACACCATTATGTACACCATCTTGTACACCATTGTGTACACCATTATGTACACCATCTTGTACACCATCTTGTACACCATTATGTACACCATTGTGTACACCATTGTGTACACCATCTTGTACACCATTATGTACACCATTGTGTACACCATTGTGTACACCATTATGTACACCATCTTGTACACCATTGTGAAGTGAATGTCCTCTCTTGCCTAAAAGCCTTTAAGTCATTCCACCCTTTTAGTTCAGTTGTGGTAAAATCTCACGCGTTTATTTCATGGAGCTGATAATGAGATCCCTGGTTGACAGGGATCTGCAAAGAAAAATCACAGTTAGTTCGCTATGCTTTGTCCAGCTATGGTAGTTTTTTACTTGGAATGTTCTCTGCGTGCCCTGCAGAAAAGGCCCAGGAGGAATGGAGAAGGTATGCCACAGACCTCATTGTTAGACAGCTGGTACCAGGGCTGCTTGCCATAGGTAAAGATCTCCCAGAGAACCACGCCCAGGCTCCACACGTCACTCTCCGTGGTGAACCTCCTGTACATGATGCTTTCTGGGGGCATCCACCGTATAGGGAGCATGGTGTGACCTCCCACCTGAGGCAGGAATACAGCATCAAATGAATTACATTTACAGCTACCTAGAAAATGCCCCAGAGAGACATCATCACTGCAGCCTCACCTGCCTCTTGTCACACAACTGTTCTGTTTCGATTTAATCTCTAGGATTTTGTTGCTGAAAATATTACTTTTGTGTAGCGGTAGATAGTTCAGGTCCAGAAAGTAAAAATCCAGACCAAGGTTTTGTTTCAACCAACCAGTTAAGTACTCTGTGACTATGAATCTTCATACTCAACTATTTGGTTGATACAATATTTTTTACTTTCTGGACCTGAACTACCTACCTCTACACATGTATTTAATTGGCAATAAAGCAAATGTACATCTTGCTACAAACTGGGTCATATTGCTCAATGCTTGTGATGTAGCTTGCAAATGTCATTTAATGTATTGTTCAACATATTATTAGTGCCGTCTCCAACAACCAAAAATCATTTAATAAACTGACCCAATAATCTAAATCTCATTAGTCTTCAATTAGTGCTTACCCTATAGTAATCAGTGCTGTACACATCCCGGGACATCCCAAAGTCTCCAATCTTCACGAGAAGGTTCTCTCCTACCAAGCAGTTGCGTGTAGCCAGGTCGCGATGCACAAAGTGCTGAGAAGCTAAGTACACCATCCCTGCAGCAATCTGCTGGGCGATGTGCAGCATCTGGGAGGGGCTGAGCTCCGCCTGCACCACCTGCCGCCCATCCGCCATCAGGCCTGCATCAGGACCATGTGCCCTGGAACATATTCTATGCTTTATGCGAATGCATACACTGGGATGGTATTATATACACATTATTCAAACAATACCACATATAGACGTATCACTAAACACATTTGTAAGTACATATACAGGTTCTAAGCACACATTTAAGTACACATACAGGGAAACTAACCTGAGGAACCTGTTGAGATCGCCGTGTCTCATATACTCGAATACCATGATGAGAGGGTCACCTTCCACACAGACACCATAGAAAGTTACGATGTGTTCATGTTGCAGGTTAGTTAGAAGCTCTGCTTCCCGCCGAAAGTCCGCCCTACAGTCCTCACTGGCCTCTTTCAGCATCTGCAGGACAGTTTACAGAGGATTGGCTTGTACAGGCAGTCCTTACTGACACCATCTACAGGACAGCTTAAACAGTATTAGATTGTACAGGTAGTCCTCACTGGGCTGTACTGAAATAAATTTGCTATTCTGTCCTCTGCTCCCCATGAAGACTCTTAGAAGGCTACCAACTCGTTCATCCAAAGACCTACATTTGCCAGACCTCTGCTGCCTTTCCTCCATCCATAGATTGTAAGGCATAAAGCACAGTGAACCTCCTATGGCCGCATACCTTCACAGCCACCAGCATTTTCTCCTGATCGCGGGACAAGCTGTAACATTCTGCCAGGAAGACCTTGCCAAATGCCCCCTCTCCCAGCTCCCTCTTCAGGATGATGTTGTGTCGTTTGATGTGCTTAACGACTGAGGAGCAGGAAGAGAACAGTGTTCACTCCACAGACACTTGAAAGATCACCAAGAACCATCTGTGAACAGTGGAATTAGATGGCAATACCAGTCTGAAATCCCTGCTTTGGATAGACCAAATTCAGTCTCCAGTTGCATTTGTAGGATCAACGATACTCAGCAGATTAGAACTGGCCCATCAGCAATACTCACCACCTAGAGATTGTAGCATCACTGGTACTCACAGGTGTGTGATTGAAGCAAGCTGCTAGACCCGCTGAAGTACTGTGGGTTCTCAATGACTGGAATCTTTGTCATTCCGATCATGACCAAGTCATTTCCCATCTCCGACGGGGTAGTGTTGCCATTGGAAACGTGATGAAGAGGGCTAGCGGAGTCATCGTCATTACTGATCACGGAAGATGATGCTGAGAAAAAGAGAGAGTCACCGAGACAGACTCATTTTCCATACGACTTCTCCAGTAGAGGGCTGCAATAAGCCTGGAGCCATCCCAGAGAGCTCCCACACGAGACAGGAGGCACCCTGGACACGTTTCTAGTCCACTGCAGGGCACGTAGGAAATAAAACACTACTGGTAAATTTAGAGTCATTGAGAGTCCTAGCTCACATGCATTTGGATAGCATGAGGAAATTGGAGTAGCCTGAAGAAACCTGCGCCTCCATGACGGCAAGATGAGATTCTCTTCAGCAGATACAAATCCATAGATTTTGCCCTACCATCTACACGACCCTACCCTACCCCGTACTGCAACAACCAAAAGCATGGTGTCTAAAGAAATTAACCAATAGGGCAGGAAAACACCTAAAATCAGGTGTGGTAGATAAATGCCTCAATGTTTTCTTCATTAACTTTGTCAAGATAAACCTGATAATATATAATATTCCCTTTAATCAGTCTATCCGGAAAGACTTACCTTTCATTCCAAACTTTGAGTTTCTTCCAAATTTCAGAAGAACCAATAACAGAATGAATCCCGTAAAAGCTACGGCTGCAACTCCCACGACTACATATACCTATAAAACAATTCACAAAATGCAAGTAACATATAAAACAACCTAATTGGAAACACTTTGCATCCATCTTAAAAGCACACTGTCTAGATACTTGCATCCACGCTGCACACACAGGCCAGATATGGCCTACAGTCATAATATGCACACTATCTACATACTTACAGCTACACTGTACACAGTGCCTATATGCATGCACTTACACTGTACATTCTGTCCATATACATGCAGTAACTCTATAAACACTGTCCACAAACTTACAGTCACACTGTACACACTCTCCATATACTTACAGCCAAACTATACACTGTCTATATTCATGCAGCCACACTGTACACATGCAGCTACACTGTACCCACTGTCTACACACACTGTCTATACACACACAATCACATTGTACACTATCCGTATGTTTACAGCCACACTGTACACTCTGTCTATATACAGTACTGTGCGAAAAGAAAATGTTTAATGCTATTTGGCTGGGTAGTAAGTGTATAACTGCTCAGAAAAAAAATAGCATTAGAATATATGCAAGTTAAAAGTAACACAATAACTCTAACAAGAATTTCTTTGGTTCTCCAAAAAGTTACTGATGCCTTGTTGGATGACTAGATGAACACCACTTTGGATCCCAAACCTCTTTATTACATGGGGGCTACCTCAGCCTCCCATGTATTCCTTAAATTTCACCCCCAGCTCACTTAATTCATTAATTTAATTAGTTAACAAAAGTCAATGA
>JAODKM010000108.1:29043897-29084557 GCA_026780845.1 Petrocephalus sullivani
ATCATTAACTAATTCATGTTCATGATTAGTACTTCAGTAGTCAATGAGGTACTACTATGATTTGTGGCCCCTCAAGTGAAGTGTTACCAATATGGTAACTGTCTTAGATAAATGATGCGTCACGATTCATAAATTATGAACAAACATGAGATCAGTATTTGCTTCAATGTGTAACTAAGTGTTACTTACGTACTGATCCCATGTTGTTTGTTCATCATTAATCAACATGATAGTATTCCATTCAGGAACTACATTAGTTAACAGCTAACTAATAAGTTAATAATTAACCAATATAGTTTCTGCATGGAACATCATAATGATGATGAACTAACACTTAGTTATTGGTTAATTAATGCATTAAGTAAGTGCTTAGTACTACAATATTTGTGTCCTATCAAGTAAAGTGTTATCCAGTATTTCACTTATGTTACTTGTTCCTTAGTTCTTTCAGTATTTCACAAAGGTTCACAGAAGTAACAGATATAGTAACAAATGTAGTTACCGCATCACAATTCATTAATGATGAAGGTACAGGAGATCAGCATGTATCTAACACTTAGTTTGTGATTAATTAAGTAAGAGCTTAATACTACATTATTTCTGCACCCTCAAGTAAAGTGATACCGGATTTTGTTGTGAGCAGGTGTCTGATTTTAAAGACTCAATAGACCCATAAAAATGTATGATACTTACAGATTCCTGAGGTTTGTATAGAACTTTAGATCATTGTCATTGATTGAAGATAGTCTGCTTTGATTTGCAATAAATCTATTAAAATAAATAAACAAGCACATTTCAAATATTAACCAGTAACAATGTTCAATATTTATTCAAGTGTCTCATGCTGCAAATCACCTTTTTCAAATTTCATGTTTCAAATATTTGCTGTGTAATATTCACTATATTGATGCTGCGAATATTACAGATTTATTTCACTTGGTAATAAAACAATTTGCTGTTCACAGTTTGGGACTGTAGCCAGTGTGTAAAACTGTTACAAAGTACAAGCTTTATAAGCTGCAGACAAACAGCATATATAACTCAGCGGAACACTCACACCGTTATAAAAAGAGTATATGGCAGCCAATTTCCTTAAAGCATACAGAACAACAATATAAAGTATTTCATTTTTTGCATTTCAGCCAAGTTACACTTTTGAAACTGTAAAAGTTGTCTAGCGGCCTATAACGCACCATGTTCAACAACAAATAAAGGCCAAATTTACACACGTTTCTCCTAAGAGTGGGTATGATGTACAGATATTAAATTTTAATTAACAAGAGATTAAAATCCCTACACACAGAATTAATAAATATTAGAAAATGAGAAAATAACAGATTTTATGGCATATTCCCTAGCATCTAGCACTGCCTGATGCTTGTCACTTTGAAAAGCTACTATTTGCACACACTGTCCCAACTCTACAGGAGTCCCACTTGATTCCTTGAAACACATTCATATCGTTTAATAAGAGAAAATTGGGGTGCTTATTCTCAAATAATAATAACCCCACTGAATTACGCAACCGAAAGACCAAGGCTGGTGTAAATCACTAATTGTTAATAGCTCTGTAATATTAAAAATGCGGGATTTGTAAATTGTGGGGGAAAATAACTGACATATTCATTCTTATATCATTATTTCGCATACGATACTTCACATGCTACGTCTAACGTAAATCTCTGGTCTATTATTCGGTTTAGCTTTATCAATATGGTTTGCAAGAGTACTAATTGGAATAGTGTGAAAAATAATGATATATCTTACTCACATTTCGGTGACATTTTCCATGTCAATATCTGACTGAAGAACAGGGAAAGCCACGAGCCCGGGATCCTGTTCAAGACATACGATTCTGGACGCATTGCAAATGCAAGATGCGGGACAAGCAGAGCAAGCCCTCCAGAACCCGAGCAGAACCCAGCAGAACCCCCAACAAGCCGTTCCGTCCCCCTTCCAGAAGGAAATCATGGCGGATCCTGCGATGCCAAAGCCTCAGTCTACAGAGAGTCGGCGAGCGAATGTGATGGAATGATCTTTCTCTCTGTCTCCGCGAAAAATCGTCCCGCAGTGTCACATTTCCAAATAATGAAAATGTCCTAGAGATTCGGCCCAATCGGTATTGCTGTCTCCCCGCTGCACGGGGTAGATCTTGATTTTCAATAGCGCAGAGAGGCTGTAGACTGAAAGAAGAAGACGATGGTGATAGCAGGGTACCAGAATGCGCCGATCGCCGCCTACAACCGCATATACAGCAGGGTAGAAGTGTCCATAGCCAAGAGCATGTTATTCACCTATGCATTTCGATGTAACGATGCATACGTTTTCAAAGTAAAAGCCCTCAGACGTAGGCATACATAGCAGAGACCGTCGGTTGAATTGATAGGTATTAAATAAAGCTGATGAAATTATACTATGATGTAGCTAAATGCGTTTACTTTCATTACAATGCTCTGAAAATTATTTACAATACTTAGTCTATTTGGGAACTCCTGACAGTAGATATAGCATTCCAATTACCTGATGGTGTTAAAAGGCAGAGATATATGCGCACTTCCCCTCAAACACTCTATCCTATGTATCTGTGACGTGCAGTTTGACGCACAACATGGGTTGAATCTAAGACAAATAATTACGATATAAAGCGTATCGGTGCAGTCCGTGGAACTGCTGTTGACAGCATTTTAGGAAAATAAGCAAATTGAAGTCGCAGATTTATCCGCGGGTATTGCCTGGGAATCTGATACGTTTTGCATACAGTTCGATGACTGGAAAATGATAGCCATTGACAGGAAAACGAAATATTAATCTTAGTGCCCAAATTAATTTCTGAAGACGCAAACAAAATGAAGTATAACTCTCAGCTGTACCTTTTCAACAAAAAACGATATAACGCAGCTGCAGTCCTGTATATACAAAGCTTCGTGGAAAGCTGAAATGTGGTGTTACTCGGCGACCACATGAGTCACAGTACATTTTCTAAGTCTTATGCATATTTATCAATATCAGTTACTTGATTGAATCCAATTAGCTTTCCCTTAATATCACACACACACACACACACAATAATACACTGTACTATACTCGATACTGTGCAGTGAAATGCCTGTCCACCTGTTTCCTGGATGGTGCTTGATGAAATATGTAATACAAACAAGATGCGCATGAAAAAGAATACAATTATAATAAAAAATAAAAATAAAATAATAAGATTAGATGACTGCAAAATACACAAAACAGAGAACAACATATCAACAACTGAAAAACTGAAAAAGACATGCAGTGATAGTGGATTGCTGGGTTAATCCCAGCCAAGAATACGATCTGGCAGTGCTGATCTCATAGGTTATCCCATACTATGAGACTTCTGCAATACCACTGCGAGATCAATTTGAAATCATATGTTGACCAGGCGTCGATCTCATCATTTTATCTTGTACTCTGAGATCATCATGATATCCATGTGATATGATGTTCATTATCTACAGAAGAAAGACATGCATAACATTTGTAGGTACATGTGTTGTTTATTAAACATTCCACAAGTGTGTTTCAGCTTTAAACAACAACCAAAATGCTTTGTTTGTCATTTGCACAAGTACATTGGAATGCTTCTCTTCGTCGACCCTATCTTGATCTCCATAGCTTGGTGGGTGTCACAGTGCAGGATCAACTAAGGCATAGCATACCTGGAGCTGGAGTTTAAGGGCCTTGCTCAATGGCCCACAGACATGTAACTGTTCTGCTGAGGCCGGAGCTTAAATCTGCAATCTTTGGACCACAGGCTCAGGGGAGTAGCACAGTGAGCCACTCACTGCCCCAGCATGTCAGACATGCAACTGTTAGATGGCTTAGACGTGGAAAAGGCAGTTTTTCAGCACATGAAAAAGACAGGTTACTTAGGCGGATACAACGCGGATAGTGTATGATGTCATAGGTATCCCATAGTGATATCAGACAGGTGATATCATGATGTGATGTCACTGTGAGATCATTATGAGATTAGGATTTGATCTCATATACATTAGATATTTAGGTAACACTATTTGGGGGGCACAAATAATGTAGTAGTACACTCTTACTTAATGCATAAATTAATTAATAACCAGTAATTAACGTTAGTTACATACTGACCTTAGGTTCCTTCATCATTAACCAATCATGATGGTTCATGTATTTCATGCAGGAACTATATTGGTTCATTGTTCTTGAGTTCGAACTGAGTAACTAAGTTATTTGTGCCCCCCCAAGTAAAGTGTTACCGATATGTATGACGTTGTGGTGATAGTTAATATCTATTTCGCCCTGACTGGGATTAGTCTTATCGTCCATGCTAATTACCTATGTTGCTTATGCAGGAATATGAAGGCTTCGCTGTAATAACAACAAATTAAAGACATATTCCCTCATTTAACAAGTTCAATATTAACAGCAGAATATAAAGTGGCCTACTCCTTTTCACCTTTAAAGAAACTTCCTGCAGTCTCCCTGGTGGATCTTCTTCCTTCATGCATTACAACGTGACTCTCAGACAAAGCTTTTTAAATCATATGCAGGATTTTAATGCACTCTCTCCATTTAAGAATGATAACCGGG
Source organism: Petrocephalus sullivani (assembly GCA_026780845.1). Lineage (NCBI taxonomy): Eukaryota > Metazoa > Chordata > Actinopteri > Osteoglossiformes > Mormyridae > Petrocephalus > Petrocephalus sullivani. The sequence goes on from JAODKM010000108.1 coordinate 29,048,494, forward strand.
GCCTTAAGTCTCACCTACTGCTACAGATGCTGGGTAAAAGATGGACAATGTCCACAAAACTATTTGTGAGAGTTGTAAGAGCCATTGGCTTGAAATTGCATGCGATCACCACTATTAGATGTTCCATGCTTTGCGTTTGACTTGGATGTCTCTGGCCTGCCTCAGTGATTTCCCCCTTTTTTTCTTTTTTAAATGCTGATGTAATTACAACTTCCAATCCCATGAATAACCCCATCTCTTTATAAGCTAAAGTAACAGGCGATCAGCTGGGCTGAGACAGAAGACTTCTAACACTGTTCAGAATGGATCCATGTATTGACACATATATTGACCTGGTCCAATGTACTGACAGTTACCTGGGTTGGTTTGCACCCGGATTTTTGTTATTGCAGCACCTGGATTCCTGGACCCTGGTCAGTTTTATCTTGTTGCTGTTATCCATCACTGGAAATATTATATATTGTACACCATAATCATCCTGTGTACCCCCCCCCCTCCCATGTGCACTTTGCTGCCTGGGATTGGGTCCGGTTCCCACAATGACCCTGCTCAGGATAAGTGGATGGATAGGTAAGATGGATGAATGGATGTAAATAATTACATTTATTCTATGGACACCTATACTCATATTATTAAATATAAAAATGACAAAAATCCAGTGATTTTTCATAAATAAATGATGTAATCTAAATGTGGCAGTATTGAACTGTTGTTAGATTAATACTACACCGGTAAACCAAGAAGACAATTTCCTCTCTTTCTTTTGTCACTGCCAATAGAAATTATTTTTTTCTTTAAATTTCATTAATATGTTTATCAAATATCATGCTTTTTATGGATGTTATGTGGTCATAGTCACATCTTTTTTGAGCCAAAGTGTCTTCTAATGTCTTTGCAGAGCTAGGTACCCTTTATATCTACTGGGGTAAGACAAACAAACAAACGCCATTTCAATTATTTTTAAAACAATGCTGAGGTGCGATCTAATATCAAGAGTGGCAATATGCTATTCATATGACAGTACAGCATAGTGGAAAGCACCACTGTTCACTACAGGATATATCGATGATGTGCCAGCTCAACAAAAACATTAGATGAGAAATTTGAGCACTACCCCATACATAGAATCTTTAACTCTTCAGCACTGATGCAGGTAGCTAAGACCTGCTTCTCCCAAGGGGAGTGCCAGCATCGGATTCACATGAAGCCTGCCTATATTGTGGGAAGTGGGGACACGTCCTAGCCCCTGTCCCCTAAAAGGGCATTCCCATCAGTGAGCTGGAGGGTAGTGGTGGGTGTTGTCCTGATAAATCCCTCCTCAGAGCGTCGCACCTTTGGGCCTGTCACTCTGGCTTAGATATCAACTCTTCAGCCTCTCTGGGCCTTGACTGACTGAGGAACTTATGAAAACTTTGGTGACACCACTCTGGGCCAACGATTGGGGATGCCCACCACCCAAGTGCAGACTCCACTGACTGCCCATGCCCTTAAAGGACACAAGATGGCGAACAAGACCCTGTTCACCAATGCAGTTATGCCTCATTTCCACCTACGCGGTGCTGGAACCAGTGCCAGGCTTTTCCCCCAATCTGGAGCTAGTTCTGCCTGTATCCAGCACAAAAAACTGGCCCTGGGCACAGCACCACAGATCTGTGTTCAGCAAGTCTCAAGCTGTCATGCTCTCTCCGCACTGCCCATATGATTGTGCTATCGACTTACTTCCCGGAACAACCCCTCCTTGAGGGCAGCTGTATTCTCTATCAGCCATCATTAATCCTTCTTCCTCTCCATCAGGGACAGGCTTCTTTTTTGTGGGGAAGAAGGATGGGTCTCTCCACCCGCACATAGTAGTAACACTACTGTTCAAAACCAATACCCATTATCTCTGCTGGCCTCCATCTTTGACCTGCATCGGGGAGGGGGGGGGGGGGGGTCAGTATTTTTACTAAATTGGACTTATGCAATGCTTATCATCTGGTCTGGATCAGGTAGGGCAACAAGTGAAAGACTGCTTCCTACACCCCCACAGGTCATTCTGAGTATCTGATGAAGCCTTTCGGGTTGACCAACACGCCTGACATTGTGATCTTTCAGCTTAACGAACACAAGCAGGTCCAACACATCCAAAGAGGACTACAGTGACTCCTCCTGGACAACTCATTTGTTATAGCGAAGAAATGTGAATTCCAAAGAATCTCCTATTTGGGATTTGTTATTTCGAAGGGGTCAATCCAGTTGGACCCAGAGAAGGCCACAACTCCACTCCTGCAGAGATCTGCAATGCTTCCTGTGATTTTATAATTTTTACAGACAGTTTTTTAGGTGGATGTCCTGTTTCAACAATCCCCTCCCCGAGAACAAGATGTATCTGTGCACCTTCTTCTCCCAAAAACTATCCACAGCCAAAAGAAATTATGTCATTGAAGACAGGGAACTGTTGGTAGCCAAGTTGGAGCAGTAAGAGTGACAACAGCTGGAGGGGGCAAAGGAACCGATTTTGATCTGGACGAACCAGAAGAACTTCCCAGTCTGATAGGCATTCGAATGCATATCAGACAACGTGGTCCTATTTCTTCCCTCATTTTGAGTTACTGATCTGATACAGGGCATCCACCAAAGACTTCAGAACTGACACCCTGTCCTGACCGTATGAGGACAGCTAACGTAAGAGGGGCTTGCAGCCATTGCAGCCTGCGTTTTGTTTTGTGGGAACGGTATCCTAGGAAATAAAGGAGGTGGTCAAGGCAGTTCAACCTCCAGATTCTGGTAGATTTGGAGGGGTACAGGCCTGAGGAATGCTCCAGGGTTCCTGTATGGCACATCCTGGACCCCTCCCTAGTCAACGAGATTCCTCATGACTACCCCAGTACCATGGATCGATCACCAGAAGGCAGTCATCAAGGAGGGGGTAGAGTCACAAACAGCTTGGGAAAGCCCTGTCGACATCACAACTTTCACGTAGGGATTCCCTGTCTCACTCGCCAAGCACCCCCCAGTGAACCTGATACTGAATAAAACATAAGTACTAACCTAGGCTTGATGGTGTGCAAGAGGAACAACAATCATCAAGGTTACAATGTGTCTGATTTAGTAGGAAATTTTGACAGATGAATGCTGCATCTTTTCACTGAATGGCTTCTCATTAATGCATACAGTATATCGTGTCTCAAATGATAAGTCGAATCCAGTATACACTTCCAATAACACTGGAAGAAAATACTGGTAAACAATGGACTCATGATATTAAAGTTAAACCTGTCACCTACTGCCACCTGGTGGTTACATACGGGGATTCTCACCACTAATTCCTAATGTCACAGTCGCTCAGTGTGGGATGTGGCATGGAACCGCTTGTTTATTAAGGACTGGCAGGGCTGGTCGAAGCCCATATGGCACCATAATTATATATTTTTTGATTGCGCTAACATTAATTGCGTTAATTTCATAAATATTATACGTTTAAAAAAAATAGAATAGAGACCTTTATCATTATCGTACAGTGTACAAAGACACTTGGCATGCCAAGAAGAGAAATACAAAAAAACAAATATAAGTAAAAACATAAATCCAAAAGGATAAAAACATAAATCCATCCATTCGTCCATCTATATATATGGATCACGCACTGGATTATTGCATATAGGATTTACACAACTCTTCGGATTATTACACATAACACTTTACACAGACCGATGGCAGACCAATTTCGAAATTGCAATCTTTAGAAATATATAATATAATGTGAACGTATCATATACGCATACACATAATATTACGCTAACAAGTTAAAATGTCCAAAACGTGTAAAAGAGACAAGCACCACGTTTCGATGGGGCATAACTGAAGGTGAAAACCAGTCAGGGTTGGCATCTGACGTATGAGCTTTACTGGGGCGAGAAGGTATCGAATATTGGTTTGTATAAAGGTTAGTGATATTGAAACGAAGCCGTCTGCAGCTTCCTTTCCAAATGCGTCGCAGAAGGGTTCACTAGTTGAAGCTTCACGGCACGGTGCACATTAGCGGCACCTGGTGGTCAAATGGGAGCAGCTATTAACTTGGCATGGGCCGCATTTGAAAGCATCGAATCTGTAGATGTCATGTCCCGCTCTCCTGCCCTCCCATTCTCCCCCAGGGTGGCCAACGAGCCACGCCTGTTGCCTGTTTGGTGTGTCCTCTAGTTTCAGCCCTCGTGTGGATCACTCCAGCTGCCGCTTGTCTGGCCCATCATCAACCCAGTACAAAAGTGCTTCCCAGTCTTGTGCTCCCCGTCTACAAATTATCATAATACTGTGCCGCACTTCAGATCAGTTTTACTTGTAGAGCCCCAAATCACATGGGCAACACATATTACACCGTCTGTTCTTAAACCCTTATATAGGATAAAATCATTTCCTCATTATACTATTGTTATTACTGTTGGGCCAAACTGTATTCCATTGTCCGAGTAGTATTACTTGGTCTTTACCATGTTTAGAGGGGGAAAATGCCATGAGTATTCTGTCTGTACCCCGACGCCGTTCTATAATGTATATACAGTATATAATTTTTTTTAACACATGTTCTGTTGCCTAATAAAAAAGTGATCTTTTTGACATGTCTTTACTCTTTACCTGGCATTGATATAATCCAAAAGTAACTAAAAGTAATTAGTTATATTACTTTTAAGTTGAGATACTTAGATTACGTAGATAACTAGTAACTGTACCGGATTTCATTAATTTACCAAACATTGTCCAATCCGATTAGGGTGTTAACTGTAAACCGGACAACGCCACGTACGGTGGCCCATAATGGCAGTCATCGACACGTAACGCTCGCAGCAGCCTCCGATCGAGTCGACAGGATTTCTTTAATTGACAGGCGCACAGAAAACTAAAAACTGAAAAACTTTACTGAACTGTATTCCAAGCTTCTGAGTCGACTCTCGATTCTGCCGCCCTGGAATCAATTAGTCGATTCTTTTTGGAATCAATTCCCAACCCCAATTTAATTGTGATACAGTACGTGGTTCATTTTTTTCTGACACAGCTTCGGAGCTACTAACCTAACCTAGCATTACTAATCAAGTTGTTCTTCTGTCTGATGATAAGCGGATTTTCTGCATATTCTTAGCTCTGGTCAAAAGGTATTGCAAGGGTTAGATTTTTTTTTTTCTGGCTTTCTCACAGATACATTGTTTTCTCAACCTTTGACAAAGGATGCCAACTTTTGCCTGTTCTATAATACCTGCAAGATGATCTCAAGAGAAACTAGTGTGTTGTTGTTTGGACTTGTCTTTTACGATATTTGCACTGACATCCAGGTCTAGGTTAATAAAGATGTACGTAAAAAAATCATTTAAACATTAAGGATTTAAAAAATATATCGTTTCATGATTATTCGTTTTTCATCATTTATTACCTTGTTCATTAATAGTAATGAATCATTTCATATTCATATTCTAAAATACATTATAATATGTTATTTTACTGCACGCCAATGAACATAAGAGCGCGTTACGCCCTTTTTATCAACCAAACTACGACTGTAACAATGGTGTTTACGAAAGGTGTCAATAACATTGACAGGCAGCCATTTTACCCAATAAAATCCCTTGTTCTTTACAGGGTCCGCCCAACATCCTCTCTCTAAGCCAACCAGAACGCGCGGTAATGAGACAGCGGCCATCGTCAGGTTGATGGTGAAAGTAGTCAGTCGGGGGGTTTGGGGCCGAACGGAACCAACGAGCAGGTCTGTACGGCACTTTCGCGTAGCGCTTTAAATGTCCGCAGGCGGGTCGCGGTTCCCGTACAGCGTGCCCAGTAAATATCGCAGTGGGGCAGCAGCCTCGTTTACGTTAAATGTGTCTTATATCTAGCTGGAAACGGGTCGTTGCGGGGGGGGTTACGTGCCGATTTTGTCGTAATGGCCTCGAACTCCTCAGGGACGCGGGGCGGTTTCCGGTGTCGCCCGTTTTCGGCGTCGCTCCCGCTCTGCCAAGCCGGTCCGAGGTTCGGGCCGGCGGTATGTTATTTGGCGGCCTTGCAAGGAGCCCTGGGCCCGCTGCTCGCCGGGAGGACGGCCGGCTTGGCCTCGGACGGGTTCGGGCGCCGGCTAGCGTGGGGCCCGTTCGGGCCGCCGCCTGGGATACCGTATAGACGCGAAGGCGCCTCAGCGGGTGTTATCTGGCAGTTCGGCTGGAGCCCGCACCCCTAACCCTAACCCCTCGGCGGCCCGTACCAGCCCTGTGGCCGGGCCGAACCGAAAGGAAAGGCGTATGCGGCTCATTAAGCTGCGGCTGTGATAACGTCCAAGTTACAGGCAAATATTCGTGTGTATTTAAATGTACAAGCACAGCCCCCAAAGTGCCGACTTCCTTAATCACACGCCTATTTAAATATTCATTTATTCGTGTCACTTGTGGTGATAACCGGTGTCACTGTCCGGCTCCTCGTAGAACCCTTGTTACTTTACTTAAAGTTTGTATAAAAGATGTTTTTATGCGTTTTCCCTCAGAACTGACTCGTTCATGTTTGGGCTCCAGCACCCATGTTCTGGTCTAATTCTAAAAAATAAATTGGCAGCTGTTTGACACAGAGAGAACCCGGTTTGCCCTCACTGGTACCTTCGGACAATGGAGACTGAAATCGAACCACAAGAAGAAGACAGTAGCTTCAGCAACACAGACACTAACGGTAAGGCTGGGTGTATCGCTCGGGTAGGTTGCCTAAAGCAACCTGTTAGATCTATGTTTTTTAAAAAAAGTCTGTCTTTGGTTAACATTTAATTATTTATGATGGGTGAAAAACAGCCAGCCAATTGAATAGGGCAGTGTCACACAGATTCTCTGTCTCTTTTAAGTGAATGACAGGTGTATATGAAACAGCACTGACAAGGCTGGCACAGCTGTAGATGGTGGTAAAGCATCTGTAACGCACTTTTAAAATGAGTTGTGTGAGTGATGCTATTGTGGAATGACCGTGGCAACATGCACAAATCTGTGTAAAAATCGGCAGGAAGCATTCTTCCTCAGACCTCCAGGGTTGTTGGTTTGAATCCCACTATTTGCATTGTTCTTTTTGGGGGTGGGAATTGGCAGAAACCTCCCGGTCATCGATATTTGTTTGCCCATTTGCTGTGTGTCATAATTTTTTTTGAGTAGTCTTTGATGGAAATGCATTTCAGGTGATCGTTAAAAGTAACATATTAAAAAGACATATTCCTTGTGTGCAGTTTGGTAACATTTTTGTTTCAGGACGCACAATGAAAAGAGTGAATGCATTTTTTGACACAGGTGAAACCCAAATTCACAAGTAGATGTGGAAAGGACAACATAACACAGAAACCATGCTAATTGTGGCTGTTAGTGGGTTATGGCCAGTGCTGGAGAGCTCAAAGACCCTCACACATCACTTAAATCAATACCTTGGGAAAATTTTGGTTTCCCGATGAATTACACCAATATTGGAGAGAGTAGTTGATGAGACCAAGACTGACAACTCTGTTATACCAAACTGCGATATGTTGCTGAAAACGCAGTAACTCATCCAAGTGTGTGCATGACCGGAGCAAGGCAGAAACGGCCTCTGCAGTTATTCACCCCATGTCATTTAAGATCTTTTTACGAGGAAATTCAGACCAGGCTAAAAAAAAAAGTGAGGTTATAGGGGTGTTTATCGCTGCAGATATACAACCATACTCCGTAGTAGAGAACACAAGATTTAATTCATTACTATTGTTATAATCCAGTCTCGTTCTTGAATTTTTATTTAATTTCTATATTTTTTTCTGTGCGGATTACTCTTAGGTTTTGTTATTCAGACTCATCATCAGACACATTACCTTGTTTGCAACTGTTCCTATGCTGTTTGCAGTTTTAATAAAAAAACAATTTCAGTACCAAAATTGCACTGAAGTGTAATCCAAAGCAGATAGCCAGTGCTGGAAAAGTTTCTGAATGCACTCGTTCATTCATGATGGCACCGTGTCAGAGCCACACATGTAATTTCCTTAACAATCAGGGCACGTGCAGCTGGGCAAGTGTACTGGAAGTACCATATGTGATTGCTATATTTACGGTAACCTTCATTTAATCTGATATTTAAAAAAACTATTTTTTTTTAACCATGTAAAATTTCATGCAACCGAAAAATGGCTACATTTGGATTCGATGACTTATGTGCAGATGAAATTTGTGATGCTCCAACTATCGTCCATCCAGTCCTGGGGCATGTTCCACAAAGCAGGACTTAACTTAAGCTAGAAGTTATGATTGTCCTGTAGGAGTACTCCTTACCCAAACTCTTATTATACGGTCATTACTTCTAGCAAACTGGGAACTACTGCTTAGTGGAACACCATCCTGCACTGTTGATAGTTGGTAAAGTGGTGTCTTCTGCCATTGTAACTCTTTCATGTGTCATTTGTGTCATTCACCTTCTCATAGCACCAAAACTTCTGCAGCACCTGCTTTGTAATTCTTCTCTGCATGCAGTGCAGTGCACTCTGAAGTTGTGTGTTATAAATCAGGGTTTTGTGGCATTGGGGTGGAGGCTGCCTGATGTGCTGCCAGTCTTGTTAGCTGACTTGATCTAATGTATCTGCCTTTCTTCAGGAAAGCGACCCGCTGAAGATATGGAGGAGGAACAGGCTTTTAAGAGATCTCGGAACACTGATGAAATGGTTGAGCTGCGTGTTCTGCTGCAGAGTAAGGTGTGACCATATCGCTTTTAGCTCCATCTCCTTGCCTGTCGTTCTGTTTCCCTGTCCCTGTGCTACTTCTGCTTTGTTTTTGCCAGAATGCTGGTGCTGTCATTGGGAAGGGCGGCAAGAACATCAAGGCCTTGCGCACAGACGTGAGTATCCAGCTGATGTCCAGAGTGCTGCCCTAGCAATGCCTGGAGGGGGCCACTAGGGGGAGTAGCGAGGAGAGAACCCACCAGCTACTCACTCACACCCATTTCCTGTCCTTCCAGTGTTTAGGTTAATTTCACTTCACGTCATCAAAATACCTTAACTGCAGCACACTACTTTAAAATAAATCTGCTATTAAAGCGTTTTCCCTAACGTGAACCAGTCCTCGTTCAACCTATTTGTAGATCTGTTTCAGACATTTAGTACTTGTACACGCAGCAGTGTGGAGGCTTTGTAACATGTAGGCTCGTGAGGAGATATTCCAGCAGTTTATCATTCTATGTTGACACAACGGTGAGGGGAGTAATAGATGTCCATTTCCATCGACCCGAGTCTTTGGTGTCCTCTTGCAGTTGTGAGGCTTCGTAAAGGTGAACAGCCTGAATTTCCCTGCCCTTGTTTTAAACGGTAGTAGTCCTTGAGTCCGTGTTAAATGTGTAGAGTCAGCCTCCTGTTCCCATACAACCTTGTGTGTTCAGCCTGTCTGATGGACAATAGTCATGAGTGTAGTTTGTATTCAATTAAAATGTGACTTTTCCCCCTCTCCCTCTCCTTTGTTTCATTTTTGGCCCCTTCCTCTGTTGCCCATGTACTGGATCGGCTTGCCCCTCCTGCGTGGCCCAACATCCGCCCCTGACTGCCCACCTGACACCCTGGTGGGCCACGCCCATAACCCCGCCCCTCCCCAAACGGGCGCCTTACTTGACCAACTTGTGATTGAATGCCCTTGCCCATTGCCATCTCCTCGCACTGCAGCACAATGCCAGTGTTTCAGTCCCTGACAGCAGTGGCCCTGAGCGGTATGTCCCACACTTATTGCCTCACTGCCTGACTAGAAAAGCCAGCTCGTGTCTTTGATTACCTGCCTTGTTTCATGTCAGCGTTTTTTTCCCCTCCCCCTCATGGTCTGCCCTTTTTTAAACGGTGTACTGTTACATTCAGTTTTGTCTCCACCCCCATTAAGTATTTGAATATGATTTGGACTTTTTTTTTTTTAACACGGGAGTTTCCGGCTGTGAGTCTGCTTACGCGGGAAGTTCGTGTTTGTTCATTCATTCGGAGAAACAGTGGGACGAGCCCAGCTTCTGTCCGTTTGGTTCCCACAGCATTATTGCTCCTGGTTTGTGGAAAGCCGTGTCTCTTGCTCTGTTCTGGTGACCCACTTCGGCCCGTTCAGTTCATGTCCTTCTGTGGGCCTTAGACCTCTCACCCATCTGCTTCTGCTCCTCTCGCTCGCTCCCTGCCTCCCACTCTGCCCCCACCTCCCCACAGTGTTCATTGGCAGCCCTGTATTTGCCAATTCCATATCTCTCCACTCCACCCCCCCCCACCCCCAAACCAAGCATACTCTCCTGCTTCCCACAGCCCTGGGTCCCTCCGGCCACAGTCGGTCCCTCACTCCTGCAGGAGTGCTGTAGGTCAGCTAGTTCAGGCTTTTCCCTACCCTCTCCAGGTCCAGGGCAGCTGTGTGTGTGTAAATGTGCGTGTGTATACGTGCGCACGTGTGCGAGCCCGTGCACATACCCATGTGTGATTGTGCGTGCGTCTGCGCCACGCACGTTAGTCATAATGGTGCTGGATGTGAGCGCAGGTGCTTTCAGCACAATCCTGGGCAGCTGAGCCCTATTCCGAGGCCACCCCAGTTCTGTGATCACTGTGCTCTGTAACGTGTCATGGCAGTGATTGTTTAAAGCCACATCTCTGTCGCCTTGTCTCCCGCATGTGGCCCGATGCCATGAAAAGGATTCTCAGTGTCAGTGCCGACATCGAGACGGTTGGAGAAATTCTGCTGAAAATCATTCCCACTTTAGAGGAGGTGAGTGAACTTGCTGCTTGCAGGGTCTGTGTCGGGCGCATAGCTGAGCAGTGACTGCAGCACTGGTGACTTGTCTCTCGAATGTCTGCCAGTATCAGCACTACAATGGAATAGACTTTGACTGCGAGCTGAGGCTGCTTATTCACCAGAGTCTGGCAGGAGGAATTATTGGGGTCAAAGGTGCCAAGATCAAAGAGCTCAGAGAGGTAATTTAGGCCCCGAGCGCAGCCTGGCGTAAATGGGCTCTTTCCACGCTCATTTTTTCTGTCTTCCTACCCCATTCAGAACACACAGACGACCATCAAGCTGTTTCAGGAGTGCTGCCCTCACTCCACAGACCGCGTGGTGCTCGTGGGTGGTAAACCTGACCGTGTTGTGGAGTGCATCAAGGTGATTCTGGAGCTCATATCAGAGGTGAGGTGTTAAGTGTCCATCACAGCTGCATTGCCTGGATCTCCACTTCCTGCCCTTATCTGCATGTGCTCTAAGCCTTTATCTGCTCATCCTGTCTGCATTGCTGCAGGCTCCCATCAAAGGCCGCGCTCAGCCCTACGACCCCAACTTCTATGATGAAACCTATGACTATGGCGGCTTCACCATGTTTGAGGAGCGTGCCCGTAGACCCATGGGCTTCCCCATGCGTGGCCGCGGGGGGTTCGAGCGCATGCCCCCTCCTGGTCGTGGGGGTCGGCCCCTGCCTCCCTCGCGGAGGGACTATGACGACATGAGCCCCCGCCGTGGGCCACCTCTGCCACCCCCAAGCAGAGGAGGTAGGGGGGGCAGTCGGGCAAGGAATCTACCCCTGCCCCCCCCTCCACCCCCTAGAGGAGGGTAAGTGATTGTGCAGACATCTGAAAGTCTCCCTGGGGCTGTAGGAGTTCATACTGATTTTCTCTTCCCCTTAAAGCAGCGATAGAAGAGCAAGACCCGGCGATCGTTATGAGAGCCTGGTGAGTGGGGGTGGGGCGAGAAGCTTGGCTATTTGGATCTCATTGTCACCAATCATAACACACTCTAATCACACTTTTTTCCTCTTTCCTTTCCAGAGCGGTGGATATGGTGAGTTTGACCTGCTTCCTTTGCAAATATGGTGGCCATGGATCCCTGGATTGGCTGCTTTGCAGTTAAACACCAAGCAGGCAGCCAGGAGAGCGGTTACTGCTTTTGCTGTGCTGATTCCAGTCTTACTGGGCCTGTTTAAGATGGATAGTATTGGTTCTGTTTCATTTGAACGCATGTCATAAATCTGATTTGTTGCCAAAGGACTTCTTATCATTATTTGTACAAATAACAAATTTGCTGTAATTTATTAGTACAAATCTCAGTTTTAATTTTTCTGCTTTATTCCCACCCTGTTACCACGAAGACAATTCCTCATCTTGGGAGCCTTTTCAGTCAGGTGAGTGTGCTATGTGGTGCCCGGAAGATGTTGTCTCCCCCACAGCCATTTCATTGTGGTTTGTCTCTGCCCGGTAGGGGGCCGCGGCTCTTACGGGGACCTTGGCGGTCCAGTGATCACAACACAAGTGACAATTCCCAAAGATGTGAGTTGACTAGAAAATTGTGTTGGTCATCAGTTGACGCTGGGTAAATTTGAATGCATGAATATGTTATCTTACAGCTGGCAGGATCGATAATAGGCAAGGGTGGCCAGCGGATCAAGCAGATACGGCATGAATCAGGGGCCTCGATTAAAATCGATGAGCCCTTGGAAGGTTCCGAGGATCGGATAATCACTATCACTGGAACCCAGGACCAGATCCAGAATGCCCAGTACTTGTTACAGAATAGGCAAGTACTAGATGCTATGTGTCACCCTGCCTGCCCACAGACCCCTACAAACTGACCTGCTTTAGGTGGCTTCCATGTGCAGATTGTTGATTGTAATTGTGCATTTTTGTTTTATTACAGTGTGAAGCAGTACTCTGGGCGCTTCTTCTAAAGGAGGACGTTGTAGAGGAGACAGCCTGCGTGTTACTGTTGCTGAGTCTGTTAAATAAGCCACATTCCTCTACCTTAGGTAGATGGCCCAATGCCTGAGCAGACCTGCCCCATGTCTATCCCTCTGTGTAGCTCTATGATGTGAGTGGAGTCATGGCCCAATGCCTGAGCAGACCTGCCCCATGTCTATCCCTCTGTGTAGCTCTATGATGTGAGTGGAGTCATGGCCCAATGCCTGAGCAGACCTGCCCCATGTCTATCCCTCTGTGTAGCTCTATGATGTGAGTGGAGTCTCCACCCTCGTGCTTGTTCTTGTGTTACACCATGGTGTGAGGAGGCAAGAAGTGTATACACAGTCATCCTGTTTTGTAAGGAAACTTTTATGATTTTTAAAATAAATTTAGTCAATTGTTCCCTCCTGGTATCTTTTAGTTAAAAGATTGGACACTTATGTAAATAACTTTCTATGAATTTGTGTTTTAATGCTCATAATGCATTTTGTCGCGTCAACATGAGAATAAACGGGATAAGATTTGACTCGCATGACATAACCATCCACAAAAAGGCCACATCTGATACATCTATGGATGTTTCCCCATACTGATATGCATTTTTTGGCATTAGTCATGTTCGTTGTTTGCTGATCAGTTTGATTGTTCAGAATGTGAACATTCTGCTGAACAAGCTCAATTATAAGCCTTAAAGGCATGTAAGGGCCCTCGCTCCCACAGTATTCTTAGCTTAGTCTGGGCCTTTCCGAGCAGCAGTGGCTACTCATGGCGGTGAAGCCCTGATGCTCTCAAACCTCTCATGTACATGATTAATTAACTAAAATACTGTGCTACCATTTTGTATTACCTTTCGAGTTTTAAGACTGGCAAGACATGACAAGAAATGAGTGACAAAGCAGGCAGAACTAGTTAAAAGTATGCTCACACAGAGGAGTCGAGTAATATGATTTAGCTTAAATGGCTGTGTCTATGTTGCATGGGTGACTTTTCATTTATAGGAACACGGTAACACAATTTCCTGGATTCCAGGAGGATTCCCCAGGCCTTCTGACTTGTGCCACCTGCTGCATTTATGTGGTGTTCCAGTTTTAAAGAATCTCATTTCACATACTCCCAGTCCACAGACTGGCCATACTACATACTTAACCCAGACAGAGCAGTGAGATTTATGTACTCACCAAGCAAATGGTCGTGTTAGAAAAGTAGGTTTGAATATTTTTTCTCTGCTACAGTAAACATGCATGTTCATGCAAAGCATTAACTGCAATAGACTGCAAAGAGCCACACTGGAAAGGCACAGCACAATGTGGGTGATGTCCTTGGTGGGGTAGAGACTGAATCTTATGCATAGTAATACTTAAGGTAGGTTTTTTAATCATATCAATTTTGTGTTAGAACTCCAATGAGAAGTTTGGCTGTTTTGGGTTAGATATAAGGGCTACTATGTTAGAGAAGTGCTGCAGGACTGTGCCTACTGAGTGCAGGCTGCTGCCTGAACATCACTGACCTTAAGACCCAAGGATTTTTGTCGTTGTGCAACATAAGTTTATATAAGTACAACAAAATTAACTAGCAACCTCAGTAATAATATGCATACATAACACAACATAAAGAATAATAACCTTTTGATTCACCAAGTAAAAGGAATTTGTTTTGGTTATGGCTTGAATGTACAAATGTATATATACAGTACTGTGCAAAAGTCTTGGCCCATCAAAGAAAATGTTTAATGCTGTATATCTGGGTAGTAAGTGTATATTTGCTCAGAAAAAAAACACAATTTGACATAAGAATACATGCAAATAAAATGTAACAATGAAAACTAACAAGAATTTCTTCTGTTCTCCAAAAAGTTACTGGTGCCTTGTTGGATGACTAGATGAACGCCACTTTGGATCCCAAACCTCTCCTCGGGGCTACCTTAGCCTCCCATGTATTCCTTAAATTTCACCCCCAGCTCACTTAATTCATTAATTTAATTAGTTAACAAAAGTCAATGAGGTATTGATTAGCTATAGGAGGTGTGTTAGTGGTCAAGTCAAAAAATACATGGGTGACTTTAGGGGAGGATTTGAAATGACTAAGCTAAGCTGGCACACTTTGATGGACATATTATAGTACTACACCAACATGAATATCATCTTTTGACAGCCCAAGACTTCTGCACTGTACTGTATATACTGTCAGGACAAGAAAAATATGCAAAACAATTAAGATGGAAGGAAACTACATAAGAAAATTGTCTATTAAAAAACAAAGTGTAGTGCAGTCTTTCCCAGCCAAATACTTGTGAAAGAACAGGTCATTCTGAAATGTGCAGTGAACTCAAGGATGCCACCTTTGCAATAAGCTAGTTCATGAAATTTCTCCCCTGCTAGATTTTCCACGGTCAGCTGTAAGTGGTGTTATTGCACAGCGGAAGCATTTCGGAACAACAGAAACTCGGCCACGAAGGTGCAGACAATGTAAAGTAACAGAGCGGGATTGCCGAGTGCTGAGGTGCATGGTGTGTAAAAGGTGCTAGCTCTTTTTGACTCAATAACTGCAGAGTTCCAAACGTCCATTGACATGAACCATTGCACAAATACTGTGCGCTGGGGGTGCGCAAGTGTGTCAAGGCAACTTTGCGCCGTGCTTTCTGCCGGTGCAAAGTAACACCCCAGATGTCTATTGGGTGTCACTGGGACACACTGACTTTCCAACACAAAGAGTATGGACCAATGTCAAAACCTTTGTACTGTTTTGAAGAGGCCCGGGATGAGTCGATGTGCATGGGATGAGTTGGCCATCACTCTTAAAATTCCGAAAGATGAAAATGTCTATTGCGCTGTGTTAAAATTGATGGAGTTGGTCTTATTGTTTGTAGCGTGATAAATTGTCCTGGTGCCCACAGGCGCCCACTCTTTTTTCCCAGTATCACAAAAAGTCTGTTTGTATATGGATGCCCCTCCCTTTCTTGTTAGTCCACTGGTCATAGATGATTTCAGTGAGCATTACCATGCCAAATGAAACTCTTATTGATGTACAGTTAGCTTTTTTATAAACCCTTTCATATTCATCAGTTGTATAGAATAGATGAAAGCAGGTATGTGGTGCTTATCCACTGTTTGATATAAGCTGAAAGTCGTTTAACCCCAAGCATAATACCCTCTCCGTTTTTGGTTTGTGCTGTGTTGCCACAGGCTTATAGTGTTAAGTTGATTTTTCAGTCAGAAAAATTTTCAGTCAAAAGCTAAATGTTTGTACCATTAACATTCAATGGGAAGTTTCATGCTGATATGTATATATAATTGGGACACATAAGGTGAAAATTGAGTTTTTTAATTCAGTTGCCTTAAAAAAGGTACAACATTAGTTTCATGTTCTTCTTGCCCTGAATGATGAAGAAATTCCAGATGGCTAATAATAAATGTATACACTAGGTGTTGTCTTGATTCATAATGGGAGGCCTTTTCCTCATGATTCAAGCATTTTGTACATACTTCAGTTTATTTACTTGACTTGATTGATATGGTAAACTTTTATTCATTGTTAAAGCTGCACTGTTCAGAGTTTATAATTCATAGATTACCCTTTAATAAAGCTACAATGTTTAGTTTATTCACTTTCATATGTATGATTCACATTCTTACAGTGTTAAAATCATTAATGAGTTTATGTGCTCTCCAGATTTATCGATAAAACAAAACCATTGAGAGTCTTTCCATAAAGACTAACAGAGTAAGCTTTTACAGCACTGAGGTAGAGTTAAATGTCTAACGTTGGATTGAGAGTTAAAGTAACACCGGTCAATGAGAAATGTATAAACACAGTAAAGTGTTCAAATTAACACCCTTGGGGTTGATTCCACTCCAAGCTGTAGTTCTTACAACACTTAATTTCTGGTTTCATACAGTTAGCATGTTTTCTCCTGAAAGTACTATTTGTCTAATATGTCTCCCTTACTGGTCTTTGCTCACTTCCGTTCTGATTTTAGTGTGGTATAACATTTTTCAATAAGCACTAGAATGTATTGTTTTTTTTCAAACCTTTAAGTCCATATTTTGGGACTGCAATACTGGAAATAGTGTCATATAAGTAATAATAATTATGAATAATTAAGAATAATAATTTCAACTTGCTGTACAAAACTCCACGTATGGTAATGTGTCTGGTGTAAAACACGAGTATTTTGAAGTATGAAACAATGAACAATGAACAAAAGGAACCGGCAAAATACAGTTTGCTGAGGATAGATCACTCGCAATAAAGTTCTTCGCAGGCTTCTACTCGATACATTTAAGTAGAGAATTTCCGGCTGCTTTGTATCAGGAAGTTCGGGCTTCACATGCACGTGGTGCGTCAAGCTTGCACATCCAGTTTTAGAAATGAAAACACCTTTTACCTGAATGACTGCATTTCACTCACCTGAGGTCTAACAGCAGTATAGATAGTGAAAGAAACTTGTTTCAGGAGACTCCAGTGAGAAATAACTCATTTAAACATTTCTAATCTTTGTATAAGTAGTTTATATAGATCAGAAAAGGTTACACCAGTGTCAGGAACGATGGCTGAATGCTGCCTGTCACCTGAAGACAGGGAGGGCCAGCGGATTAGCAAAGAGATAGAGCGACAGCTTCGGTTGGACAAGCAAAGCTCCAGACGAGAGATTAAACTGCTCTTATTGGGTGAGTCCAGTGCCAGTAAAGAGAATTTAATGCATTAAATCAGGGGTCTCAAACTCCAAAGTCCTGCACATTTTTGGGTTTACCCTCATTTAACGCACCTGATTCGACTCACTGTGCTAATTACCACACAGCACTTGAGCGCAATCATTTGTGATGGAACAGGGAAAGAATTAAGCTACACAGGACTCCGGCCCCCCAGGACTGGAATTTTAGACCCCTGGCATTAAAGAAACATTTAAATATGAACAAATAACATGTCAGTAATTAAAATGTATGTCTTTTGTATTGATATTGCTGTCTTTAGATATATAGCTATAGTTCGCAATTATATGACTGTGATATTTAAAAATGAGAAAGTTTTAATTGTTACATTCAATTACACTTCAAATCACAAGGCTTATATATTATTTATGTTTGTAGTTATGTATATATATATATATATACACGAAAAAAGATGTTATATTAGATAACAAACTTGGTAATTTGGTTAGGAATGTTGTTTCATTTCCTCGTTTTGGCAAGGCATCATTCTTGATTGTTTAGTGTTATATGAGTCATGCAAATAAATGCAAATGAGTAAACAATGAGTCAAAACTTTTGCATTTTAAGCAGGTACAATGCCGTCTTTAACTGTTTTCGGTCAGGAACTGGAGAGAGCGGGAAAAGCACATTCATTAAACAGATGAGGATCATTCATGGTTCAGGATACTCAGCTGATGACCGGAAATGCTTCACCAAGCTGGTCTATCAGAACATCTTCACCGCTATGCAGGCCATGGTCCTGGCCATGGAGACCCTGGACATCGCCTTCATGGACCATCAGAACATTGTAATCTTTCCATCAACCAAACGAGTGTTTCATCTATATAGCTCATACATACAGCAGTGCGAAAGTCAAAACTCGGTACATAAGATTTGTAATGATGGTTCTCTGATTAATCTCCCGGTTAGGAGTAGCGTAACTTGCTAGGCAGGTTTCATAGTGCACGTGCAAGATGACATCGTCACATTGTACAGAGGGTTTTAGGAAAAAGTCACAGATAAGCACAACTGATGAGTATTAGTGTTTACAAGATTTAATATACTTGCGATTTGGTCTTTAATGTTCGGGGTTCTAATAATTTAGTGCTAAAGCTAATGTATATAAACACAAATTTTAAATGTATGATAAGAAAAAAAATACAGGTAGCTCTCAAATGATGCCAAACCGATTTCAATTAATCTGGACAAAAAAAAAATATATCAGAGATACAAAAAGTTTGTGTTAACATACACTTGTAAGTAAATTTACACTTCATCTTCTCATTCATTTAATATGCGCTCTTTCGTACATATTATTAATACGTTCTTAGCTGCTGTATATTTTCTCGCTAGAAGGTGTCTAGAATGGTAAATTGGTCAAATTTGACTTATGTAGGGGTTTGTGGAATGGATTGTTTATGTCAGTTGAGAACTGCCTGTACTCTAATGATACACCAGTAATAGCACTTGATGGTGCTGTGGCTGTAGATTTCTTGTGCTTCTGGCTTAACTTCTCCTTGCCCTGGGACCCTTTCTACTGTCATACACAGCTGATAAACCAGTACTACGCGACGCAGGTAACACAGGTGTGCTGAGTTGGTAAAATGTTCAGCTTTAGCAGAGAAGCCTTTCTGGTTGTAGCAAAATGCAGATATGGTGAAGCGGGTGGATGTGGACCTGGTGAACACCTTAGACCAGACACATGCCAACGCCATCAGCCGACTGTGGAGTGACCAAGGCATTCAGAAATGCTATAATCGAAGACGTGAATACCAGTTGTCCGATTCGGCAAAATAGTAAGTTGTTCTGTATGATGTGTCTGTATGTATAAATAAGTAGATTTATTTTAAACCCTCGCCCATTTACGTAGTGTTTTATTGGCATTGGAACTATTTGAAAACCAGTGGTCTCTTTTTCTGACTGCACTGCCTTCAGGTTTACTAGCGCCACCGATGTTTATGTTCATATCATTTACTTTCAGCTACCTGGATTCCATGGATCGGATCTCCAAACCCTCATACCTGCCGAGTGAACAAGATGTCTTACGAGTGCGGGCACCCACGACAGGAATTATTGAGTACCCCTTTCGCCTAGAGAATATGGTCTTCAGGTGCGCCTCTGGCAAGGAATGGAATCAGATCCATAGTGAAATTGGTATCAGTAGTTAGAGGTGGTGTATGGGATTTATGTGGTAGGGAGAGTAAGCTGAGTAACAGAAGTAAAGATGCTAATGATTGGACTGCCATAGGAGTTATGGGCTTTTAGGTGTCACCTAATTTTTTCAGGATGGTTGATGTAGGAGGTCAGAGATCAGAAAGGAGGAAATGGATTCACTGCTTTGAGAGGGTCACATCCATCATCTTTCTTGCGGCACTTAATGAATACGACCAAGTCTTATATGAGTCTCACAATGAGGTCAGTAAATTCAAGCAGATCTTTAAAAGCAAGACTGATATGGAATATTTCCCAATAAATGCATCATTATAACCCAGAAACAGTACATTTTGATCATGGTCTCCTGTGATGTTTATTGGAGTTCACATGGCTGGCGATGTTTTTCCAGAACCGCATGGAGGAAAGCAAGGCTTTGTTTAAGACCATCATCAGTAGCACCTGGTTTGAGGAGTCTTCTGTTATTCTCTTCCTTAATAAAAAAGACATTTTAGAGGAGAAGATTGCATATTCCCTCTTAGGCGACTATTTCCCTGAATACCAGGGTAAGTTACTGCACTCACTTGTTTCTGTTGGTCTGCATTAGCAGCATTGGGGTTTATCCCAGGTTTCTTTTCTGTTATGTCTTGTTAAAAATGTTAATGTAAAGCACACTTACTATTAATTCAAAATAAATATTTTACAAGGAAATGTGAATATGGTTATGCTGATAGTTTTTTTTTCTGTTTTCTAACTTGTTTTTATGTTAGTATTGTAAAAAAAATATATATAACATCATTATTTACAGAAATTTGAATAATTTACACCTTTAAATAATTCATAGACGTAAATAATTTGTGGATATATAATGGATCGTCTAAGGTGGATACAGGGTTTAGCGGCCCAGAGCGCTAACGGCTTGTGGTGCTTCCAGGCTCAAATGATGCAGAATCAGCCAAACAATTCATTCTGAAAATGTTTCTGGCGCAAAACCCGGACAAGAAGAAAATGATCTACTCCCACTTCACCTGCGCTACGGACACACAGAACATCCGCTTTGTCTTTGACGCTGTCAAGGACACCATCCTCAAACATTACCTTGCAATATTCAACATAGTGTAAAAGCCTCTGTTGTGCTGGGCAGACCCCAGCAGCGATAACTTGAATGAGAAATATTAATGTGAAGTGTGATGTTTTAACAAATATTTTAAAAGATCCATGTTTTATACTATATGTATATATGCCATATATATATATATATATATATCCCATGAAATTCACTATTACCTTTTTTGTATTAATTCTAATTAAAACAAATGTTTAATGTACTTTGCAGATCTACTGAAACATTGTTTTAAGCTGTTTAAACAGTTGTAAAAGTTTTACATAAGAAGTATAATGATATTAATACATAAATACAAATATACGCACAAATATAACAATGCCTTATGATCGCTGCGCACCGTCTTGCCGGCACTCTTTGCTGCCGGTCCATCAGCCTTCCATGACTGTTTGCTTAGCGCTGGGCTCTGGTGAGAATGGATCCTACCCTAGGAAGCAGAGACCATACCCTATATGGGCACTTTTTGGGATACACGAACACGCCCAGTCAGACAAAGACTCCAAGCTCCACAAAGACAAAGCCAGCGGTGGGAATAAAACACACAACCCTGCAGATGCGAGGTAGCAGTGATACTCATTGAAATAATGTGCCACGCGTATTTGTTATTGATTAATAAAAATTTATCTGTGCTGCACATTTAAGTGTAATATAGATTCTGAGCCATTGAGTGGTGTGAGGCTTGGCCTCTGTGCGCATCCGCAACAGAGTAGTCATATAGGTCATCTTGTGTGCGTGTGTCTTAATGGAGAGCAAGTGTCACATCCTGCCTGTCCAATCCTCCTGTGTGCCACGCCCCCTTGTTACCCTCGTGTGAATCCTAGCGTGTTACCGGCTGTTTCTTGTTTTGTATTAGTGATCTGGTGTATTTAGAAGTTGCTTGTCCCTGCGTGCTGTTCCCTGCGTGTTGTTCCCTGCCTGTTCCCTGCGTGCTGTTCCCTGCCTGTTCTGCCTACGGAAATAAACCCTCTTGTATCTTTGACTGCTTGGAGTCCCGACCCTGCTTCCCCGCTCCGCACGTAGGTCGTGACAGATGGAATATGCTAAAAAATACATTGAAGTATTCCTGTATGAATGGTCTAAGAAACTGTGTGATTCACGCTGGGCAAAATTATTACCATTCACTTACTAAGGAAAGCCCAGACACCACCCCGTCACTTAAAGCGTCTTCACTCGCCCAGACCAGGTACACTTACATTACATTTACAGCATTTGGCAGACGTCATTAGTGAATACTGTCTATTACTGCTTCAATAAAACCCAGGCTAAGAATACTATCTGTCTGAGACTTTGTTACCCACATGTTACTGGTGTCCTGGAGGAGATTTGAGTACTGGAGTTACATGTTAGATATCAAATGGTAACTGGGTTATGGACTGTACTGCCTGTTCAGATTATGTAATTATTCATTGAGCTAGAAGCCCTTAATGTTTGATTACCTGCAATCACATAGATTGTGTCCAGCTGTTTAATAAAAATGTTTTTCATTACATAACTTCTGTCAGGGAGCTATTTTGTTTCTTCAAATGAAACCAGATTTTCATGAAACACATTGTCATTCCTTTAGTCTCATCATCACATACAACAGTCTTTGTTCATATAGCACCTGGTTTTACATAAAAACAGACTGCCAAGGGCAGCTCCCTGTACATTTGCATGTCGGGGGCGGGCAGGTAGGGTTTTTCCAAGCAGGGGGTTACACTGTCAGGGCAGGTGTAATATGACACTTGACAGAGCTTACACAGGGTTTCTCCCCCTGAATCTCCTTTGCTGTCCATCTCTGAGGCAAACACACCTTGTCCTGCAGTATGTTACTTCCACTTGCTTAGCTGGCAATGCAGCAAAATTACAGAATGAGGAAACCACAAACTCGTACTAGTGTGCTGCTGTTTCACAGCTAAGCAAATTCAGCTTGCATTTTTGTTTATGTTTTGCATGTTTTTAGTTTAATTCAGTTGATGCACATGAGAGACAGCGGTAAGGAAGCATGCTCTGTTACAGCGCGTTGCCACACCACAAACCACCTCAGGGACGAGAACCTGGGTGCAGCCATGCAGCGGGTGATACCTCAGCACCACACTGCTCCGATGGAGCTGAAGTGTGTGAAGTTTTCCAGGTGGCTGGAGTGCCAATCCTGCTACCAACTCCCAAATTTTCCCTGAAGTTGGTTAAGTAGGTTAACGTCATACCCAGGATGAAGCAATTGCAAGTTAAGGGCCCAACAAAGAAGAATCACTCCTGGTATTCCCAAGATTCAAACGAGGAACCTCGTTCCAAGTGCTGGCACAAAACCCTAGAGCCACCACTCCACCCACAGAATCACATAAACTCTGGACAAATTATTCTGAGTTTTACACACAGCATGCAAGTAGGGTTTATGCTGTTAAGTTTTGGTTAAGAAGTTAAATTTTTGGTTTGTTTGGTTTGATTAAAAACTTGGGCTTGGCAGCTCATCCCACCACTGGGGAACCATATAAGAGAATCATGTGTGAGTGACGGAGGGAGCTCCAAAGGTGGCGAGATGGGACATAGATCATCAGGAGGCTTTTGTTGGATGTGAGCCTGTGCATTAATGGACCTGTAAGCCCCACCAAGGACATGGACTTGATGCGAGCAGCCAGTGAGGAGAAACCAGGAGAGGTGTGGCATGAGAATACTTGGGCTGATTGAATATCAGATGTTCTGCTGTGTTTTGAATCTTCTGAATCAGTAGGATGGCACAAGCTGGTAAAGCTGCCTGTAGAGAGTTGCCAAGTAGTGACGAAGCAAGTGCCTGGACTAGAAGCTGAGCTGCATACTGAGGCATACTGATTTTTCTGCTGTTATAGGAGGATTGCAAATTATTGCACAATCACCTCGTGCCGCCATCTTGGTGCATTGTCACTCATGGTAATAGAGTACTCAGCGTGATAATTCAAGCAGGTTAAGTAGGGCGTTATTATCGCACTGCATATGGGGATGCAAAACTGATGATCACGTTGCTGTGTGCGGTATTGTTACTGTTAGAGTGCTCTGCCTCTTGTAATTGTTATTACAACAAAACTGTATTGATCGCAAATAATGTGTTTTAAAGGTAAATTGTTGATCAGTTAATTTCATCCTGGCATGTGTGGCTGGAGGGACTGTCTGAGGAGTTGTTTTGTTTTGCTTTCCTCTCATGATATCTGTGCTGCTGACAGGCTGCTATGCCCCAAGTTCACTGTTGTTGCCGGACAGTTTTGCTGTGTTATACATAGTGGCTGTATGGTGTTTTCACGTATTTTTAAAACCAAACCGTTTTATGTCATTAGCTTATCGCTCATAAATCATGTAGCACGAAAAGCCATAAATTTAATTGTATTCATGTTACATCAGTCGCCACAACCATAAACTGGATAGGGACCATGAGATAAAGCAGCGTTAGTATGATAATAAAAACTAAGCCATTGTTCACCAACTAACAAAGATTAGTACCATTATCTACGAAATTGAACACATAGAAACACTAGTAATTTTAACATTATTCTTACTATTTACAAAGTGATCTCCACAAACTCTTGTTAAGATTCCAGTATGAGCTGTTCTCGAGATTCTGTATGACCATTGTTGGCAGCACTCATAGGATAAAATTTTATCTCTCCTCTTTGGATCGCTGTTGTTATTTTTTTACTGTTGCAGCCTACAACAGTATACCCGCAAATGCAGTAAAAGAGCACAGACAGCACACACGGAGTATTGCACCAAATGGGAAACTATGCACCAATATGGCGGATGGCAGGCTTCACTTGGTGTGGATAATACCACTTCAGGTGCAAGCCTCTAATACTGGGTAAATCTGCAAGATCGGGAGGCCACCTTTACAGTATGCACTCATACCGGCTCAAAGCTGTCCATGTGATACCATGTTGAGGAAGGGTGGGCAGGGGAATTTGGTAATTAACAGTTTTCAAAAGCCGCCAGAGGTCTAGTAGTGTAAGGAAAGATGACTGGGATGCAGCTCTCGTGGATCTCAAAGTGACTGCAGCAAGGAGAGCAGTCTCTGTCGAGTAATCAGGTCTGAAACCAGACAGAAGAGTGTCCAGGAGAAGAGAAGGGAGGAAACGAGAGGAGGAACTAAAACAGACGGGCGGAGGAAAGTACAGGAGATGAAGCAATGAAGCATGTGTTCATTAACTAGATTACATTACATTAACTTACTTTTGTGACTTCCAAAGTTTCTCAATATAGGAGAATATGAAGGCGTTACTCACAAGGTACCATGTGTGCTGCTTCACCACCTGCAGTTGGGTCCACGCCACTTGCCCGGGACACTGTTAACTTTAGCCAAAGGATTTCAAACTCCCCCCCGCCCCCCACACACAAACACCCACACAGAGCCATTTCACAACATCCTAGCAACATTCCATTGAATTGTGAGGGATCCTGAAGAAACACAGAAGGTTACAGGTGATCATGAAGACACACAGGGTTCTACACATATAGTATGCTGCCCAAAGAGAACAAAGACAAAGAAAAGAGAGGAACTGATTAAGAAAGCATGAGTGTGTCTCGGTGAGGGTTAGGGTTAGTGGGTTAGGGTCATTGTAACCCTAAGAAAGCACCACTAAACAGTACCACAGCTTGCTGTGACTCATTAACTATAAAGGTGGGTGATCTTATTACCTTTGCCTCCACAAAGATGTAGTTGTGCCTGCCTCTGCTCAAGACTGTAGATGCTTTCATTGTCTTGCTGCTTAAGAAATTATAGTACCCCTTCAGATGAGAAGGCAAAGGAATGATGAGTAAAAGCTGAAAGTTTGCATATATTATGAGTTACTATGCACTAGAGTTTGGATTTTGAATATACTATTAAAGAAGTTGCTGGAAAGTGTAACTTTAGAAACCAAATCAATTTTTTAAGGCTGCGAAACCTGAGAAAAACCTGATCACTGATAAGCCAAATTATTTTGGTTGAACTACCTTTATTGTCAACCACAACCTTGTGCGGTGGATGGGTAACACCCAAATGCACAAATACATGCTGTCTGTCTGTCTCTTTGTTTCCCTGTCTTTCTGTCTGTCTGTCTCTTTGTCCTTCTGTCTTCATCTGTCTGTCCTACATTCATGCAATCCTCCAAAGCATCCCTTAAACCAAAAGCACACCACGTAGGCAAAGAAGTGAACTTGACAAATCAGAAGATAAACTTGAAATTTTTAAAATCTAATTCCATAAATGCTGTAAACGATAACACAGTAACCCCTTCAATTAAGCAATGGTTAGGAGTGAAACATGTGGATATAATATTTGGGCCCATTATTTAAAATGTGAAATACTGAAAAGTCAGAAAGTTACTGCGAGAGTCACAAGGACAGCAGTGAGGCTGGCTGTCGAGACAGGCTGCATAGATGCCACAGTTTAGATTTAACATTAACATTTATATATTATATGATCTTATGTGATATAAATCATTTTTTGGTTTTGTTATACTGTTGGCTTATGCATTGTCTGAGTTTCTGCAATTTTTCTGCAATTTCCAAAAATATTCCCATTCAATCGTTTATGGCCGCCTTGCAGGTAACCAAAACCGGAAATGCCTAATTTGTGAATCTGGAGGAGCAGCTGTAGTTTGTTCATAGTTTGTATTTACAGCACACATGCAGGAGATTGCGATGAAATGGAGTGTGTATCTTTCAGCTAGGCAGTCTGTGCTCTCGGATTACAGTGTCAGTGCCTGGCTGTGTGGTCTCAGTTTACAGGCTGCCCTAACCCTTTGTCCTTTAATGTGTCAAAGGTACTAACTAGCCTATTTTCTGTATTATGCAGGTCTTAGGGGTCTGTAGCCTATCACAGTAGGTATCAGATAGGGTGCCATCCCATCATAGGATACACTCACACCATTTACACAAATAATTAAATCAAAAGGTGCTTCAACAAAGTATTAGTTCATGGATGTGCGCACTTATGCAACCAACTTATTGTATTTTTTTTCCCTAACATATTTATTTCTTTTTCCATTGAATTGTACAGGTTATAGGTCACATTAAAGGTGAAAAAAGTTATGAAAAGTCTTATCATGGTCTTATTTTTTGCATCAGAAAGACCAGGTATTTTAACAGAGCTGAGTATCCACTGTACATTCAACGAAATGCATCGTTAGGCGATTTCGTCCTTGTGCAAACATCACAGTGTGTACTTATACAAACCTAGATGGTATAGCCTACTACACGCCAAGACTGCAGCAAGTTTTTTTTTTTTATAAATAGAAAGAATATACAAGTACAGCATAATAAATACACACCAGTAACATTTTCTCTTTATCATTATTAAGTATTATGTACTGTTCATAATTGCATGAACTATACTTTTAGCATCGTCACAAACACGTGAATGATGCGTTGCACTATGACATCACTAGGCAATATGAATTTTTCAGCCCCATTATAATCATAGGGGACCACCGCCATTATGCGGTCGTTATGTGGTGCATGACTGTATCATAAGCACCTTTCTGGTAAAATAAGTAAATTCATCAAAATTTATTGTACACCCATTACCCTGTCCTGAACAAAAATCTAAATAAGAGAAAAATCCCAGAGAATGTAAAATGTCACTCTGAGCCGAGTAGATGGCAGTCAGTAAAAGATGGTCCATAATGTAAGAGAAGAGTGAGGTTAGGTTTAGGGATGAAGCTACAACCTTCTAGCTGGATGATGCTGGGTGAGAGGATGCTCGAGCAGCTCAGGCTTGATGCAGGATGAGGTGCTGCATTCCTCACATTCCAGTTCTGCAGATGCAGCCCAGGGGGCAGATGAATCTTGGAAGCCCTTAGAGATGTGGTCACTGTGCACTTAGTTCCTGGGGGGCTGTGTTCGCCCACGGCTCCGGCCACCTTCTCCCCCTGGGACCTGCAGCTGGTTGCCAGGTAGGGGTCCTGCTCCCCGGGGTCCTGGGGGGCGTGTGACTGCAATGGAGGGGTTCGCGCTTGCCAGGGAGACATCCTTCTGAAGTTTCACCCCAGTGGCTGCCGTCCCAGGCTTTCCTGTAACCTTGCCAGGTTTACCGCTCTGATCGTTGTTATCTAGGACATCAAAGGAATGAAGAGGTCACTGCAGCCTCAGCTGTGGTAAATCTGCTATAGTACCAAGCAACCATTGGCTGAAAGTAGTGTGCAATAATGGCAAGTGTACAGTACATCAAACACGGTGACTAGCTGCCCCACAGCCTAACCCTAACCCTATACAGTAACAATGATGAAATCATTGCTATCACACTCAAAGAGCCCATCTCTGCTTTATAAATGTCTATGTTATGCAGCTCACCTGCATTGCTCTCCGGAGGAGGTTTGGGTGCCAGAGAGCGGTTGGGAAGCAGGTCTTCTAGATCTTTCATCACTTGATTAGTGCTATTTGTGTTATTTCTGCGATTTTTCTCCTCATCTCTTTGCTATTAAAAGAATGGAAATGAATGAAAAACACCATATTTACACAAACACAGACTGTATACACATTTATAGTGGAAGTAAAAACAGCGTCGTAATATAGCCCTGCATATCCGTGGGTTCCTATTCCATGGATTCAACCATGTTTGCTGAACACGGTATGTAAAACGATGCCCACCTATTCAAGCTAGCCCTGGGCACGGTTCAGTTGGACTTTAGAGATCACATTGGATGTGTGCCGTGCCCAACCACGGAACACAGACATGATGTCAATGATGCAACTGGCACATGCATGCACTCTGTACATTTTACATGAATTGGACCCGGAAGAAACAGATTTTGTAGGCTAAGAAACAGCAAAGGGGTCACTTTGGTCTACAGCAAAGATGCAGTGTTCGGAAAACCCAGACTTCCCACTCCCCGGCTACTTCGTCCAGCTCTTCCGGGGGAATCCCGAGGCGTTCTTAGGCCAGCCGAGAGACGTAGTCTCTCCAGCGCGTCCTGAGTCTTCTCCGGGGTCTCCTCCCAATGGGAAATGCCTCACCCTACTCCACGGAGGAGTAGTGGCTCTACTCTGAATCCCCCCCGAATGACCGAGCTTCTCACCCTATCTCTTAGGGAGAGCCCAGCCACCCTGCGGAGGAAACTCATTTCGGCCGCTTGTATTCGCGATCTTGTTCTTTCGGTCACTACCTACAGCTCATGACCATAGGTGAGGGTAGGAACGTAGATCAAATGGTAAATCGAGAGCTTTGCCTTCCTCGGCTCAGCTACTTCTTCACCATGACAGACCGATGCAGTGCCCGCATCACTGCTGACACCGCACCGATCCACCCGTCGATCTCCCGCTCCATCCTTCCCTCACTCGTGAACAAGATCCCGAGATACTCCTCCACTTGGGGAGGACAATTTGTGCAGGACAATTAAATAAAAAGTGTTGCGTTGCATATTCAATAAATCTATAAGAATGCTATGCGTCATAGTGCCCAATACGATTCCAATTAAGCCACAAAATAGGAACATTAATCACGCACTCCAGTGTGCTGTGCGATGATCACACGATGTGTTCTCAGGCCCGGAACATGCACTGTGAGCACAGAGCAGCACAGTGGGGAGGCGGGGGCAGTCGTGCTTGGGCACAGTACGGAGCTACCGGGCCAAGTGTGAGTATGACCTTGAAGTAGATTGGGGGATGTGCATAGGTTATATAAATATTACACTCTTTTATATACAGGACATGAGTATTTGTGGATTTTGGTATCCGTCCCCAAACCAATTTCCCATCGATATGGAGGGGCAACTTTATACACAAATGCAAAGAAATGCATACCACTTGTTTTTTATATTAATCGTGTTTGCTGTGCATTTCAAATGCTATGGCTTACCATCTGCATCTTCTTCTTCAGTTCGTTGTTCGCGTTTTTGTATGCCTCTGAGGTAGTGTTCAGGTAGTATATAGCCAGGCTGTGAGGCAAGAGAGAAAATGCCAGGGTAGAGCGTGTTCTGTACTCACCAATCCAGTAGTGTAACAAGGTGTTCAGTACTAAATCTGTACCGTTTGTGAGTATAGCAGTGTGTTCTGTACTCAACAGCCTAACAGTGTGTTCTATACTCAACAGCCTAACAGTGTGTTCAGTACACACAACCCATCAGGGTAACAGTGAAGTGAAGGTGATTAATCGTCATTGTTGATGCACCACAGCACGCAACAACAAAATGTGTCCTCTGCTTTTAACTCATGTGACAGCAGGGGGCAGCTATGTGAGCGCCTGGAGAGCAGTGCTTGGGGACGGTATCTTGCTCAGGGTACCTTAGTGGTGCTTGCGGGTCAGGAGCTCAAATCGGCAATCTTTCGATTACACAGTTCCGTCCCTAACAATTACACTACTTGCCTGCCCTGCTGAGCATTTTGTACTGATCAGCCAAACAGGATAACAGTGTGTTTTGTACTCAACAGCCTATCAGGATAACAGTGTGTTCTGTACTCAACAGCCTATCAGGATAATAGTGTGTTCTGTACTCAATAACCCAATAGGATGTGTTTTGTATCCACAGCTCGTCAGGATAACAGTGTGTCCTGTACTCAATAACCTAGTAGGATGTGTTTTATATCCACAGCTCATCAGGATAACAGTGTGTCCTGTACTTAATAACCTAGTAGGATGTGTTTTGTATCCACAGCTCATCAGGATAACAGTGTGTCCTGTACTTAATAACCTAGTAGGATGTGTTTTGTATCCACAGCTCGTCAGGATAACAGTGTGTTCTGTACTCACACCATCAGTAACACTGCTGGGATGATTAGCCCGGGATTGGCTGCAATGCTGAACAGGGTTCCCATGAAAGCTGGAAGGTCCAGGTCAATGGTCTCCGAAATAACTTGAATCATCTTTGACTTCCCACTGTATGAAAACAGTCAGAATGCAATCATGGGATATCTGAGTAAACTGGCAGCACATAAGAGTATGAGCGATTACCTGAAGGGACCGCAGTCAAAGGACGGCGGCAGGCTCATGATGGTGTACACCACAGGAAGGAGGCTCAAGAAGAGGATGAGTAAGAGCATCCCCATGTAGAAGTTGTTGGACTTCGAGGCCTTGAAGACCCTCTCATGTGGTACATTGCAGCTCATGACGGCCCAGCACTGGTAGTACATGGAGGTGAGCAGTCGAAGAACATTAATGCCCACCAGCCCAGGGGCGTAGAATGCCCCCATCCTGCACAGAAAGAGAGTCACATCTAAAGGCCCCAAAGAGGCCCACTGTCTGCACTAAAAGAAGCACATAAAATACTGGCAATAGCTTTGGAAATGTATCGAGGCATGCTGGCTGTATATTAGGCATGTGTAAAAGCATCCTTCCCAAATCACAGGCTAGAACGTCAGCTACAGAAAAGGGATGCTGTTACTTTTAGCTTCATGTGTTGTCTACATTCTTACCAAATCATGCCCTGGTTGAAGACCAGACCAAGCACGTTGCCGCTGATGTCAAACTCTGCATAGGAGGGCTAGAGGTACATAGGTAAACGGGTGCATCACACTTCAGTTACATTATTTTATAACAAACCCCTGGCTTATAATGGAGCTGCACAATACATGATACATAAATCAAGCACAATATACCACAAATCCCCTGGGAAGTCCAGGGAAAACTAATAACGGTGCTCAATCATTGCCAGAGTTCTTGTGCCAAAGCATAGTCGTCCAAACTACATTCTCTTCTAACTCTTAATTTTGATTCTTCATCTGTTCCATGCCTAGAGTTCAGCTTTAGATTTATTAATCATCATATTTGTCCCTGACTTTGGGTTTCAGTTGACCTGCTTCTTCATAGTGCCAATCAGGACTTTCTTAGAAATGGTATTTTTTAACACAAACTGAATTATCCCAGGCGTAGCTGTATTGATATAAGTGAATAAGGTAATAATTTAGTTTGGAATCTATAAGTTTGGAATTAGTTTGGATCTAAAACACATAATTTTTTACACAACATTGAGGGACATTTATTTGTCATTATTTCACATCCTCCAGTACTAATAAAATCAATCTCCAAAACTGCAGCTATAGTACACTTTTCACAAACTGTAAATCTGTAAATGAAAGCCTTGATCTTTAAAACTCGCAAAGCCCGCCTCTCGCCTTGATCTTTAATACTCACAAAGCCCGCCTCTCGCCTTGATCTTTAATACTCACAAAGCCCGCCTCTCGCCTTGATCTTTAATACTCACAAAGCCCACCTCTCGCCTTGATCTTTAATACTCACAAAGCCCGCCTCTAGGTCCCAGCACCAGCAGTAGTTTAGAAATCTCACAATCAGAGCACGCAGGAAGTCACCAATCAGGATTGTAAGATATGTCACTTGGATGTCCGAAACAGTGAGTTTAACAAATTCCTGAAAAAAACAGTGTTTAGAATTATGTTTATTTTACTAAAACTTTACTAAAACTTCAAGAAATATTGGCATTCAATGAGGGCATATATAATATATTTTTTGAGTTCTGAGTCATTGGGTGTCTTCAAACAACATCTAAAGACCTACCTCATTTGGAAGTACTTGGATTAGCACTTTCGGTATTACAGTATAAAAAAAACTTTATTTCCCCAGCAGTCTTAGTATTCTTAGCCTGGGTTTTACTGAACCAGTATCAGAGTATTCACTAATGGAGTCTATAAGCACTTATGTAAGTTGGCCTGGTTAAGGAAGTCTGCCAAATGCTGTAAATGTAAATGTAAATATAAAACTCTAATCACTGTGAGCAGAGCTTCATGTAAATATCAACTGATCATTTTTCCCAGTATGTCAAAGATTGGCCGACGGCTTACTACATAGGGTAATTAAGCCACCTTTTTCAAAATTCTTCAGACATCATGCCTACTACAGTGGTTTCCTATCACAGTCATTAATGCATATTAATGCAGATTATTGTGGGTATAGTGGGAACCAGCTTACGATGCCCACAGTGGTCTCCCAGCAAGGCCCTCGGATGATATCAGCAGGATCGATGGGGGGAGGGGTTGCACTGCTGTCGTTGTTGTAGGCCGTGAAGTTAGCATAGTACTCCTTCATTGCCCAGATGGTGGCATTTTTAATGGAGTCCTCTTCTTCCAGCTGTCAGACAGGAAGCCAAATGTTTAAGCATTCAGCCGTTGTCCATAAGCACATATAGGGTCGTATTGACAAGGATGATGATGATGACAATGATGATTTGCCGTTTACACAGGCATGAAGGTATTCTTTGTTTTGTTTTTGCATATCCCATCTTGTTTAAAGACGAGCATGGAACTTATCTCGGGACGCACAGCACCCAAGGAAATCTAATAACCCTTAATAGCTTATAAATGTAACACTGTACCCAACTTTATTGTACAAATGTCCAACTGTGACAGAAAATAGCCAACCTTGGCATTCACTTCATCAAACAAGGCAAATAGAAAGGTGTAGAGGTTTCCCAGGAAGAGCGCAAAGATGCGACCGAGCTGCCACTTGAGGGCAATACGGGGATGATAGTCCTCCAGCTCAGCGATTGTCTCAAAGAGGGGCGGGCACACCAGGCCCAGCAGGGACATCACGATCTCCACCTGGAAGACACAGCCGTACTTCTGTTGGGCCTAGTAATAATATCGCTATCTCCACCGTGAAGACTCGCACTTAACATAGGGTAACTCAATAATCCATGTCAGGCAGGACACTTTGGGCTACTTTAAGTTTCCCAAACTACTTTTAAGCTGAATGGCTCCTGACCTTGGCTAAATAGATAAGTTCCTCTTGTACCACGCTGTATAGACAGCTGTACGGCTGAAAAACGTTTAGCCTGCTGATGGCTGATTTAGTTTATGATACCTTTGTGCTCTTTATTTTAATATTAAAGACCAGTTGATTGGCTTCTGGTATCTCTGTCTGCTAAGGTCACTTTGGATCTTCATACTTCATACTTTGTAGCCTCATACTTCATATTTCTGCGCTGGATGTACGGAATGAATTTAGTCCTCTTTGGCCTCACTTTCGGCTTAGTTGTGATCCCTGCGGTGAGGAGGTTCTGCAGTTTTATTTATCTCTCAAATTGTAATTCATCATTATGGTTTACTATAAACACGCGATATACTGTATGTATAAGCAGATATCACAATATATTTTTTGTGCATAGAAGGACTATTTTAGGTTTGTGTCCATATAGTGGGTGTGTGTCACTTCATGGCAGCTATATGTGTGTGTTTCCTTATGATTGGTGGACATGTGTGTCTTCATGGCAGCTGTACTGTATGTGTATCTTTATGGTTGGTGTAAATGTGTGTCTTCATGGCTGATGTACGTGTGAACGTGTGCGCATTCTATGTGTGTGTTTTCACGGCTCTTGATGGGTTTGAAACAGGCCTGACTCCAGCTCCGGGTAACAGGGTGAGCCAGGAAGATTTTTTGGGGGGGCAATTACATATAATTACATATAATCACAAGGGCAGCCTTGTGATTGGGTGGGCCAGGCCCACCCTGCCCCTCCCATGGTGCCGGGCCTGATTCCCAGAAAGAGGAGCAGGAAGCAGTTAAGGATTATTCAGGGCTCGTGGATTTCAGTGAGTCATAGTTAAATAGTTAGGTTTAAATAAACACACACTCATTGTGCATAGGCCATCATAAATATAGTTTCTGCACAGCTACATGTGGTACCAAGGGGAGAAGGTAAGCTGTTTATACCTCATTCTTCTCATACCAGCTCAAATCATCCCTGGTGGCGAAATCTTGGGACCTCTTCACCACAAAGTAGATGAGATACCCACTTCCACCCAGGCTGCAGATGATCATCACATTGGCTAAGACACGCAAGAACCTCCTTAGGTGGATGTTCTCATCCTTCTGGTTCTCCTGCTCATCTACAATGGACTCCTGTTCAGTTCAAACATCATAGATTAAGATTAACCATGACATTAACCCAGTCTTACCCTTATTTGCTGTTGTTTTATATTTGCATAACTCTTAGTCATTTCATACAATCGTGATTTCTACTCATGATTAAATTCCAGTGGGTCGTCAATGAGAATAAGCATTCAGCATATAGATCCATATATTCATCTGCTTATAGAGTATGGGTCACAGTGAGCACGTCTCAGGGAGGAGAAGGCAGGGGACTGCAATGGCCCATAAGCACCGTGTCCATCATGCGTTGCCATGGTTACCTTGAAGCTAGTGGTGATGGAGGCATACTTGTTGTCTGCTGTCTCTGCATTGCCGATGAGGTAGTCCCAGCTGGTGAACATTTTCCAGGCAAAGGTGAACTCGCCGTCTTCTCCGTCTCCACCCCCTACATCTGCATTTCTGGCCATCCTGTAAAACCCCAATGTCAGGGGCATTAATTGAAACTGTCCTTCTTGTTATCAGAGGACAAGTGAAATAATTTAATCGGTGAATGTCAATTAAATCTGAGGGATCAGATGCATAGAAACAGATATAGTCTGGTGACTGATAATGGCAGCTTTTTTAACAACTACGAGCGATTTACCAATTTCTGATGTAGCAACAACAGCGTACAGGGCAGTGATAGCAACCAAAGGTACTGATGAACATGGTGCAATTAAAATTAGTTTAAATCATAGTCGGACCACATAATACATTTTATAGAGGTAACATACTAGGTTGACTAAATCATAAGGTTATCAGATGACAGACATTGTAAAGATCAATACTTACGTCCGTATGACAACCATAAGACTGTAGCCAAAGGTGCCCAGTCCGACCATGAGGTACGACAAGGGCAACCTGAACTTCAGAAAGCCGATGGCTCTCTGGTCGTTGTAGTAGCCATAGAAGAGCACAGAGTACTTACAGTAACCCTGCATATGAAAAAAAAATTATAATTTGAATCCAGTTTTTACTGGAACAAAAATATAAAAGTGGTTCATATTCAAAGCAGATTTAGTATGTCTAATTTCATAAATTCAAGGGTATCCATGCCTCTCGGATCGCCATGGGTCCTTCGATTATTTTTTGTTAAATGTTCTACAAATTGTCCTTAAATATTGAACATAGGAGCGGTAGGGTAGAAATGGGAAAGGTAAAAAATGATGAGAAATATTCCCTGTGAGCTTTCAGAATACAGTTTGTCAGTACTGCTGTCAATACCGCAAAGGCTGAGCTAATTATTTGCTGAAAATAAGCAATAGTAATACCACTGAGGTTGCAAAATTCTATCAAGCACTTAACGGGAGCATAAATGGAATGGACATGAAAGTCATTGAAAAAGTGTCATGATCAGACACTCCAAAGTTACAAATATCAAGAGAATGTGTCCTTTGCTAAGGGTGAAGACTGTCACTTTATGCATAATATAAATCAAACAAATAAAAAACTTCGGTAACACTTTAGTTGAGGGGCCACAAATAATGTAGTAATAAATGCTTAGTAAATGCATGAATTAACCATTAACTATGCGTTACTTCATCATTAATCAATGATGACAATTCATGTATCCTTTGCAGGAAGTTCATTAGTTAGTTCATTAGTTAATCATTAACTAATTCATGTTCATGATTAGTACTTCAGTAGTCAATGAGGTACTA
>JAODKM010000108.1:29127105-29137783 GCA_026780845.1 Petrocephalus sullivani
GGGGGGGGGGGGGGGGCCCGCAGCGGTGTGGGGGAGAGGGGGAGGAAGGGGGGGGGGGCGGGTCGGGGGCCGGGCGCCGCCGCGCCCCAAGAGGTTGGGTTCGGGCGGAACCCCACCCCCCCCCCCCCCCCCGCCCCAGTACCATGGAGCTTGATGAGCTTCCTGTGGATGAGGATGCTGTGGAGATTTCCTTGGATGAGTGGAAGGCCCTGCAGGAGCGGAGCAGACCAAAGCAGACACTGCAGCTGCGAAAGGCAGATGATGGAGTTCCCATAAAGGCCATTGTCATCCACAAGTCCAGATGCCTTGAAGTAAGATCTCCCATCAGTGGGGTGTGGGGCATTTGATGCTGTGGGGTAAATGCATTCCCTCCCCCGGTCAGGGCCTGAGCAGTGGTGACTGTGAGGAGGATGAGGCTCCTTCCCCTCGTCGTGCTGCCAACATCACTTCCCAGCTGGATATCAACTTTGGCTGCTTGGCTGTGTGTGGTCATGCTGGCTCTGTCTCCTGCTCTGACAAAGGTCCTCCGTTGCAATCAGAAATGGTATGAAACCCTGCAAAGATACTGGCTGCACCACAAGTTTTAGGCAGGGGTCCTTTTATGAGTGGTTCTGTTAGGTCTGTGTTCCCCGATCCATTTTTCTGATCATAGATGGTCCACGTGGGCTCTCCTGGTCCCTGAGAAACTGGCTTGGAGAAGCACTGTTCAGTTTGATCCATATCTATCCTTCACTATTGTTTCTCATTGACCCAGGTTCTGGCGCCCAATCCTGAAGACCCAGAGGACTTCCCTGCATTGGCCTGAACCTGAACTGCTTCAGTGATGTTGTAATGGCCCTTCCTTTTGCTGCTGCCCCACTTGTCAGGGCTGTATGTGGGATGGAGTTGCCCTACGTGCACCTTAAATATAATGCATATGCAGTATTTGTGCTGTCTGGCTTCTGTAGACATACTGGTGGGGAGCTTGGAAAGTGGATGTCCTGCTTGTTTCTGCCCGTGTCTTTTGTAGCACTTCTTCTACACTAGATGGCAGCTGCCACTCATGTATCTGTGGCTTGGTGCAGTACCCCTAAGGGGGCTGGGTAGGAACATTTTGCACAACTGTTGCACCATATTTTGCTAATGACCAGCCCTTGGGAATTAAGTATTAATAGTATATACCTTTTAGCATAAGTTCAAAATAAAGGTGATATTTACTGTTGGAATGTGGCACCACATCAAGTGAGTGCATAGTGTGTGTGTACAACTTACAAGACAGGACTAGGGGGGAGGATGCTAATATTTTTTGACTGTGTCCCTTTAGAGGCTCTGTACAGTTAGTTTTGTACAGGTAGTGGTTTTGTCAAAATGAATGTTTCTCATTCTATACAAAAGGTAGTGCTCTATATTGCTATTACTATGTACTGATGCAGGGTTTCCCTAAACCTCTATACACTACATGATGGGCATATTTAAAAAAAAAAAAACTTAACCTGCCTTTTGCAAGTCATCTAATCTCTTCTGGACATGTTTCGTCATAGACGGACAAATTCCTGACTAAATTATACAGGCTCACCATCGTAACCAGGTTTTAAAGACACCGATACACAGCAAACTGGGTATGCAGTCAGCGGGCCGTATAACCTGGGCCATGCTTGTTGTCCATCACTCATATCTGTAGCCCTGACTGAACCGTACCCCATGTAAAGAAACTTTCAACTTGGTTAGAGCGGGGGTCATGTCACATTTAGGCTTTTGGTGAGGTAGAGCTCTGGAGATCATGCCTGTGTCAGACATGAGCACCCCCTGGTGAATGGCAACCTCCCTGTTTATCGACACTGAACATGGGGTCATTAGGGCTTGGATAGCAAAGTGTCAGTTAATGAGTCTGCTCTTGGCTATACTGTCAAGCTGTCCAACTGCTATACAAATGAGCTGGAAAGCAGATGGTCTGGGGGGGGGAGGTGGGAGGGGCAGGTGCTTAAGGAGCCAGATGTGGGCAGGCTGGTAGAGCTGCTCTTGGCTTGCCTCGGAGTTGGAACATGGTAAATACATAAACTGTATGGATTAGGGTTTTGCTTTTTCCAGTGTCTGTCCAGCTGTCTGATCAGTGCCGTGTGGAAACTGCAGCCCGTCCATCTGCCGTGGCAGGAAGTCATGCTTTGTCCGGCTTGGGTGATGCTTGTATCGAAACATAAGCTGTATTGTATAGGAACAATGCAGGGTTAATTACTTAGTTTATGGCGGTTTTAAGCACCATGCGGCCTGCTTGTATAGAGAGGTCTGGCCAGAAAGCTGGGATTTCTCTCCTGGTTGTGTATATGCATGAAAAGGGCTGGCATTCTGCCCGTCTCCTGTGGCTGTGCTGTCTCTCTGTGAATGCAGTCGCTTTGAGATAGTCAATTTCTCAATAACTAGTATTGCCTTATTTAAAAAAAAAAAAAAATATGTGCTGGCACTTGAAGTCTTTATCTGAAGTTGAAATATCTCTGAAGATGCAGGGTTAATGTTTTTATATTTCATGGAAATGGTTTCTACTGTGTCCTATACATCATCTGTCTTGGTCTAAAAACAGTTCAAATCTCAGGGGCCTCACTCGGTATTTTGAATCTCTCAAGCCTTTAGTGACAGAGCTGTAGGACACAGCCTGCGTTTTGGGTAAATATGCTTCATCTCCTGGATACCAGCTAAACTCTCAGGCATGATGTTTTGCTCTAGATTAGCAGAGAATTTTAAACAGGACAGAACATGGCTTTTGTTCCGATTAGTGACTTTTTGTAGGCCGTGTGTATTCCTTTGGTAGAGGAGGCATTCAGTGAAGTCTGACGCTGGTCCAGCTGTCTGCAGTTAAAGGAATTCTTGGGGCTTTCTGTGGTTGGGGAGCCTCTCCGTGACCATAATATAATGTGTATTCAAGCAGCGTAGTGGCATTCCGTAACATGGCACTCTAACAAATGCCTTTATGAATAAAGTTCCATCACATTTCTGCCGGAGGATTTCTGAGTTTCCCACAGAGTTAGTGAATTGATTGCAAGCTGGTACTGTAGCAGCACAAATGTCAGTGTTTTAATCACAGCTAAATAGCATTTCTTCATATAGTTACATATGCCTTTTCCCACAGCTACATTAAAATTTTTTATTTAAGAGATGCTTTTATCCATAGCAATGTACAAATGAGGTAGACTGTACATCACAGCACACGGCTGTCAAGGAGCCATCTCGGGTGTGAGTGCTGCCAGGCTGAGTGTCCCGGCACGGAGTTAAATAAGCATGAAATTCAGTAACCCCCATGTAGGGTAAACCCCAATGCACTGTTTGCTCTTGGCTGCCAGTCCTACCTCACACTTTTCCTTGGCACCAAGGCTACATAGGATGTCTTTAGCTAGCTGGTACTGACTTTGTTGCTGAATCAAGCAAGTATAGTGTAAGTGTTCCATTTAGGGAGGTGGCAAGTGTGTCTCTTATTGTAATGTTCATATTTTACTAAGCTTTAATTGAATAAGATGGTCTAAATCCCATCCGCATAATCACAGGGGTGGCCAGTCTTATCGGCAAAGGGCCGTTGTGTGTGCAGGTTTTCACCGCAACTCTGTAATTAGGTTACTAATTACATGATTGATTGGCTGAAGAGTCGTCACATTTCGGTTTGAACAGCTGACCTAAAGGTTGTCCCGAAAACCAGCATACACACCGGTCCTTTGCGGGTTAAATTGGCCACCCCTGACGAGGGTAATCTTATAAAATGAAAGGTGATTAATTGTCATTGTTGACTCACCACAACAAAAGGTGTTCACTGCATTTAACCCATGTGACACAGCAGTGGGTAGCCTCTTAAGTACTTAGGGAGCAGTATCTTATGTCAGGTACTTTAGTAGTACTTACAGGTCAGGGACTCAAACCAGCAACCTTCTGATTATGTGGTTCACAGGCTTAACCATTACACCATCAGCCTTTACACCTTTATACTTGGTCTTGTTACTGATACTCTTTTCTCTCTGCACTCAGTTCAATGATCCTTTAAGTTCCATGTTCCTGGGTCTGATGTTGGTGACAATGAATTATGAATAATAATTAATGGCCATCATTAATTTCCCCTGGCCAAGAGCCTTGATGCTTTTTTCTCATTGGCTAAAGTTGGAGTGTGATCCCAATCCTACCTTCACTCATAGATACCGTAACTATACTAAAAAGGGAGAATTTGAATTTGAGCAGGTGTTATCCATTTCAACCCTGGCTGATTGGAGTGGTTCCAGAAATCAGCCCGTGCTATTGCTGTAAATGCTGCATTAAATTCGTTAGTATGCCATAGCAGCATCTGCTGATAGTAATTAAATTTGCCAGGGCAGAGGTCAGCTGGCATAAGTGGGCAGGCTGAATTTCTCTCAAATGAATGAATGATATTAACATGTATGATTGATATTCCCACTTAACGGGAGATTTTTTTAAACCAATGAAAAGCTCTCTAGCAGCTTGCATTTATACAGCTAGCTTAGGTGCTAGTTTAGGTACTTCAGAGTGACAGCAAACATTTTAATAGATGTAGAAGCCAGTAACTCTTTATTTGAGGGGGCACAAGTAACTTAGAAACTCAGTTACTACTGAAGTACAAATCATGAACAAATATAGTAACTGCATGAAATACACAAAGATACATGACGTGTGACTAACACTTTCTGGTTAATTAATACATTAAATAAGAGTTTACTACTACATTATTTGTGCCCCTTCAAGCAAAGTGTCACCTAAAAGTCCTTACAGTTAGTGGCAAAGGTAGATTTAAGGAGATGTAGATGGTGTCAGTTTGGAGGCTTTTTAGGCCTGTGACTACAATGGAACTGCAGAAGATAGCATCGGTGGTCAGGCATGTTGGGATCAGATGGAGACTAACCCTGATGCCCCTGGACATGAAGAACAGTGTGGGCTTGTGAGCCAGGGCCGCACCACTGCCCAGCTGGTTGAAAGCCCTCTGCCGATGGTGCTCTCAGATTCAAAGCCAACTCAGGCTCTGTACGATCTGCTTTGCCCTTGCTGGGACCAGTCAAGCTCCACATCTGTGCTTGTTGTTAGAGACCTATGTTGTTTAGCCTGTACATTTGAAAGATTGAAGCTATGTTGTTGATCATAAGCTTCCTGTGATGTTAGGCAGGACCTGCAGCCACTGAAGAGAGTTCATTCATACCCCTAACCCTAACCCCAGTGCTGAGAAACAGCCACCAGCTTTTATTTGTGTAATAGCGAGCTCATAGCTTTACTATTACTAGTCTTACTATTTTACTTAATACAATGTATATTATTTACATGTACTCAAAGATGAAATAGTTTCCTTATTTTCAGACTTAATGTCTGCATTTGAAAAATGATACATTAAGGGTAGAATCAAATGTTGTTGGTCTTGTTTTATGCCTCTGTCTTTAACAAGTATGCCATCAAAATAAGAGTAATAGGTTATTACTAGTACAAGATGAGCTGTATACACATTATACAAAAAAGATGTGTATATATATGTCTGTGTCGGTATCAGCTAAAATGTTTTATTTTACATGAGAATATCTGCAAAAATCCAATATAGTGCATCACTGATAAAATCCACTGAGCCTCTCTGGGTCCCTCCATGCCCCCCTCTGGGCCTCCTTGGGTCTCTCCGAGACTCTCTCTGGCTCTCTGTGCCTCTCCAGGTCTCTCCAGGTCTCTCTATCCCCATGCCTCTCTCAGTCTCTCTGGGCCTCATTATGAGCCACACGCTCTGTGCAGAAGCGACTCTGAAGGTCTGACCCCTGGGTCATGAGTGCTTGTTGAGAAAATCCTGTGGAAAAAGGAAGGTGGAAATGTTTTTAGTAGAGTCTGTCTCCAGGGTGCAGATAGTCTTCATCCTTCCACAGTTAGAAGACTGGCTTTGGACTTAAGAGTGTCTGGCTCCTTTTTTTGAGGTTTGCTGGTGGATGGAAGGACACTGTAAAATAAGGTTATACGGTATCTGGGAAACAGAGAGTAAGGAGATCACCGCTAGGCCCTCGCCTTCAGTCTGCTTAGTGTGTGTGATAAAAGGCTCACTCCTGGGGCTGGGAACAGGGGTGGGAACAGTGGCGTCGAAGGGGCATGGATACCCTGAGAGATTCAGGGAGCCCAGCACTTGAATACAAAAAATATGACTGGGGGGTGGGGCGGAGCTCAAGGTGACATTTAATTGGGGGCCCAGGATTTCCAGGTACGTCCCTGGATGGGAATGTCAGCGTTGAGGTGCTTTAGTGCTTGATTATAGTCCAAATGTATTCACCACTGAATTCATCATCCCTGATTTGGCTTTTCTGGTTGCAAAGAGCTTTAAGAGTGTGGTGGCTGCTAGGTCACTCCAGCCGCACGCTGTATGACCAGCATTCTTTGGGGGGGTGTATGACCAGCGGC
This sequence comes from Petrocephalus sullivani, assembly GCA_026780845.1. Classification (NCBI taxonomy): domain Eukaryota; kingdom Metazoa; phylum Chordata; class Actinopteri; order Osteoglossiformes; family Mormyridae; genus Petrocephalus; species Petrocephalus sullivani. The sequence continues at coordinate 29,133,487 of JAODKM010000108.1, forward strand.
TTTTCGCCGCCTGCTTTGTTTGTGTGTGTTTTCTGCGCGAGCTGCAGCTTCATGCGCTTTGCGTGCGCCCTTGGCAGAGTGTGTGTAAGAGCTTTGTTCAGCTCAGCGGGTGAAGGCCACTGCAAAAAAACACTCAGATATGGCCTGTGGCCTTAAATGTACTGTTACAGTTTAAAAATAAAAATGTTATAAATGGCAATGAGATTAATGTTAAACGGAGGCATATCAAAGACCCACTAAAAATCACTGGGTTTCACTAATACACATCGAGACACTCCAAATCTACATGCCCATGAGGTGATCGAGAAGGGCATCTTGTGGGGCTTGAAGACGTGTCTGATGCCAACTCTAAAAGCAGTCCCACTGCAGACATGCAGTACTGATGCCTTGTACAGCCGGGATTTACACTTATTTGTCATGCAGATAATATGCTTTTACTTTGCAATCTTTGTTGTTCCAACGCACAGTTCATAGGTCAAACCATTTTATACAGCTGTGTATGTATTATGTGTGTGGAATATTATGGGATCGAGGAGTAAGCACAGGCACCACAGGGTTTTCATAAAGACAGTCACATCACTGCTGATTGGCCAGCTTGTTGGCTTTGATTAATTTCACCTTCAGTCTGGCAGCCAATTATTAATTGAGGAAGAGTTCACAGAAGGAAATGGCACATGGGAAGGGCTCACTGACCAAAATGGTACAGGAGACAGGAGGGGAAAAGCTCACCGACTAAAACAGTATAGATGGCACACAGGGAAGGGCTCACAGACCGAAATGGTACATAATAGGAGCTGGTCATTAACTTAAGGAATCAGAAGGCAACTCTTGCTTCTGTCTGACTCCATCCTCCAGCCTCTCTGGTCTCCTCCCAAACTACAGACATGATGTTCCGGTGGAGGGAAATGATAAACGTGCCTTACAGTACACCCAGTGCATTCTATGGTCATCTGCGCCTGTTCATTCCGATGACAGGAGACAGCACAGACCTCTGACTGTAATTTGAGAATTGTTTCCGTCCCAGGAGCTCATTCGACTTCACTGGACTCTTGCTGGTTTCTGACCTGCATCTTGCCATAGTTACGATTACGGCATGCAGTCTAGCAACACAAGATGCCTCTTACTCCCTTCTAAGCATTTTGTAATATGCCAAGAAAGACTTTTTGGCATCTAAAGATGGCAAAATAAAAATAATAAATATAACGAAGGAGAAAACAGCACAGCCGTAACTGTTTTCATTCATCTGGGACTGAAATCAAATATTTCGGCTGTGAGCTATGGGAGGGTGTGTGCCTGTTCTTTGAGGAAATATGTTCAAGAAAAATGTGAATAAATAGTAAGTCATATTGGATTAAAGAAAATTATCTTGCCAAACCAGTTGAAGCTGTGCTCAACACAATGGGCTCGCTGAACAAGTGTCCCAGTGTGAGTGTAATCCTTAACTTGGGGGATATTTGTCCAGTTGCGGATTTATAATGTTCTGCAACGTCATCCCACAAATCCCCAAAGAATGTGGGATTAAGAAATCTGAACCGTACTTCTCATGTAAGTCACTGACTGTTGTGCTGCGATGTTAATCACACGTGTCTATGAATTAGACTGAAAACCAGACCTCACAGTTGGTCTGCTGCTCTGTGCCACACCCTTCTTCCACACATTCTGATGACACCTGTCTAGTTTGACACTTTCAGTGTTAATAAACCCGTCATTTTATTTAAGGAAGAAAAAGAAATTCTTGTTTCGACATTTTCACATACTCGTTCGTCATCTAGGTTAAACTATAATCTCCCATTATTCCTGGTAACAGCCTTCATTAATCAGAGTATGAATAAAACAACAACTTCCTCCTTCATCTATTACTGCATCTGAACATTGGATGAGAATGGTAGGGAAAGCTGCAGGTAATGATACATCTAGATTGGAGATACATTTTGGCAAAATCCATGTTTTTGATGATTTTTTTTTTTATTATTATTACTATCCAGTTTGACCCCGGATTGAATGAATGATGAAGGATGGATGGACAGACAGACAGACAAACAGACATTCTTACAGTGCTGTGGATAGTCACAGTAGCCTTTTCTCTGGAATGTTCTGGGAAAAGTCTGCAGCCCAAATCTTACTCACTGACGCTGCAACTGAGTTTCTTCAGGACTTCAGAAAACTGACCATCTCTTTCAAAAGGACTGATTTCCACTGGGTCGGCTCACAGATGTGTACATTTTGCTCAGACCCTCACACTGATAGGATTGAAGACTTTATCCGGACCTTTGCGTGGAGGACTTGGTTCAGAACCTTCTGGTGCTGCTCGTCTTTTATGAGACCAGCTTTTGCGTTTCGCAGGATAAGGTAAACCTATGAAGTGAAATGAACATATGTCAATTTGCAAGGCGGCTGTTAGGAGCAGCTAGGACCATGTTAAGCAAGTCATCTTAGGATGAAGAGGCTCTCGTGAGGACAGAAAAAGACTTTTTGACATGTTAATGTAGATATATTACACAGTCAGAGGTAGCCTCATATGGCCAGTACCAGGCTGATTCAGTTAGTGTTACTATTTAACTGGTCATAGCTATCTCCACTTCTCTTGATTGGGAAAAAAATCCCCAGAGAGAAGAACATGACCTCTCAAAATTCTCCTTAGGAACATGATATTGTCTATGGAGATATGCTTCTGCACAATGGGATGTTTTTGGGTTTTATAAGGTTCAATAGTATATCAGTGATTCTGTCCTTTTCAGATAATGGTTATTTCATTGATTTTACACAATTGATTTTGTACAATGCAAAGCAAAGAATACATAATCAAAATAAATCACGTCTGTGTAAAAACAGAATGACATTTTAGATGAATTGGTGAAGAAGAATTCAATTGTTGGGTAGCTGTCGATTCTGACGGTCTAAAGACCTGATATGCAGGTGAAGAATGACACGGGGACCATCCTGACCCCAAGCCCAGCTGTAATTGCCTTGGCTGCCGTTGCAGTCAAACACACATCACCAATCGTCAGAGATCTAAAGGCTCCTCAGCAGGTACGTCGCTGAAAGTGGAGAATCGTTCTGAAACGTGAGTGGAGGACAGAGGACACTGTAGGTTTCAGTCTCAGTGCTCACCAGGAACCGTGACAAATTTGCCTTTCAGCAAAGGCTCCAGCTGGGCGGAGTTGGGGAAAGACTATCTGCTGTATCCAGATCAGTGGAGTAAGACTCTGTCCCGGATTTAGGATAGTGTCCATTTCAGTCCATTTCATGGCAATGTCATGATGATGTTTAGGCTGAGCTGTTAATGCTTCATTTACAGATTCATTCATTCATGTAAACTCACATGTATTGTTAGCAGTTATTTACAGTGTATTTACACGGGGTCTTGACATGACCCCCAGAGTTACTTGTTACTCATTATACTGGGGGTAATGTGTATCATTGATTTATATTACTTTTTGCCACATGATTTTCTTTTCACTTCACAAAAACCTGCTATGCAACCTGCTATAGTTCTGTCAATGGTAACAATTGTGCTAGTATATATTGGCTATAAGTTCCCTTGGGACCTTGAGCAGAATAGATGGATGGATGGGTTAGTATACATTTTTTTTGTCTCTAGCTTACTAGCAATGTAGGTTTTGTGTTTTGTGAGTCTGGCGCTTGGGTTTCCAGGCCCCCTGTAAAGATTTGGGGTGAGAGGACTTTTCAGCACCAGTTTGCCTGCATAACAGCTTGTGGAATGACACAACTGGAGCAGTAATAGTCTAACTGTGGGGTTTTGGACGGTGGTGATTGTCCTTTTCTACTTCCCTTCTGACAATCAGAATCTAAATTAGAATTAGAAAAACTTTATTGATCTTGGAGGAAATTGCTCAAAAAGACGCTTAAAATACATTAAAATACAGGACATGATACGGAGCAGTAGTAAACATGCTGCTGCAAGCTCGCGCCTGCGCAGAAACGTTGGTCCCCTCCCCACGGACAGCAGAGATCAGCCTTGTCTCCCTCCCTTTGGACAGCAGAGATCGGCCTTGTCTTCCTCCCTTCAGACAGCAGAGATCGGCCTTGTCTTCCTCCCTTCAGATAGCAGAGATCGGCCTTGTCTTCCTCCCTTTGGACAGCAGAGATCGGCCTTGTCTTCCTCCCTTTGGACAGCAGAGATTGACCCTGTCTCCATCCCTTTGGATAACAGAGATTGACCCTTTCTTCCTCCCTTTGGACAACAGAGATCAGCCTTGTCTTCCTCCCTTTGGACAACAGAGATCGGCCTTGTCTTCCTCTCTTTGGACAGCGGAGATTGACCCTGTCTTCCTCC
>JAODKM010000108.1:29153889-29166055 GCA_026780845.1 Petrocephalus sullivani
TGCATGGCAGACCACTGTGTCTGTCAGTCTCTGTATGAGAGGGCACTGTGCATGTCTATAGCTGCATGGCAGACCACTGTGTCTGTCAGTCTCTGTATGAGAGGGCACTGTGCATGTCTATAGCTGCATGGCAGACCACTGTGTCTGTCTTTTGTTTTTTGTTTTTGTATCGGCTCCTGATTCCTGTACCAGTTGGCGGAACACAGAAAGACAGTTGAATCCCAAGTTCATGATTAATTCCTCCCCACCCCCCCTCGTTACCGATGGAAAGAAATCATTGTCGACCCTTGTTCTAAATTTACTCCATAAGTTACGTAACATAAACCAAGAATTCTCACCAGCTGTGGCACATACACTCACTGCCGGATTGGGCCCCCTTATGCCTTCAGAACTTCCGTAATTCTTCATGAGACATTCCTCAGAGACTCTGGTCCATGCTGACACGACAGCACTACACAGGTGCTGCCGTTTTGTCAGCTGCACCTTCTAAATTGCACCTGCTAGATTCCCGTTCCACCACATCCCATTGGTTCTCTGCTGGATTGAGATCTGACGACTGTGGAGGCCAGTTGAGTGCAGTGAACTCATTGTGCTGATCAGGACACTGGCCTGAGATGATATGAGCCTTGTTACATGGTGAGTTACCCTGCTGGCAGTAGGCATTAGCAGCTGGGTGCACTGTGGTCATATAGGGATGGACATGGGCAGTAACAATACTCATTTCCCACAGCATTACATTAACACCACCAGCCTGAATTGATGAGACAAGGTCAGGTGAATTTCTGCTTCCATGTTGTTTATGCCAAATTCTGACCCTACCACCTGAATGTTGTAGCAGAGATCAAGACTCATCTGACCTGGCAATGTTTTCTCAGTCTTACATTGTCCAATTTTGGTGGAAAAAAAAAACAAGCTAATCGGCGCGGCCCATGGACCTCACAAGGGGCAAAATCCCAAAACCACTTCGATTTACATGCACTGTCACATTATACTCAGAATAGAAATTATTATTATTTTTTTTTTAAAAAGCTGTAAATGTCTATAAAAGTTCATTAGCACAGCCGATTATTATATCTTGTGATGCATAGAAAATGTAATTATTGCTTTTGTTCAGTTGCGTTAGATGTTTGAGTGAGTTTTAGTCCCAATCAGCTGAGATGAAATGAGTTGCAGTAATGAGATGGATCTGTATTGTACAATCAGGCCGATTCCTCTGCCCTAACTCTGTTTAAGCGACGGAGGGTCCTCTAGCATTGTGCTCTCTGTATCGTGGTGATCTCCTGTTTCACACTGGTAAACTCAGACCCATTTATGGTAACTTTAATTACATTCTTTAAAATGAATTCTTTTTTGGTTTCACTTCAGTTTAGTTTTATTAGTTTTTGACCATTTTATTTTAGGTTGTGTTTTTACCCAGCTTCATAATTTTGCTTTACATTTAGTTTTTGTTCAGTTTTAGAAGCCCTTGATAGATCTTCGCCAACCGAGTGTCGGCAGTCAATCACGTGATCGGGATTACGCCGTGCTTCACTCCGGATGCCGCCTGCGTACCCCTGGGTACCCGTAGAGCATAACCGTCAACATTATTTCTAACACTTCTCTGAGCCGTGCTGTGGCATTGTCCATCTGTTCAAGGGGAAGTGGCCAGCAGTATAAAGGCCAGCAATTTACACAGGCTGTAGTTGAGTTGAAAATATTTAAGTGGGGGTCACATCTTTGGGGTGGTGGATGGGGGGGACTGAGATGCATATTTTGTGGTTTGCCCTTTACAGATAGGCACATATTAACTGTTACTTGGCAAGCTTATTGGCAGAGACTAGTGAAGTGACCTTGCATCATTTTTTAATGATCTGCTACCCAGATTTAGGCAGATTTAGGTAATCTGTGACCTCTGCTGAGTGGTGAATGAACTGACCAAATCCCTTGTCCACCATTACTGAAAACTGCTGATCATTCAATGCATCATCCGTAAGCACTTGTCTTATTCAGGGGGCATGGTGCCTATTGGCAGAAAGCATGGGACGATTCAGGGGGTGCCAACTCATGGCAGGGCACTCTCCCTCACACAGGAAATTTGGCAACTCCAGGTAACCTCGGAATTCTTTTGGACTTTTGGGGGTAATCCGAAGGAAAGTCATGAGAACACTAGGAGAACATGCTAATTCCACTCACATGGAGCCATGGCAGAGACTCGAACCTTGGTCCGCGAGACATTAGGTAACCGCGTTAAATCCTGCACCACCATGGTCCCCCTCATCCCGTGTCATTATCTCCATTATTGTAGCAGCTACGTCTTTAACACTGGTGTTGCTACTTTAAATATTGATAAAGTTTAAATATTCGACAATATTGGTACATTGCACTAATGCTGAAATCTTGATTTTTGATGAATATCAGCTGATACTGATATTTTAACCAATATATCTTGCATCAAGTTAATATTATTTTCAGGGGTATAGCCCATCTCTAATCTATTGTCCTGAAACACAGTTTAGTCTAGTGAGTGTGTATATAATTTTTGTCTATTTAAGATGCTTATCATAACTGGTAGCCTGTAAGCTGGCATATCAATTCAAAAATAGAAGTTAAAAGTAGAAACCACAAAGTTTCATTTCTATCTTTTATTTTGTTTCAGTTTTGGAGTTTGCCGTTTTAAATTCAGTTCAGTTTGTGTTCTGTTAGATAATAACGATAAACGATAATAACCTTGATCCAGAACACAAGCAGGCCACACAAGGCTAAAGAACTAGGAACAGGTACATCTGAGTATGTCTACATCCCATGGGAGCCTATTCTGTTGGACCTTTTTAAAATTTGAATTGCATATAAAATGAGATACTTTGGTAAATATTTGGATAGGACAAACTAATTAAATATAGAATATAGGATTGCTGCATTTAATCTGTCCACATAAGTGTCAGTATAAAAATAGATCATAGTAAAAAAAAAATGTCTCCTTGGAGGAACTAAAATAAGGAATTGATATATCAAATGATGTGGCATATTTATATTGTAAATTGGCCTGACTGCAGCAGTATGCCAGACCATAATGCTCTCGCTAATTTATTCAGAGAAGTAGCCAATGTTTCATGTTATTGGGGGACAACAGACTTTAGTTTCAATGTCAGAAGCACTAGTCAGACATCAGTTATCATGTACTTGACACTGGTTACAGTGTGATTGACTATCATTTAACATTAGTCATAATGGGACAATGACATCGAGGCACTGGTTGCAGTGTAATGATGACGTTACAGCATTTTCTTAGAGTACGCAATGCTAATATACTTTCTTGGGTGGGGTATTAGTCTGCATCATATTCAGTACACAGATCTGTCAGGAGGGCAGGATTGTGCTTGTTTCTCTGATCTTGGGAAAATCATTTAAACTGGACTGAAGACCACTGAACCACTAGGAAAACAACTGCATTGCCCGGTCTGGCATCTTGTGTTGTGAGTGCAGCAGGTCTAGGCTTCCTGCTTTGATCGCTGCTGTCCTATCCTGTGGAGGGAGCATTGCACTGACGCAGGCTGCGTGCGTCTGGGCCAGGGGGGGTCAGTGTCATTTGCACCTCTCTTGAATGTGACACACCCGAGCATTTGTGTGCCATGGGTCAATCTCTGTATGTGTGTCTTGCAGTGTGTTCCTTAAAGAGTGAGTCACAGTCAGTCTGTGTCCATTTGGGAGTCACTGTCAGCCTAAGTCCATACCATTCTGAAATGGCGTTTGACTGCTGCTCACTTGCACCCCCATCTGGTCTCTTTTGCCCTTGCACGCAAAGCCTCTTCCCAGGTGGCAGCACTGAGGTTTGACGTGTCCCTAGAACTAGGAAAGGGCAGCCGTGACAGGTCACTGGCAAATCCAGCCTATTCCAGGTTAGCCCAGGCTACCCCAGGCCAGGCCAGGCTGAATGTCTTCTTTAAGGTGCAGTTTGACTGCCTGGCCCTGGCAGGATCCACAGTCGGGTGGAGTGGCTCAGGAATTGGGATCCTCACTAGGGTGCTTGGGGTCCCTCGTATCCCTGGGGAAGGCGTTTAGCCTGAAGGGCAAGGAGCCAAACAGCAGGCTTGTGCAATGATTCAGAAAGATCTTTACAGTTCTATGTGGCCAGGCTCTGTGTGACGTGGAGAGTGTGCTCAGCAGGAGTTGGGGATCAGTGTTCATTGAGATCAAAGTTTCACTCACAGTGGGGTTCTATTAGAGGAGGTAACTCTGTGACTGTATGTGGGCCTGCCCCGGCCCCCGCCCCCACACCACACACACTAATCAGCTTGAAGGTCTAATGCGGGATGGGAGGTTTATCAGCCCAGAACCGCTGAGGTCCTCTGCTTGGGCAGAAGCTTCCAGCAGGCCATGATTCTTGTTTAGCAGGGGTGCAGCTATACATTAGCATAGTGCTTTGAGCAGCAGTTGCCAAAGGCTAACTCTCAAAGAAGGTACGACTTACTTAATTGTCTATGATATTATGTAATGTTAGACAAACAGGTACAGACATCCTGGGCTACCTCAAATATTCTTCTCCTTCAAAAACCTTTTCTTTTGATACTTTCCTTATTTCTGTTCAGTTGACATTTAACCTGAAATTCCTAGTAAATACAAAGAAACCAGTATACATTTCTTGGCAGCTCTGTCAGCGAGTTAATTCTGTTGTCGTTTTCAGCACAATGGCACAGCCGTTATTTCATTGCTATCATTTAGGTGTGGTGTCTTTCCCTGAATGCCTCCCGGCCCACCCACAAAGGGCCGTTGCACTGTAGCTGGACCTTGGGGAGGTTTCTCTTGTTGCAGTTCCTTAGGGGGCATACAGGCAGCCAGCACGCTTTCATGGAGATGAAATACGAAGAATGCAAGTGGGCACGCAGGCAGCTTGTCAGACATCTTTGTCATTCAGAAAGAAATAAAACTCTGTGTGGGACCAAATCACAGCGAGGATCATATTAGTCGTTATGGGCATGAAGCAGAAATCTTTACAAAGAAAGTCGAAAGAGTCTCTGGAACAATGAGGCCGTGACAAGGCAAAGTGATGAAGCGCTAAGATGGCATTGGAGGAGGACCGTTATCCACCTTGAGGAAGAGGCTTTTTACACTGTGATTTCATCAGCGACTGGCACCTGCAGAAACTGTAAGAGAGTGTAACGTATCACCGATGCCATAAATCTGTGCGCTGCGCTGAGCAAACTGCTCATCTGGAGAAAGAGAGAGGCTGCTTTGCTCTCATTTTTGTGTGCTACGAATATGCAGCAGTCCCAACCCTGTCGCAATCACCAGAGAAATTAAGGAATCAATAATGATACTAATAGATACTCTGTAGGCACAGTAAACTTCCATTAGCCCTTTTAATTTTTCACTTCATTTCAAATCAGTTGATTTTAATATAGCGCCTTTCACAGGAGTGACCCAAAAGCAACTGACAAGTGTATAACAAGCCATTATTTCGGCATTTATATGAAATGGTACGTGCGGGAAAGAAAGAATGCCAGAAAATAACAAAAGAGAAGAACCAAGAACTCGAGTGTAGGGAGAAAAGAAGCCTCTGGGACCTGGGGTCACGTCCCCGCCAGGGTTCCATGTGTGTGGAGTTTATATGTTCTCCCCGTGTCACCGTGGGGGTTTCCTCCTGGTACTCCGGTTTCCCCCCACAGTCCAAAAACAAGCTGTGGTTAGTTGGAGTTACCAAACTGCATGCCAGCATTCATGAAACTAAGATGAATTCTGACTCTTCTGCATTTAAAATTGTATGAGGTTTCCCTGGCTGTTAAATTGGTGCTGGTACACACCATGAAAACAGCACATTTCCAATGCAGGAGTAATATCTGCACCAACTGAAGTTTGTTGAGGCCTAATGATGCAGAGGCACGATCAACCAATAGGGCATCACAATATAAACAAATACTTTTTGTTTGCTGTTTGCACTTTGTCTGCTTTGCATTACATGTATGTTTTTCTGCACTGCACAGTAGGCGAACAGAAACATGTAAAAACTGCATCTGCGGCTTTGTCTAGTTTTCCTAACAAAATCCACTGCACTGACGTTGTAATAAGGACACCTCAAATCAAAGTTTATTTGTCAAATGCACAACAGTACAGCATTCAGCAGTAGATAATAATGATACTTTATTGATCCCCATGGGGAAGTCTTCTTTTCACCTACTCCATCTTGCTTACCATGACACAGAAAGATGAGCGCAAGCCTGGCCACTTGTAATGGAACGCATAGCACCAGGGGTGGCCCTTGTTGAGGGGCCCACACATACGTGACTATTCTACCAAAGCCAGGCTTCAGCCAGCAATCCTCCAATCACAGGTACAGAGGCTTAGCCTGCTGAGCCACACAATGCAAGTGCTGCCCACATTATGCAGATAATTAGCACTCATTTCATTAAAAAGATATTTAATTAAAGCGCAAGTAATGTTATGTGAGCATGACATTGACAAATATATGGTCAATGTCAACTTATGATTAGTTCATTTTGGGTTTCACATACCACATCAATATCTCCCTACTGCTCTTGCACAAAATTATTCTCCTTTGTTATTTATTTACAGTTATTGTTGGACTTTGCAACCAGAAAGGCTTGATTAGCACATTATATGAGAATTCAGTCTATTTGCATTAACAATTTATGGTTATTTATGGGTAGGAGCTTGGAAGAACCTCAGGCCTGTGCCTGGCGAAGGGAAGGACGATCCATGTAGTGGCTCTCAACAAATAAGGGTTTATTAAGCAGAACAGAACACAAAGGGAGAACCAGAAAATAGAAACAACAATGGGGTCAAAAACAACGCTGGTAAAACAAGAACGAACTAAAACTAACCACAAAGAAAGCTGACACATCTGATTGGTTGGTCTGACATCTGACACAAGATTTGATTGGCTATCTCTCTGAACCAATCATTTTTTGTTCTTTCCTCAAGATTTTTGCATAAGTCCCATGTGCACATTTACAGATGATCCATAGTAGTCATAAGAATGTTTTGGAGGAAAGAAAAAAGTGACATCTAGAGTTCAGGTAGAAATGAGCATTTATAGTTAATTTCAGTGCTTGGTGTACATATTGAAAAGTAAGTATAGGCACCAACACGTGTGCATCCACATGGACATTAGCCCCCATTTCACCAGCCACATAGAGAAGAAGCACTCTGGTTCAATGGATTTTAAATCTGGTCTTTTTATTTCTGTCTGTCAGGCTTATTTAGCTGACTGCATTAACAGCAGCAGTCAAATGCTGCCATTAGGCTGTTTTTGTCGCACTGGCAGATGTACTAGGCCTACCAAATAAAAAGATCCGGTGTTCCTCTACTTCTCTCATATTCATATTCTAAAAGATTCCTTGTCTGTGCGCCCACTGTCTCTGAAATGGTATTACAAATGTATGATGTGCACATTTATACACACCAATTTGCATTGCCAATGTAGGGTAATTAATGGAGCGGTCTGTTAAGCGCGCACACGTGAATGTATCTATGTGGGATTTACAGTATAACCCGAACGATATCGTGGTTTATGCAAAGTTTTATACATATGACTTTTTTTGTATGAACAGACCTGTGAGCCACACTTGGATGTCAGGGAGAGTGACCAAAATGTCTGTGAGCCACACTTTCAGTTTGGGGAGACGTTGGGTCTGTGAGCCACACTTATAGTTCAAGAAGAGACTTGGGTCTGTGAGGTCCTGTGTGACAGCCCGTGACCCACTAGGTCAAGTGACAGCCCGTGACTCGTTGGTTCAGTGACAGACTGTGACCCATTAGTTCGCAGACATGCTGTGACCCTCTGGTTGCTTGTCCCGGCAGGTTCCAGCGGGGTGACTATCACATCGACGTTTGCATCAACGACTACCTGGATGTGTTCTGTCCTCACTACGCGGCCTCGGTGCCAGAGCATCGTGCCGAGCAGTATGTGCTCTATATGGTGAACTATGATGGCTACAGTGCCTGCGAGCACCTTGCTAAGGGCTTCAAGCGCTGGGAGTGCAACCAGCCACACTCTCCCATGGGACCTCTGAAGTTCTCAGAGAAGTTTCAGCTCTTCACACCCTTCTCTTTGGGCTTTGAGTTCCGACCAGGCAGGGAGTACTACTACATCTGTGAGTAACAATGTCTCTGCATACACTGGCATAGGCGAATGCATCATAAATTGTGATCTGGGGTGGGTTTCCAGAAGGCTTAATGCTAAGTAGTTTATTATCTAGCACTTAAGATTGATCTTGGCGAACGTTTCCAGAAACCCTTCGTAACTGAAATAGTTTGTAATCTTGCTCGTTGACTTACAAGTGCTCCAACACGCTTGTTATTTTCTACAATCCTTCTATATTTGAACTTTTGCCTGCTGTCCTGTCACAGAAACCAGCCAAAATAGATGACAAAAAACACAGATGGTCTTTTTTTATCATAATGCTGATGATATAGTAGTAAAACTTTAATGTAGACTTTAAACTAGCACAAAAGGAGCTTGTTGTTGTAACACCTATATGCAATTTGTATACATAACAGGGTTGTATCAAATTCAGTTCATAAAATTGGTTTAAACACCATGCAGAATCACAATTCGACTGAATATAATGATGTAGAGTTAAAATGCAATTGATTTCACATAAATTCACATTGCCACAAGTCGAACAGGAAGTAGACAGGAGCAGGCATAAGGGCAGGCCAAAGAAGGGATTTATTTTAAGGAAGCAGGAACCAGGAAAACTAAAAGACCATGTGGGGTCAAAATAAAAGGCTCAACTAACAAACAGAGCATACAGCAGAGCACACACAAGGATGGCATCAATGACCGGACTGGGGAACACAGGAATGGGAGGGGTTGATGAGGGGGCAAACGAGAGGCAGCTGGTATGATCCACACTCATTAGCCACACTGGGGAGAGAGCAGGAGGGGCAGGAAGACAGGGCATGACAAACATACATATATACATATACATATATGTAAGTGCGGCTGTAACAATATAGCTAAGTATTTCAGTATGTATTACACAGCCTGTTAAAATAAACAGCACACACCGAATCCTGTCCCTACCCCGGCGAAAGAAGGACCCATTGGCCATGCCTCCCGCTTCAATCACCTGCCAGAAAAGTCTGTGCATGTCACTGTTATTCATCATGCGCATGGCCTGGTGCAGTGGAAAAGCGCTCCATGGAGCTATGTCTGTCTGTTAAAGTGTAAGGAGCCATATCTGTGCGTTAACGTGTAAAATGCCGTATCTGTGTGTTCAATGTAAAAACTAGAGCGTGATAAAACACAAATTGAAAAACAGAATACAGTTTTAACGTTTAGCATGCGTGAATATTCCACTTCCTATCACAAATGTGAAACTCGCAAGCACAGAAAGAAGAACTGCATGCACATCTGTCATAATATTGCACTCAAACTGATTTTTTTTTGGTAGTTTGAAGGTGGGCTCATAGCCGTTTCTGTCGGCGAATGCTAATGACTGATGGCTCCTGGTTTTGTGATTGACTGCACACTATGACATAACCATGCGTTAACGTGTGGTCCCATATCTGGGAGTCTCTATATCTATGAGTTCTTGTGTACAGTGCCATTTTATGCCAAGAACATTTGAGAGAAGGTTTACAGGAAAGCTTCTCTTGTCTTGATTACTTCAATATATAGCTTTAATTTTTGATTAGTAAAAATTCACAAAATAAGATTTTCTTTTGTACCTATATATATATATTAACAGTTTAGAGCATTTATTTACTGTTATTACAATAATGTGCAGTGTTATTTGTACTGGTTTGACTCTCCCTTGGTGTGCATTTGAACCCTGGCTTTGGGCCTTGGTTCCTGGGATAGCTGCCGTTGTAGTTTAGCAGAATTTAGCTTATTTAACGCATACTATAGATGTATGTAAAAAATGCAGGAGGTGGGCAGAGATAACAAACTGGCACAGTCATGTAAGGAGTTTATGTAATGATGTGGTATCAGATTAATTTTTTCCTCATTCTACTGTTAGCTGGCATTCTAACTATGAAAACAGGTGTCTGTGTTTTCACAGCATCAACCACAGCTGAAAATGGAAGAAGAACATGTTTAAAGCTTAAAATTTTTGTTCGACCATCAAGTAAGTACTTCTTTTAATACCTAATTCCCTAGCTTTACTCTGAATTTAGCAGGAAATCCATCCATCTCCAGGACACTTATCCTAGTTCAGTCTGTTTTCTTCTGTTGAGATTCCATTTGCAGTACTATACAGAAGTCATAGGCGGTTAAAGGAAATGATTTTTGAATGATCTTCATGCTGGAATAAAACTGTGGTATTTTGTCTGTCAAAGTGTGTCAGCTTAACCATTTCAAAACCTCTACTAAAATCACACCAGTATTTGCGGCAACCATCCAGTAAGCCCTTGGATTTTTTTGACTAAACCACTAGCACACTTTGTAAAGCTAATTAATACATCAGACTTCTTTAAAATAATATGATTCATTTTTAAGTAAGCTAGATGTGAAATGTCACGAATACATGAGACCACATGTCACGAATACATGAGAATACATGAGATCATGAGAAGAGGTTTGGGAACCAAAGTGGTGTTCATCTAGCCGTCCAACAAGGCATCAGTAACTTTCTTTTTTTGTTCTTTTTGGAGAACGTAAGACATTGTGGTGTTCTTCATTTGTGTGTTATAATGTTAAATTGTGGTTTTGTTCTGAGCGAATATACAGTTACTACCCAGAAATAAAATAGCTTTAAACATTTCCTTTGACTGCCTAAGACTTTTGCACAGTACTATGCGTATCTTCAGCAATGATACCAGTTATTTCTAGGAAAGCAGCTAATCAGACAAGACTTTGGTGTTTAAGTTGTTTGCTTGACTTTTGGGTTTATTGTTTATTGTTGTCATTTGTAGTTTCACTCATTTTACTGTTTTTCTACTTTTACCAGATAGCTGTGTGAAAACGGTGGGGTCTCATGATCGCGTATTTGATGTTAATGACAATTCATTAGAACCAAGAGGTTAGTATGATTTTGAAGACCTCGCTGATATCTCCACCCTTTCCCCAAAGAAATTCCTTGAAACACCCATCCATCCATCCATGCCTGTATTTTCTGCTGCTCATCCGAGTACGGGTCACGGGGCCAGCGGTCTGAGCAGGGATGACCCAGACCTCCCTCTCCCCAGGCACCTCCACCATATCCTCCAGGGAGATACCAAGGCAGCCGAGAAATATTAACTTCCCAGTGTGTTTTGGGTGCGCTCTGGGGTCTCCTCCCAATTGGACATGTCCAAAGCACCTCCCCAGGGAGCTGTCCAAGAGGCATCCTAGATAGATACCTGCACCACTTCAGCTGGCTCCTTTCAATTCATAAGTGCGGGAACTCTACTTTGAGCTCCTTCCAAATGTCTCAGCTCCTCACCCTATCTCTATGACTGAGCCCAGACACTCTGTAAAAAAAGCAAATTTCTTCTGCTTGATTCTGCAGTCTCATTATTTTGGTCACTACCCATAGCTCATGACCATAAGTGGGAGTAGGAACATACATCAGCTTCCAGTTCAGCTCTGTCTTCACCACAGCATATTTGTATAACGCACGCATAACTACTGATGCCGCACCGATCCACCTGTCAATCTCCCAGTCCATTCTGCCTCCAGTCGTGAACAAGACCTTGGGATACTTAAACTCCTCTGAATGAGGCTGTAACTTATCTCCAACCTGGAGGGGGCAGTCCACCCTTTTCGAGTTGAGAACTATAACCTCAGACTTGGAGGTACTTATCCACATCCCGGCCACTTAGCCCTCAACTGCAAACCGCTCCAGTGCATGTTGAGAGTCACAGCTTAATGAAGCCAACAGGATCACATCATTTGCAAAAAAACAAAGATGAACAGAATCTGTGACAAAATTAGCTAATACTGGAGTCAACACCTACTGGAAAGTGTATGACTTACTGCCGGATATCAACTATCACTTTTGGTTTTGATAACTTGTTGGATTTAAGGTAGTCTGGGCTAGATTGAATTGGTGTTTGTCCACTCACAGTTAGCCCAGACTACCTTAAATTTGACAAGTTATCTAGCTAAGCAAGATATCCTGCTACCCCCTAAAAGCCAGTAACAACAGATCTGACACCCCATACTCCTGAACGACCCTCTCCCCCAGACCCCTTGAGGAACATGATCATATGCTTTTTCAACACAAAATACACATTGACTGGT
>JAODKM010000108.1:29166155-29181055 GCA_026780845.1 Petrocephalus sullivani
CTGAACGACCCTCTCCCCCAGACCCCTTGAGGAACATGATCATATGCTTTTTCAACACAAAATACACATTGACTGGTTAGACAAACTCATATGTACCCTCCAATATCTTTGTGAGAGCAAAGAACTGGTGCAGTGTTCCACAACCTGGATGGAATCCGCATTCCTCTTCCTGGATCCATGGTTCAGGTACTAAATGATGGACCCTCCTGTCCAGTACCCTGGCATAAGTCTTCCCAGGAAGGCTAAGGAGTGTAATCCCCCTTTCTTCCCCTTTCTTCACAATTTGAAGCACTAGCCCAGTCTGCCAGTCTAAAAGCACTGTCCCTGACCTCCATGCCATGTTGAAGAGGCGTGTAAGCCGACAGAGCCCAATAATATCAAGAGCATTTAGGAAGGAACTCAGGGTGAATCTCATCCAACTCCAGGGCCTTATGCTGCATTCCATTTATCTCGGACGTCAGAAGTCAGACCTGGGAATGATGTCATACCCGAGTTAACTGTGTTCCTTGCTCTTTTCCTTTATAGGGGTTTTTGAATCACATTTTGTCTGACCACTCACTTAGGACCAATTTGCCTCGCGAGACCCTCCCCTGGACAATTTCCCCTGACAACATAGCTCCTACGAGAGGAACGTAAACCCCCCTTTCACGATAAGGTGGCAGTTCGTGGAAGGGTCCTTGTAACAT
Source organism: Petrocephalus sullivani (assembly GCA_026780845.1). NCBI lineage: Eukaryota > Metazoa > Chordata > Actinopteri > Osteoglossiformes > Mormyridae > Petrocephalus > Petrocephalus sullivani. The sequence goes on from JAODKM010000108.1 coordinate 29,166,842, forward strand.
AGTATTATAATTTATACCATAAGTCATACCCCCCCCAACACAATGTCACCTGAATAATTTTGCATGTGTCCTTGAACATGGCATGTACCTTACATGCTGTCACGTAAGTTTTCTCTGACATCGCTGCATGATCTTTCCCTGTTCTGTGTGGGCTGCTATTATAAATGAATCACTGCTTTCACATTCTGTAGTGTTTATTGTAGCCATTTATTACGGTGCTTTATGTGGCTCAGCAGAATATATATCATTTAATAGTGCTTGTCATGGATAATTGATGCTGTCAGACCCCACGATCAGCAGAGGCATTTGTGTGTCAGCCGTAGCAGTTCTGCATATGCTGCTGTGGATCTGGCTGTTCCCCAAGTTACTAATGAGTGTTTGCCTCTTTCCTGCACTTACGGTGGTGCTTGGGTTTGCAACGAAGGAAACAAGCAGCAGATGGAATCTGATCAAGTGATTTGCACACAACTGGACTTGTGTCATACCTGCCCCTCGGGCAACACTGCTATCTAGTTAAAGGGTAGAGCCGGGCTCTGATACATGTTGGAGTACCTCATCCCCATCACCGGGACACACCCCTCACACCATCAGTCAGCAGGCATGCAACACTGCAGCCAGAGTGCAATACAAACACAGGTCATCACCCCCATCAACTCTTCCACTGTCTGCTCTTTCCCACAAATGGAGTGGCTTATTTGCTCTTCCTCATTGAGGGAGTGGGAGTGGCTTATCCGCTCTTCCTCATTGAGGGAGTTGCTTATCTGCGCTTCTTCATTGAGGGAGTGGCTTATCTGCTCATCCTCATTGATGGATTCACTTATCTGCCCTTCCTCATTGAGGGAGTGGCTTATCTAATCTTCCTCATTGATGGAGTCGCTTTTCTGCTTTTCCTCACTGAGGGATTCACTTATCTGTTCTTCCTCATTGAGGGAGTCACTTATCTGCCCTTCCTCATTGAGGGAGTGGCTTATCTGCTCTTTCTCATTGATGGAGTCGCTTATCTGCTCTTCCTCATTGAGGGAGTCCCTTATCTGCTCATCCTCATTGATGGATTCGTTTATCTGCCCTTCCTCATTGAGGGAGTGGCTTATCTGCTCTTCCTCATTGAGGGAGTCGCTTTTCTGCTCATCCTCATTGATGGAGTCGCTTATCTGCCCTTCCTCATTGATGGAGTCATTTATCTGCTCTTCCTCATTGAGGGAGTCGCTTATCTGCCCTTCCTCATTGATGGAGTCACTTATCTGCTTTTCCTCATTGAGGGAGTCGCTTATCTGCTCATCCTCATTGAGGGAGTCACATATCTGCCTTTCCTCATTGAAGGAGTCACTTATCTGCTCATCCTCATTGAGGGAGTCGCTTATCTGCCCTTCCTCATTGAGCGAGTCACTTATCTGCCCTTCCTCATTGAGCGAGTCGCTTATCTGCCCTTCCACATTGAGCGAGTCGCTTATCTGCTCATCCTCATTGAGGGAGTCGCTTATTTGCCCTTCCTCATTGAGGGAGTCGCTTATTTGCTCATCCTCTTTGAGGGAGTCGCTTATCTGCCCTTCCTCATTGAGGGAGTCGCTTATCTGCCCTTCCTCATTGAGGGAGTCGCTTATCTGCTCATCCTCATTGAGGGAGTCGCTTATCTGCCCTTCCTCATTGAGGGAGTCGCTTATCTGGTCGTCCTCATTGAGCGAGTCACTTATCTTCTTTTTTCCTTTGAATTAATCTCTTGTTTGAAATCTACAAATGAACTACTTCCTGGTGTTGACCAGCTTTTGCTTTCTCTTGCTTTTGATTTACAGATGACACAGTCCACAAGTCTGCAGAGCCTTCTGGGAGTGACGTCAGCGTGGCCGGGCACCTGGCCTGCACTGCTCTCTCACTGCTGTCATTCATACTTTACCTGGCAGTGCACCTGGCCTCATAACACCTAGCAAATGGATGGAAATGGCAGCAGTGCAACTGTGTGACCGTCTGTATTACTGTGTGAGACAGAGGGGACCCAGCTGCACCCATGTTAAGGGTGGCCCCTGAACTGTGTGACCATCTGGGCAGAGAGAACCCAGCCTTATCTTTTGAAAGATATTTTCTAAAGAATTCTTCTGTCATCACCCATAACAGCTTGCTTGACCACACCCATTCAAACACACAGACGTATCATAAATAATTATAAATTGTAAATAACTGAGTTCTGTCCATCGGGTGTTGATGATGGTACCTAGCACTGGTTCATTGCAGCACTCTGGGTCATTTCACCACTGATTGTTCCACTCCTGGGTTGAATACACATTTTAACCACATTATTAAACAACCTTAAACCCACTCAGGGCCAAGGAACATGGTCATGGGTTCAAGAATGATTTAAAAACCATCCCCAAAATGATTTTTGCAGGGAGGCATTATGTTTCAAGCATTCTGGCTAACTTAACCTTGCTGTTGGAGCAACATAAACAGGTTACCAATGTGCATTGGATTTGGAACTGGTTTGTGACTTGGTATAGTACTCTTGTAAACTGCATGCCATACCGAACAGGTACACTACACTGGTATACTAAATAGTAAACTGAACAGGTAAAATACAATTGTATAATACATAGTATATTGCACAGGTATACTGTACTAGTATACAACCTAATATATTTCACAGTCATATTACCCTCTATATTACATAGCATACTACACTAGTATAGTGTACAGATACACAAACAGAGGTATGTTCAACATAGATTTAGGCTGAGCCTCAGCTAGGCTTAGCTGTAGATTCTCCATTGTTCACACAATCCAGCCCATTCACTGTCTGTGGGGTAGGGCTGCAGGATTAATTGGTTTTGAATCACAATCTTGATTCATACCCTATGCAATCTTATTCTAGGCTGAATCGCAATCTCAATTCATACCCTGATTTGATCTCATTGTAGGACTGAATCGCAATCTTGATTCACCTGTATGTCGGTGTTGGCCAGTCTCACCTAGAAAGGGCTGTTGGGTATGGAGGTTTTTGCTGAAACTCCCTAATTAGGTTACTAATTAGAGGACTGATATACAGAAGAGTTCTCACACCTTAATCTGAACAGGTTGCCCCAAAAATCAGCAAACACACCAGCCCTTTGTGGATAAGACTGGCCACCCCAGGCTCTATGTGATCTCATTTTTACATGACGTGGATTCTGCCACGTTTGCATTAGCGGGGAGATCAGTTACATCAAACCAATATCAATGAGTTATAGGACTGTGTTACAGGAAGAGGGGGCAGGAAAACAGGTGCTATAATAAAAAGCTGATGAGGTTTATGCTTAGCATTTTGCATTGGAAATGCTGGCACAGATTAACTGAATGATGTTAAGCAGTTTTTTTTATTTTGAGGAAAGATCAATCTGCAGACCTGGTTTAATAATAAATTATTAATGTTTCGTAGGCCAGGACTGTGAGACCTCTTCTAAGTGCCGAATGAGCTGACAAAATCCCTTGTTCTCCACTACAGAAAATTGGTCATTGTCCAATGCAATCATGCCCATTATTTCAGCTGATTCCCTTAAGCTCTGGTGCTGCTAATTTTGAATATTGATTAAGTTTAAATATCAGCCTGTAGTATTGGCCAAGATTGGGTTATAAGACTGATGCCAATATCTCGACCTTTAATGATTATCGGTTGTTACTGATATGTGAACTATTATCTTGCATCTCTACATTTTGTTTGTTCCTCATAAACACAGTATGTAATGCAAAATAATAATAAGAAACAAATGTATTGCTCAAGAATCATGGGAGAAAATCACAGTCAACTGTGAAAAAACATTGCGATTTGTCCTTTCCCCAGAGTCGTGCCCCACTGCGAGGTCTGCTGCGATTAGGGACCCCCCCCCCCCCGAGTAGATGCATATCAGGTGTGCAGCACTGACCTGTAACTGGGTCAGAACCGAGAGAGTTTCCTTTTAAACAGTGAATGAGGGATCTGCATTTTTTATGGATACTATGTATCCCACAGTGACTGATGGTGGACGGACTTGAAAAGCATGCCAGTGCATTACAGCAGGAGAGGAAATCAACACACTATTTATAAAACTTTATACGTCTTGGAAATTTAAATTTCCAAACAGAACTTTTCTGTAAATAATGTTTGATATTAATCTGATTTGTATGTCTTTTGTATTTAAAAAAAAGGCCATGGGTGTTTTGTAACATAATACAGTTTAGTGTGGTCTTCTGCCACGTCTACATCTCCATCTTCTCCAGTGCACTTTCATAGCAGTGACACATCTGGTGTATTCTGCTGCTTGCAGACTGCTGTTCTGGAGGTCTCATTCCACACCTCGGTGTGGATCAGACAGAAAGTCTTGTGTGTTGTCCAGGTGTCATCGATCTCCTTTCCATCACTCATCATCAAGGACTGTTGTGCTCTCATTCGGGGCTCCGTCTTTGACCGGACTTATTTCTGAAGCAGCCTCTCTGACATTCCACTTAGGGCGTACTCACAGTTGGCCCGGTTGCCTTGTACTGCATCCAAGCACTGCTCTGCACTCACATTTTGCTTAATGATCCGGTGACAAGCACACATTTGTCGTCACCATGCGACTTTTTGTGTTGAAGAAAACAGGATGAAAAGCGCTATCGTACAGCACGATGTACTCCGTGACTAATGTCCTTATTTTGTTTTGGGCACAATGACACATGGACCTCTTCTAATTTTTTGGAGTAGGCAACAATTTTTGTTTATTTGCACTGCATGTACAATAAGATAGTCCTGTATTTTACCAAATATCTCAGAGTTTTTGTGTATTGCATCTGGTTGTTCTTAGATACTCCTGTCAGCCCAAATTTCCAGAAAACACTGTACCTCTGCTGTAGACCAAAGTGACCCCATTGCCGCCATGTTTGTTGTTGATGTTGTTGGTTTTTTTAATCTAGGCTTTAGATAATGGGTGTAAAAATCTGTCTAGGTCCCTGTTTTTCAGTACTACATGCCTAAAATACTACGTTTTGGTACTATATGCTTAAAATATTAATGAGAGGTGTACTGTGATGCTCGAAACTTGGTGATCAAATTTGGAGTACCTTTTTTAATTTTGTGTGACGGAGCTGTGTTGGTATGTCATGGAAGGGATGAGCCCTGTAGTGGCCGTAAAGAGATGAGCCCAGCAGTGGCCATAAAGAGATGAGCCCTTCAGTGGCCGTAAAGAGATGAGCCCAGCAGTGGCCGTAAAGAGATGAGCCCTGTAGTGGCTGTAAAGAGATGAGCCCTTCAGTGGCCGTAAACAGATGAGCCCTGCAGTGGCCGTAAAGAGATGAGCCCTGTAGTGGCTGTAAAGAGAGGAACAGCTCAGCAGCCACAACATCTCTTAGAAGGTGAAAGACTGGGGATGAAGGCAAATGGCAAAAAGACATCGGAGGTGTGGCAGTAATTTCTGCAGTTTAAAATCTGATTTGTTTATTAAACATACAGTAAGAAAAAGGCGGTGTTCTGACAGATTTTTACGCCCGTTATATAAAGTCCTGTAAATGTTTATCGTTATCCAATCTGTACAGCCTATCCAATCCTTTCCTTCAGAGTCCGGTTCATGTATAGTGTACACAAGGCCATGCATGTGCTCAGTGATCACACTGGATGCATACCAACTAATTATGTTCGGGCCCACCATGTTTGTATATACATAGCCAGCTCTCTTCCTTTTCCCTATTCTATTACTTAATTCCTGTTTCCTGTTCTGTCACTTAGCGTGTGTATGTACACAGCTGCCTCTCTTCCTGTTTCCTCTTCTGTCATGTAGTGTGTACATGTACACAGCTGCCTCTCTTCCTGTTTCCTCTTCTGTCACATATAGTACTAGTCAAAAGTTCGGACATACCTGGAAAGGTTTATTTGTACTATTCTCTACAGTTTAGAATTGTTATAAAGACATCCAAACTATAAATATAAAATAGCATGACCCTGAAATTTCCTGTACTGAGCAAGAATTTATTTGCTGGAAGAAGGGGGGCAGCTCTATGCATTGGGACTCAGAAGGTTGCCGGGTCAAATCCCGTGGTCAGCAGTGTGGTCGCACCATTGGGCCCTAGAGCAAGGCCCTTAACCCCAACTGCTCCAGGGACTGGCTGATCCTACTTCCTCCTCTATGGCAGTTTCATGCAGTGGCCTCCTGGGATGATTTTCCAGCTGTCCTGAAGGAGGTCCTACATATATTGGACATGTGTCCTTCATTCGCTGGTCTACCTCCAAAACCATTTCTAGTTTGGTTATGTCAGGTGGCCAAATGACGTGATGTAACACTCTATCACTCTGCTTTGTAGGTGGCTTGGCATGTCCATATTTTTGACTGGTACTGTACCTAGCCTGTTCTCTTCCTGTTTCCTGTTCTGTCACATAGCATATGTACACACCCTGCTCTCTTCCTGTTCCCAGTTTCTCATACTCACCTGAAGCATCACAAGTCTCCATGCTTCTTTATCCCCAAGCTCTCATCTTGGATTCATTGTCTAAACCACTTGTGCCTCACATTGGCTCTCTACTGCCCTCACCTGGACTATCTCACACTTTCATTGTTGACATGCTCATATGTATTTTAGGGGGAATGATCCAGCCTAGAAGGTCTCCATTTATACACAGGCAATATTGAATCTTGCTCCACAGCCTACTGAATAAATACTTGTTTGATGTTTTTATCCGTGTCCAGTTTTTATATATATATATATATATATATAAGTGTCACCTTTGAGCCTATGAGTAGGGAACTTAGTCCAAATTGCTCCAGGGACGGGCTAATCCTCCTGTCTGATCCTCAATTATATATCACTTTGGACAGAAGAGTTTGCTAAATAAATGAATGATTTTGATTAGATGTTGTGATAGTAGTTATCATTGATGAAAATCCTGACCACAGATTTAAAGAGAGGTTCTCACTAGATCAACCTATGATGAAGATGGATTACTATAGTGGTGCAGCATCTAACACGCAGAAGAATCCCCTAGATATCTGCATGTGCTCTGGTGGTTGTATGGCTTCTCCTATTGCACCCCCACCCCAAAATTCCCAGATACTGATTATCATTCCAATCGTGGTTAATTCAGAGAAACAGTGGGGATCCAGGCTGGTCCAGGGCTCAAAGTGCTTCAGACACTGGAAACCAGCTCTGCATACCAATGAGTCATTCTGCAATGGGCTACATTTGTGCTTCAGTCTGTTAGGGCACTTCTTAATCTCCCTGTTTCACTCCCAGCCGTCTCCACCAGCGGCTTCCTGCGCCCGCAGCCGTGGAGCTCCCCATGCATTTATGATCGCCCATGTGACACACTGTGTCACAAGTAAAAAAAAAAAAAAAACAAGACAGATCGACAAAAGCCCTTCAGCTGCACGATACAAATATGAATCACCCGGCATCCATATTGGTGCCTTACTTAATGCACTCCTGCTCGGCAATCTCCAGCATGAATGATCGATTGTTCTCCTTAGCGACACGGAAAGCAGAAGCCGCCAAGCACTGGCTGGCTCTCTCCCCACCAATCAGCTGCCTTTTTTTATAAATACACTCTGTTCCTCCAGTTGGGTCTCCAAAATGGGAAGTCCTCAAAAAAGGCATAATGCAGGAGTTCATTTCCATATGTGTGTTTAAGCGAATGAGAATGCACAAATGGCACAGTGCAGCCAGTTCAGCTCCGCAGTACAGATCTCACGGAAGCAGGAGGTGCTGCTTCACTGGCTGGGACAGACACTGCAGGAGACTGTAAGGAGGGAGATGCAGTGCCAGGACTTACCTGCTGATCTGGGATTTAAACCAGCAATCTTCCAATCACAAGCACATGTCCCTAACCATTAGGCCACCACTGCCTAATGCAAGTTGCGAGTTGTTTGGGTGTTTTAAGCGTTTTATTTTGGGAAGGTCTGCTCATAAGCATTTTCAGATAGGGGAAGCAGGCTGAAGGGCCACGGAGCTGACCAGCTGACATGTGGAAGAGGCGTTAACTTTACATGCATTAGGAAATTTGTTTTATTTTGTGTTTCATTTATGTTTTATGTTTGTAAAATATTATGGTATTGACAATGTTGCAAAATTCTTTCGGTGTCATTACATGATACCGAAAACAACTATTACACCAAAATAACGCCCACCCCTAGAGCTTCCAGTCCTGCTGAGTGATTCTCATTATCAGTGGATTATTGATCTGAGGGCCTCCAGTGGCTGGCAGTGTGTAGACGGACTGGGTTTCTTACTCTACCTCTGTCTGAAGTGGGACTCTGAGGGACTGATTGGCCCACAGATACATCACTCATATCCAACCAGGATGCAAGTTCAGATGCTTCTTCATTGACCAGCTGAGCCACGGATACTTGATTAGCCTCTGGCTGCATACAGTGCCGTGGTAAGTAGTTGCCTAGCAACAAATAACGACTAATATGAATCTCTGAATCAGAATGTTCCAGTGCTCTGACACCACAATGACAGCATGCTCTGTAAACAGCAGATTATATACTCTGATGCACATGGTGACACACATATAGAGCAGAAATATCAGTCCAGGCACAAAGGAAACTCAACTGGCCACCCACATCTCAAACAAAAGCAATTGGTCACACTTTATTTGAGGTGCCACAGATAACATACTATTATGCGCTTAATTAATCATGAATCAACATTCTCGGCCTATGTAGCATGTGTGTGCTGCAATTGAGGGTTGAAGTAGTGCTATTTGTTGACGGGCAGGTGGGTGGGTGTGGGGGGGGGGCAGGAGGACAAGGGGGGCTAAAAAGAGGACACCCAATAGCAGTCCATACAGAGAGGTAGAAAACCAGACTGTCTGGATGAACTCTTGTGTGTTTGTTGGTGACAGACTGTCTTCTTCTCCATGGGGCATCAGTCCCTGCATACGGCTGGATCTCTGAGTAACAGCAGGTACAGAACTTTGGTACGTATCAACGCAAATGTAAATGGACTTGCATCGCACAATATCGCTCAGATTATTCTCTGATACTGTGTGTAAAGCTGCTCACCACCCTACTTTATGCAATTATGTAGCAAAACTGCAGTTTAAGATCCAGCGCTCACGTCTGTGATGCAGCAGGATGACCTCAGTGAGGTGAATGGAGACCTAGCAGTGAAACTCCTGCCCTTTGATGGGAGTTAATGGACCGCCTGGGGGAGATGGGCCTGTTAGCCATGTTCTTGTGCCTTATGGATCTCCAAGGCTTTTCATGCAATTATGGCTCACTCTGTAAAGTGCAGCATTGTTGTGAGCCATCTTCCTCCCCGTGTGTGCTGCGTACAGGAAGCCGCCTCCAGCCTGAGCTTGTGATAATGGAGGTTTTCTGAAGAGAGAGCCAGTCACATGTCATCAGCGGGAGGAGACGTCTTGGAATGTTACCACGACTGTCAGAATGGTGTGTGCCTGTGTGTGAAAACAGCCCCCCACAAAGAAAAACACAAACAGATTTTGCTGCAATAGGGAGTATAAAGCACAAAACAATCCTCCTTTACATCAGGCTGGTCGCAGCATATAATAACAACAACAGATACTATATTAGAATTCTTTTTTCACCTCCCCCAATCTTGGCAGCCACCTCTTGCAGCACTCAGGGAGCTGGGGGTTAAAGGCCTTACCCTCCACCTCCAAGTGAGCTCACCTGCTCCTAGCCACTTTGACATTGGGATGAGTAATCACATGATACTCAGTTTGATATGTAATCTCTCAGTCATGACAATGAAACAGAACTAAATGTTACCATAGGGAACAGTAATAAATGACGAATACACTACAATGAAATGGCCAGAATGAATGAAGGTTGCTAATTGGGCACTCATCGAGCATAGTGCAGTTAATGTGCGTAAGTGATGTAATCCGTTGGAACGGGGCGGCCATTCTGTATACCGGTTTTTGCTGCAACTCCCTAATTAGATTCCTAATTAGAGGACTGATTGTCTGGATCATTCTCAAACCTGGGTTTGAACAGCTCCCCTAAAGGTGATCCCTAAAACCTGCAACACACTGGCCCTTTGCGGATACAATTAGCCACCCCTGAGTTCATAAAGAAGTTTCTGTAGGGTAACGTTACTTAAGACAGCCTTGTATGTGTGTTCATTTAGATAGTTTGTTGCATCATACCCAGCAGATGGCGATATTGCAATTTCACAGAATTCATCATTTAGTCCCTTAAACACATAATTCCTAGCAATAAAACACTCAGGAATCAGGAAATTGTATTTTATTTCATTGCCTTAAGAATTTATTGTGATGAGTGACTACTGATCAGAACAACCACTGATTATATGATAATATTGGAATAAATAGGGATAATATAAGATGTAATATACTTTATTAATCCCATGGTGGGGGCATTTTTTGCATATAGCACTGCAGATAATAACCGAGACAAACATATAGTTGAAATAATATGGCTCATGAAATAAATAAACAAGCATAAATGAATAAGTGGAATATGTGCAATATGCATATTAAAAGTCCAGCACTCTGTTTTAAAGATGAAATGCTATTCTGTCATGTGTTATGGCTGGTTGGTGCAGTCTCACACATTGTGAGAAGATGCTGCGATACCTGACGGCAGCAGGCTGCATGGACCCCCAGCAGTGCTTCTTGGCACACCATGGCGCGGTTCATAATATAGGTCGATTTTAACATCTGTCCTGCTACAGCCTCTAGTGGGTCCAAGTTCAGTCCTGGGATAGAGCTGACCTTCCTGTTGAGTTTTGTCAGCTGTGTGACATTGTCTGAACTGATGCTGCCACCCAGACAGGCCACAGCATGCAGAAGCACACTGGCCACTACAGACTGAAAACACATATAGCAGCTTGGCACACGTCAATGAGCCTGAGCCTCCTCAGAAGGTAAAGTCTGCTTTGGCCTTTCTTGTACAGTGCTGTTGCATTGCCTGCCCAGTCCAGTCTGCTGTTGAGGGTAGACCCCCAGGTACTCATAGCACATCACCTTCACTTCCTCCCCCTGGATGGCGACTGTTCTCAAAGGCTCCCTGTTAAGCCAGAAGTCCATCAGCAGCTCCATTGTCCTGCTGATGTTGAGCAGCAAGTTGGTGTTGAAATGGAGGTCTGATGTGCAGAGGGTGAACAGGAAGGGAAACAGAAGAATTCCCTGAGGTGCCCCAGGGTTGCTCACCACCATCTCCGACACACAGTACCTGGAGCTTCAGAAACTGCTGTCTGTTACTTAGGTAATAAGTCATCCAGGAAACTGCTGGAGCATCTACCTGCATTGCTTGTTCTTAGGAGAGGCTGTATTAGGTGTCTGCATGCCAGGCTGACATGGCAGCCTGGAGGAGGGACCATCACCTCCAGCTTAATCTCTTTAAGACTGAGCTTCTTATTTTCCCTGCCAGGCCTACCATCTACCATGACATCACCGTTCAGCTTGGGTCATACTCACTGTCTCCATCAAGGTCTGCCAGGAACCTAGGGCTAATGATAGACAACCTATCCTTTGAAAGGACCTAGCCGACCTTTGCTGACCACATAACAGTGCTCTCCTGATGTTGTGGATTTGCCCTTGTATAACATCAGGAAGATCCGGCCTTTTCTGTCTGAATATGCAGCTCAGCTTCTAGTGCAGACACTTGTCACCTCACGACTTGACTACTGCTATTCTGTACAGGTGATGAGTTTTTTCAGCTGTGTGGCAGCAGCACGTCTGATATGCAGTCAGTCAAAGTGTCCTCATGTCATACCACTCCTAGTGCTTGCATGAAGTTCAACTTCTTACAGGTCCATTATTGAATAGGCATCCATTTTCATCAAAAGACCCTTCTAGCCCCGGTCAGTCAGCAAACCAATACCGCTTGGACTCGCTTCACTGCACGAGAAGTGTCACTGTGGATGGTTGTCTTGTGTGGTTCCTTGTCTACCTTCAATAAATGCCTTAACACCTTCTTGTACCTTGAATCTCCTTACTAACCTGATTGTTCTTTGAATGCTGTTATGTTGCGCTTACTAGCCATTGACTAGTCTTAGATTCCTTCTTTTCTGCACTTATGCCTAGTTGACTCCTTGAGAACATGAATGTCTGCAATGTGGTATTTGTGTTGTTTGTACATCGCTTTGGACAAAAGCATCCGCTAAATGTGTAAATGTATATGTAGATTTAAGTATTTAAGTATGTAAGTAAATAGAGAAGTCAAAGAACAGGATCCCTGCTGTTGGTCTGGCTTTGTTCAGGTGGGTGTAGGTTCTGTAAAGCAGGCAAGTCAGAGCATCATCGACACCTCTCTGACAGCCCACCCAGGCTGTAGCTTCTGCTTCCTAGGACAGGGTCACCATGACACTGCGCTGGATAGGTGCTGTGGGGGACGGATGATTTAAGCAAAGGGAGTCATGCTATGTGTGAAAATTTCCACAAAATGGGAGGAAATATCAGTTATTATGTATTACAGGAATAAATATACAATATTATAAATAATATAAAACAATATGAAGTGGTATTGTGAGGTGTGTGTTTCTTTGGGTTAGAATGCTGCGTCTGTGATTGGAAGGCTGCCAGTTGTCTGATCCTGCTTTTTATCAAAAATGTACATCACTTTGGAGAAAAGCAACTGTCGCAGCTTCGCCCACCCTCCCCGTTGCCATGGCTTTGGACCTGAGTGCGTCCCTGTCACAGCTGGCAGCGATCAGGGGCTAATTACAGCCCGTTTACACTCATGCAGTTATTATTGTTCAGTCCTGAGTATTCGGTGCTTGGGTCTTTTCCCCTCTCCCCATCGTGTGCTGCCTGGTACCCTGTTCCTGTCGCCTTGCTCTGTGCTGTTGCGCTCTCTGTCCCTGCCTCCACACTTTGCATAGTGTTTATGTGGTGCCAAGCTTGTGTAATTCTGCTGGTATCAGTCTCATCTTTGGCCTTTATTTTTTATTTTAGTTGCAGCCCATTAGTCTTGCTATGTTCTGGCCCTGTTATTATTCCCTTGAAACCCCAATACAGTTGCATCTCTGCTCCTGACTCCCTTCCTTATTGTAACAACTACATAAAATGTAAAATCTCGCAGAGCTATTATTTTGCATGTTATATTGGAGCTTCACCATCATGTTATATACACTGTGTGCACGATTATTAGGCAAGTGAGTATTTTAACCATATAATTTATATGCATGTATTCCAACTCCAAACTGTATAAACTTGAATTCTTATTGGACTGAAGCGTATCAGGTGATGAGTATTTGTGTAATGAGGGAGGGTGTGGCCTAAGGAAATCAACACCCTATATCAAGGTGTGCATAATTATTAGGCAGCTTCTTTTCCTCAGGCAAAATGGGCCAAAAAAGAGATTCAACAGACTCAGAAAAATCAAAAAATGTACAAAGTCTTTCAGAGGGATGCGGCACTCTTGAAATTAGTAAGATACTGGGGCCTGATCACAGAACAATCAAACGTTTTGTTGCAAATAGTCAACAGGGTCACAAGAAATGTGTTGGAAAAAAAAGACGCAAGTTAACTGCTTAGATTTGAGAAGAATCAAATCTGAAATTACCAGGAACCCATTATCCTCGATTTCCACCATATTCCGTAACTGCGACCTACCTGGAGTGCCCAGAAGTACCAGGTGTTCGGTGCTCAGAAACATGGCCAAGGTGAGGGAGGCTGAAACCCGGCCCCCACTGAACAAGACATGTAAGGTGAAATGTCAAGACTGGGCCAAGAAACATCTCAAGATCAGGTTTTTCAAAGGTTTTATGGACTGATGAGATGCGAGTGACTCTTGACGGACCAGATGGATGGATGGATGGGCCCCCGGCTGGATCAGTAACGGGCACAGAGCTCCACTTCGACTCAGACACCTGCAAGGTGGAGGTGGGCTACTGATGTGGGCTGCTATCATTAAAGATGAGCTAGTTGGACCTTTTCGTGCTCAAGATGGACTCAAAATCAACTCCCAAACCTACTGCCAGTTTTTAGAAGGCACTTTCTTCAGGAAAAAATTTGCTTCTTTCAAGGAGCCCATGATTTTTATGCACGACAGTACTCCATCGGATGCATCGAAGTACTCTACTGCATGGCTGGCCAGTAAAGGTCTGAAAGATGAAATAATAATGACATGGCCCCCTTCCTCACCTGAACTAAACCTGTGTTGATCATGTTGATCATGAACAGATCAAGAAACTGACAGATTCCATGAGTAGCAGGATTATTACCGTTACTGAAAAGAAGGGATGCTATATTGGTCACTGATTTTTGTTTAAATGACAGAAATGTTTATCTTAAATTTGAGTTGTTTGTTAATAATT
>JAODKM010000108.1:29181155-29192068 GCA_026780845.1 Petrocephalus sullivani
CCCCTGAGAATGTGCACACTCACATTTCCTTTGCACAAAAATTCATGTTTCAGGTGTATTAACATTTTGGATTGACCATTAGCACTGTATTTGTTCTATATTAAAATGAATCCTCAAAATACTCACTTGCCTAATAATTGTGCAACATCCCACGATGGGTGTACCTCAGGCTTTAGTCCTATGCTGCCTGGATTTCTCTCCCTAATGGGAGCTTTTGGTTCCTCTCCTCTGTTGTCATCTGGCTTTCTTTCCTTATCTTTTCTTCCTGTTTTTGAATTATTCTGTACAAATTATGTAGATGTCACAGTCGTCGGCATGGAAGGAGTGACACTTCAGAGAAAAGAGGTTTCATTATCAAGCCAAAGACACTTGAACGGAAGCAGAAATGGGACCAAAATGGGCCAGAACAGCTGGTAGGGAGGAATAACCAGTAGCTTAGGTGGAAACCGAGGGAGTTAACAAAGCACTAAAGACGGCACACATGCAGTACCAATACCAACAGAGACCTCTGCTGGCCGGACGGCAACACAACAGGACTGGCAGAGACAGATCATAACAGGGGGAATGTATTACAACACACCCATGTAAAGTACCTTGGGGTCACTCGGTTGTGTAAGGCACTATTTAAATATTAACTGAACTGAAATTGAATAGAATTACAACACTAGCCAGGGACCTGTAGCATAAAACTGAATTTTTGGAATGACAAGATACCTTAATCCCAGCAAGCTAACCAACAAATCATGCTTCGTGATACTGGATGCAGTATACTCAGAAGTGGAATGGATTGACAGAAAATTGTAAATTCAGTAAATTCACTGGTGAGCTGATTCTTGTCATCATCGAGCTATACCCTGTGGGCATCTTGAAGGATCGAGATATGGAGCTTCACCTGCTGGTTGCTGAAATCTGTATCTCCTGCTGTGCTTAATCAACACGGACCTTCAGCTGGACTGAGCGGCAAAACATACTGCACCATGGCATATTTTTTCAGGGAAACTGAAAAACAAACCATTTTCTGCTTAAATAAAAGGCCGTTGGGCTTGACAAGGATCCGTACAACATACCAGAGGACCAGTGGACCAAAGGCCTGGAATCAGGTTTCTTGACAGCATGTTTTGTAGAAACTTCTAACGTTGCCAGGCTAAGCATCTAAACTTGCTTTGTAGTGTCGCATTTAGGAAAACTGGGCTGGCCTTGGCTCACTAACACATCCTACACTATGTTTGTAGAACACAAGGCTCCTCATCATGGGTGTTTTTTTAATACATGCCGACTGAGACTTTATAGTTAGAATATAAAAATGAATGATGCTAAATATTCTATTGATGAATAGTCAGTACAGTGCATAACTAAAGGTATATAAAAAATCCAACATAATGGACACGAAATGCCGACCACAAATCCGCGTTTCGGAGCCTGGACTCCAGTTGATTCTGGTAGTCTATTAAAAGACCTCCGCTTTCTTGTTAACTTGATTTATACAATCAATTGCACAAGGGCGCTTTCCCATTTTAGCTGAATGCTATTGCGGCCACTCAGTGGGTGTAACCTCAGTGACTTCCGCCGACTGTGACATCAGGTGCATACCCCCTATATTATACTTATTAGCATGTGGAAACATGCTGTAGGCCAGGGCTGCCTCACTCATTATTGGCCGCGCTCATTAATTAGAGGTGGAGGCAGACTCAGATTGCTAATCTAATTGCTAATTCCAAAGCTCCTTCCATCTGGTCTTTTCCAGAAGCATACTGGGATGTGACCTTGTTGCTGGCTTTTGTTCCAGCTGGATGGCCGAAGCTTCCGTAATAGCGACTTTTGATTAAGAAGGAAGAAGCGGGGGCTTGCCAGTGTGAAATGTTCGCTTTCTTCTGTCCCATAAAAAAACTAATGCTACCAATCGGACCAATCACAGTTCTTGTGGTCTTCGTTGGCTGTGACATAGTTATTTCTGTGGAGGTGCACATCAGTCTATGGTGTGGGCTTTGGCATAGGTCTCCCACCCCCCACAAAGGAATATTGTGTTAATATTTAAATTTACCGCTAACTACTCTTGGCCCGTCATATATTACAAGCATGTGGATACCATAGAGGAATTTGGTTAATTAAGCCACACCTTGCCAGAGCTATATACTTAAACTCATAATCTCCTGCAACAAAGTGACATCCAAATGGGTTGCTATACGAAGGAGGTTAGTGACATTCAAGTTGGCACCATAATAGGACACAATCTTTGCAACGAGTCAGCTGGTCAACTGCAAGTGATTGGGAAGTGGAAACATATGGGAGCATGTTCTGTAGTGAAGTGGTAGGACCTGATTCAACGTCAATACCCAAGTTGAATGGCAACCAAACCCATCAGATGTGTTCCACCATCTAATGGCAAGCCTGCCCAGAAGAGCGGAGATCTTTATAACAACAAAGGGCAGAACAGCTTCTTTTACAGAAGGAGATGCTGGATGAGTTAATGTCCATATGCTTTTGGCCATGCAATGTGCATAAATAAAAAAAAATGTATGAACTTCAGATCATCTAATCCTTAGTCCCAAATTAGGGTTAGAAAAGTGGTGGTTTTCTTCAGACACCAAACGGTGTTTTATGGTGTATCCAGGGACAGACACTTTTTCTCAGTTTATGACACTGTTCTCAAAACAGAAGCTGAATGTTTGGGAACAAAAAAAAAAAATGCAATATAACCAAAAGCCTAGTTGGCAAATCTAATAACAGAAGCCGTAATATCTGGAAAGATTCTCATTTTAAGGTATCAGCCTTCCATTAAAAAAAAAACAAATAAATATTGCCAATTCCGATACCTTTATCCTTTGAGCTGTCTGACAACTTTTTAAAGCGAAATGAATCAAGTAACAATAATTCCTCAGCTTTCTAATCCATCAGCTTTGCCAGGAGACTCGAAGGGAAGACATACTCTGGGATTCTGCGCGACATTACGGCCGTTGTTTACAACCAGGAAGGAGTTCTATAGGTATATTAAAAATCTTTGCTCATATTATTATCCAATCAGGGTCTCAAATTCAATGCATGAATGTAATCAAAAAAACAGTAATGTGTTATAACTTTTAAATGAAAATGAACACTGACAGCCCCAACATAAACCAGTGTGTCCAGCCCCCTGTTTCACATGGTCCTGTCTTTTGCACTTTAAGTCCTGTGCCCCTGGCCCATCACATGCTGTCTGTCGGTCGCATTATGGTCTTTGGGGAACGTCATTTCATGCCACTTTATATCTGGACGAGGATGGCATAACAACATATAGCACTCTTGCAGATGGAGAGGTCACCATAATCATAGACAATCAAAATTACACCCGACAGAAACACTGGGTCTTCCCCCGCGAAAACCCCGGCAGTGCCATTATAACACAACAACAGGAGGTCTGCAACCCTGACTCCGCTCCTGACTCAGCTAATGACGCATAGCTTGGAGGTGTGCCTGTAGGCACGCAGCCGCTCCACGCCGGCGTCGGAGGTCAGCTGCATGATGGCGGGAGGGACTTCGGAGCATCGCTTCCTGTGCACGCGGTGCTGCAGTATGCGGTACAGGCCCGTGACGGCGCTGCGGCTGCCGCGACCCTGGTTGTTGCGGATGTGCTCCGCGGTCACGCCCAGGTCCTGCAGGGCCGCCCGCACCTCGGCCTCCTCGCTGCTGAGTTCCTGCGGCTCCACCGCGGCCAGGTAAACGGGGTCTGGACGCGGGGATGCCGGCCGCGGCGGCATCTCTACTGGAAGCAGCCACTCGCAGCCCATCATCTGATCGAGGGCCCAGCGCTCGGCGGGCTGTGGCAGCAGGATGCCCTGGATGAGGCGACTGCAGGGCGGCTGCACCCACGGCGGGATGGAGTAGGCGCCCGCCAGGATGAGCCGGCGCAGCCGCGGCACCGAGTCGGCTCGGAAGGGCAGGGTGCCCGTCACTATGTAGAAGAGCAGCACCCCGAGTGCCCAGACGTCCACGAAGGCTCCCACGTAGCGCTCTCCTCGGAAGAGCTCGGGGGCAGCGTAAGGGGGCGAGCCGCAGAACGTGTCCAGCAGCTCGCCGCGGCGACTGCAGACGCTGAAGCCGAAGTCGCCCACCTTCACCAGGCCGCTGCTGGACAGGAAGATGTTCTCAGCTTTGAGGTCGCGATGGACAATGCCATGGTCATGCTGGGCAGGATGGCAAGAGGGGGGCATGGTCAAGTAGAAGGCAGATAATGATGGACACAGAGAGCCTGTAACATGACTTGAAAGAAAAGTCTATAAGAGGTGTCTCTAAGCAAAGGTTCTGGACCACGATCACCATGGCTGCACAGAAAAGTCTATAAGAGGTGTCTCTAAGCAAAGGTTCTGGACCACGATCACCATGGCTGCACAGAAAAGTCTATAAGAGGTGTCTCTAAGCAAAGGTTCTGGACCACGGTCACCATGGCTGCACAGAAAAGTCTATAAGGTGTCACTAAGAGGTCCAGAAAGCCGGAGGATTGGCAGCTCCATGAGTTAATGCTGTAAGATGAGGCATTCTCAGTGATTGTCCAAATGCTGTTTTGGGGCTGGGATGATATTAAAGGCAATTCTATGAGTGTAAACCAGAGGTTTTAACCCACTCACCTTCGGTGTTGCTTTGCCATCACATTTTCTTTTAACACTTCAGCTAGAAATTTCTCCATGGCTCATCCAAGTATGTCAGCATTAACTGAGCAACTTTCCCACCATAAAGTATTAAACATAACAGTTCTATGCATTCAGTATGTGGTGCCTCCGTATTTTACACACTTGAATAATATTATTTTGTTTGCATGATATAATATGTATAGGTATAATATGTGTTTGCATTATTTAAAATGCTTCTGAAGGTTGCAATTTCAAAATGGATCAGTCTCCAGCCCAAACTCCCCCACACAGTTGTTGATATATTTCTCTCACCTGAACCCCCCTGCCCCCCCCCCCCCAATTCCTTCATGCCCCGACAGGGGGGGGCACACCCTACTTTTGAATCGCTCTGCTGTAAGCCACCAACCATGTGCTTGACGGCTGCCACAATCTGGGAGAAGACGACCTTGCTGTGGGAGTCTGAGAGGCGGCCCTCGGTGCTGATGCGGCGCTGCAGCTCACCCCCGAGGGCCAGTTCCATCACCAAGTGCAGGCGCAACGGTGTCTCCACCACCTCATAGAGTCGCACAATGTTGGGGTGCCACAGGCGCTCCATGCTGGCAACCTCCCTCCACAGCAGCTGCTGGCTCTGGGAGTCCAGCCTGGTCTTATCCAGGATCTTTAGGGCTACCTTGTCTGAGGGTCGACAGTACAGTAGGGGGTCAGAGTGGAGCACATTCTCCAATAAGAATGAAAGAAAGCTGCATGCTTTGGGATGCGTTTGACTCGCTCACTCAATCCCGTACCTTTGGTGAGAGAGTGGACCCCTAGCTTGACACGGGAGAAGATCCCACAGCCGATCTCGCCGCGGACCTTGTAGAAGCCGATGCGGTAGCCTGCAGCCAGCTCACGGACTGTCTGCTCATTACGCCGCATGTCTAGGCGGAGCTGCTCCAGGGGTGTGGCCTGCAGCTGCCCCAGAGGATGGATCTGCTGCTCCGGGGGTGTGGCCTGCAGCTGCCCCAGAGGAGGGACTTGCTGCTCCGGGGGTGTGGCCTGCAGCTGCCCCAGAGGAGGGACCTGCTGCTCCGGGGGTGTGGCCTGCAGCTGCCCCAGAGGAGGGACCTGCTGCTCCAGGGGTGTGGCCTGCAGCTGCCCCAGAGGAGGGACCTGCTGCTCCGGGAGTGTGGCCTGCAGCTGGCCCAGAGGATGGATCTGCTGCTCCGGGGGTGTGGCCTGCAGCTGCCCCAGAGGAGGAACCTGTAGCTCCAGAGGTGTGGCCTCATCCTCACTGCAACTGTCTGCATTGTCCTGGGCTCTCCACTTTGTGTGGGAGGGGTCCTTCAGGCTGGGTCCACTGGTCAAGTGTACTGCCATCATAATGCTAGCGGCACGACTGTCATGGCAGCAGACTCACACCGGAAGAGCGCAGCCAACATACACACTGTGATCTTCTGCTCGCTGTGCCTGGTCTCCTTTGCTTCTTTTTCTCCGTCACGCTTGTGGCTCCACTGCTCTCTTTGCACATCTTCAGCCACACCTTGCAGTAGAGAGCAGGCCAGAAACTGCACCCTGTACAGGAAGTGTGCAGGACACCTACATGGGATGCAAGTGAAGCCTGAATGTCCATCCTGAGAGGTTTAGGACAAGCTCTTTCCCTTTCTGGGCATCTATCACATTACACCTTCCCGATATACCTGAATACATATATTTATAGTAATGCTTTTTATATTTTATTTGCCATTTACCTTTGTATTTTTTACTCTTTCTTCTTAGGCATGGTCGAGGGAGCTGGAGCTCACAGCAGACATGTGAGTCGTTTGTGCATGCGGCAAATGCATTTTAAACGTGGCTGCTTCCTGCCCGTTATAGCGGCTTATTTCCCAGGAAAGCCACCTCAGCAGATTCTCAAAAACAGCTTTTTATACTGTTCTGTGGGACATTCATTTTTACAGGCTGCAAAACTACCAAGCACATTTTGCAAGAAGTACAGTAACTGTGTGCATGTAACAGAAGAGATCATTTAATTCATATAGAATAAATAAACAAATACATATATAACATCCATTATCAACAACAAGTATGCAGGGCAAATTAATGACACTTTAAGTCTCACCTGTGCAGAATCTGCAGCCTGGGGTTTGTCCGTTTTTTGGTAAACACTTGTCATTGCAGGAGATCCCGGCTGATTCATGCACGTGCCACAGAGTGCTGCAGCAGGGAGCTGACCATCTCTGAATAACCTTCTCAGTAGAACCTTGTAGTCATACCCGTCGTCGCATCACATTCACTTCTTTGCACTGATTCCAGTACATGCTGTTCATACAGCCTAAATTATTCCGACTGTTTTATTCAACAGTTAACTGCCGAGGAGACAGAACTTGGTCCTCTAAGCCCTCTCACGCACGCGGTTTGGCTACCTTCTCCTTCTCATACTGTGTGCTGGATTAAAGAGGAGAAGGACCACTTACGGCATCTAATCGCATTTATGTAGCGCTCCGCTGACCTTTGACCTATGGCAGCACTAGGAGACCACATTTCATTTGTGTGTGGAGGAGACAAAGTGATTAGCAGAGGGTGAGACAGGGCCGCTGGGGCTTTTGGTGCCTGTGTCCAGCCGCATACCCAGCTGCTGACTGGCAATTCTTATGATTATACAGTACAAATAATCATAATGGTAAAATAACAGTCATTGATATAAACCGTTTTACCTTTTATTTTATCTAGGGTCATGCAATGACAAATGTATCTATGAGAAATAAAATCATTACAAATTGTTAACCTATTTCACATGACAGTTTTGTTATTAGTAATAACAACTGTATTAACTTCAAATTCACAAACATTGTCATGCACGTTCCGTGTTTGTGCGCCTTATTTGGAATTTGCGGCTGGTGGTGGGTACTTCCTGATCCGTCCGCTAATCCCACTGGAGGGAAGGATCCACTTCAGTAGCACCAAGAAGAAACCAACTCACTCTACAGAAAAAGACCCGAGAAGCACAGAAAGTCTGGGATCCATTACATATTTATAGTTACAGATATATAAAGTGGGTAGCAGCAACAGATTGAAAGGTCACATTCCTGTCACATAGAGAAGGTGTGTATTGATATGATGAATTAGGGTCATCTGTCTGTGGTCAGGCATCACTAGCAGACAAAGAAAGCATAAATGGAGGGAAAAACTGTCTCATAGTGGCAGGTACACTGCGGATATTATTCAAGTGCTGGGCATGCTATTATACTTTTATGTTTTTTCTATTCCCTGCTTGACAGATGCTTCTGTCCAAAGCCATTCAAGTGAGGTGATGGCTGGTCTTCAGGTTAGAAAGAAAACCACCTTGAAATGAGAGCTTTAATGACCCTAACCCTTACCTTCAGCCACTGAACAGAGGAACACCTCAGATGTTAGGAATGGGTAGGTGCATGGGAGGTGGTGGCTTTAAGCCCTTTCAGAACAGTATTAGATTTACAGTAATCCCATTATCCTCTGCATAGGACAGGCAGAGAGAACAAATGTTAACACTATTACGTAAAAGTGGCACTCGAGGCCTGATCTCAGAGCAGAGACCAGAAATGACTCCCAGACAGCTGAGATAAATACCCAAGGATGTCAGACACACTGAAACCCGAGCTGGAGAACTCAGGACTGTTTGAGTCAATCTCACACACATCTGCTTGATGTCACAGCCCCATTAAATTGTCCACTTTATTTTCTGAAAATATGCTGGGCTTTAAAAACCTGATGTACAAAGGACCTTCTTCCAAATGAAGCAAATAAAGTGTGGACCTATTGACAACAGGCACCATAAGGCAGGTTTCACAGCAGAAAGCTGTTAATTTTATATTCTGTGCCATTTCAAGGGTGTTAGAATAAGACATCACGATGTGTAAGTGATTAGCAAGATGGGTACCAGGAATAAAATAGCAGTGCAGACCTGAATGACGACAAATAGCGGACTTGGATATAAATCATAATCTGTTAAAATGTAACGTGCATAAATGCAAAATGCTCTGGATTTTACTATGCATATGTGTAATCCAGAAACCATAATTCTCATTTAGTCAGATGAGGTCTATATTAATGCCAGCAAAAATAAAAAAAAGTACCAAAATAATGTATGTGGACGGGTATGTATGTTTATGATTGTTGATGTTCACAGGAATTAGAAAACTGCACCACCCTTTTCTAAGATGCAGGCAAAGGGCAGTAGGCATGACAAACGTACCTAAAGCTTCCTCCTCTTTAATTGGTGCGCTTGCTGGGATAGCTGCTGCTGCAATACTGCCACCTGCTGTTGGAGTGCTGCAACCTCCCTGCGCCTCTCCTCCTGCAGAGACTGCAGCTTCTGCGCACACCATTTGTACGCATACACCATATGAAGACTGTGCATGTTCTCATATACAGTGAGGTCTCATGTAAGATCACACACAAGCCAGATGTAGATACATACACAGACATTTACAAACCTCCGTTTTTTTTTTGTTGTACATGTATAATGATACTAAACATATTCTATTCTAGTTAACATAATTAAAATCTCAAACAATCAAAACAAGACAGAAAAGTCACTTAAAACAATTCTAGATATAAAAAGACGTGTATTTGTCTCCAAACAATTTCTTTAGGTTTAGTCCTCACAAAAGAGCAAAATTTGTTATAGTATGAATGCTAAATATGCTCACACCATGCAAACAGTACCCACACCCAAACCAAATCACACATTGTATACACACAGACATGTATGTACGTCACAGTATAGGGGAACACACATCTATCATAAGCATCAAAAACATGCATGCAAAGGAATTAGGGGGTAAAAAACGTACGCGTTGGAAGACACTTCTAGATACTGGCGCAGTCGCTTGCAGCTGCTTCTGGCCCTGAAAGGAGGCCTGAACCCGAGCCATCCTGGCACTGAACTGCCATGGAGACAGACAGAGTAAAATCGGAGCCACACTTACAGATGGCTAGTCAAAGCGCCTCAGGAGAGACCACTGACACCACCTCCATTTGTAATTTCAGAAGCTCGCTCTCTCTCTCTATTTCCTGCTCCTTTATCTTCTGCTTCATCTCCTCCAGCTCTGAATCCTTTAGCTCTGCAAGTGCTCTCATCTCCAGCTCCTTCACCTCAACTGCATGTAAAGTAAACTCAGTGTATTCTTGTACAAATCATGTTCATGTTCCTTAAAATGTGGTCTTTACAAGAACGTCATGGAAGATCTGTGAGCTGGTGTCTGGTGGTGCTCAGTAGCACTGATTCACCTACAGTTTAAGGCTTGTGAAAGTGAAGTTCTGCCCAGTGTTTTTACATCATCACTGAGCATTTGTGCTTCCCAGAATTATACTCAGTCAATACTGGTAAGACCAAAATAACAAAGGACAAACCTACTCACACCAGCCCAAAACATTGCAAAATCATGAGAACTCAGTCCACTCCCTTCCCTAATCAAGTAGATAGTGGGAATGGCTCACCACTGTGCCACATTTCCTTACGCATTTCCTCTAGCTCCTCCTGGTGGCGGTCCTCCAGATCATGAAGATCCTTCTCCAGCTTCTCTTCACAAGCCTTACCCTCCTGAGTCACATTTATAAGCCATACCAACTCTGAATGGACCACAACTATGTCACCCTATGGCTGCATATATAGGGAAACATTACCTATTACCTTACTAAAATCTACCCAATTAAAACTCTCCTCCTGTGGGGTGTCTGTCAGAATATTTTCAGTGTTATTAATATATGCAAATATAAGTGCAAATATTTGCATGTATGCAAAATTTCTTTCAATATCTATAGAAACAAAGCAGGATTTTTTTGTGATACAAAAAGAAAGATTATCCTGCATCCTGGTGACCCCACCTCTATCCTAGCCTGAAACTCTCTCTCCATCAGCAGAAGTGTGTTTCTCAATCTCTCATTCTCCCCTGGAACATGGCAATGGCAGGAACAAGTCAGACACTTCACACCACCCAAATGGATAGCCTGAGCAGGAGAGGGAACAACTTACACCTCAGGTCACACTGCTGCTGTATTGATTGCTGGAAACCAGTGGCAGTATTTATCAGTCCATCTCTCTCTGGAATCAATATGATAACAAAAGCAGAGGTGAAATGGCAGAATGGAGGTAACAATGTTACCTCACCCCTCCAGGGTTAGGGATTCAAATCCTGCCTCCACGCTGTGTGTGGGATTCATATGCTCTCCCTGTGACATGTGATAGGTTGACAGACCAACTGTGAGCAGAAGTGTTAATTTCAGGTCCAGAAAGTAAAAATCCAGACCAGGATTTTGTTTCAACCAACAAGTTGAGCACTCTGTGACTGTGAC
>JAODKM010000108.1:29192168-29204386 GCA_026780845.1 Petrocephalus sullivani
ACAAAATCCTGGTCTGGATTTTTACTTTCTGGACCTGAAATTAACACTTCTGCTCACAGTTGGTCTGTCAACCTATCTGGGGTGTAGTATGTTTTGGGACTCTGATTGGTATGTACTGGATCAATTAAAAATACTGGCAAAAAAACAACGTATGCTCAAAACATTCAATATAATTATGAAATCCCAATATTCCGAGTTTGAACCTGCCATATTATTTTGTGCAATTAATCTATACAGTAGCTCCACTTTGCAAAAATCTTTACGCTCTCTGACCACTAGATAGAGATAAAGATACGCGAACTTAATTTCGAATAATGATAAATATAATTCAATAACGAAAATGACGTATAGTCAATAAGAGCTACTTTTACAAATGCCAAAAGTATTTGAGCATATATTGCATGTTTTCCCTACGTATACCGAATTATAAACCAAAAGGCATTCTCGTGGATCAAGATTCAAACCTTCAAACCGGAAGATTTAACATGTTTCATTGGTTTGGTTATTTTTAGCATTAATATATCAGAGATCGACTTTACGAGTCATTAAGAAGAAAGCACCTTTTCCTTACCTTCCTTCAGATACTTTTCTTTGGCCTTACTTAATTTAATCAGGTGGCTGGTTTCGTCTAATTTAACCTCTAGGAAGCTGTTCCTTTTTGTGACTTCTGTTATTGTCTAGCGAGAAAGGAAAACATCCTTTACTTGTGCGTAAGCGGGCGAGTCCGCACACGTTGGCCCATTGGCTGGCCTATGCGTGGCCGTGCGGAGAAGCAGCGCCACCTAGTGGCCAGCTGGGGCGGCGCTGACGCGCACCTCCTCTATGTGCGCGAAGTCGCCAAGGAGCCGCTCCAGGTCCACCGCTCCGCGCCCCTGCATCTCTATACCGGTAACGTAGATCTAGACTTGATTACCTTTAATACAGCCATTTACACCATGACTGTTTATAAAGATACTGTTACTCATACAACGAGGGCGCAAATATATTTGGCAGGAATTATAGCAACAATTTTAAAAGCGTTATCCATACCCCTTTGACAAATTGTAACATAGACGGACCGCACTTAATCCTTGTTATTTTAAAGAGGGTAACAGATAAGTAGGGCTACGACATATGTCTATGCACTTTTGTCATGTAGCTAGTCGTGCGGTACTCCGCGGCCAATATCTGATACTGCGATACTGTTTACAGCTACCCCGTGCCGCCATGGCGTAAAGCGTGTCGATTTTAACGAGTTATGTGTAAAAGTGTTAAAATGTCGTGAGGCGAGACGGGACGTTCTAACGTACTGGGTTCCCGCGCTTTGCTCGTGAGGCGCGAGCGGCGTCCGTTAGAAGGCGCCAACCCCGAACGTAAGATAAGATACCGTGTGGCGGTTTGGGCAGGGAATGCGATTTCTCTCCTATTTTGCTAAGCATTGCTTTGGGACCCCCTGCTGAGCATATATTATCGTGGCATCCCTTATTTCTTCAGAATGAAAGTGGCAACCCTCCCTGTCTCACAATAAAGCATTTTAACAATGGAACAATAAGACCAGTGTTGCCAAGCCCACAATAAGGCCACTTTACACGACCACATGGAACACAGTCTGTCCAGTTAGCCAGGTGTGTTCCTTGTAAATATAACATGCATAAAACAGTAGCTGAAATATTGAAGGCATGGTTCAGACGTTTTAATGTATCATTTTCTGTTGTAACTTCTTGGGGCCTGACATAAACCAAATATAGTTCTTTGTAGCAAATATTACACTGATTATTGGGTACTGAATTCAAAATATGGCAACACAAACCAAATATTTGAGAAGCAAAATTAAGTTATATATTTACATAACAAGAATGCTTAACCTTTAACCACTCACTCAATATAAAATTCTGGTTTAAATTTAAATTAAGGTGTAAACTGATGTAAATTCTTAAACTGAGTTATCCGAAACGGCTGAAACTAGTGAATCAATGTATCAATCACAAGAATGCAGCAACAGATTTGCTATAAAACCTGAATAGCACAGTCTGGAAACGGTTTTGGATTTAACAGAGTTTTTATAACCTCAAAATAAAAAAACACAAATTCAGTGAATTTATTAGAAACTAATGAAAAAAGGCCAGAAGTCGCTTATAGAAAAGGATTTGGCAACGCTGATTAAAACATGACCATGGTGTAATGCCACTCATATTCCAGATGCTATATTTTATCATCCGTCTCTGACCATGTCTTCAAGTGCCTGTTAAAATACTGATGGTAGCCCGGTGATTGTTTTGTATTAATCTATTAATTATTAATACATGCAATGATTTTCTTTTCAGTAGGCAGGACCAGAAGGACTTTTCATTTTAATCAACATAGATTATACTGTCACATACCTTTGCATTTATTTCATGTATATAGAATGTTACCATCTTATTACTCATCTATCCCATCATGATAACATCACGCCTGGTAAACCAGGAATTCTGTCAGATGTCCTCATGACTGACAGCTGTGCAGCCCTACAAGAAAACTACAATAACCCAAGTAGAGTGAATCATAAATGGGTAGCTATTTATTTGGCCATCAAGCACTAACAATTAATTTCACTGTCAGCAGGAAAATCATTCGCCCTGAAGCTCAAGATGGAAGCTGAATACAACAGCTCCACATCTGAATTTGACAAACCATATATGCAGCATAAAGATAAGCATTTCCAGAAAACCTAGTCAGAAGAAAATAATTGTATATGTGTAGTCTGAATGCTGTTAAGCTCTCTCTTAAATACACTCAGTTTATGACCTGATGTACAGCATAAAAATGTTTTATAGTAAAATCCATCACAAAGGATATGCTGTTTAACTTGAACAGTTTTAAAAAAAGTAGCCTACTGACTTGTGTATCTGAAGAATCTGTTATATATGTGTATACTGTAAACCAAAAGTATCATTCATTTGTAGGTACCAGACTTCCAGCATCCTAATTATTTTAATTTGGATAATGTACAAATAATAAAGGATTATCTAATCTTATCTTAATTCAAATAAATATGATTCCCAAAAATAGTATCTGCCTGAACAGTATGTAGCTCTTATCATGGCATTTTAAACATAATAGCCTGAAAGTCAGGGGTTATGTTAGAGTTGTGGCCCTACAGCATTGTGTAGCCAGAGATTGGGGGTGTAGGCAGGCTGGAACTGGGCTGTAATAGGAGCACATCTTCCTCTAGCTGCCTTGGGGCCTTGGCTGATGGTTTGCAGGCACCTATGGAGGAGTCACCCCTGACGTGTATAGCACACTCTTCTGAAATGTAGCTGCTGCTGTCTGGAGCTGCAGGCCGTGTCCCCCTTATCTCCTTTTCCGCTATACTTTCTTGCCTAGTGGACAGCATGACTCCACCTGTAGAAGTGACCTCGCCCACTTGGCTATAGAAGGCCATGGTGCCGCAGCGCGGGATACAGCACTGCTTGGCAAACAGTGGCTTGCTGGTGGCTGTGCTTAATTGGCAGGAGGAAAAGAGAGACAGTGGCTGCGGAGGTGCCATATCGGGGATTACAGCCTGGAGACTAAGCTGCTCTGAACTGTAGCTACTGTCTCGGGTTGAATCGTCATCCCAGTGTGGAGGAGCTGGTTGTCCTGGGTCCGGAGGGCAATTCAGGTCCATGTTCTCTGCTCTGTGATTTGGTTCCAGGTCCAGTTCGAGGAAATCCATTAGCAATTCTTCGCTGCAGATGTCTGTTTTGTGGGGGTGGGTGTGTAGAATGGAGTTGACTTCATGCATTTTGCCCATCTGTGTGCATATATGCATGTTATGTGTGTATCCAGATGTGCGTGTATGTTTATTTGCATATATGCGTGTTTGGACGTGTAAGGGAAGGAAAACAAGAAGAGACACATTAAAGAAAGCACCACTAAAGCAACAGCATTTTCATCCTTCTGGAAGCAGCAAAGCAACTGTAGGCAGCTGTCTAGTCAGGGATGATGAACCCTGAGCACATGAGAGTACCTTCAGCAGGTTTGGGTCGACCCCTTTGATCCTGGGTCTTGGAATAGGGGGCAAGAGCAACACTGCCAACCTGCAGCAGAAGCCAAGTGTCATAATGGGGCATGAGGGAAAGACAATCTACTCGGCAGCTTAGGCATAGCAACCAAACTCAAACGGACATAGAGCAACAAGGGGTCAAAACAAAGGTAGGTATGCAACAAGGAACTATCTAGGGCCAAACTGAAAGGCAGGAGAACATAAAGCCATCTACCAAACTGGGAAGTGGGTGTGAATGGCAAAGGGCACTACAGGAAACACAGTTCAACTCATACAATGACAGAAAGAGGAACAGGGCAAGGACAGGTACATATATGCAGAAGTAATGAGGTTTAAACAAGGGACAGATGAGGATCATAAATCAACCAAGCACTGAGGATTCCTAGAGAAATAGAGACAGGAGATAGATACAAAACTGGCCCCAGGAAGGGTAAAACCAGAAACAAAAGACAATGAAGACAGTAAGCAAACACTAGAATATGTAAATGCAAGAAACATAATTAACATGTGATATATAAAAGCTGAAAAATGTCCAAAGGAGGATGCATGGTTAGTAGCTGCACACTCAGATCTACCCAAAATAAACAGCCTTACAGCAGCCCAGGGATCAAGGGGAAACAACAGGAATATGGAAAGGTGCTAAACCTATGGAAACACCAAGGGAGGGGTGGGACGGCCAGTGACACTTTCTAGCCATACAGTAAAATGACAGACAGAATTAGACAAGGCAGAGCCAGATCCTGACACTACGAGGGTGTCAAATACCGCTGACCACTGGTGAGGATGCAGTAGTATACTTACAATGGCCGGTAAAAGCTGAGCAAGTGAAATACCTGACATTCACTGCCATTTGATAAAGCCATCAGATTCATATGAATATTTTCCCCAGTTTTGGCCATTTAATCCCAATTAACTTTAACGTGGCACCCATGCCTTAGCCTAATGTGCTTCTGCAAGCTCATCCTGGACAACAAGCATGGGATCTTAATCACTACACATGATTATTGCTCTTGAGGCTTGACATGGTTTGCAAAGAATCAAAAGAGTACCTACTCAACAGGTATAACAGTAAACCTTTGACCCTGAAGTCAGCAGTAAGTTCGGCCTCACCTCTGGCGTTTTGACAAGACTATCAACAGAAGTACGGTGCTGACTCCAACAATTCCGAGGATCAGCAGCACACCCAGAGCGAATCCTGATTCTGAAAAGCAATGTACTATATTTAATATACTGTGTGCTGGAGTGTATGAATCAATATACACAACCCGTAACAAGCTGAATACAATATACAGCTGCAAACCAGATTAGTTTTTTGTAGGGCAATTATGTTCACTGTAAGGTACTATTTTACTATAAACTGAGTAGCCAATCTTGTGAATTGGTGTTTACTGTCAGGTAAAATATACCAGTTCACATTAAACAGGGGAATTTGTTAATGTTAGCAAAAACAATAAAAAGCAGGGCCCTGTTTATCTGTTGATTTAATTAGTAAATACAGACCTTTGGAGGGGCTTTGAGTGACCAGAACATAGATGATGTTGCTGAATTCCCCAAAGTTCTCAGATGCCACCATCCTGCATCTCACTTGCACCTCATACTCTCTGCCGGTGCACAGCCCATAAATGGACTTCTGGGTGCTGGAATCAATGCCCAGCTAGAGGGACACAGCCAGATCCAAAAACAGCTTTAACTTGACAAGCTAATCTGAGAAGCCTCAGAACTGCAGTGATAAGTAGCAGGTAGAAGATATCCAGCAACAGAAAAAGTGAGTGAACGCCGTGCAAGAGAACATGAGAGAACAAACGCACCGTGTGCCAGCTCAAGCTGCCCTTCTCACGGTACCGCACTTCGTACTCCAAGCTCAGCCAGCCTGCACTCACGTCGGCGGACAGCGGGGGCATCCAGCGGAGCAGAATGTCAAAGTAAAGCCCAGAGCCACTCACGTTCAACAGTGTCCAGTTCAGGCCCACTGGGGGCTCAGGGAAAACTGGGGAGAACAGACATTGTAAATATGTCTATGAGGATGCTAAAATAGTCTGATGAACTGTGCACTTATGCAGGAAACATATAAGCCGCTGCAGAAGATTAGCATTTGAATGGCATCACAGTGTGATGGTTATGAGTGCGGCTGCGGGATATGTGACGGCTGTCACCGATGTCCTCGACGTTGAAGCATATCTCATCGTAGGTGACATTCAGGGAGGGCGAGAGCAGCTGCAGGCAATACGACGTCCACACAGATGTATAGCGTGAGCTGAAGTAGCACTCGTTACGCTCCAAGGAGCTGTAGTGAGGGCACTCATCCCAACCCTGGGGGGAGACACTACAAAGAAAGAAGACTCAGAAAAAGGTACAACTAAATATATACAGTCAAGCCCGGAATTATTCATACCCCTGGCAAATTTTGACTTAAAGTTACTTTTATTCAACCAGCAAGTTTCTTCTTGATTGGAAAAGACACAGGCATCTTCCAGAAGATAATAAGATGATGTACAAGTGGCATCATTGTGGAAAGAAATATTTCTCAGCTTTTATTTACATTTGAACAAAAAGTGGCATGTCCACAATTATTCATACCTTTTGCAAACTGTCACAGTCTAGGGGAAAATCCAAGGTTCTAAATCATTCCAAATAGTCCAAACTGTTCTAAAGCATCCTAATTTCCCTGATACATTGGGAACAGCTGTTTTAATCAACTCAGCAGGTGAAAAACAGCAGCTCTCTGCAGTTGGCTTGTGGACAGTCATGGCTTAGACAAAGGAGCTCTTTGAGGACCTGCGGCTGCTCACAAGTCAGGAAAGGGCTATAAAGCCATATATAAATGTTTTCAAGTTCCAGGGACTACAATGCAAAGTATTATTTAAAAATATAAGACATTCCGCCCTGTGGAAAATCTCAGAGGATGCGGTCGGAAGCCAAAAGTGACACCTGTGCTGACCAGGAGGATAGTGAGAGAGGTGAAAAAGAATCCAAGGATCACCACCAAGGTCATCCTGGTGACTCCGGGCTCTGCTGGTGGCAACGTCTCAAGGCAGACAGTCCAATGGACACTGCACAATGCTGGGTTCCATGGACGCACACAAAACCCCGCTTGGCTTTTGCAAATGCTCATCTGGACAAAGAAGATGACTTCTGGTCTTCTGTGTTATGGTCAGATAAACAAAAATTTAATTGTTTGGCCACAATGAATTATCTGTTATTTGGCATAAAAATGGAAAAGCCTTCAGCCCTAAGAACACCATCCCCAGGGTCAAACATCGTGGTGGGAACCTAATGCTTTGGGGGTGTCTTTCAGCCAATGGGCCAGGGAACCTAATCACACTAAATGGGACCATGAAAAAAGAGCAATACATCAAGATTCTCAACAACAACATCAGCAGCCTACAGAAAAACTTTGCCTTGGGCACCATTGGACATTTCAGCATGACAACAACTCAAAACACTCAGCGAAAGTGGTGAAGAAATGGTTACTGGACAAAAAACATTGATGTTTTGCAGTGGCCCAGCCACAGTCCTAACTTGAATCCCATTGAGAATCTGTGGAGGGAGCTAAAGATCAGGGTGATGGCAAGGAGATGCTCCAACCTGAAAGAGTTGGAGCTCATCGCTAAAGATGAATGGGCAAAAATACCAGTGGAGACATGCAAAAAGCTGGTCAGCAGTTATAGGAAGCGTTTGATTTCTGTAATAGCCAATAAATGCTTTTCTGTTGATTACTGAGAAGGATATGAATAATTTTGGACATGCCACTTTTTGTTCAAATGTAAATAAAAGCTGAGAAATATTTTTTTCCACAACGGTGCCTCTTGTACATCGTCTTATTATCTTCTGGGAAACGCCTGTGTCATTTCCAATCAAGAAGAAACTTGCTGGTTGAATAAAAGTAACTTTAAGTCAAAATTTGCCTGGGGTATGAATAATTCCGGGCTTGACTGTATCCAAACCAAACAAGGATGGTAAGAGCAGGAAAGCTGTGGTAAATTTTTCATGAATTTCTGCAATTGTGAAACATGTATGATGATACATCACCATATCGATTTGTTTTCAGTACAGCCCCAGAGGCAGCCCAGTTATGCATTTATTAAGACCAAAATAGCCGGGTTTATGGCTCAAAGAAAACTTCCGTAACAGTCCACATTCATCCTTACAGCAGCACATAGTGGAATGTTCTGGTAGGCTCCTGGTGTCCCCTTTTTTTAGGATAAACTTGTCAGAAAGCCCCAGGGCTCTCCTTACTTTTTGTTGAGGAAGAAAACTCTGAGGGCATCAGCCTGTGAGAGATTCTGCAAACTTCCTGCAGTCCACCAGCAGCGGAAGGTCTCCTGTTCCCGGGACAAGCAGCCGGTGAATTGGGGCCCTCTAGTGGTCACTAGGAATGAGGGAATCGCAAATACACCCGTTAGTGTGCTGGGAAGCATGGACATTTCTTTGAGGGTTAGGGTTAGGGTTAGGATTCTGGGCAACATGGATGTTTCTGTGACAAGTTATCCAGCTAAGCAAGAATTCCTGCTTCATATTACAGCCCTCTGCTACTGCCCCACCCTATGCATGCATATGTGAGTCAGGCACGTAGCCAGGTAGTAAAATTATGGGTTTGGAATCCCATCCAGTTGGCAAAATGTACCAACCCGGTTAGGGTTGCCACGCGCCTCATGAAATGTATTTCTGTCTATGGACCTGACGTAAGCGGAAAAGGTGGCTACAAAACCGGCATTCTCCAAAATGACCACCAGGTGGCAGTGCATTGTAAAGTCCCATGCTAAGATCTCCATGCAAACTCTCAGGAAATGTACCTGAAAAATTCCAACCATAATCAACCATAATCACCGTTACACATAACCATGTTTTTCCATACATATGAAGCCCACTTTACTGCTTTTAGTCTTAACATATCACTTAGGCCCAGGTCATTATGGGTCAGCTGTTAGTCTATGCTAAGTGGGTTTACATAAGCTGAGAGAGATGGACTGGGGCCAACAGACTGTGGGTTATTTGGGCTACTGACAGATCAGGTTTTCATTTCCTGGAGGGACTATGAGTGAAAAACAACATGTTTACCAGGGTTATCTTTAGCTTTCCAGGAATAAATGGCCGGAGATGTCTTCATCAGACTGACCTTGGTGTTGCGATCCTATCCATTTAGAGCAGAAGCACATGCCGTCCTCTGGGACTCCTGTTTAACATACACATTCTTCGTGGGAACGCCAGTCACAAGGAGAAAATGACCCCATCCTTCCAACCCCTGACTTGGACAGTCATTCCCACTCTCTTCTGAGGCAACCCCGTTACCAGGAAACGTGGGTAATTACCCAAAATAAACAGCACTTTGTCTTAATAGGCAATCCCCACTGACCTGCTACACCTTCAGGCACTATTAAATGGATGCACCTGTTCAGAATAAACGTGTGCTGTGATTGAGTACAACAGGCCTTGCTCACATTATGAACACATGGACCACACAGAACCGACGGCAGAGCTTGGAAACGCTGAAGGCCCCATGCATGTTCGTTTACATGTGTACCCAAGCACACAGTGTTTATGGCGTCCAAGAAGATGGATAACACACAGACACTTCTGGAAAAAGCTCAAATGCTGAAAAGCTCCCACAGAGCAGGACAGCACAGGCTCTCCACCTAACAAAGACCTTTCAGATGGGTGATCAAGAACCCTGTTTCTGCTACCACTTTCCCACAAATCAAGGCTGACATACTGTGATTTAAGGTAAATGGGCCATTTTTAAATGCCAGCTTATAGGAGGTTATACAGAGGATGAATATGACCTGAGCTCTATTACAGAAGCAACCCTACAAATGACAATCAGTCTTGAATTGACCAATGGCAGGAATGCCAGGTGTTAGGCCTTTTCATTAGCCAATGAAGAAGCTTTACCTGGAGACACGGTTGATGCCCATCCTAGTCCCGTAAGAAGCATAAGCACAAAGAAATGTGATGGATGAGTAATGACAACCATGACAGCAGCTCTGTGGGGGCAAGATTAGAGAAGTTACATACACTGCATGTGTTTGTGTGTATGAGAGAGAGATAGAGAGAGAGGCTTAGGTGAGGAAGGAGTTGCAGAGAGACTGGTGTGTAGGGGAGGAATGACAGGGAGAAAAGTATGTTTGTGGGGGAAACGGCAGTGAGACGTGTGTGGGAGGAGAGGCAGTGAGACAGGAATGTCGGACGAATGAGTGACAGGGAGAAAGGTGTGTGGGGGAGGAGTGACAGGGAGACAGGTGTGTGGGGGAGGAGAGGCAAGGAGACAGGTGTGTGTGGCAGGAGAGGCAGTGAGACAGGAATGTCGGACGGATGGGTGACAGGGAGAAAGGTGTGTGGGGGAGGAGTGACAGGGAGACAGGTGTGTGGGGGAGGAGTGACAGGGAGACAGGTGTGTGAGGGAGGAGAGGCCGGGAGACAGAAATGTCGGACGGATGGGTGACAGGGAGAAAGGTGTGTGGGGGAGGAGTGACAGGGAGAAAGGTGTGTGGGGGAGGAGAGGCAGTGAGGCTGGTGTGTATAAGACAACTGGCACTGAGACAGGTGTGTGTATATGCAAGTAGTTTAACATCTCCTGTTAGTATTCCCAACCGTGGACCTTGTGCTGAAGATTATGCACAGGAGATTTAAGCATGATATTAACAGAAATAAATCTGAAAAAAAAAAATTAAAAACTGTACAGCATGTACTATTCGGTACCACGCAACGTAAACCACGTATGCAGGCCTATACCTCCCCTTAATCATGTGGAAAGACTGAATATAATACATATTTTATTAATGCATAAGTAATAACTAAGTTGTCTAAATAAAGCTGTAGAACAGTGGAAGGCTTCCTCGGATCAATAATGGTCATAATTAAAACGGTCAACAGCTTTGCCGCTGACACTTAAACTCGGTCCTGCGTGTGATCGGTACATAAATTCAGACTCACCTTACTTCACAGCTACGGGGCGCCAAGGCTCATCCTAAACGTCTGCTTGCAGTCCTCATTTGGCGGCACACATATATGGAAAATTTCATCCGTGTCTAAAATTGGTGCTTGGGAGGTAAAAACGACAAAGCGCCATTCAGCTGCTGAGCGCGTGTGAAACTGTCTATCTGGTGCGGCAGCGGCCGGAGGGAGACGCCCCCCCCCACGGGGAACCCCCCACGGCGGTGCACGAACTCGCCCGGCCGCCAGCGGAGGGGGGCTCTCTGAACCTACTGCCGGTATAAAACCTGAAAGGCATTTTACTCAGTTTATGCTGGACGTTTCGGGACCGTTGCGATGCTCGCTAATAACTGTGCAGCTTCGGGAAGCTTTGGGATTCAGCGCGAGTCCGGAGAGCCAGGGAATCGTCCCTGGAGGACGGACAAGGGGCTCCCCAATACGGCGCGTCCGGTGTCGGTCCGCTTAATGCTCGGGGCTCAGTGCTAAGTAACGCAAGGCGCTTCTCAGTAGGGCGCGTATGTTCCGGTCTCGGTCCGCTTAATGCTCAGGACTCAGTACTAAGCCGGTCTCGGTCCGCTTAATGCTCAGGACTCAGTACTAAGCCGGTGTCGGTCCGCTTAATGCTCAGGGCTCAGTACTAAGTAACGCAAGGCGCTTCTCAGTAGGGCGCGTATGTTCCGGTGTCGGTCCGCTTAAAGCTCAGGGCTCAGTACTAAGTAACGCAAGGCGCTTCTCAGTAGGGCGCGTATGTTCCGGTGTCGGTCCGCTTAATGCTCAGGGCTCAGTACTAAGTAACGCAAGGCGCTTCTCAGTAGGGGGCGTACGTTCCGGTGTCGGTCCGCTTAAAGCTCAGGGCTCAGTACTAAGCAACGCAAGGCGCTTCTCAGTAGGGCGCGTATGTTCCAGTGTCGGTCCGCTTAAAGCTCGAGGCTCAGTACTAAGTAACGCAAGGCGCTTCTCAGTAGGGCGCGTATGTTCCGGTGTCGGTCCGCTTAATGCTCAGGGCTCAGTACTAAGCCGGTGTCGGTCCGCTTAAAGCTCAGGGCTCAGTACTAACTAACGCAAGGCGCTTCTCTGTAGGGCGCGTATGTTCCGGTGTCGGTCCGCTTAAAGCTCAGGGCTCAGTACTAAGTAACACAAGGCGCTTCTCAGTAGGGCGCGTATGTTCCGGTGTCGGTCCGCTTAAAGCTCGAGGCTCAGTACTAAGTAACGCAAGGCGCTTCTCAGTAGGGCGCGTATGTTCCGGTGTCGGTCCGCTTAATGCTCAGGGCTCAGTACTAAG